>OZ010729.1:27400111-28145445 GCA_963932275.1 Andrena praecox
GGTTTTCGGCACGGGGAAGGCAGAGACGGCTTTAATTTTCTCGGGGTTAGGTCTTACTCCGTCCGCGGATATTATGTGCCCCAAGTATACGACCTTGTCCTTAATAAACTTGGCCTTCTCCGTCTGTAGCGTCAAGTTATGCTCACGTAGGCGTTCAAAGAATCTCTCGAGTCGGTCTATGTGCTCCGCGAGCGTGCGCGAGTATACAACCACGTCGTCTAGATACACGAATAACTCTTTACCGATAAGCCCGCTCAACACCCGGTTCATTAAACGTTGAAAGGTGGCTGGGGCGTTCTTTAACCCGAACGGCATGCGGAGGTATTCGTAATGACCATCGAGGGTGGTAAACGCGGTTTTCGCGCGATCTTCGGGGGCCATAGGGATTTGGTGAAAACCGTTCGCCAAATCGAAAATCGAGAAGAGTTTGGCCCCGCCTAAGCGATCGAGGATATCCGAGATCCGCGGAAGGGGGAAACGGTCGTCTATCGTTTTGGCATTCGTGAATCTAAAATCTGCCACCACCCGCCAGAGTTTCTTTCCATCGGGGGCCGATTTCTTGGGGACCACGTGCAGTGGTGAGTTATGTGGCGATGACGAGGCTGCGATTATTCCCAGTTCTTCGAGATTGCGTGTTTGCCTGGTGATTTCCTCGTCCAGCAACGGGGAGTGCGGGTATTGTCGGGTAAATACCGGCGTGGAATCGGTCATCGGGATAGTGTGCTCTATCGTTGTCGTTCCGCCGAGCGGGTCTCCGGGTACGAAGAACCTGTCTGAATGTCGTGTAACTAAATCCTCGATTGCCTGGCGCGGTTCCGGTTCCAGCTCTTCCAGTTTCAGCGTTTCGACTATATGCTTTAATCGTTCTTCAGGGGGTTTCTGTTCGACGCGGTAATCCCCGAGATCTTGATACTCGTTGGCGTCGAATTCTTCTTCGAACATAAAGGGGGTACCCATTTCGTTCTCCATGAGACCATCGCGATTTTCGGGGAAGCAGATATTTACTTCGCTCTCATTTAATCGTAGTTCCGGATTTTCCATTAGGTGCGCACGAAATTCCTCATGGCTCCTTTTGCATCCCTCTAGCGTATTTTCTAGTTCTTTTGCATTAGAGAAGATTATGGGGTTGATCGGGCGGTTCGCCGTTACCATCGTGCGTTGGTGGTAAAATATTATGGCTTCCTCCTGAAGCAGGTACGGGCTCCCGACTAGATCCGCAACCCCTTCAGGTAAATATGGCATGCTTATGACGTGGAATTGAGCCCAGTTGCCGTTGATTTTCAGGCGAGTCGTCCCCATGGTCATAACCTTTCCGTTCAAACCGCCGACTTCTATGGGGTCTCTACTTAAGACGGGGGCCTCCGAGCTCGCAGACCGTATTTCGAGCAGATTTAGCGCGGAGCCTGTGTCGACGATGAATTCTCCCTCACCGTTTTCCAGCTGTTCGGCCTTGACCCGGATGCGGGGGGAATCTGCGCGTCCGAGGACCGTCGCGGGTTCGGACTTCTCCGGGGGAATCTCGGTGATCCTGGGGCCAGCGAGAAGGACGCGCCCGCCTCGTCCCGGTTGGACGAGCGGGCGCGCTGGTAGTTTAAATGTTCGCGATTTTCCAAAAATGTGTCGCGATTTCTTGATCTTCGCGGTACGCGAGTTTCGTATCCTTCCGGTTCGGGAGGCTCGTATAATCTTCGTTCGCGGGGCTCGTACGTCATAAGTTCACGAGATCGCGACTGCCTATCGTATCGCGGTCTCTCTCGTTGGGGTCTCCGCTGTGGAACGAGCTGTCGGCTCCCGTCGTACAGCGGTCGTTCGCCCTGTCTTGTCAGCAAGGTCGTCCGCCGGCGCGGCGGTGTTGGGTCGCGATAGTACGCGACGGCGCGTTCTTCCGGGTCGCGGTAGACCGGCTCGCGATGATACTCCTCGTCAAAATATTCGTCTTGATAGCGAGGGGAGCTATAGGCGGAATATGAGGAATGGGGCTCGTCGTACGGGACCTCCTCAATCGGCTGTCTCCACTCGGTCCATTTTCGCTGGGGATCGTATGGGGCCGGGGTGCGCGCGCTCCGAGCGTGCCCGTACACATCGTCGCAAGGCAAGCTGGATTTTTCTAATTCTCGCCTTTGGATGTACAACGCTAAATCGAGCGCGTCGTCCAACGTTTCTGGATTTCGTAGCGCTACCCTAGCCGAGATTCTTTGGGGTAATCCCGCGATAAACGAGGAGCGTGCCAATCGGTTAACGTCCCTCAGGGTCTTTTCGTTATTAGTCCCGACCATTTCTTTTGCCCTTAAGGTCACCTGTCGGTGCAGGCGGACTACACGGTGAATAAAGTCAATTATACGTTCTCGCGGTCGCATGCTTATATCCTCCAGGGCTGTCCGAAGCTCCTCATAATTACGACACGGGGCGTAGCGGGCCCGTAAGAGGGAGAGCAGTTCGGCCACGCTATTACAATCTCTCCCTTCGACATAGAATCTAACTGGCTCATCTAACTTGAATATGAGGCCGTCTAGGAACCTGTCCTCCTGACCTGACGGTACACGTTTCGTGGCGCGCTGTATCGCGGCAGCGAAGTCCTCCAAAGTTACTAAGTCAGGGTCGAACCGGGGGACGCTGTCTAGCTCCCGATCCGTTTTTTCTTCGTCGGCTCGAGATTGCCATATGTCCATTCTGGACGATTCCGTGTCGTTCGTTCGCATGCCGAAGGATACTTCACCGCCCTGAGGCGGCGGGGGAGGAGGTATAGCCGGAAGGGCTGCAGTAGAGGATCGTGCGGTAGAGAATAATCCCGAAGTCGGGGACCTCAAAACACCACCTGGCATTGGTATGCAATGCTCAGCAAGAGACGGTGAGAGGTAGAAAGCGTAGTCAAGTTACGAGCAGATAAGATTGCGGCAGGTCGCGATTATACGCGACGGCGCGATCTATTAAAAGGAAATGATTAGAAGAATCACATCCCACTTCTGACACCAGTTTGTTACGTCCTGAAGGGACAGCCTGTAAATCACCCCGAGCGGCTGGAGTGACTTACCGGGTTCTTGCTCTGTCAAAGGGCTAAGGCCCACCTTGACTATACTTACCGGGGGTAGAAAGGAAGAAAGGGGTTGAAATAATAAAGTAGAAAGGATATAAGGGGAAACGAGAAATAAATATATTGTTACAAGATTAGCTTATCCTACCTCGAGACAGCGCTTCGTCTCGGCTGTCGCTCGCTGTGTCGCGCGGCACGCTTGCCGTCTCGCGTTTCGGACGCTCGCCGTGTCGCTGACCCAAGGGTAGGTCGTGGTCGCTGGTTCGTCGCTCGGGTGTCGGCGGCCTGATGCCCGTCGTACCGCACTGACTCTATCCGTCGTATCTCGTCGCGGTCCTACGTCGGTCACGATTTACACTCGAGGGCACTCCCGGCTAGGCCGTTTCCTGTATGTCGGATGGAGTTACCCTTTTCGCGAATTACTATCGGCCGATCGCGCTTCGCGGAATCTACGCGGAGACGTGGTTACGGTATCTAGACGGTCCTCTGATCCGTCGCGACTCCCTAGCTCGAGCTCTCGAATACGAATGAATGCTATCGAGTCCGCGGTTGAGGACCGCGCCTCGTCTTTTCGAAATCAATCGGGGGGAGAAATCGCCCCGTCGGCACCTGGCGGTCGCTGCCTCCTGTTGGGAAATATCGGGGACCGGGCCGTCAACGGTCACGTTGCGCTTACGACGAACCTCCGCGGTTCGTCGACCTGCCCGACACGCGCGAGGCGATTCCGCTGAATCGCCGATTCGGAGGAAAGCGACGCGAGGACAGTGAGCACGGGATGGACCAGAAGGGCCTATGTAACAACAGGGTGTCCCAAAAATGTCGGTTTTCCTTGGGAGGGGTGATTCAGGGGGTGATTTGAAACAACTTTTTCCTTAGCGAAAATATTGTCCGAAGCTTCGTTAAGGAGATATTAACCAAAAACCCCGACCAATCAGAGCGCGCGCCTTCCGCCCGAGTTCCCGCGGTAGCGTTGGCTACGCGGTAGGCGACCGCGCTTGTGCTACGAACGTACGAACAAGCAAGTCGGCATGCATCGAAGGAAACCGCGTTACACAGTTGTTTTTTAAAGCAGAATCTTAAATAAGAATAATTTAAAGTGAGAGTACAAGAAGTACGTAAATTTCGTTTTTAAATAAGGCATAAACGAAAAGGTAACGTAACAGAAAATGTACGACAAGTGATCGTAATTCGTTATTGAGGTAAAAATCCGTAGTTTAACAACGGCCAACACAACTAAATTTAAAAAATAATATTAGGTGTATGAATAAATTCTTTCCGACTGGAATTTCTATCGCGGTGGTATTCAGAAGCTGCCAGAAAAATGGCAAAAGGTAATTAACAATAATGGAAATAATTTCGATGATCGAGTTGTTTTCATATTTTTTAAATCGAACTGTTATTGTACCCTAAAATCGGAAAGAATTTATTTCTATACCTAATAATCACCAATAAATTAAACAAAACTCACCCTTTCGGACTTTCCTTTCCTTGCTTTCCTTCCCTTTTCGGAAACCTGTGTCACTAGGCCACTGTACCGATCCTGGTCATCGGCGTCCAGTGCTCAGCTGATCGCAGGGTCAATGTACCGAATATTCACTTCACTGCACGGCTACTAACACTGTTCACTTAATTTATGTTTCGCGGAACGTGTTGTACTTACGTTATAAAAATTGGTGGCCCCGAAAGGGGCCGATTACTGTTAATTACTGGGACGAGATTACTACTATTACCTGGCGAAAAAAAGACTCGTGGCAGACGGTCTCGTACTGTGCAGTCCGCTGCTGTGACGATTGGTCGCGTCACCTATTTGGGCACACTTTTACAGACGGGGCACACGTATTTTGGTTATTGGCTGAAGTTTCCACATGCATTGTCGCACCGCGCGGCGAAGAAATCGAACGAAACACATCGAGACCGAGTGGGATAGAGCGATCTGTAGCCTACGCTATTGTTTTGTTTTGACGATCGTCGGTCAGATCGCTCTATCCCACTCGATCTCGTGTTTCGTTCGATCTCTTCGCCGCGCGGTGCGACGATGTATGTGGCAACTTCAGCCAATAGGTGCCCAAATAGGTGACGCGACCAATCGTCACAGCAGCGGACTGCACAGCCCGAGACCGTCTGCCACGAGTCTTCTTTTCGCCGGGTAATAGTAGTAATTTCGTCCCAGTAATTAACAGTAATCGGCCCCTTTCGGGGCCACCAATTTTTATAACGTAAGAACAACACGTTCCGTGAAAAATAAATTCAGTGATCAGTGTTAGTAGCCGTGCAGTAAAGTGAATATTCGGCACATTAACCTTGGATGGTGTCGTGTACCTGAAACCAGCTGTGCACTGGGCTCGTCCATCGATGACCAGGATCGGTTCAGTGATCAGTGTTAGTAGCCGTGCAGTGAAGTGAATATTCGGTACATTGACCCTGCGATCAGCTGAGCACTGGACGCCGATGACCAGGATCGGTACAGTGGCCTAGTGACACAGGTTTCCGAAAAGGGAAGGGAAGGAAAGCAAGGAAAGGAAAGTCCGAAAGGGTGAGTTTTGTTTAATTTATTGGTGATTATTAGGTATAGAAATAAATTCTTTCCGATTTTAGGGTACAATAACAGTTCGATTTAAAAAATATGAAAACAACTCGATCATCGAAATAATTTCCATTATTGTTAATTACCTTTTGCCATTTTTCTGGCAGCTTCTGAATACCATCGCGATAGAAATTCCAGTCGGAAAGAATTTATTCATACACCTAATATTATTTTTTAAATTTAGTTGTGTTGGCCGTTGTTAAACTACGGATTTTTACCTCAATAACGAATTACGATCACTTGTCGTACATTTTCTGTTACGTTACCTTTTCGTTTATGCCTTATTTAAAAACGAAATTTACGTACTTCTTGTCCTCTCACTTTAAATTATTCTTATTTAAGATTCTGCTTTAAAAAAAAAATGTGTAACGCGGTTTCCTTCGATGCATGCCGACTTGCTTGTTCGTACGTTCGTAGCACAAGCGCGGTCGCCTACCGCGTAGCCAACGCTACCGCGGGAACTCGGGCGGAAGGCGCGCGCTCTGATTGGTCGGGGTTTTTGGTTAATATCTCCTTAACGAAGCTTCGGACAATATTTTCGCTAAGGAAAAAGTTGTTTCAAATCACCCCCTGAGTCACCCCTCTCAAGGAAAACAGACATTTTTGGGACACCCTGTATACACAGGAGGGCTCCATATCAAAACTACACAGTACAAAACTACACATGCAATTTAGGACACATCAGAACAGTGCACAGAAAGTAGTACACATGCAATTTAAAGCACATTAAAATTATAGTGTACATACAATTTAGGACACATGCGATTTAGGACACATACAATTTAGGACACATGCGGTTTAGGACACATACAATTTAGGACATATGCAATTTAGGACACATGCGATTTAAAACACATGCGATTTGCAGTGCACATATAATTTAGGACACATGCGATTTAGGACACATACAACTTAGGACACATACAATTTAGGACACCTACAATTTAGAACACATGCGATTTAAAACACATTCGATTTGTAGTGCACATACAATTTAGGACACATGCGATTTAAAACACATGCGATTTATAGTACACATACAATTTAAAACACATGCGACTTAGGACACATACGACTTAGGACACATGCGATTTAGGACACATACAATTTAGAGCACATGCGACTTAGGACACATGCGACTTATGACACATGCGATTTAGGACACATACAATTTAGGACATATGCGATTTATCATGGGCATAGCTAGGATTGCATTCGGGGACGGGGGGCCTAAAGCCCCTCTCATTTGGGGGGGGGGGGGAATAAAATTTTTTCCGGAAAAAAAATAACTTAAACGTTCATCCAAAATTAAATTAGTTTATAAATAAATAAATTTTGAATTTATGTACTTATGTAGGAACCAATATAACCGGGGTCTTGTAATGCGGAATTAGGTCACAAGTGAATTTATTTCTATTTTATAATAAACTAATTCCGGAAAAAAAATAACTTAAACGTTCATCCAAAATTAAATTAGTTTATTATAAAATATAAATAAATTCAATTTCCGGAAAAAAATAACTTAAACGTTCATCCAAAATTAAATTAGTTTATTATAAAATAGAAATAAATTCAATTGTGACCTAATTCCGCATTACACGACCCCGGTTATATTGGTTCCTACATAAGTACATAAATTCAAAATTCAGTGCACAAATGGCCGAATTGGAAGCCGAAGGAGTATTTTATTTCCCCCCCCCCCCTCCCCAAATGAGAGGGGCTTTAGGCCCCCCGTCCCCGAATGCAATCCTAGCTATGCCCATGATAAATCGCATGTGTCCTAAATTGTATGTGTCCTAAATCGCATGTGTCCTAAGTCGCATGTGTTTTAAATTGTATGTGCACTATAAATCGCATGTGTTTTAAATCGCATGTGTCCTAAATTGTATGTGCACTACAAATCGAATGTGTTTTAAATCGCATGTGTTCTAAATTGTATGTGTCCTAAATTGTATGTGCACTGCAAATCGCATGTGTCCTAAGTTGTATGTGTCCTAAATCGCATGAGTCCTAAATTGTATGTGCACTGCAAATCGCATGTGTTTTAAATCGCATGTGTCCTAAATTGCATGTGTCCTAAATTGTATGTGTCCTAAATTGTATGTGTCCTAAATCGCATGTATCCTCAATTGTATGTGTCCTAAATCGCATGTGTCCTAAATTGTATGGACACTATAATTTTAATGTGCTTTAAATTGCATGTGCACTACTTTCTGTGCACTATTCTGATGTGTCCTAAATTGCATGTGTAGTTTTGTACTGTGTAGTTTTGATATGGAGCCCACACGAGTGACCCTATTTCTAGAATTTGTTTGCGCGGCAATGAGGTAGCTGACCATATAAACTTCTTCGGATCCTCTATCGACTCCTTTAAAGGGTCTGTAACTTCCTCATTTCGCACGTCTTTGCCATAAAATGTAATTTGTTACTGCTATCAGGCACATTTCTACTAGTCTTCGCTTTGTGTATCGCGATATGTACATTACTGTTTTTTATTTCCTTCTGTTGAATAGTGGGGCTAACCCGTTTAATAAATAAATAAATAAATAAACAATGGCACATTTCCCTGTGGCAGTTCACATGGAAGGCGGCAATCTCGATGACGAACAACAAGTGTCCGATAGCGAGGACCATCCCTCCACCTCGGCAAGGCCACGAAAAATCAAAAACACCGTCTGGAAGTAGTTTTCATAATCAACCCGCGGGGAAGCCATGTGTTTAGAGTGCAAAAAGACTTTTAAAACGAAAGTGGGATCAACAACCACCCTTAGGAGGCATATGGAGACCAGCCATGCCGACGTCTACGCAGCACCGCCGCCGATAGAGAGAAATTCAGCCGCGGGAACTGTCGCAGAGTGCACTCGAAAAGTGGCTGTTTTAGATAAAAATTCGCCATGCGCACGGGAGCTGACCGACGCAATTGCGCGGATGATGATATTCGATTGTCAGCTGTTCTCTATGGTTGGGGATGTGGGGTTCAAGAACCTCC
Organism: Andrena praecox; assembly: GCA_963932275.1. Taxonomy (NCBI): domain Eukaryota; kingdom Metazoa; phylum Arthropoda; class Insecta; order Hymenoptera; family Andrenidae; genus Andrena; species Andrena praecox. Next base: position 27,408,716 of record OZ010729.1, read on the forward strand.
TGCGGGTAGCAGAACCGCGCTACCGGATCCCCAATCGTTCAGTATTTTGCGAGGAAATAATTCCTCAATTATATCAAACGGAGAAGGGGAAATTGAAGGAAATCCTTGACAAGGATAGCGAAAATGTAAGTACAATTTTTACAATGTTTGTGATATCTGTCACTATGTTTTATGGCAGAACAAAAATATTTTCCATCGCGATATGAGATTTATAAATGGATTCTTACTGTTTTCGATTAGGTGCAAACGTTCGCTTTCACCACTGATAGCTGGACGTCGCGGGTTACCGAGAGCTACCTGTCTTTGACGGTACACTACCTGAGCGACGCATTCGAACTAAAAAATTATACGCTCCAAATTATGTGGATGCCGGAGTCGCACCCAAGCGAACATTTGTGCGAAGTGCTGCGGAATTCAATTCGAGAGTGGAAATTAGAAAAAAGTCACGTAAAGATTTATTTCGTAACCGATAATGCGGCCAACATGGTAAAAGCCATAAGATTAGGCGGTACGTGGGAACGCATTCCGTGTTTCGCTCACACATTGCAGGTAAATAAACAATAAGAAATAATTAAATGTTACAGTAAGTTAATATATCGCGAACATTTGTTATTTTTAGTTGGCCATAAATGACGCGTTAAAAAGTTCGATAGAATTTCCCGCTCTCGTAAAAAAATGTAAATCTATCGTGGGGTTATTTCACCGTTCTGCATCAACGACAGAAAAGTTAAAGAAGGAACAGAGGAGGATTTCTCCAAACGACTCGCTGCTGAAATTAATTGGGGATGTCGAGACACGGTGGAACTCCCAATTCGATATGCTGCATCGGTTACGCGAGGTACGACGTGCCATAAATGCGGTTCTGTGTGAGCGACACATGCCACACCATATATCCAGTTGCGAGTGGTCCACGATCAAGGACTATCGCAATTGCCTCAAAGTGTTCAAAGAGGCGACGGACATAATGACTCGGGCAAATACAACCACGTTGTCCAACTATGTGCTTACTATATACGGCTTGACACAAAGTGTGAGAAATACTGACGGTAGTGCCGCGATATCCGCTTTCAGAAAACAGTTGTTAAACCAACTAAATGAATGATTTCATTTTATTGATGAGGCAAAACCTTTGTTCGTTGCCATGCTACTGGACCCCCGCATAAAAGATAGGTTATTGTCGGGAGACAAGAAGGCATGGGCTAACACAGTACTGCATTCAATTGCGTTGGAGTACCTCGATGTGAGCGATGCAAGCGAAACGAATGGGAGAACTGGTGTACCACCAAACGAACCGTCAGGTGAGTTTGAAACAATAATAAAATTATGTGATACTGTGTTCAATGTTGTATGTTATACAGGATGTTCCAAAAATGCTGCGGGTCCTTAAAGGGGGTGATTCGGGGGATGATTGCAAACAACTTTTTCCTTTGCGAAAATGCTCTCCGAGGTTTCGTTAACGAGATATTAATAAAAAGCACCGACCAATCAGAGCGCGAGCCTTCCGCTGGAACTCCCGCGCTAGCGTGGCCGCGCGCCGGGCCGCGCTGCGACTACGAACCAGCAAGGCGGCATGCATCGAAGGAAATTGCGTAGAATGGCAATTGAAAAAGACGTAACAAAAAAATCGAACCTTTTGCCATGGTTTGTTTGCCATTTAAAGTGAATAATGAATAAAGGATAAATGGATGAAAATCACGTGTAACGTAAAAAGACGAATACACATTTTTTTTAGAAGATTCGAAAATAATAATTATTTGGAGTGATGGGATAAGGAGCACGTAAATTTCCTTTTTTAATAACGTACAAACGAAAAGGTAATGCAACAGGGAACGAACGAAAAGTGATCGTAGTTCGTTATTGTGATAAAAATCCGTAGTTCAATAACGGCCACCACTGTTGTTGATAATGAATAAGTTCGTTTAAAAACTCCGAAGAAAAATTTACGTACGGAAATTTGGAGAATTATCTCCGGAAATAAGCCGTAGCCTGCGTTAAATTTAAAAAATAATAGTCGCCAATAATGTAACTAAAACTCACCCTTTCGGAAATTCACCTGCAGCTTAAAAACCTGTGTCATTAGGTCACTGAACCGATCCTGGTCATCGACAGACACAGCTGATCTCAGGTACACGACACCATCCAAAGTTAAGGGTCGCATGTCAAGTGCGACCGGGTTATTGTACCGAATATTCACTTCACTGCACGCGTACTAACACTGATCACTTAATTTATTTTCCATGGAACGTGATGTTCCTACGTTATAAAAATTGGTGGAAATTAATGTTTACTTGGTGTTCGGAGCCGTGGATAATTCCCGCGCAGATTCTCACGCTGCAGCACTTGCGTCTCCGTTGTTTGGGGGGGGGGGGGGGTACACCCAGAACATCGCGTAATACACTTGAGCAGAGAACATTTCTGCGACGTGATTGCTGACTGCTGACTGACAAGATGTTTTCCAAGTGACTTCTTCTACCCAAAAATAGTTTCTCTCGTTCCATTATGAGTTGACCCCCACCAGGCCAAGAGGCATCAGGTAAAAAGAAGCCAGCACATTTTCGAAACACATGTGCTTCGCAGATGTGCAACGTTTTTACAAAAGTCCGAGTTCCGTCCCTTTACTGCCAATGTACCCATTGCTTCGAGGTAGGCAGCAGAGACCACGTGTTTCGGTTCGAAAGAGTCCGAAGAGAAGAGAAACAGAAAGTCTTCGAGTTGCTATAAAGAAAAAAATCCTGTTTCCTGTTTCCCTTTTCCGATACCCTGAGTTCACGTCTGCTACGAGGCGGAACCAACTAAGCCATAAATTACCCAAAACTGTAGGAAACCGTTGTCTACCGTCGACTAGCGGGGCAATACGGTCATAAACCGCGATCCTAGCGAAATGCTCTGGCCGAATGTTTGGGAACTAGCAATTAAAGAGGATTATTCAACATCAATACGGCTCGCGAAGAGACACAGGAAGAAAGAGGGCATGTAGTTCGCTGACTGCGCGTAGTCCCGCCTGGTTCGTCCTATCTTCAAATTAAAGACGGATCCCTTATCTCTCGAGTATTAACACGCGCTCGAATTTCAAAACAAAAGCACGCGTCGACGTCGTCTTTAAAAATCGAACTTTAACGTGGTCGCGTCTCCGGTACTCTTCATTTTCGCGGTATTTATTTTTTAATTCGATTCTGAAGGGTGGGCATACGAAATTATTGGGTGGGCAAACCTTTTCTACATCTAGACTAACGGACTGCACCGTTGAAAGATCGATTTTGATAATATTTTCGAAAAAAATCGAACTTTAACGTGGTTGCGTCTCCGGTACTCTTCATTTTCGCGGTTTTTATTTTTTAATTCGATTCTGAAGGGTGGGCATACGAAATTATTGGGTGGGCAAACCTCTTCTACATCTACGCTAACGGACTGCATCGTTGAAAGATCGATTTTGATAATATTTTCGAAAAAAATCGAACTTTAACGCGATCGCGTCTCCAGTACCTTTCTTTTCGCGGTTTTTATTTTTTAATTCGATTCTGAAGGGTGGGCATACGAAATTATTGGGTGGGCAAACGTCTTCCACATCTACACTAACGAAATGCGTCGTTGGACAAATGATTCGAACGTTTAATTAATAAAAAATCGAACTTATACGTGGTCGCGTCTCCGGTACTCTTCATTTTCGCGGTTTTTATTTTTTAATTCGATTCTGAAGGGTGGGCATACGAAATTATTGGGTGGGCAAACGTCTTCCACATCTACACTAACGAAATGCGTCATTGGACAAACGATTCGAACGTTTAATTTATAAATAATCGAACTTATACGTGGTCGCGTCTCCGGTACTCTTCATTTTCGCGGTTTTTATTTTTTTATTCGATTCTGGAGGGTGGGCATACGAAATTATTGGGTGGGCAAACGAAGCCAGATCATGGACAATCGTTTCCTATTTTTAAAAAATTCAAAACTGTTCATGGAGGGTGCTGATGACAAAATTTTTAATTTTTTCATAACTTTTTTTTGAAGGGTGGGAAAAATAAATTGTTTGTTGGGCAATCGTGGGCAAACGATGGGCAATCATTTCCCACTGTCAAATCATTAAAATGTTTTCATGGGGGTGCTGATAAAAATTTTTTTTTTGCCATAACTTTTTTTGAAGGGTGGGCAAACGAAAATTTTTTATGGGCAAACGTGGGCAAACGATGGACAAACGAATGCCGTTGAGTTTTTTAAAAATTCGAATTTGGGGGTGCCAACTTCACAGACCTGGCAGAGGGTCTGGGGGGACAGGGCCAAAAACCAAACAGGTCAATACCTCGGCCACTGGTAGTCGTTTCTCAATTGTGCCAGAAACTAAATATCATAGCGCCGGCAGCACCCACATTCAAGCCGGCCCTGACCTACCTCGACATTTGCCTCCCGGATTCTAGATTGAGGCTGGCGAACGGGACTGGCGAGACGGCCCAAACCCTGCCATACGATAGTGACCACGCCACACTCTTACTTACCTTCGAGTTGCTCACCGAAAGCATCCTTTTGAACAACGGGGGCCCAGACACCACCCGCTGTAACTATAGAGCCACCAGGTGAGACAGGTTCTCTAAAAAGCTTGCGGGGGTCCACCGCGAGTCCATACCCTGGGATCGGGATCTGTCCGTGTCAGAAATCGATAAGGGGCTTCAGGACATCAAGGATGCAATTAACTCAACCACCTCCACAAGAGTACCGAAATTCAAGCCAACTGACAATACACTCAGATACATTAACCATAAAATCAAAAAAACTACAAAAAGATAAGGGGGTAATAGTCTCGATCCTACACGACCTACACATCACGGACCCACTCGCCCGAATCAACATAACAAAACGTGTCACAGCTGTCCATAAAGAACTTGTCAAAACGCTGAAAGCAAAATTTAAGAAATCAATCAACAATTACTGGAATATCATTATCAAAAATATCGATTTTCGTAACGCGGACAGTTCCTTCCACAAGGTCAATGTTATCTTCCGACCCAAGCAACAACTGGATATCAGCGAGCTGCGCGTCCACCACAGCGACAATTCTATCCTCGACAGGAGCAACTGTGACTTCGTGAACGCCCGTAAAGTGGGGGATACCTTCGTCTTCTCCGCCCCCGGAGACAAGCTCAATATAATCGGGACCTTCTACGAAACTATCAACTCCCCCTGCCACCTGAACAACGGCACCCGGCTAAATGAACTCGTAACAGCAACAGCGTCATCCATCAAACGGGAATTTTCCTTTCTCAGATATCGAAACGGAGTCATTGCGCGCTTCAACAGGAACAATGCGGCCATCAGCCCAGTCGCCGAAAATGAATCATCTAACCCCTTTTGCGACCCCCATCCCTTGTACTAAAACTCCTAAAACTACCCAATAAATCATCCTGCGGACTTGGCGGCATCTCCCCCATTGTCCTAAAACACTCCCGGTAAACAGGATCATTGACCTCACAATACTTCTAAACAACGCCATAAATCTTTGCTATTTCCCTCTTTCATGGAAGTGCGCAAAGGTCTTGCCGATCCTGAAGGAGGGGGAAAGCCCTGACGACCCCTCCAGCTACAGGTCCAACAGCTTGACGCCTAGCCTGAGCAAAATATTCCAGGTGGTCACAAACGACAGCATTGTATCCTGATGTACCACCAACAACATTATATCAGCCACTCTACGCTCCACGACATTCACAAGCTCCTGTCATACCTAAACACAAAGGTCGGTAACAGCCAACTAGTCGGCACGGCCTTCCTCGACCTTGAAAAGGCGTTTGACTCGGTGCGGTTAGACGGGCTGCTGTTCAAGCTCCGCAAGCGAGGTTTTCCCACCAGGTTGATCTATATGATCGGGGACATGATCTCAGGTAAGTCCTTCCTCACTTGGGGCGGGAGGAGATTTTCCTTCACCGGGTTTATCATAAAGGAGTGACTCCAGCGGGGCACGGTCCACTCGCCAGTCCTCTTCAATATATTTCTGGGAGACCTGCCGAAACTTTTCGGCTTTAACGAACAGGAGCATGCCGGCTTCCTTGCATTCGCCGACTACGTTGCAGTATACGTCGCCGGAAATAGAGTCGAGGCTACCCAGAACGGACTGGACACCGTCGTGGATAAGATTAACCGCTACTACATGTCGTGGAACCTGCGACTAAACATCACGTCTAAGGCCAAGGCAGGCAGCAAGGACTTCCAGATTTCGGCCACGATCCCCGGCACCTGCAACAAGGTGCTTATCCCGCACAAGAAGGTGGTCAAGTACCTTGGGGTTCATCTTGACTACCTTCTGTGGGGAAATAAGCACTTCGATTTCCAGCTTGAAAAAGCCAACTGGGCCTTCCTGACCAATAACAGACTGTTCTACAATAAACACCTTACTGCCAGGGCCAAGACAATCCTGTATATGCTGCTGATCCGGCCCATAATATCGTACCCCGCGCCCATTCTGTGGAAATATAACCATACCACCGGCGAAAAGGTCAGAGCTCTGGAGCGTATGTGCTTGCGAGCCTGCCTGCGCCTCTACCGAACGCCAGAATCCGACAGGCAACAATTCGTTAGCAACCAGACCCGGTATAAACGAGCGGGGATTCCGAGAATCGACTCGTTCATCGTATCCCTTACCCGGGAGTACTTCAGCAAGCTCCCACATACAAGCAATGTGATCATAAACTCCCTCGTCTCCCAAGCCGAGCCACTCAGCCATAGACAGCTAACAACCGGCTACATTACCCCACAAGCGTTCATCGCGTGTGACATCCTGGGAATAATACAGGACAGGAATAATATCTCCCGATCTATCACTGGCGGCGGAACAAAGCCGATAAAAGGATCGCGTTTACCCAAATGGATTTCCGGACCAACAGAGACAAGTTCAAATTTTCATTACTTTTACCGACCATAGACCAAAACGACTTCCACCGTCTCAATTTTAATAAATTCTGGTGGCTGACCGCTGCGAGCACACACATGCCCGCCCTAAGCGAACGCCGCACAAGCCTCCTACGGGTGAGGGCACCATTATCCGAGAGCGACTTGCATCACGTTAGTTTTACGCTGTGCGTAACCCCTTGCATTGAGGACCGCCTGTGTCCTATTGTAGATACCCCTTAGTTTTTACCTTTTCAGCTGTAAATACCCCTCTGTCCTCCCCCTAACCCATAGTTCTTAAGCCTTAGTTATAAGTTACATCTGTGACGTTCGTCACTAAGGCGCTTCCCCCTCCCGAGCAACGACTCGCTAAGTGAGCCCGCGTCACGCGAGAGCGTATCCCCACCGCGCTCGACGGCCCGCGAGAGCGTATCCCCACCGCGATCGACGGCCTGCGAGTCTAACTCGCGCCGCGGCCGATAGGCGGCCGCGGACCTGATAACGTTCTCGCGACAGCTTTACGCGCCGCGAGACATAAGACCCGGGCCGCGAGCGACGAAGATCAGCTTGCTCCGTGGCTTCGCCGTATATGCAAAGCTGTTACGCGAGAAACTCTTTTTGGTTGTCTTCCTCCTCCGAGCGAATTCTAGCGCGCCGAGTGCCTTACCGCCTGACCGCTAGTAAGCCCGTTCCTTGGTCGCTACATCAGTCGAATCTCGATTCGCGCTGGACCATCGGGCCGCGGTGGTCAACCAGCGGTCATTGATAGCTGGCCCACCGCACATAAGGCCTTCCATGTAGACTGCGCGGGGCCGAGGTTCTCTCTCGCCCGGCAGTAGACTCCGACCTGTCCCCGAACACGGCCGAGCACCACCGAGTGCCGCTGACCTGCGCCGACTAACGCCGCCATCCGCCGAGGCCGCCGACCGACCGGCAAAGCCGATTCGAACCGACACTCGCCGCCGATTCCGCCAAACCGCGTAGCCGCTAAGGACCGCCTAGAATAGTTCGCCGCTAGCTTGTAAGTCCCTAGTGTTAAGACCATAGCCTCTAAGCCGCCTAGTTAATAGGACTAGATTAAGCCGTCTCGCGCCGCGAGTCTAACTCGCGTTCGGTTAGCTTTAAGAACACAGTGCAATAAAACCAGATTTGAAAACTCCAGCCCACGTGAGTGTTCTGTCCGACGAACCCGCGACATCCCGACTGAGCCGGCCAAGGAACTCTTCCTCTAGTTCCATCGTGCCCCGCGAAAGCGGGTCACACATCCAGCATCCAAGAAATACTCATAGGTATTTTGCCTCCCTCCTAGGCTATGGCAATTTTCCTCCCACGATAACTGTTACAAGCGGAAGTGACCATGACCGTACAACTCGACAAGTTCCGCACCCATATTGTATTATCCTTAGTTATGTCTAACCCTGCCATTTAGCTAAAAGCCTTCGTTGCGCCGAACAATTAGTTACTTAAGTCCCGAAACTGTATGGCTCTTTTTCCTAAGTTTTTGAAGCCGCAATAAGCTGTAGATAGTACCATCCTACTCAATAAACTCTTTAAAAAAAAAGTGTAGAACTGATGAATCGCTGCGAACATATAGAACGTAGGTTCGAGCCTCAGAAATTCTAACAAGGGACGTTCGGCAACCCGGATATTCAGAAAATTGTGGACCTCGGTGTGTGTTGCGGCCGTGATGTAACGCGCTGCGTCGTGGCAATTTAAATGTGCGTGCGAGAGCGTGTAAACATGGTGACGCACCGTTCGTCAAGACGGTTACGCGCGTCACCCGTTTTTGCACGGCTCGAGCGTCCGCCTTCCGGGAATTTCGACCGTTAGTTCCTCGAACACCTGGTTCTTATCAACACGCTCTCGCACGCACAATCTTTCAAATCTCTTGTCGCCCAGCGACCCACGAGATTAAAGAGCCTACCTGAAACGGCCCTTCGAGCCAACGCGCCCAGCGCATTGTACATAGTTGTACATATCAGTCAATTCGTGTTTTGTGAGTCGTGTTTTCTCGTATTGTCTTGTTGTGGTGTGCTCGTCCTCGTTGTAAACGACGCCCACGAGCGGAATAAAGAAGAGATCAGTGAATGGTTGGAGTGCATCCCTTCCCTGGTCACACCAGTGGCGATCCACATCGCCTTCCCAAGGCAATAGTTTAAACAGTGTGCAAGTAGAGTATTTTATCCGTAACGCAAACCCGTTATTTTTTGTTGGTGCCATAATGCAATTTTTGGGAGGTGAAATCACCCCTTAAAAAATATACAGAATTTTCTTTCTCCGTGTAATATCTCGAGAACGGTAAGAGATATCGAAAAGAAGTTTAAACAAAAGTTGCATCCTTTTTTACATCTACAAAACCGCGTAAAAACAATTTTCGAAAAATCCATAATTTTCAAGTTACCCCCACCACCAACCCATAAGATCAGGTTTAGGTATAAAGTTTAGACAGCTGAAATTGCGTCCAAGATAAAACTCATGGAAACTAATCAATGACGTGCATGAATCATTGTGATATCAGCACATTCGTACATGCATTACTTGAAGTGTAATCTTATTAGGTGTAAAATATTCGTGATAGATGTGTGCACGCGGTTGCCGGAGAGGTTATGAACGGCGATGTGCCACCAAAACACTGTGTGAACAATAAAACAAGGTCTTTGTTCAACAAATGTGCACACACGGTGTATCCGTGATGCACGATAACAATAGAGGATGAGCCCCCGTGCACTCTCTTGCACAATAATGAACACGTATCAAAACGTGGACACGCGGACACGCACAATCGCGAATGCGCAATCAGTCGATTTTACATGCGCTAATTGTGTCGCGAACACCGTGTTGAGTCTACTTGTGATCAAAGATAATGTTAATACTGAACTTGCTTGTTGAGCAAAACTTTAAGAGAACAATGAACAAAACACGTGATACTTTGCGCACGGCTGTGAACAGAATGGAATTCAAGATGGATGCGCATTTTCGCCATTCTCGAGCGTCGATCGACAAGACGGAACCTGATTGGTCGATTGATTGCGTATCAACCGTGACTTCCGCTGCCCAGGAGGTGCTGCGGTGATCGAGCGTGTGGTGACAAACAGAACTATTCATTCCTAAACATGCTCCCGCCATCAACAGCTGATTGAAGATGTTGATGTTGAATCTGAAACAGGCAAAATTGCCAATTTTGCAATTGGCCTGATTAATGTTGTCGTGGCGGTCTTGAGCGTCACGACTCGGGTGAGTCCATCCTTCCCTGGATGCAAGGTGATGACCCTCGCAAGTGGCCACTTGCTTAGTGGAAATCGCTCATCAGTGATGAGCACCAGGGATCCGATCTTCAAGTCGTTGGTTGGATGATGCCATTTGGTGATGGATAGTTGTCTCTGCAAGTAGTGGGATGACCACTGAGTCCAGAATTGTTGCATCTTCTTTTGAATGAATTGCCATCTGGCTGATGGCGAAACTGATGAATTCTCCACAGACGGTTCCGGAAGAGCTGAGAGTGGTTGTCCAACAAGAAAATGCGCTGGTGTGAGTGCCGAGATGTCATCTGGGTCGTCACTGAGGGGCTCGAGCGGTCGTCAGTTGAGCATCGCTTCTATTTGTGTAAGAAGCGTGCTGAATTCCTCATATGTGAGCACCGTCTCGCTGACTGTTCGCCGGAGATGGTGTTTGACTGACTTCACGACCGCTTCCCACTTGGCTCCCATGTGTGGTGCGGCTGGTGGGTTGAAGTGCCATTCCGTTTTGTCATTGACAAACAGCTGATTCAATCGTTGATGCGCCTCAGTCCCCTGGGTGAACATTCTCTTGAGGACGGTGTCAGCTCCAACGTAGTTGGTTCCGTAATCGGAAGAGTGAGAGGAATCCCTCTCCTGGAGACAAATCTCCTGTAGGTGGCGATGAACCCTTCGGTTGTGTAGTCTGTCACCAGTTCTAGGTGAACAGCTGATGTTGTGAGGCACACAAAGACACAGATCCAGCCCTTTTGTGTTTTGGCACCTCTACCTCTCCACGTCTTCAGTGTGATTGGACCCGCATAATCGGTGCCAGTGTTGTTGAACGGTCGTGAGGGTATAACTCTCGAAAGAGGTAGTTGGCCCATCAGTTGATGGGCACGGATTCCCCTTTGTCGAGCACAAACAACACACCGCAGGATGTAGGATTTTACTGGCGCTCGCCCTCCAATGATCCAGTAGTTTTGTCGAATCTGGGCGAGGGTGAGCTGGGTCCCTCCATGGAGAGTTTGTCGATGCGCATGGTCTATAATCAGTTTAGACAAATGTGAATGGCGAGGTAAAATTGCAGGGTGCTTACTTTCGTAGCTCGTGCAAACATTGTTGAGTCTGCCTCCAACTCTAATGACTCCACTCTCATCGATGAATGCGGTGAGTCGATTGAAGACATGAGCAGCTGGCAATGTTGAGCCTGAGCTGAGCATCTTCATCTCGCTGGAGAAATAAAGCGCCTGCGTTGCTTTGATCCAGAAGATCCTGGCCCATTCTATGTCAATGGGCGATAAGGTGAAGAGCGGCAGCGTGACTGGAGCCTTCTTCAACCTTGATACAAATCTGAAACAAACTGATGTGGTGCGAATAAGTTTGTTAAGGGATGAATATTGTTATATTTTCGGGAAGACATAGTAAGACTCAGAAGCAACACAAGTATATTGGAACATGAACAGAACGCACAGTGATACAATCAACGATAGGTAACAGTAATGCAAAGGCAAAGGGGACAAGTTATTCAGTAATACGTCTGCTTGCAATGGCGTCTGTATCAGGAATGACTGCTTGACAGGCGATCGATTCCGATCGCCTTCTTCTCGCTGTCTCTTGTCTATTCGTTGCGAGCACCGGCGGGCCATGGATTCTATCCATAGGGTGCTCGCAACAATATCTATAGATGAGGTCCCAGTGATATTCAATCTTTTGAATATTGAGCAGCTTTGAAATGCCTGGACGAGCCTCTAGTGCACTCAAGTCTTCGTCTAGCATTGGTTGTGATGGCCATGTTTCACTGGGCTGCGCAAGCCATGGTGGTCCCGTCCACCAAAGCTTGTGATGTTCAAGCTGCGATGTTGATAAGCCTCGTGATGCGCAATCAGCTGGATTTGATGTCCCTGGAACGTGTCTCCATTGTGCGCTTTGGGTGATCTCTTGAATTTGAGACACACGATTCCTTACGTAGTCCTTCCAGCGTGATGCGTGTGTTTTGATCCAGGTTAGTGTCACTTGTGAATCTGTCCACAGATATGTTGTAGCAATGTTGAGCTGTAGCGTTGCTTGAACATATTTTGTGAGCTTCGCCAGCATCAATGCTGCAGTAAGCTCGAGTCTCGGGGTTGTGAGCTTCTTTAGTGGTGCTACCTTAGTCTTGGAGCACACCAGTGTCGACACTTTGTGATTTGTGGACGGTGATGATACGGTAATGTAAATTACCGCTGCCATGGCGAGTTGTGAGGCATCAGAAAAGCCGTGTAGTTCCACTGTAGAGTTGCTGTAGGTGTTGAACCACCTTGTACATGATAGCTTGCGCAAGCTTGTTAAATCTTCTCTGATGATGAGCCATTGTGACGTTACTTGGGAAGGCAGTGGATCATCCCAGTTGAGCTTGTGCAGCCACAACTCTTCCAACAATGTTTTTGCTCGAATTATGACTGGTGCTAGAAAAGCTAACCCCATAAAAAACTTTCAAAAAGTAAAAAAATTACGCCAAGTACATGAAACAAATAAATCACAAAAAATAAAAGATAATAATATAAATCACAAAAAAAAATAGAAGAAAATATATATCACAAAAAATAGAAGATAATAACATAAATCCCCCCAAAAAATAGAAGAAAATATACAATATAAAAAAAGATGTGAAATCAAAATGAGCTGCAAGTACATAAAGGTGCTTTCCAACTGCTAAAATGCTGTGTTCATACATTCCATTACTCATATCGCGGACATTTTAATTATCCCATCAAAAAGAATCCCAAATAAAAACATTGTCGTAAATTAATTAATAGCTTTACAAAATTAATATACAAAATTGCGCCAATTATAACAATGGCTATTTATAAAAAGAAAAAATGTATTAAATAATATTAAGCAGATATATTTTTATAGAAATAAATATTTCAATACCAATTAATATTTTATTCAAAATACTTGGCGCTGCGAAACCGAAAAAATGTTAATTGTCTTATTAATAGTAAATTAATAATTTACAATAACTCCCTTACAATCTAAAATACATAAACATATACATATTAGAAACGCAGTCAGATTTATTCTACATATATTTAGTTCTAATATCATACGTAGCATATGCACACGCACACATACACACATTCACGAATGCACGCACAAGAAAGAAAGAAAAAGATTAATGCAATTTATACATATGTGTTCAGTTTAGCAACACCAATGCGGTGAGCAGCGCCAAGTATTTTGAATAAAATATTTATTGGTATTGAAATATTTATTTCTATAAAAATATATCTGCTTAATATTATTTAATATATTTTTTCATTTTATAAATAGCCATTGTTATAATTGGCGCAATTTTGTATATTAATTTTGTAAAGCTATTAATTAATTTACGACAATGTTTTTATTTGGGATTCTTTTTGATGGGATAATTAAAATGTCCGCGATATGAGTAATGGAATGTATGAACACAGCATGTTAGCTGTGTCTATGTAGTTGTGTCATCTTAAAGGCAGTTGGAAAGCACCTTTATGTACTTGCAGCTCATTTTGATTTCACATCTTTTTTTATATTGTATATTTTCTTCTATTTTTTGGGGGGATTTATGTTATTATCTTCTATTTTTTGTGATATATATTTTCTTCTATTTTTTTGTGATTTATATTATTATCTTTGATTTTTTGATATTTATTTGTTTCATGTACTTGGCGTAACTTTTTTTACTTTTTGAAAGTTTTTTATGGGGATCTCACTTCTTTTTACAAAGATAATTCATGTACTTGGCGTAACTTTTTTTACTTTTTGAAAGTTTTTTATGGGGATCTCACTTCTTTTTACAAAGATTCATGTACTTGGCGTAACTTTTTTACTTTTTTAAAGTTTTTTTATGGGGATCTCACTTCTTTTTACAAAGATAATTCATGTACTTGGCGTAATTATTTTACTTTTTTGAAGTTGACTGCCACGTGTACTAAAAATAAGGAAAAAGTAAGGAAATCCCAATAAATTATAAATTCTGATCTATCTTCGTCACACGTTTACGTGTGTCTGGCGCCCTGCAGCCTATCTAGTGACGTTAAAAAAGACGTAACAAAAAAATCCAACCTTTTGCCATGGTTTGTTTGCCATTTAAAGTGAATAATGAATAAAGGATAAATGGATGAAAATCACGTGTAACGTAAAAAGACGAATACACATTTTTTTTAGAAGTTTCGAAAATAATAATTATTTGAAGTGGGAAGATAAGGAATACGTAAAATTCCTTGTGTTAATAACATATCCACGAAAAGGTAATGTAACAGGAAATTAACGAAAAGTGATCGTAGTTCGTTATTGTGATAAAAATCCGTAACTCAATAACGGCCAGCACTGTTGCTGATAACGAATAAGTCTGTTTGAAAAGCCCGAATAAATATTTTCGTACGAGAATTTTGAGAATTATCGCCGGAAATAAGCCATAGCTTGCGTTAAATTTAAAAATGAATGACCATTAAAGTAACTAAAACTCACCCTTGTCGAAAATTCACCTGCAACTTGAAAACTAGTGTCACTGGGTCACTGAACCGATCCTGGTCATCGATGGACGAGCCCAGTGCACAGCTGATCCCAGGTATACGACACTACCCAAAGTTAAGGGTCGCAATGTCAGGTGCGTCCAGGTCAACGTACCGAATATTCACTTCACTGCACGGCTACTAACACTGGTCACTTAATTTATTTTTCATGGAACGTGTTGTTGCTACGTTCTAAAAATTGGTGGAAATGAATTTTTACTTGGCGTTCGGAGCCGTGGGTAATTCCCGCGCAAATTCTCACGCTGCAGCACTTGCGTCCTCGTTGTTCGGGGGGTACACACAGAACATCGCGTAATACTCTTGAGCAGAGAACATTTGTCTGCGACGCGATTGCTGACTGCTGACTGACAAGATTTTTTCCAAGCGACTTCTTCTACCCCCAAATAGTTTCTCTCGTTCCATTATGAGTTGACCCCCACCAGGCCAAGAGGCTTCAGGTAAAAAGAAGCCAGCACCTTTTCGGAACACACGTGTTTTGCAGAAGTGCAACGAAAACTTTCACAAAAGCCCGCGCTCCGTCCTTCTACTGCCAATGTACCCATTGCTTCGAGATAGAAAACAGACACCACGTGTATCGGTTCGAAAGGGTCCGAAGAGAAGAGAAACAGAAAGTCTTCGAGTTGCTATAAAGAAAAAAATCCTGCATCCTGTTTCCCTTTTCCGATACCCTGAGTTCACGTCTGCTACGAGGCTGAACCAATTAAGTCATAAATTATCCGAAACTGTAGGAAACCGTTCTCTACCGCCGACTTGCGGGACAATACGGTCATAAACCGCGACCCTGGCGAAATGCTCTGGCTGATCAGCCTGATTAATTTTGGAGAACTAGAAATTACAGAGTATTATCCAGCATCAATACGTCTCGCGGAGAGACACAGGAAAAGAAGGGATAGTCCGCTGACTGCGCGTAGTCCCGCCTGTTTCGTCGCACCCTCAAATTAAAGACGGATCCCTTATCTCTCGTGTCTAAACACGCGCTCGAATTTTCAAACAAAAGCACGCGTCGACGTATTCCGTTGGAGAGAAGGCGGGTTTGAAGTTCGATTGGTCCTGAACTAACCAATCTGCCCTGCATCCCTCCCAAACGGCCACTGTCCTGAAGAGGCCCTGTTCACAGCGATATCTCCTCCACAAGGCCCACCTTCTCTCGCACGGAATACGTCGACGCATGCTTTTGTTTGGAAATTCGAGCGCGTGTTTAGACACGAGAGATAAGCAGGCCCGATTGGTTAGTTCAGGACCAATCGAACTTCAAACACGCCTTTCTCCAACGGAATACGTCGACGCGTGCTTTTGTTTGAAAATTCGAGCGCGTGTTTAGACACGAGAGATAAGGGATCCGTCTTTAATTTGAGGGTAGGACGAAGCAGGCGGGACTACGCGCAGTCAGCGGACTATCCCTTCTTTTCCTGTGTCTCTCCGCGAGACGTATTGATGCTGGATAATACTCTGTAATTTCTAGTTCTCCAAAATTAATCAGGCTGATCAGCCAGAGCATTTCGCCAGGGTCGCGGTTTATGACCGTATTGTCCCGCAAGTCGGCGGTAGAGAACGGTTTCCTACAGTTTCGGATAATTTATGACTTAATTGGTTCCGCCTCGTAGCAGACGTGAACTCAGGGTATCGGAAAAGGGAAACAGGATGCAGGATTTTTTTCTTTATAGCAACTCGAAGACTTTCTGTTTCTCTTCTCTTCGGACCCTTTCGAACCGATACACGTGGTGTCTGTTTTCTATCTCGAAGCAATGGGTACATTGGCAGTAGAAGGACGGAGCGCGGGCTTTTGTGAAAGTTTTCGTTGCACTTCTGCAAAACACGTGTGTTCCGAAAATGTGCTGGCTTCTTTTTACCTGAAGCCTTTTGGCCTGGTGGGGGTCAACTCATAATGGAACGAGAGAAACTATTTGGGGGTAGAAGAAGTCGCTTGGAAAAAATCTTGTCAGTCAGCAGTCAGCAATCGCGTCGCAGACAAATGTTCTCTGCTCAAGAGTATTACGCGATGTTCTGTGTGTACCCCCCGAACAACGAGGACGCAAGTGCTGCAGCGTGAGAATTTGCGCGGGAATTACCCACGGCTCCGAACGCCAAGTAAAAATTCATTTCCACCAATTTTTAGAACGTAGCAACAACACGTTCCATGAAAAATAAATTAAGTGACCAGTGTTAGTAGCCGTGCAGTGAAGTGAATATTCGGTACGTTGACCTGGACGCACCTGACATTGCGACCCTTAACTTTGGGTAGTGTCGTATACCTGGGATCAGCTGTGCACTGGGCTCGTCCATCGATGACCAGGATCGGTTCAGTGACCCAGTGACACAAGTTTTCAAGTTGCAGGTGAATTTTCGACAAGGGTGAGTTTTAGTTACTTTAATGGTCATTCATTTTTAAATTTAACGCAAGCTATGGCTTATTTCCGGCGATAATTCTCAAAATTCTCGTACGAAAATATTTATTCGGGCTTTTTAAACAGACTTATTCGTTATCAGCAACAGTGCTGGCCGTTATTGAGTTACGGATTTTTATCACAATAACGAACTACGATCACTTTTCGTTAATTTCCTGTTACATTACCTTTTCGTGGATATGTTATTAACACAAGGAATTTTACGTATTCCTTATCTTCCCACTTCAAATAATTATTATTTTCGAAACTTCTAAAAAAAATGTGTATTCGTCTTTTTACGTTACACGTGATTTTCATCCATTTATCCTTTATTCATTATTCACTTTAAATGGCAAACAAACCATGGCAAAAGGTTGGATTTTTTTGTTACGTCTTTTTCATTTGCCATTCTACGCAATTTCCTTCGATGCATGCCGCCTTGCTTGTTCGTAGTCGCAGCGCGGCCCGGCGCGCGGCCACGCTAGCGCGGGACCTCCAGCGGAAGGCTCGCGCTCTGATTGGTCGGTGCTTTTTATTAATATCTCGTTAACGAAACCTCGGAGGGCATTTTCGCAAAGGAAAAAGTGGTTTGCAATCACCCCCCGAATCACCCCCTTTAAGGAACCGCAGCATTTTTGGGACACCCTGTATACTTGGAATACTCGGAATAGCGCAAAGCAGCTCAGCGAGTGTACTTTATTTATTTTTTGATTAAGGATAAATTCTACGTAAGTTTAACAACTACGAAATGAAACCATGCGCACTGCATTGCTAATCTATATGTATTTTATATGTATAGTACTTTGTGTACAGTACATTTCATTTACTCTTTTTATTTACATTTATTTCATTTTCAGTAACATTCCCTTTCAGCTGTTGAAATAATTCTCTTCGTCTGCTTCGTTAACTGAAAAATAGGACACATTTATTAATTATTTATAATTTATCACACATGCCCAAGATCACGGAATGAATAATTACGTATGCAAAACCCTACCTGCAAATTTGTGCGTACATAGTCTGGCGTAGATCACAGTGCATCACCTTCTGCTTCTATTATTTATCTGTCAACTCTTCGTCTGCATTGTTAACTGAAAAATAGGACACTGTCACGTCCCGGGTGAGGTTTTTGGGACGGTGACTATGGGGAAGGAAAAGATCAGGCGCGAATCTATCATCCGGCACACTGTGGGTTCGTAAGGAAGGTCAGGCGTGAATCTGTCATCCAGCACTCTGAAGGTTTTAAGGGAAAGCCAGGCGCGAATCTATCATCCGTCACACTGAGAGTTTGAGAGGAGATCAGGCGCGAATCTATCATCCGTCACACTGAGGGTTCTGAGGGAGGACCAGGCGCGAATATTAAATCCGTCACACGGAGGGTTTGAGAGGAGATCAGGCGCGAATCTATCATCCGGCACACTGTGGTTTGAAAGGAAAGATTAGGCGCGAATCTATCATCCGTCGCACTGTGGGTTCGAAAGGGAGATCAGGCGTGAATCTGTCATCCAGCACTCTGAAGGTTTTAAGGGAAAGCCAGGCGCGAATCTATCATCCGTCACACTGTGGGTTTATAAGGAAGGTCAGGCGTGAATCTATCATCCAGCACTCTGAAGGTTTTAGGGAAAAGATCAGGCGCGAATCTATCATCCGTCACACTGTGGATTTATAAGGAAGGTCAGGCGTGAATCTGTCATCCAGCACTCTGAAGGTTTTAAGGAAAAGATCAGGCGCGAATCTATCATCCGTCACACTGTGGATTTAAGAGAAAAGATCAGGCGCGAATCTATCATCCGCCACACTAATCGACCAGGGAAGGTTTTAAAGCAAATTAGTATTGAAGGGACACCCGTTAGCACTCTTGTTTTACAAAAGAAACCACACTTAGTTTTCCTATGAATAGCACGGTTCATGCAGCAGTGTGTTTGTAAATACTGGGAGCGCTCTCGCGAATCAGCTGTTGCGGCAGCTTGGTTTCGTTGGGAAGCCTTATGATTCGAGGATACACACAATAATTCGAGACATGATTGATAACAAAGCGGTTTATTAGCCTTGTTAGAGCGTTTCTAACAATACGTGGGAAGATTTTGTATTCACACACACAACATTTATAATATGAATTATGAATATAAATGGCGATATATATATATATATATAATAAGCATAAATGAAAGAATATAATAATAGGTAAGCAATAAGCATTAATGAAAGAATATAATAAGTAAGCAATAAGCGTTAATGAAAGAATATAATAAGTAAGCAATAAGCGTTAGTGAAAGAATATAATAAGTAAGCGATAAGCGTTGATAAACAATAATGGTATGGGGTGATATGCACTATAACAATGATATATAATAATGACTTACGGTAGTTGCCGTAAAGCACTGATTTGAATTGTTAACACTGATTGAATAATACTTCTATCTATTTGACTGTCTGTTGACAAAAGAGCTCTCTGGGCTCTCGATCCTTTGTATTTATATGATCTTCCAGGAGTACTGCGGGGGTACGCGCGGTAAAGACCTTGACAGATTTCGGGAACAAGACGCAGTAGATTTTGGGGGTTTTTGTAAACGGTATGGCTATTAATAGATGTATTTATGTCACGTACGCCAAATGCGTCGTAATTACAATCACGTGTTGATCACGTTTGTACATTTGCGTCGCAGTGACATTTCTGGGGTTCTTATGACTGCGGAAGGAGATACTCAACTCATCGAATAGATTTTGGGCGTTTTATAGGAAAAGGGTTAGAGTGACTTGGACTCTGTGAGTGGTAAAGAGGGGATTGAGACGTGGTCTTGATTTAAGAGGGTTTTTGTAACGAGGGACTTGTTTGAATTCGTTTTAAAGGGAAGGATTCGTGCCTCATATGGCAAATAGGCGAAGGAGTTTTGTAACGATCATCTCGTGATGGGGATCTCTAAGATACATCATCGAGGTGGAGTTTCGTATAGATCATCTTGTGTTGGTGACCGCTAAGGTACAACATCAAGGTGATCAGGAATCTGGATTGACCATTTAGAGACAGGGACCACTAAGGTATATCGTCTAAGTGATCGGTTGGGTTTGAAAAAGGGGTATGGCTTGAGTTCGATGGTTTTTGATGGAGTTGTGGATGGATTTGTGGGGAAGTGGCGTTAAAATACTGCGCGAAAAATTGTGGGACGTCACAACACATTTAATAATTATTTATAATTTATCACACATGCTCAAGATCATTCAATGAATAATAATGACGTATTGCAAGAACTCTACCTGCAAAATTGTGCGTACATAGTCTGGCGTAGATCACAGTGCACCACCTTCTGCTTCGATTATCTGTAAATATATGAAAGCCACATTTTTTTTTAATTATACGACTTAACGTAGAATTTATATTGAAATATAGAAATAGGGTGGCCTTTTGCTATAGTAATTGTAGATACTGCATAATGTGTCTAAAGGAGGTGAGAGCGTATGGTTAAAGTATTACGAATGTCGTTCACAAAAGATTGAAAAGCATCAAGGTGATGTGTTTTCAGCGTACTTTCTTCACTAATGTGACTTACTCTACATTGCAAGCAGTCCACCATAATCTATTTTCTTAATAATTCTTAATGCTACGTCGTTTGACAAATTTTGTAGATTTACCTTATTTGACAAATTTCCAGAAACTTGTGCAAAACAAGATGCTCTGTCTATCTATCTAATCTTCTCCAGACAACCTCCAAGCCGGTGCGTCCCCTTCATTTTTATCCAAGTCCTGTGCGTTCCCTTCAGTTCTATCCAAGCCTGTGCGTCCTCTTCATTTTTATCTAAGTCCTGTGCGTCCCCTTCATTTCTATAAGCTTTACATAAAAACTCTAAATTAAAAATAATTTGCTGGTATAATAAAAATATCTGTCAATTTAAATGCAATGCAATTTGTTATAATATATATTTTGTACATACATGGTACAAATTTCCAGAAACTTATGCGAAAGAAGATGCTTCTCTGTCGAACCTTCTCCGGACAACTTCCAAGTCTGCGAGTCTACAAAAAAAATCTATTAAAAAATTTTGGTGACCCACCTTGTTAATTGAGACAATCATTCAGTCTCCCATGTAGTGTAAAAACTCGTGACATTTCAAATTTGGACAACTTACCTTATTTGACACTTGGCAGGTTATGACGGATTGACACTTGGTAGGTTATAAAGCGATGACACTTGGTAGGTTATAATTCAATAGTACACATGGCGGACGCCGATCATACATACACTAGTTTCTTTTGGCTGAAGGTGTGTGTAGCGTTCGGCTGTTCAGGAACAACTGACGTGAGGTCCCTGAGGGGAGAGCGGCGTCCCCTCAAGTATAGGATAGGTGGGGGTTCTACTTCTACAAATTAAAGATTAAAATCTATGGCTTCTAAACTTAACAATACTCATTTATTTAATAAAACTTACTCTAATAACAATAACGATTAATTAATATTGCTTACAGACTATGAGTAAATATTCTTATTTTTGGGTTTTTCTATGTTTTTTTGTATTTAATATGTTAATTAATATGTATGAATATATGTATGTATGTATTGAGATATGTCGCAGTGTACGGCCGCTACCGTCTCCGGGGCGAGCTCGTACTCTTGGCAACGTCTGCTGCAAGAAGGCCGCTACCGTTTCCAGGGCGAGCACACTTCTGTCGGCAGAGTTTTACTCTTACGTCGATTCGTGTATTACAGTGCACGGCCGCTACCGTCTCCGGGGCGAGCTCAATACTCTGTAATACTAGCTGCAAGACGGCCGCTACCGTTTCCGGGGCGAGCTCGTACTCTTAGCTATGTCTGCTGCTAGAAGGCCGCTACCGTTTCCGGGGCGAGCACACTTCTGTTGGCAGAGCTTTCGAATGAACCGCGTAGCTGCGTGCGCCTCTTTTTATACTGAGAAATTGGCGGGCTGGCGCATGCGCAGTGGGTCGCTGTTTGTTATTTTGTGTTTTACTCACTTATTATATAATATTATGTTTTGCATTTTTACTAATACTTATAATTAATTATTCCTAATGTTCTTATAATAATTATTCTTCTAACATTTGTCTAAATCATAAATTATATATAAAAGTCTTATTATACATTTACGCGCTAACAGAAAATAGGTTACATGGTAATAGAGATCGGCTCCTACTTTACCGACGATCGGTTTCTAACGGTTCGAGTCCCCGTGGGACGTTACATGTGCGTGTAACGCGTATACGTATTATGTTGACGAAAATTTGACTGGAGAATCAGAAGAAAACTCTTACCGTTTCTGACAGATTCATGAGACGATATTATGATATCTCTGTCATGCGTGGACAGATTTTATTGAAATTTGGTCTTATTCGAAAGCTTATATGCGGTTTACATAAGAAAAATGCCTTTAAATTTAGAAAATATTGCAGGCGTGATGAGATATTAATGAAATAAGTTTCAGGTTAGGTTGGATTAGCCGTTTCTCGAGTAAATGATAGCGGTAGCGACAGTCGACATATACAGGGTGTCTTTCCTGTACTTGGCGTCGAGACGCCACCGCGTCTCTAAATAGATCAAATATTTGTGCTACTTCAGATAAGATGAGGCGTTTGGTGAGCCTTGAGTCCGACCTTGGCTTTGAAGTGAAAGAAAACTCGTCGTTGATCACATTCCATTGTAGTCCGAGAATTTTGGTATTGCAGTCGTCTAGTGATATAATTGAGCCTTGAGCTCGTTTAGTTGGAGAAAGTGCATCAAGCAACGGAGGAAAGGTTGAATGCCATTTGGTTAGTGGAAACCCTCCCGCGTTGCACAGATCTTTTAATTGGTGAGCTATTGTAATGAGCATCTCACCTGTGTCTGCACCTCCAAAGATGTCATCAACGTATCTGGCATGCGTGATTGATGGCACCGCCAGAGGAAAGCGATGACCTTCGTCTTCCGTCAATTGAAGTAAAGCTCTGACCGCCAGAAATGGAGCAGCCTTGGTCCCATATGTGACCGTTGTGAGCTTGTAGGGCACTTCCTTTGAATCGTCATCGATCCACAGTATTCGTTGAAGATCCTGATCATCCTCGTGAATCTTGACTTGACGATACTTGTGCTGGCGTTTCCACAGCAACACGTCAGTGATGTTAAGGAGTAGATTTGCACCCGTATGCATCAAATCGTTGACAGAATACCCAGTTGAAGTAGGGCTCGATCCATTGAAGACGACTCTCAATTTTGTCGTCTGGCTGTCTGGCTTCAATACTCCATGATGTGGAAGATAAAACACAGAGTAAGTATTAGGTGAAAGTGTTGGTGCTCTTACCATGTGACGGAGTTCCTCGTACTCTTGCATGAAGCTTTGATAGAGGTTGCGATACTCGTTGTTCTTGTTGAGTCTTCTTCAGAGGGATGCGCACAGTGTATCGTCCTGTGATCCTCACATTCTTGGTCCCCAGGTGTGAGCTTCATGGGTGCATCTGTTGGGAGCTCCTCTTGAATCCAAAATCGTGTCAGCATATCTTGTAAAGAATTGTCGTCATGCTGCACGACTGCAGAGTGGTGTGCTGTGGCCTTGCGCAGGTCCACTGTAACTGGTCCAAGAATGAGCCACCCAAAAATGGACAGCTGTCCAATAGGCATTGAAGAGTCACCCTTCATAAGGGTGGGCTTGATCACTTGTCCATACACGTCTGCGCCAATGACGATATCTATCCGTCTTGATTTAAGTAAGTCCGGATCGGCCAGCTTGAGGCCCTTCAAATGTGGCCATTCTTGACGTGGTGGTTCCACCGATGGTAAACTTGACGCCAGTGCTCGTAGAACATGTGCTTGAACGTGCACTGTTGACATATCGTAGTTGGAGCGCAGTGTTAGTAGTGCGACTCCTCTGGTTTGAGTCGATGCGCTACCCCCAATGCCAGTGATCGTAATGGATGCATGTATGCGTTGAATCCTGAGCCGGTTGATGAGCTCTTCTGTGACAAATGTCAGTTCCGAGCCCGAATCAATCAATAATCTTACCGGCGAAGATGACACTGAAGTGATCAGCTGGGCGTTGGCTGTTGCCAACAGGGTGACCGAGCAATAGGGTGTGAGCACTGGCGATGATTGGTGGAAAATTCCTCGCTCTGTTGAGCACGTTGGGTGATTCTGTGTTGTGCGCTGTGGTGACTGGACGACTGCACCTGCTTCTCAATGGGTTGAGCTTGTCGCTGTTGGGTCCTCTTCAGCCTGAGGTTTTGCAAGAGCAGCGGTGTGAGCAGAAGGCTTCGTTCGGTGCAGCATCGTATGATGGTTAGCTGCACAAGTTTTGCACCGACGCGTTGAGTTGCAGTCTTCGGTGCGGTGCCTGCCACAGCAGTTTCTGCACAACTTGTTTGTTGTGATGATTTTCCGTCTATCCTCCACCGACAGCTCCCTAAACCTTGGACACAGAGACTATATAATGGTCCTCCTTGCAGTAGTCGCAAGGGTAGCTGTACGGCGAGGACGATGACTGCACTTTTGGCTTGAGTATATTCGTTGATGAGAAGTAAGGTAAAAAGATTAAATACTTCATGTGTAAATGAAAATATAATTATGGAAAATAGATATCTAATTTAAATTACATTGCAGCCACACACCCTACAGAGAGTGCCAGTGACAGGACAGCTACACGTCAATTGATCACGAGATGTGAAGTGCTTTGTAAGTAACTAAAAACATTCAAATACTTCATTATTCTTATTTTGATTGTGTTCAATATATGGGAATACAATATACCTTCAAACCAGTGGGTTATCAAATCATTTCAACGAAAAAAATATGATTTCATTAGTCTTTCACATAAATCGATTTTTTTCAAAATCCTGAGGTAGTAGACAAATTTTGCGAACGGATTTGAAATCAGCGTGACAAAATCTACAGGAAATGAGGTACAACAGGTCAAGAAAAAAATCCTACCGTGCATGGTATTGGATTAATCACAATTTTGTTGAAAAATTTCAAGTTTAACACAGATTTTCACAGTGAAAAAACGCTCGTACCATAATGTCGGCAATTTTCCCTTATTCTGCAATGTTTCAGCTTTAACCTAAAAAAAATCATCGCTCTATCTCATTTCTATCAAAAGTTCTTTGATTTTGACACAAACTTTGTGACTTTGCCCCACTGTGCGGCTTTGGAGAATCACCCTGTATGTAGTAGGAGAGTAAAATATGTACAACCTGCTATAACATCCATCTAAATAAATCCCATACCAAGAAAGTAGTAAGGCTAGGAGAGTTCCAACGCAGGTCCTCTGAGGGGAGCGCGGGGGCGGGGGGAAGTGATGGCGCGCGGGGGAGTGCGGTGGAGGGAAACATGGGCGCGGAGGGAGCGGTGAGTGGAAGACCGGTTGCGCGCGCATGAGCCGCGGAGTGGGGGAAGCCGAAATCGTGGAGGGGATCAGTCAGGATCGAACCGTCGCGGAGACCTCTCCAGACTGGACCCACCGCTGGAAAGTTGTTTTTAGAGGGGGAATGACCCCGAAAATATTTTCCGACTTAACCGATGAAGCGGACGACCCCACAGAAATTTTTTTTCCCCAAATATTGTTTCTAAGTAGCAAACAAATATACATCATGCACCAACGAAATATGATACTTATATATATAACGTCTAATCTTAAAATTATGCGAAGGGGAAAGAAGGAGGATGGATGATGTGAAAATAAATTTTCCGCAGCGTATCGCGCGATTACGCGTAATTTGACTCCTCTGAAGCAGTCGTGTAGGATGATGTCATTTGGTAGCGCCAAGAACGAAATAAAATTATGAGGCGTCAGCAAGAATTCAGAAACGTCGAATCTTAGAATTAGGTGGCGAGAGAAGGAGGCGGAAGACGGGTAAATAAAATTGAGAAATAATATATGGTTAAGAAATTTTATTTAAAATTAAAAGAATATAATTTAACATTTTTCCTACGAGCATCAGCTAGAATATCATTGATGGCACATGCTAACAGTTCGCAATCTATATGATAATCCTCACAGTAATGTTCACTATCACGTATGATTTTAGCAGCATGACGCGCGTCTAACGTTTCGCAGGCAACATCGCTCTGCTGTAGCACGTTAACAAAAGTTTTAAATTTCGTCTGCACATCTCTTACATTTTGATACAGCCGCAATTATACATAGCTTACACATGGCTCAAGATTTAATAAAAATGTTACTGTATCCGGTTTGAAATACAACGGCTTATCATGTAGCATCATCCTTACAATTGGAGAATTATAGATCTTACAAAAATCTATCGTTAATTTATCCATATGCATCGAAGGTGATCCAGGTAATCGCGAACGTTCTTCAATGGCTGTACGACTACTGCATAGCGCATGCCATGTACACCATGGTAACGTGAGATACATCCCACGATTGTCGCCGAGAACAATTTCTACATCGATCGTAGGTCCTACGCTGATTCCAATTTCCAAATATTTGCTGCCCATGAATGTTAATGCGTATCTTCTGACCATGATACGCGATGTTCGGCGCAGGCTAAGAGAGCAATCAAAGATATGAAATTGTTTGCACAAACATAAAAAAATTTAAGAATATGTAAGAATTAAGCCTTACCAAACAACTGTATCCTCCCCGCATTGAGCGACACCATCATCCTGCATGATCGGAACATAATAATTCCTACGTCCGGCGTTTCCTTCGACACTAGTACTGCACATTTTTTTTTCAGAGTAGTTTTTGTTCCGTCGAAAGTCACTGAGGCTACTGAGCGATTGATGGAATAGCGTCAGGGAGCCGTCTTAAATAGCGGTGTGATTGCTTCCCCCACCACAACATTTTATTTTAAAACTTCCAACTTTTCCATAATGGTTTTCAATCTTAACGATGCAGCATTCGGCACGATCATATGTAATTTGAGTCTCACCCTCAAGGATAAAAGTCTTGGCACGTGTTGAATGTAATATAATACTTTTGAAAGCGTCGAATCTTAGAATTAGGTGTCAGCAGAAACTGTGTCGTATGATTTTGCGCGCTAATTCGTCATAAGCGTGAATCATAGAAAGAATTATGCTGTATCAGCGGAGATTTGGGGGCATAAGTATGCGCTCCAAACTGCACAAAGCCTCAAATCGTTGCAACGTGTTGCGTGGAAAAGATATCACATTTACATTCCATTTACGATCATGGAAGAATTCGCGCAAGTAGAACGCCAATTGTTGGATCAATCCGAACGATTGATTTCGCGAGAAGAATACCTCGCGTGGGAAGAACGGTGCAACGAGTGTATAGAATCGTTGGAAGAACACAGCCGAGTGAAACGTCCTGGATTATCGATTGGGGTTCGACAATCATTGGTTGCTCGAATCGCGCGGCTCGAAGGACTAAAATATTCGCTGCGCGGACGTTTCATGCGTGAAGGTGCCGGACATTCGAGCACAGGACTTTTGTGGCGCGAAATAGACACTGCGTTCGAAAGCCGCGTATTAACTGGTGCAGTGCTAAATTCGAATTACATCGAGTCGCGCAATTTCCTCCAAGATGCAGCGACCATTGTGTTGGAGCATGTTCGGGGCGGTTTGAGGAAACATCGAAACCTCAAAGTGAACACTGTGTTTAACGGCGAATTTGTGGCGGGTGACAAGCATGCATGTAAAAGCATCAATACCCGAAACTGTGAACTCTTCCGCACATCCGATCTGCAGGAGTGGTACCAGCGATGCGTTATCGAACCCACCCTGGCATCGTTGGAAGAGTTCCAGGAACGCGACAGTGGATAGGCATTGACGAGAATCCTCAATCTGACTGTCAAAGTTAACAAGTACAATCCGCTGCGCGCGGGGTGTCACTACAAGTTACCGAAGAAATTGTTGCTAAAAAATGCAACAATTAGTGTACAATCCACAGACAATGCGTGTTTCGCGTGGGCAGTGGTCGCCGCTCTCCATCCTGCTGAACGAGACACCGCGCGCCAAAGTTCATACCCAGACTATGCTTCCGTGCTAAATCTCCAGGGTATTGAGTTTCCAATGTCCCTGGAGCAAATTGGGAAGTTTGAGCGGCAGAACGAAATCTCCATAAACGTGTACAGTTTCGAGGAGCGACTGGAGAAGGACACCGAGAGGATAACTGTTGCAGTCTTTCCGCTGCGTCTCGCCAGCCAAAAGAGGGATCGACACATCAACCTGCTCTACACACCGAATCAAGAGCACGGTGATGTAGGGCACTTTGTGCTGATCAAGAACTTGTCCCGACTGGTGAGCGCACAGCTGAACAGACACAATGGAAAGAAATTCATCTGCGACCGGTACGTATATAAACTTGTGTAATGTTGTAATGTCTCGCAAAAAAAAATTAAATAAATTTTTTTTTATGGTTTTGCAGATGCTTGCATTACTTTGGATCCGTCGATAAGTTGGAGGCCCATGCAGTCGACTGTGGGAATATGAATAACTGTGCCATTCTGCTGCCCAGCGAAGGCAACAATTTCCTTAGTTTCAAGAACCACTGCATGAAGGAGCGACATCCATTCGTGGTGTATACAGATCTCGAGTGCATCATCGAGAAAACGGAAGACCGCATGAAGGGTGATGCGGATTCTAAATTACACGCGTACCAACACCACAAAGTGCATAGCATTGCATATTATATGCATTGTTCGTATGATACATCGCTATCGATGTATCGATGTCGCCGCGACGCGGATTGTATTTCATGGTTCGTCGACGAACTAAAAAATTATGTACGATCATAAATTATGTACAAAAGTATTTATAATGAGTCTGCGCGGTAATACAGGACGGTTCGCGCGGTACCGTGGATCGGTTCTACTTAACCGACGGCCGGTATTTAGTGGTTGCAGTCTCCGTGGGACGTTACCACCTTGTCGAACCTTCCGATTTGCATAATGCATATGTATACAGGGTGTCCCAAAAATGTCGGACTTCCTTGAAAGGGGTTACTCAGGGGGTGATTTGAAACAACTTTTTCCTTAGCGAAAATATTGTCCGAAGCTTCGTTAAGGAGATATTAACCAAAAACCCCGACCAATCAGAGCGCGCGCCTTCCGCCTGAGTTCCCGCGGTAGCGTTGGCTACGAGGTAGGCGACCGCGCTTGTGCTACGAACGTACGAACAAGCAAGTCGGCATGCATCGAAGGAAACCGCGTTACACATTTTTTTTTAAAGCAGAATCATAAATAAGAATAATTTGAAGTGAGAGGACAAGAAGTACGTAAATTTCGTTTTTAAATAAAGCATAAACGAAAAGCTAACGTAACAGAAAATGTACGACAAGTGATCGTAATTCGTTATTGAGGTAAAAATCCGTAGTTTAAGAACGGCCAACACAACTAAATTTAAAAAATAATATTAGGTGTATGAATAAATTCTTTCCGACTTGAATTTCTATCGCGGTGGTATTCAGAAGCTGCCAGAAAAATGGCAAAAGGTAATGAACAATAATGGAAATTATTGCGATGATCGAGTTGTTTTCATATTTTTTTAAATCGAACTGTTATTGTACCCTAAAATCGGAAAGAATTTATTTTCACACCTAATAATCACCAATAAATTAAATAAAACTCACCCTTTCTGGACATCCCTTTCCTTGCTTTCCTTCCCTTTTCGGAAACCTGGCCACTGTACCGATCCTGGTCATCGGCGTCCAGTGCTCAGCTGATCGCAGGGTCAATGTACCGAATATTCACTTCACTGCACGGCTACTAACACTGATCACTGAACCGATCCTGGTCATCGATGGACGAGCCCAGTGCACAGCTGGTTTCAGGTACACGACACCATCCAAGGTTAATGTGCCGAATATTCACTTTACTGCACGGCTACTAACACTGATCACTGAATTTATTTTTCACGGAACGTGTTGTTCCTACGTTATAAAAATTGGTGGCCGCGAAAGGGGCCGATTACTGTTAATTACTGGGACGAGATTACTACTATTACCCGGCGAAAAGAAAACTCGTGGCAGACTGTCTCGGGCTGTGCAGTCCGCTGCTGTGCAGCGATCAGATACGGATCCGACCGACGATCGTCAAAACAAAAGCGTAGGCTACGCTTGGTCAAATCGCTCTATCCCACTCGATCTCGTGTTTCGTTCGATCTCTTCGTCGCGCGGTGCGACAATGTATGTGGCAACTTCAGCCAATAACCAAAATACGTGTGCCCCGTCTTTAAAAGTGTGCCCAAATAGGTGACTCGACCAATCGTCACAGCAGCGGACTGCACAGCCCGAGACAGTCTGCCACGAGTTTTCTTTTCGCTGGGTAATAGTAGTAATCTCGTCCCAGTAATTAACAGTAATCGGCTCCTTTCGCAGCCACCAATTTTTATAACGTAGGAACAACACGTTCCGTGAAAAATAAATTCAGTGATCAGTGTTAGTAGCCGTGCAGTAAAGTGAATATTCGGCACATTAACCTTGGATGGTGTCGTGTACCTGAAACCAGCTGTGCACTGGGCTCGTCCATCGATGACCAGGATCGGTTCAGTGATCAGTGTTAGTAGCCGTGCAGTGAAGTGAATATTCGGTACATTGACCCTGCGATCAGCTGAGCACTGGACGCCGATGACCAGGATCGGTACAGTGGCAAGGTTTCCGAAAAGGGAAGGAAAGCAAGGAAAGGAATGTCCGTAAGGGTGAGTTTTATTTAATTTATTGGTGATTATTAGGTGTGAAAATAAATTCTTTCCGATTTTAGGGTACAATAACAGTTCGATTTAAAAAATATGAAAACAACTCGATCATCGCAATAATTTCCATTATTGTTCATTACCTTTTGCCATTTTTCTGGCAGCTTCTGAATACCACCGCGATAGAAATTCCAGTCGGAAAGAATTTATTCATACACCTAATATTATTTTTTAAATTTAGTTGTGTTGGCCGTTCTTAAACTACGGATTTTTACCTCAATAACGAATTACGATCACTTGTCGTACATTTTCTGTTACGTTAGCTTTTCGTTTATGCCGTATTTAAAAACGAAATTTACGTACTTCTTGTCCTCTCACTTCAAATTATTCTTATTTAAGATTTTGCTTTAAAAAAAAAAATGTGTAACGCGGTTTCCTTCGATGCATGCCGACTTGCTTGTTCGTACGTTCGTAGCACAGCGCGGTCGCCTACCTCGTAGCCAACGCTACCGTGGGAACTCAGGCGGAAGGCGCGCGCTCTGATTGGTAGGGGTTTTTGCTTAATATCTCCTTAACGAAGCTTCGGACAATATTTTCGCTAAGGAAAAAGTTGTTTCAAATCACCCCCTGAGTCACCCCTTTCAAGGAAACGCGACATTTTTGGGACACCCTGTATGTATGGACATGAGGCACAATATAAATCATAGAATAATATACTTTTCAGTATTGATCGTTAATAATGTGACGAAATATGGTCGCAATAAGCGGTTATAAGACAAAGTTATATGAAAGTAATAATATTAGTAATTGTTAATAAAAGTTACTGAGGATCAGTGCTAGGAATGGATAAAGGGCACTGAACGAAACTGAACGGCACAAAGTCCTTGTGAAACACCACGGGTTATAATTTAAATATCTATGTACAGAGTCACAATTAAAGTACACTATTTAACAGTAATGTTTATGCGTTTACACAATACTTATTCCGGGACTTTCATTTCCGGTACGGTTGAGAGCAGAAGTGTGAGTGAGCGGAGCGGAAGGAAAGGGCATAAAAGGTGGAAAAGTGGGAGTGGGGAGTGAAGGGATTGGCGAAGGGAATAGGGGGAGAGACGTAAGGGAAAGGAGAAAAAAGGTGCGGAAAAAGGAGGCAGGATAGAGAAGAAAACAGGGGGTAGAGGAGAAGATTTGAGGTTAGGACAAGGCGGGAAAGGAACGAGAGAGAGAGAGAAAGAAAACAAAGGAGAGAAGGATAGAAGAGTAGAGAAGGAGGACAGTGGAGACATCGTGCGGTAGGAAGAGGTAAAGAGGAGACTGCATAGCAGTAGGTAAAGTAGGGAAGAAAGGAAAGAAAAGAGGTAGAAAGGAAGGTGGAAGATAAGAATAAAGAATGGAAGGGAAAGAGAGTGAAAAGAGAGAGGTAGTAGGGAAGGAGAAGGTAGCAGCAGAAAAGATAGTGGAGGAAAAGGAAGAGGAGGGAAAAAAGAAGGGAAGGAAAACAAATGCGGAGAGGTTGACAAGAGAAAGGACAGCAAGTGAAGGAAATGTGATAGAAATTAGAGAGATGTGGAAAAGAAAGAGGGAGAAGGAAGAGGAAAAGCAAGTGGAGGAGAGAGAGGGAGAGGAGGCTTTTTTAAAAAGTAGAAAGGTGCAAAGGTCTCCAGAGGAGAAAAGGGAAGAGGAAGGGAGAGGAGTGGAGAGATTGATAAGGGAAATGAGGGAAGAGATGAGGAAAGATTTAAAGGAGGTAAAGCAGCAAGGGAGAGAGGTAAAAGAGGATATGGCAAAGTTAAGAGGGAAGATGGAAGAGTGGGAAGAAAAATGGAGAAGGGAAAAAGAGGAAATGGGGAGCAGAATGAAAAAAATGGAAAAAAGGCTAGAGGAAGTGGGAAGAGAGGAGGAAAAGATAAAGGAGATAGAGGAAAGGTTGAGGAGAATGGAACAGAGGAGGAAAAGGGAGGAGGAAAATGGAGGAAAAGGAACGGGGGGGGGGGACAGGACGGATAAGAGGACAGGAGGGGAAGAATGGGAAACGAGGGTAAAAGAGATGGAAAGAAGGCTAGAAATGAAGGAGAGGGAAGAGAAAAGGAAAAACATAGTGATAAAAGGGGTAAGCAGAGAGGGAACGGGGATGGAAAGGGCAAAAGCAGTGCTAGAGGTGATGGGAGTACAAGGGAGAATAGAGAGAGTGAAAGAGATAGGAGGAAGAGGGAGACAGAAGGGGGAGGGGATGCTGGAGGTGAGGATGGGGAGTGAGGAGGACAAAAGAGAAATAATGAGGAATAAAGGAAAACTAAGGGGGAGAAAGGAGTGGATAGGAGATGACTTAACCTGGAAGGAAAGAAAGATGCAGTGGCGGTTAAGAGAGATAGGAGAAGAGGAGGGAAGAAAAGGGAAAAGAGTGAGGGTACACTATGGACGGATAGAAATAGACGGGAAAACGTGGTTTTGGGATGAGCAGGGAGAGGTTCTAAGAGATTGGAGAAGGAGGGAGAGGGGAAGGACAGAAGGGGGAACAAGGGAAGAGGGAAAGGAAGGAGAGAGGAAGGAGGGTGGAGAGGTAGAAGGGAGAAAGGAAAGAGAGGGGACAAAAAACTAAGCGGGGTAAGGAAGGAGGAGGGAAGGAAAGATCAAGGGGGGGAAGTGAAAAGCTGGAGGATAGGATTTTGGAACGTAGCAGGACTGACAAATAAGGAGGAAGAGTTCTGGAAGGGGATAGGGGAATGGGAGGTAATAGTCTTGATGGAGACATGGATAGAGGAAAAAGGATGGAGCAGGGTTAGGAACAGACTGCCGAAGGGCTACAAATGGAGGACACAATGGGCAAGCAGAAAGAATAGGAAAGGAAGAGCGATGGGGGGTATGATGATAGGGGTGAGGGAGGAAATGATAGGAAGGCAGGAGAGAGGGCAGGAGGAAGAGGAAGGGATAATGGTGGAAAGAGTAAAGGCAGAGGAGCAGGAATGGACGGTGGTGGCGGTGTATGTGAACGGGGATATGGAGAGGAAGCTGGAAACTATTAGAGGGTGGATGGAAGGACAAAGGGAGGAAGGGGGAGTGGTAGTAGGAGGAGACTTCAATGCGAGAACAGGAAAGCAAGGGGGCGGGATAGAGGGAGAGGAGGAAGAGGAGGGAGAGGGAAGGAAGTCGAAAGATGGGAAGGTAAATGGGGACGGAAGGAAACTAATAAAGGTAGTAGAAGAGACGGGATGGGAAATTTTTAATGGGAACATAAAGGGTGATGAAGAGGGGGAATATACATACACAGGAGGAAAGGGGGAAACGGTGATAGACTACGTGTTGGGGGATGACAGAACGAGGATAGGGATAGAAAAGATGCAGGTAGGGGACAGAGTAGAGTCAGACCACCACCCGTTGGTGGTGACAATGAAGGAAGGAGGGGTGGGGAGGAGAAGGAGGAAAGAGAGGGAAAGAAAAGCAGGAAAGGGAAAATGGTCGGAGCGGATGAAGGAAGAATACGAGAAGGGGATGGGAGGGGCAAGTATAGGGAGGGGAGGGATACAGGAGGAAGTGAAAAAGATGGAGGCAAGGATAAAGGAGGAGATGAAGAAGGGGGAGGAGGCGGGGGGGACAGAAAGGCAAAGAAGGAGGGAAGGATGGTGGGATAGAGAATGCAGGGAGAAAAAGAAGGAGGTGAGAAGAGAGTTAAGAAAGTGGAGAGGAAATAAGAGTAGGAGGGAGGAGTACAAGAGGGCAAGGAGGGAATACAAAGAGATGTGTGAAAAAAAGAAAGAGGAAGAGAAGGAGAGGGTGATAAGGGAAGTAGCGGAAGCAAAGACGGAGAACAAAGTCTGGGAGATAATTAATAGGGGAAGAAAGACATGGAAAGGGGTGAACGAAGGAATAAGTAAGGAAGAGTGGAAGGAATATTTTATGGGATTACTAGGAGGAGTGGAAAATAGGGTGAGGGTGGGAGGGGAAGAAGATAGGAGGAAGGAAAGGGAAGAAGGAATAAGTAAGGAAGAGATAAGGGGAGCGATAAAGAAGCTAAAGGAGGGGAAAGCGATGGGAGGAGACGATATCCCGAATGAGGCGTGGAAGTTTGGGGGAGAGAAAGCGGTGGAGATAGCGTGGGAGATTTGTAGAAGAGTATGGGAAGGAGAGGGATGGCCACAGGGATGGAAGGAGGGGATTATAGTGCCACTGGCAAAAAAAGGAGGAGGAGAGGAGGTACACGACTACAGAGGAGTGACGCTGATGCCGTCGGCATATAAAATATATGCAACGGTACTGGCAGGGAGATTGGAGAAGGAGGTGGAAGGGCAGAGGATGATTCCAAGCAATCAGGTCGGATTCAGGAAGGGAGTAGGGACAATGGACAACATATACGTACTAAACTACCTGGTAGGGAAACAGATAAACAACAAGAAAGGAAAGATGATAGCGATGTTCGTTGACCTTAAAGCGGCATTCGACTCAGTAGATAGGAGAACTTTATGGGAGGCGATGGAAAAGAGAGGAGTGAGAGCAGGGTTAGTGGAAAGGGTGAGGGAAATATACGGGGAGACGATAAGTAGGGTGAAGGTGGGAGGGGAAATAGGAGAGAGCTTCTGGACGGCCAAAGGATTAAGACAGGGGTGTCCGCTAAGTCCAATCCTGTTTAATATATTAATAGCAGATCTGGACGAGGAGCTAAGGAAAGGAAAGTGGGGAGGGGTGAAGGTGGGGCAGAGGAGGATATGTGCAATGGCATACGCAGATGATGTGGTGGTAATGGCGGAGAGGGAAGAAGAAATGGAAAGTATGATAAGGAGGATGGAAAAATACATGGAGAAGAAGAGGCTAGAGGTGAACGTGGGAAAAACGAAGATAATAAGATTTAGGAAAGGGGGAGGGAGAGAAAAAGGGATGGAATGGAGATGGAAGGGAAAGAGAATAGAAGAAGTAAAGGAATTTAAATATCTAGGATATGTAATTAAGAAGAATGGAGGGCAAGAGGCACACGTTAGGGATAGAGTGAGGAAAGCGGGGGTGATAATGAGGCAGGCATGGGGAATAGGAAAGAGAAAGTTTGGAAAAAAATGGAGTAGGAGGATGTGGCTCTTCGACACGCTAGTGTGGACGGTGTTAGGATATGGAGCAGAAGTATGGGGATGGAAGGAGAGGGAGGAAGTGGAGAGGGTACAGGAGAGATTCATAAGGTGGACGCTAGGGGGTAGACTGGAGAACACCGGGATATATGATAAGGGAGGAGACGAAAAGGATGAAGTTAAGGACGTGGGCTGGAAGAAGAGCGTGGAAGTATGAGGAGAAGTTGAGCAGGGGGGAGGGGGGGGGGGAGCTAGCAAGACTATGCTGGGAAGAGGTAAGGGAAAAGAAGGAGGAAGAGATGACCACATGGGAGAAAGAGAGGAGAGAGTTTAAAATAGAAAGGGGGTGGCAGGAGGAGGGAGGGGGGGAAAGGAGGCGAAAGGGGTATGAAGAAATGGAAAAGGAAGACTGTAGGAAACAGGAAGAGGAGAGAAGAGAGAAAATAGAAGAGTCAAGGTACAATAGATGGTACAGAGAAATAAGAACGGAAGGGGTACCGAAATACTTAGAAGCAGGATGGGGCGAGGAGAGATATGGAAGGATAGCGAGATATAGGTTGGGAAACGAAATGAAGGGAGGATGGTATTGGGAAAAACAGGAGGAGAGGAGATGCAGGATTTGTGGAGGGGAGGAAGAAACATGGGAACACGTGTTGGAGAGATGTGCAAGGGAGGAGGAAAATGAGAGGGGAATAGGGGAAAAGATAAGAGAGATACTGGATGAAGGAGGAAAAGGGGAGGAATGGATGAAGAGGATGGAGAGAAAGAGGAGGGAGAGAGCAGAAAGTGGGTGAGAGAGAGGGAGGAGGGAAGGGAAAAAGGGAAGGAGGAGGGAGTGACAGAAGGAATGGAGTGAAAGAAAGGAAATGAAAGTCGAAGGTGGCGGGCATAAGCGGAGCGGAGAGAGGGAGAGAGAGGGGAAGAGGGGGGGAGGGAGAGAGAGAGAGAGAGGGAGAGGGGGAGAGGGAGGGGGAGAGAGGGAGAGGGAGAGCGAGAGCGGCGAGGGAGCGAGATCGGAGAGGGAGCGAGATCGGAGAGAGCGGCGAAAACGAATAGGGCGAGAGCGGCGAAAGCGAAAAGGCGAGAGCGGCAAAAGCGGATAGGGCGAGAGCGACGAAAGAGAATAAGGCGAGAGCGAAAAGAGCGGAAAATGGAATAAAGTAGATTAAGAATTAGAATAAGGATAGAGAATAAGGTTAGGGAAAGAAATTGTAAAGAGAGGAGAAGGAAAGGAGAATGTAAACCCTTAGGGGAAACAATAAACATATACATACAATACTTATTCCGGCGAAGCTTAGCAAAGAAGCTAGCGCGTAATTGCAGTAAGCACTAATGCTAGTTACAAAGCAAAGAAGTAACTTAGCGAGGTAAAGCCCGATTAACAAAAGTGCGTAAGGTAATCAGCGAAACAAGCGAAGTGTAGCGTGGTCGCGAACAGAGAGAGATCCAGGAAATCGCGATCTATTTCCTGGAAGCAAGAGCAGTCCCCCTTCCATCGATTGTAAGTCGATGGAAGGGGCCGTGATCGACGCTCCACATGAGTCAGCGCGCAGACGCCAAGTGCCTAATTACCGGTGGGCCAAAGAGATGGCGTTAACATGCAGCATTTCCTGAACATTCTCCCCGGCATTCATCGCCCGATGAATAATCCCGATACTAACTGATGATCGATTGGCAGTGGCGCCGCTGGACCCATGCGGAGGCGTCGCGCAACCTCGCAGCGTTGAGGCAGTCAGTATCTTGCGGCAGCAAACGCACGCAAGCAGCAGAAACGAATCCAGTTATCTCGCGGCAGCAAACGCAAGCGAGCAGCAATGTCTCGCGGCAGCAAACGCGCGCGAGCAGTCAGTATCCCGCGGCAGCAAACGCACGGGAGCAGCAGTATCTCGCGACAGCAAACGCACGCGAGCAGTCAATATCTTGCGGCAGCAAACGCACGCAAGCAGTAGAATCTCGCGGCAGCAAACGCACGCGAGCAGTAGTATCTTGCGGCAGCAAACGCACGCAAGCAGTAGAAATACAACGTGTTGATAGTTACGGATGACCCCATCGAGTGTCCCGGCTAATCTAAACAAGTAAGAAACAGGCGTAAAGTAAGCAATGTACAATTTATAAGCGCGGTTGTTAATAGCGGGAAAGTAATGTCCAAATGGCCGTGTCCCCTTGCAGCGGGCCTGGAGGGAAGGCAAATGTCCCGTGGACCAGCTGCGCCAGTAGTGCTGTCGCTCCGACGTCAGCAAATGGCCGATGCGACAGCAGGATGTTGTTCACCGGCGAGCGGGGATGGCCATCAGAACGTCGCAGGTTAAGCGGGACGGGCCTGTCTGGGAGGTCGATCCGGGCCCTTGCGGCTCTCCTCCAGCGCCTCCACGGTGTTGAGTCTGCCCTCCAGGAACTCCTGCAGCTCGGTGAAGGTCGGCGGCGTCTTCGTCCTGGAGATTCGTGTCTCCCATTCCTTGCGGGATTGTGGATCCACCCGGGCAGCCACTAAATGGACGAGCCAATCACCTGTGGCGTCGAAGGGCCTCTTCAACGTAGCCAGAGCTTTGACGGAATCCCACACCGTGTAAAATATCCGTTTCAGCTCTGGTCCCGACTCCTGCGTGAATGTAGGCAGGCCGAAGAGGTTCGTCATTATGGCCTTGACCGCCAATCGCTGGTTATCGTAGCGTTCCTGCAGCAATTGCCAGGCCGCTTCGAAGTTTTCCTCCCTCTCCGGCATATTGCGAAGGAGTAGCTCAGCATCCCCCGTCAAGGCGCCTCGCAAGTAATGAAGTCGTTCTGCATCCGTAAGCGACTTGTCCAGAGTTACCAGAGACCGGAAGAGTCCTTGGAACGAAGGCCAATCTTTATGTTTACCGTCGAATGTAGGCAACGGTATTCGCGGCAGCGACGCCTTGGAACGGCCGACTTCCGCGTGGTCGTACTCCGACTCGTCCCTGGACAGCCGTGCTACGGCTCGAGTTGCAGCCTTCTCCAAGTTGGTGAATTCTTCCAGCTTGTCTAGAAGAATGGCCTCCTGCGTGTTGAAGACCTCCTCCACGGTTGCAGGCGCCATGGTCGTATCCGTGAAGTAGTCGTTGCCTGCGAAAGCTAAGTCCGCGGCCGCCAATGCGAGCAGCTGATCGTGCTGTATCTCGTATTTCGTCCAATTTTTTCTCATGGTCTCCAGTCTAGAGGCCACATTGCCCTTGGTAATATTGCTCATGCCTAATTTCTTAAGATTCTCGTACGCGCGCGAGATTCGACCGTTGAGGTCACGTTGGCTGGTAATGAGGTGACTCATTGTTTATAGATGTTGGAGGTCACGCGCGACGGTTGGACCGCACTCCCGAACGTTCGAGAACTATCTCACCGGCACTAGCTGAACGGTTTAAACTGTCTCACAGGCACTGATCCGGCTCGAAGGACCAAAAAATGTTAATAAAAGTTACTGAGGATCAGTGCTAGGAATGGATAAAGGGCACTGAACGAAACTGAACGGCACAAAGTCCTTGTGAAACACCACGCGTTATAATTTAAATATCTATGTACAGAGTCACAATTAAAGTACACTATTCAACAGTAATGTTTATGCGTTTACACAATACTTATTCCGGCGAAGCTTAGCAAAGAAGCTAGCGCGTAATTGCAGTAAGCACTAATGCTAGTTACAAAGCAAAGAAGTAACTTAGCGAGGCAAGGCGCGATTAACAAAAGTGCGTAAGGTAATCAGCGAAACAAGTGAAGTGTAGCGTGGTCGCGAACAGAGAGAGATCCAGGAAATCGCAATCTATTTCCTGGAAGCAAGAGCAGTCCCCCTTCCATCGATTGTAAGTCGATGGAAGGGGCCGTGATCGACGCTCCACATGAGTCAGCGCGCAGACGCCAAGTGCCTAATTACCGGTGGGCCAAAGAGATGGCGTTAACATGAAGCATTTCCTGAAGAGTAATACAATATATGTATATATATATATATATATATATATGCAATAAGCGTAGATAGATGAAATAATAATATGATTGCAATAAGCGTTGATAATGGTGAAATAGTATATGGTATGGAGATGATATGCACAGTAATATTAAATAATAATAGGTGCTTACAGTAATTGCCGTAGAGCACTGAGTTTAACGATGCAGTAAGCTACCACTGTAAAAATGTCAAAAAGCAACGTAACACTTCGCGGGAGTGGTTTCCGTAGAAGAGCGCTGGCCTTTTGGGGCCTTGTATTTATACTATTGTCGGGATTGTTAGGGGTGAAGAGTATGCGCGGTATGCACCTTGACCTATCTTTGAAGATGCGTCGCATTACAACTTATTAATAGTTTTGTGTTTAGGGGATTTATGTGGCCTTGTCTTGTACTGGTTAGGGGGAAGGGTATGCGCGGTGTGTTCCATGGCACGTACGCCAAATATGCGTCGCAGTAATTATCACGTGTTGATCACGAAGGTAAATACGCGTCACATTAACATTTCCGGGGTTTTTACATGGGGCTTTGAAGCGGAATACTCAACCCAACGGATTTGGAATATTTTAACGGGAAAAGGGGTAGGATTGGATTAGAATCGATATTCGTGGGAGCGAAGTATCCAGATCCGATGTGCCGTGCCCGTGTTCTGGCATTGCGCCGTTCACGGGAGGATTCTGGCCATCATTGCACGATCTGGATGCCCTGGAACGGCACCCCTTCGGCCGTCGGCTTGCCGGCGCATGGCCGTTGGGGAACCCCAATGGGTTCCATGTTCTCTCAACCGGGTTGCCGGTTCTGGTGGTACCCCCAGGTCTTCGGGCCGCGTGGGGAGGATCCAGGACCAGCCCGGAGCGGAGAATTTGGACGAAGTTGGAGGCCCGACCGGGGAAAGTCCATGTACCGCACCTCCAAGTTGGTGCTCCCGGGGTCCCCGCGAGACATAGTCTCGTTGGGGGACGCGGACGCGGACATGGCAACTTGCGTTCCCTTCGGATTTATCCGGAGGGTGTCCTCCCTGGCGGGACCCCTCCCGCCAAGGGTGGGACAGTAGCCCCGGGTGTCTCCGGGGTTATGGTGCCACCCCCGCCTTAGTGGGGAAGCCTGGAAGCGTATCGCTTCCGGGAGATCCGTAGCCCGCGCGGTGGAACAACGACCCCTCGGGAAGACACCTCCCGAGGGTACGCGAAGCCGCGCGGACCGGAGGTCTTGCCTTAACCGGCCGGGCCGCGAGGCAAGGAAAAACCTCTATAATCAAACCCCCAACCCTGAGCCCCAGCGGTGGTGCCAGGGGACGTGTTCCCTCGTGTCTGAGGGGCACGTGGGTGGAGCGGGTATGCTCCACCTAACCGCGATCCGGCTGGAGTACTGCCGCCTCCAGCTGTAGCCCGCGCCCTTAGGGGCCCGGGCACAGGCTTCACAACGGCAGGCCGCCTCTACCGTTGTGCGACCTTCCTAAGCGGTCACGCGTGGGACTCACATGGAAGGTTTTCTCGAACAGGACAGTGTCCTTTATACACTCCCGGGAGGTGACCGGGTTAAAACGCCTCCGGCCGACGACCGGACTTCGTCGCCAGCGGACCGGTGCACGATCGCTACGTGCGGGTCACCGGCCGCAACACGGGGCAGGCTGTCACCCGCGGTTTCGCGGGTGGCTAGTCTGTGGGAGGAGGGAGTTTTGGAGAGCGCGACGAGCGGGGGCGGCATGCCAGCCGCTTCCTGCGGCGAGCGCTCCGCGGCAGAAGCGGGGGATCACCCCTCCGCAGTCGGGGAGGCGCGCTGCGTCTCCCCAGTTTTGAGGACCCTGCGCTCCGGCGCTATCTATGGGGGTAGGGGGACTTCCGGGGGTGCGCCGTTGCCGGCGCCTCACACCACGCGTGGCGTCCCATACGTTAGGAGCGTGGTGGAGGTTCGACCACCAACCGGGGCGGCTGGCACGATTGAGGTGTGCCGTGAGGTGGCCGACTTGATCAGTCGGCTCGACCAGGACGCTGTCTCCCTGGTCCCCGGGGGGAGTTCGACGGGGGCCTCCGTCGCGTTGGCGCCGCAGTACTCCGCTGTGGCAGTGTTGGAGGCGGCACGGGTGATGCTGCGGCGCTGCGACGGGATGTTGCCGCATGGCGGCGCCGCGGCCGGCGCTGGCGACGCCATTGTCCTCTCCTCCG
This sequence comes from Andrena praecox, assembly GCA_963932275.1. Lineage (NCBI taxonomy): Eukaryota > Metazoa > Arthropoda > Insecta > Hymenoptera > Andrenidae > Andrena > Andrena praecox. Next base: position 27,450,496 of record OZ010729.1, read on the forward strand.
ACGAGGGGACGGGGGCGTGTGGGGATGCCGGGGATTCCGAGCCCCGGGGACCCCCAGGGAGGGGCGCCGTGTCGGCGATGGAGGTTGGCGACTCGACTGGGGGGGGGGGGGGGTGACAGCGGTGACGAGCCCGTTACCGCGCCGCCGCGGCGCGCCGGGGCTGCTCGTTGCGTCGTCGACTCCGTTTCCGCGGAGGACCGTGCCCCCGGGGGGAGCGACGCCGGGGACGCCTGCCTGGACGTCCCCCTGCCGTCGTCCGGCAGCGACACCGACGCCAGCCGGAGGCCGGGCTTCGTGCCTGGTAAGAGAGGCTGGAAGCCGGGCGTGTGGACGGACCCGGCCAGACTCGGCCCCGGGATGAAGGCCCTTCCGGGCCGCGCGGAGCTCCGCGACTGGGCCGAGACGATGCCGGTGGACGGTCTCGCCGGGCAGGCCCAGAGTGAGCTGGATTCAGTCGCCGCGACAATCGGCGCGGCGAAGAATCTAAAGACGACCGACAAACGGGCGATTAGGATCGCCATCCGTCGTGCGTCGGCCGTGGCCGCCGAATTGACCGGAAGGGCCGAGAGGGGGGAGAACCCGGACAAGCCGGCACGGGAAGTTGTGTTCCGCCAGGGTGCGTGGGAACGGCGCTCGCATGAGCTCGCCACGCAGAACAAGGCCTTGACGGACCAGGCGCGCACCCTGAGGGAATTCCTCCATAGCGGGGAGCGGGAGTTGGAGGTTTTGCGGGGGAAGTACGCGCGCCTGGAGGCGCGCGCTTCTATGGCCGGCGTGGACGTGACAGAGTCGGAGACTCTGTCGTTCTGTCCCGCCGTGCCCCTCCCCACCCGCGAGGGGCTCCTGCCCTCGTGCCTGCCCCCCTGGACGGACACCTGTGTCCAGGTGGAGGTAGCTCCCGTGCCGGGCCCCTCTGCGGCGGCGAGGCCCTCCCCCCTTCGCGAGACGCCGGCGGGGGGTAAAGGGAAGAAGAGGAGGAGGGTGGTGTCCCCCCACCCGCCTCCGGTGGACTCCTCCCGTGATGCCGGCACCGGGGCCGCTATGCAGCCTTGGGACGCCGTGCTGCAACGCATGGAGGAGATGGAGAGGAGGGTGGAGGGACGTCTCCTCAACTTGGGGAAGGTGATCGGCCGCGGGGGACCGACACCGACCCCGACGCCGAGGCCGGCCGACCCGCCGTCTGCTCTGGCCCAGAAATGGGCCGGGATTGGCGGGGGGCCGTCCTACGCGAGCGTGGTCGTGGCTCCGGCCCGCAGCAAGAAGAAGGGGGGGCGCGAGCGGCGTCCCGCTGGTCCGTCGGCGGACACGCCCGCAGGTGGGGTGGGGGGAATTATTCCCCCTCCCTGTATGTTTGCCTCCCCTGGTGTGGGGGGGGCTGTGCCCCCTCCGGTTCCCCCTGCCCGTACACCGGCGCTTGCCGGGGCTGGGCGCGGGAGACGGGGGGCGGCCCCCATCGTGCCTGGCGGGACGGTGGCGGGCGCTGCGGCGAGGGGTGGGGCTGCGGCTCCTCCTCCGGTTGCGCGGTCGAGTGGCCCTGCCGCAAGGGCCGCAAAGAAGAGGGCGGCGGCGGTGATGGCCGCGGTGCCGACCCGAGTTCCCGCCATCTCGGCGGCGCCGCAGGGCACGTGGGCCCAGGTGGTGGGTCGCAAAGCCGGGAGGGCGGCGGCGGCGGCCGCGAGTGGCGGCGCAGTGACGGCGGTGCGGGGGAAGGGCGCGGCGGCGCCGGCTCCACAGCGGTCGGGCACTCCCGGGAGAGCCCCGGTTGCGATCCCGCGCGCCCCCAGATCAGCAGCGGTGGCGATCACCGCTCCGACTGGGGGGGAGAAGGACTTCTCCGCGCGGGTCGCCGGCGCGATGGCGGCGATCAAGGTCGCCGACCTCGGCATCGCTTCGATGCGGCCGAGGCGCGCCGTCACCGGGGGGCTCGTCCTCGAAATCCCGGGGGCCCAGGGCTCGGCCAAGGCCGCGGCCCTGAAAGCCAAGCTATTGGAGCAGCTGGGGGGCAGCGGGATTAAGGTGCACTGCCCCCAGAAGATGGCGGAATTCAGGGTTTGCGGCCTGACGGAGTTGGCGTCCGAGGACGCGGTTCGCGCCACCGTCGCGACGCAGGGGGGGTGCTCGCCGGCCGACGTCACGGTTGGGGAGAAGCGGCGGGACCCGGCGGGACTTTTCTCCCTCTGGGTTCGCGCTCCCGCGGCGGCGGCGTCCGGGCTCGTTAAGGCGGGGAGGATAGTAATCAACTCCCTCGCCGCCCGAGTGACGCCGCTCGCGCAGAGGAGGCTACAGTGCTTCCGGTGTCTGGAGTTTGGCCACGTTCAGACCAAATGCTCCAGCCCAGAGAGCCGACGCCTCCTCTGCTACCGGTGCGGGGTGGAGGGGCACGTGGCGCGACACTGCGTCGCCGTCCCCAGCTGCCCCTTGTGCACCAGCGCGGGATTGCCGGGCGAGCACCGGATGGGGGGCCCTGCCTGTCGGCCCCCTCCTGCGTCGTCAGTAAGAAGGAGGAGAGCTAGGGGAGGGGGTGTTCCCGGGGGGACTGGTCCCTCCGCATCGGCGGCGTCCCGAGCGGCGCCGCCCCCCCTGTCTGCGCCCATGTCCGCGTCCGCTGCTGCGGTAGCTTGCCCGGCCGCACCCGCCGAGACCATGGAGACCGATGTGCTGGCCTCCACCTCGGCGGCCAAGTCCGGCGCGGGCAAGCGCAAGGCCGGCGGGGAGCCGGGGGCTTCGGCTGACGCGCTCTCGACGCCGTCTTCGCCCGGGGGCTCTCCCCGGAAGGGGTCCAGGAAGAAGAAGGAGAGGGGGAGCAGCCCAGTGCTCCCCCTTAGCGGTCCTCGACCCGAGGGGAGAGAGGCCTTCTTGAAGGCCAGGAAGGCGACCTCCCCCGCGGTTACAACCGGGGAGGTGGAGACGACGATCAGCGCCGAGGAGGCTGTTCTCCTCGCGCAGTCGATCGCCGCGTCATACGGCGGGGAGCTTGTCTCCCCCGCCGCGGAGAGCGACGTCGGGGTCCCCGAGCAAACGGGGGCTGCAGCCCGGCCCGAGCAGGATCCGGTGGAGGCCGCAGAAAGGGCTTTGTAATGCCCCGAGGCCCACCGATCCTGCTGGCCAATCTAAACCACTCCATGCGAGCGCACGACCTGCTTGAGCAGGCTCGCCTGGAGTTGGGGGCCGGGCTGGTCGTCGCCACCGAACCGTATCCGCTTCCGGACCGATGTTTTCGGTCCACGAATCCGGATCGGCAGGTGGCGATGACGTGGGGGGTGGAACGGGGAGCCCTGCCGTGTTCGGTCGCCCGACATGGCAGCGGCTGGACGGCCGTTAAGTGGGGGGGTTTCCTCGTGGTGGGATGCTATTTCGCACCGAGGTTTTCCGTCCCGGAGTTCGAGGACCGGCTGCATGAGGTGGGGGCTTTTATCGCCCCTCAGAGTGCCGAGCCGGTCGTGTTTCTGGGAGACTTCAACGCCCACGCTATTGAGTGGGGCGCTCCCAGAACGGACTCCAGGGGCGAGGTGCTACTCGAGTGGACGGCGGCGATGGGGTTCTCTCTAAAGAACCCCTACGCAGTTACGACGTACCGCGGCCCGCGGGGCGAGTCGGTTATCGACTTGATCTGGGTTAACCCCGCGGCCGCCGCAAAAACGTCGAGCTGCTGGGTGGCGGAGGATTGTGAGCCGGCGTCAGACCACATGTACGTGATGCTGGCCACCTCCGCCCCCCCCGCCGCCTACCCGAGTCGGAAGGCATCCCCCGCGATGGGCGCTCAAACAACTTGATGTTGACGCGGCCCTACTCGCTTCCTCCGTCGTCGCTTGGCCTCCGTTGCCGGGCGACGTGCTGGATGACCCCGTTGCCGGCGCGCTCTGGTTCCGCGGCGCGTTGCAGTCTATCTGCGACGCATCTATGCCGCGGACCGGGCCGCCGGGTGGGGGTCGGAAGGCGGTGTACTGGTGGTCGGCCGAGATCGCGGAACTCCGCGCGGCAAATCTCGTGGCCAGACGCCAGTATACCAAGGCCCGTCGCCAAGATCGACGACGGGTCTCGGAGGAACGGCTCCTCGAGCTGCGCTCCGCCTTTGCGGCGGCGCGCCGCGAACTTCGGGGGGCCATAGCCCGGGCAAAAGATCAGTCCTGTCGGGAATTCGTCGCGACCCTCAACGAGGATCCGTGGGGGCGTCCATACAGGGCCGTGTCCATAAAACTCGGACCCTGGGCGCCCCCGGTCACGGAGGGCCTCGATCCCCGGCTCCTAGAACAAGTTCTAGAGGCGCTGTTCCCCCCTCCCCCGGTACACGGGGAGGGTGGCGCCGACGAGTCCGGAGATCCGTGGTTGGACAGGGGAGCGGACACCTCCGACGCCCCTGGGGTCAGCGACGAGGAGCTCGCTTCCGCTGTGGCGCGCATGCGCAGGAGGAACGCGGCTCCGGGTCCCGACGGTGTGCCCGGGCGAGTGTGGGTCTGCGCTTTGAGCGCCCTAGGAGCCGGTCTCAAGCGGTTGTTCGACGCCGTCTTGAAGACTGGCAGATACCCCCCAGCCTGGAAGGAGGCGAGGCTGGTTCTCCTCCGGAAGCCCGGTAGACCCGCGGAGTCACCCTCGGCGTATCGGCCGATTTGCCTCCTGGACGAGGCGGGCAAGCTGCTCGAGAGAGTAATAGCTGCCCGCCTGTGCGAGCACCTGGAGGCCGTGGGCCCGGACCTGTCCGACCGCCAATACGGCTTCAGGCGGCAGCGATCGACCATCGATGCCATCCAGATGGTACGATCGCTGTCGCGCCGGGTGGTCGAGGGGGGCGGTGTGGGCGTGGCGGTGTCACTGGACATCGCCAACGCCTTTAACACCGTCTCCTGGGCGGCGATCGAGCGGGCGTTGTTGTATCACAACGTCCCGCTCTACCTTCGCCGCCTGGTCTGGGACTTTCTCCACGGCCGTGTGGTCTCGTACGTCGGTCGGGAGGGCGACGGGGTGACGTATGTGTACCGAGGGGTCCCGCAGGGGTCCGTTTTAGGGCCCCTGTTGTGGATCCTCGCCTACGACGCGGTACTGCGGGTCGTGATGCCATCGCTGGGGGTGTCGTTGGTGTGCTATGCCGACGACACCCTGGTGGTGGCCTCCGGGCAAAATTGGAGGGAGGCGATCAGCCTCGCCGAGGAAGCGCTGCGACGCGTAATAGCCTCGATCGGGACGCTCGGTCTGCGAGTCGCCTTGGAGAAAACCGAGGCGATGTGGCTCGCGGACAGGGTTGGGAGCGGTGTCCCCAACGGAGCGTCCCTGAGGATCGGGGACGCCTGCATCAGGGTCGGCCGAGAGATGAAGTATCTCGGTCTGACCCTGGACACCTACTGGCGATTCACGCGCCACTTCAAAGCCCTCGCCCCCAGGTTGGAGAAGCAGGTATTCGCCCTCAGGCGAATCATGCCCAACCTGGGTGGACCACACGAGGGGGTTCGGCGGCTATATGTGACGGTCCTCCGGTCCATGGCGCTGTACGGCGCGCCTATATGGGCCGGCGACCTGGAGGACTGCCGCGTCGGGCGTGAGCTCTTGGCAAGGGTTCACCGCCAGGCGGTCCTTCGATCCGTGCGAGCGTATCGCACGGTGTCACACGCCGAACTGTCCGCTTTGGCTGGGTCCCCCCCATTCCACCTGCTCGCGGAGATGGAGGCGGAAGTTTATTCCGCCGTCCGTGATCTCCGCGACGCTGGGGGCCCGAATGCCGGCGGACATGAAGTGGTGCGGGGCCAGGCCCGGCAACGCATGGTGGCTAAATGGCACCAGTGGTTGGCCCTCCCGAAATATCGGGAGGGTCGCGTTGTCGGGGCGCTTCTGCCCATTCTTGACGAATGGGTGGGGCGCGGGTATGGCAGGCTGACCTTCCGCCTGACGCAGGTCATAACAGGTGTCGGTTGCTTCGGCACATACCTGCGTCGCATAGGGCGGGAGGAGTCGTCGCAGTGCTTCAGCTGCGACTCGGGCGACGAGGACACGGCCGACCACGCCCTGGCTAGATGCCGGGAGTGGGTGGACGATCGGCGTGTCCTCGAGGCGCAGCTGGGCCCCGATCTCTCGCTGCCGACGGTCGTGCGTCGGATGGCGGGAGACCGGGAGTGTTGGAGGGCCGTCTCCGCTTTTGCGGAGGCGGTGATGGAAGAGAAGGAGGAGGCCGAGCGGGACCGGATCCGCACCGGGCATCCGTCCCGCATAGCCGCCCCTCGGAGTGCCGGAAGCAGGAGGGGAAGGAGATGACCCGGGGCCGGGGGAGGTAGGGCGGTGACGTAGTTTCGTGCGTCACCCCCGCTCCCCGTCGGCATTACCCCGGGTCGGAGGCGCCCTTTTCAGGGCGCCTCGGGAAGGAGGTGGCCTTAGCCGCGAGTTGCCGTCGGCGTCGCGTCGTGGCAGGGCGCGACGCGGGACGGCGGAGATACAATCAGGGGGGGGGGTCCTCGTGTCAAAGCCCCCCCCCCCCGGGGAGCAGCCGACCATCTGCTGCTCCCCCGGGGGCCGCGCCATTGGCGCCGTTTTTAGCGCGCTCCCGAGGAAGGCGGTCGAGCAGGTACAGGGTGAGTGCGGCGGTCAATTGACGATATGACCTAGTGCCACCTCCCCGTCCGGCCGCGACCCTTCGGGCCGCGTCCGGGTCACTGCTCGACCGCGGGGGGTCGCGGGGTGGGGGTGCCGGGGGGCACGCTCACCCCTCCACAACATCATGCGACCCCCCCAGAAGTGGCGACGCGGACGCGTGGTCCGTCTCGCGTCGCCGGAGTTTTGGGAAGACCCCGCGCGTTGCCGCGCGGGGCTGTTGAGCGCGGAGTTTGCACTGCGCTGAGAGGGAGGTAGCGGATGAATCGCTAGTTTGCTCCCGCAAAAAGTCCTCCCCCTCGAGCGCGCGACTCCGCGCCCGAGGACGACCACCGTGGAGTTTTAGTGGGTGCAAGTCCCACATAACCCCGTCCCTCCCCCGGGGGGCGGGGTATCCGTTAGGGATTTCTCCACGTCAAAAAAAAAAAAAAAAAAAAAAAAGAATCGATATTCGTCCCGGGAGAGCCCCGGTTGCGATCCCGCGCCCCCCCAGATCCGCGGCGGTGGCGATCACCGCTCCGGCTGGGGGGGGGGGGAAAGGATTTTTCTGCGCGGTTCGCCGGCGCAATGGCGGCCATTAAGGTCGCCGACCTCGGCATCGCAGCGATGCGACCGAGACGCGCCGTAACCGGGGGCCTAGTGCTAGAAATCCCGGGGGCCCAGGGCCCGGCCAAGGCCGCGGCGCTGAAGGCCAAGCTCGTGGAGCAACTGGGGGACGGTGGCATCAAGGTCCACTGCCCCCAGAGGATGGCTGAGTTTCGCGTCGGCGGCCTCACGGAGTTGGCGTCCGAGGACGCCATCCGCGCCACCATCGCGACGCAGGGGGGGTGTGCGCCGGCTGATGTGTCGGTCGGCGACAAGCGGCGGGACCCAGCGGGGCTGTTCTCCGCATGGGTCGGCGCGCCCGCGGCGGCGGCGTCAGTACTCGTTAAGGCAGGGAAAATTGTCATAAATTCCCTTGCCGCGCGAGTGACGCCGCTCGCACAGAGGAGGCTGCAGTGCTTCCGGTGCCTGGAGTACGGCCACGCACAGGCCAAGTGCTCCAGCCCGGAGGACAGGCGCCTCCTCTGTTACAGGTGCGGGGTAGCGGGACACACGGCGCGGCTGTGCGTCGCCGTCCCTAGCTGCCCCCTATGCACCAGCGCGGGTTTGCCGGCCGGGCACCGAATGGGTGCTCTCCCTGTGTCAGGGAAGGGCAAGAAGAAGAAGGGCGGCGGGGTTCCCGGGGGGGGGGGGTCCCCCCCCGCCGGCGGCGCCCCGAGTGACGTCGCCCCCCCCCCTGCCAAGGTCCGCGTCCGCTTCCGCGGTGGCTTGCCCCGCCGCGCTCGCCGTGAATATGGAGACCAGTGCTCTGGTCTCCACCTCGACGGGCAGGTCCGGCGCGGGCAAGCGGAAGGCCCAGGAGGATCCGGGTGCCGCGTCGCACTCGATGCCGTCTTCGCCCGGGGGCTCTCCCCGCAAGGGGTCGAGAAAGAAGAAGGAGGGGGGGCAGCCCAGTGCTCCCCCTCAGCGGTCCTCGACCCGAGGGGAGAGCGGCCTTTTTAAAGGCCGGGAAAGCGACTCCGCCCGTGCTAACAACCGGGGGGGGGGGGCGGAGACGGCGATCGACGCCGAGGAGGCAATACTCCTCGCGCAGTCGGTCGCCGCGTCATACGGTGGGGGGCCTCTGCCCCCTGCCGTGGAGAGTGCAGACGGGACACCCGAGTCATCGGGAGTTGCAGCCCGACCTGAGCAGGATCCGGCGGAAGCGGCTGACAAGGCTTTGTAATGCCTCGCGGCCCGCCGATCCTGCTCGCCAACTTAAACCACTCTATGCGAGCGCACGACCTGCTTACGCAGGCTTGCATAGAGATGGGGGTCGGGCTGGTCATCGCCACCGATCCGTATCCGCTTGTGGACCGATGTTTTCGGTCCACGAACCCGGATCGGCAGGTGGCGATGATGTGGGACGTAAATCGCGGATCCCTGCCGTGCTCGATCACCCGAAACGGCAGGGGATGGATGGCCGCGAGATGGAGGGAATTCCTCGCGGTGGGTGTTTACCTTGCGCCGAGGTGTTCCGTCCCCGAGTTCGAGGACCGGCTGCACGAGGTGGGGGCTTTTCTCGCCCCCCTCAGAGCTCAGCCGGTCATACGTCTGGGGGACTTCAACGCCCACGCTTCCGAGTGGGGCGCCCCCAGAACGGACTCCAGGGGCGAGGTGCTCCTCGAGTGGACGACGGCGATGGGGTTCTCGTTGAAGAACCCCCATGCAGTCACGACGTTCCGCGGCCCGCGGAGCGAGTCGATTATCGACCTGATCTGGGTTAACCCCGCGGCCGCCGCCAAGACGTCGGACTGCTGGGTGGCGGAGGATTGTGAGTCAGCGTCGGATCATATGTACGTGATGCTGGCCACCTCCGCCCCCCCCCCCCCCGCCGCGTCCCCGAGTCGGCAGACACCCACCACGTTGGGCGCTCAAACAGCTTGATGCTGAGCAGGCCGCACTAGCCTCCTCCGTCGTCGCCTGGCCTCCAATGCCGGGCGAAGTGCTGGACGATCCCCCCGCCGGCGCGCTCTGGTTCCGCGGCGCGTTGCAGTCTGTCTGCGACGCGTCAATGCCGCGGGCCGGGCCGCCGGGCGGGGGTCGGAAGGCGGTGTACTGGTGGTCGCCAGAGATCGCGCACCTCCGCGCGGCGAATCTCGTGGCTAGGCGCCGGTACACCAAGGCCCGTCGTCAAGACCGATGACGGGTCTCGGAGGAGCAGCTCCTCGAGTTGCGCCACGCCTTTGCGGCGGCGCGACACGAACTTCGAGGAGCTATTGCCCGGGCGAAAGACGATTCCTGTCGGGAGTTCGTCGCTACCCTCAACGAGGACCCTTGGGGGCGTCCGTACAGGGCCGTGAGCATCAAGCTCAGACCCTGGGCGCCCCCCGTCACAGAGGGCCTAGATCCCCGGCTCCTAGACCAGGTTCTAGAGGCGCTATTCCCCCCTCCCCCGGTACACGGGGAGGGTGGCGCCGACGAGTCCGGGGATCCTTGGTTGAGCAGGGGCGCGGATACCTCCGACGCCCCTGGGGTTAGCGACGAGGAGCTTGCGACCGCTGTGGCGCGAATGCGCAAGCGGAACGCGGCTCCTGGTCCCGACGGTGTGCCCGGGCGAGTGCTGGCCTGCACTATGGGCGCCGGCCTCAGGCGGATATTTAACGCCGCTCTGAGAACCGGTAGATTCCCCCCTGCTTGGAAGGAGGCGAGGCTAGTCCTCCTTCGCAAACCCGGAAGACCCGCTGAGTCACCCTCGGCGTACAGGCCGATATGCCTCCTGGACGAGGCGGCAAGCTGCTCGAGAGAGTTATAGCTGCCCGCCTGTGCGATCACCTAGAGGCCGTGGACCCAGATCTATCCGACCGCCAATACGGCTTTAGGCGGCAGCGATCGACCATCGACGCCATTAAGATGGTACGGTCGCTGTCGCGCCGGGCGGCCGAGGGAGGCGGTGTCAGCGTGGCGGTGTCACTAGACTGGTGGAGTGCTCCGGGGGTGGCCGGCTCTCTTCCGTAGTTGAGGTATGCTGGCGAGTATCCCGTGGCGTCGTGGCGGGCGGAGTTGTATGCAAAACTCACCTCGGCCAGCCTCGGGGTCTTGCGATGCTCGATCCCGTACCCCCGGAGCTTTCGTACTGCCTCCCGTTGTCCGAGATCACGCGTCTGGAGCAGCCGAAACGGAGGACTATTCTCTCCTTGAAGGCCCTGGTGACGGCTGGGGCGGTGGCCTGTCGTAGCGGTTGTAGCTCGACCCACTTGGTAAACTTGTCCTGCATCACGGCCAGCATAGTGAAGCCTTTTGCTGACCGTGGCAGGGGTCCTACCAGGTTGACTGCCACCACGTCCCAGGGGTTCGCCGCCGGTGTCGTCTGCATGCCCCCTGTGGGTGCCTGCTGGAGCACCTTGTGCTCCAGGTACTTTTGGCAGCGCTGGACGTGCCAGGTTGCGTCGCGGACCATTCCGGGCCAGAAGTACTGTTGTGTCAGTCGGGCCGCGGTTTTGCGGGCGCCCAGGTGGCCCGCGGTAGGGGCGTCGTGCGTCTCTAGGAGTACCGCTTCTCGGAGGGGTTGGGGAACGCACATCCTCCATTCCGCCTCTGATCGGGGACCGTGGGTGTCCGAAATGTGCCGGTATAGCTTCCCTCCTATTACGCGGTACTCCGGGTAGCGATGTGGCTCGTCCTGGGCGGCGGCCCTCATCTTATCGTACCAGGCGCACCCGGTTGGCGTCTCCACGCTGTCGACTTCCTCTGGGAGGGGGGTTGATTCTTCCTCTGGCTGTCGGGAGAGGGCGTCTGCTACGACATTGCTGGTTCCTCGACGGTACTGGAGCTCGTAATCGTATTGTTGGAGCTCCAGGCCCCAACGGGCCAAACGGCCGGAAGGGTTGTCCATCGTGTGTAGCCACTTGAGGGACTGATGGTCGGTGAGGACTGTGAACCGGTATCCTTCCAGATATGGTCGCATCTTGCGGATGCCCCACACTACCGCGAGACATTCCTTTTCCGTCACCGAGTAGTTGCGTTCCGCGGGGTTGAGCGTGCGACTCGCGTACGCTATTACACGTTCCTCTCCGCCTATATTCTGCGTGAGTACGGCCCCGAGGCCTTCGTTACTCGCGTCGGTCTGGAGAGTGAACGGCTGGCTGAAGTCCGGGCACGTCAGGATGGGGGCGGTGGCCAGCTGTTGACGGAGAGCGTCAAATGCTGTCGTTTCCTCGGGACCCCAACTCCACTTCTGTCTTTTCTGCGGAAGTCGGGTTAGTGGCGCGGCTAGGTCGGCGAACCTGGGGATGTACCGTCGATACCAGAATACCATCCCCAGGAACCGCTGTAGTTCCTTGACCGATGTTGGGGGGGGGGGGGTATCCGTGCGATGGCCTGTACTTTTTCGGGGTCGGTGGCCACGCCTTCGCTGGTGATGGTGTGCCCCAGGTACTGCAGTTTAGGGCGGCAGAACTGGCATTTTTCCTGATGTAGTTTCAGGCCCGCCGCCCTCAGTCGCTGCAGCACCTCCCTCAGGTTATCGAGGTGTTCCTCGAACGTCGCCCCGAGCACGATGATGTCGTCGAGGTATGCCAACGCTCTAGGTTCTAGCCGGGGACCGATAACCTGGTCCAGGAGGCGTTGGAAAGTCGATGGGGTGGAGTGTAGTCCGAACGGCATCACTCGGAACTGGAAAAGGCCTCGTCCCGGTACGGTGAAGGCGGTGATTGGACGACTTTCGGGGTCGAGGGGCACCTGCCAGTATCCGTTGGCCAGGTCCAGGGTGGAGACGAATCGGGCTTGTCGCAGTTTCTCCAGTGTAGCCTGGACCTGGGGCAGTGGGTACGCGTCCTTTTCCGTGGCCTCGTTGACCCGGCGAAAGTCAATGCAGAACCTTTTCTTGCCATTTTTCTTCCGGACGATGACCACGGAGGAGCTCCATGGGCTGTTGGATGGCTCGATTACTTCCTCCGCGAGCATCCGCGTGACTTCCTCATCGATGATGGCCTGTATGGCCGGGTTGCGCGGGGTGTACCGGTGCTTTATTGGTTCTGCACCGGCTTTCAACCGGAGGCGATGCGTTGCCATGTGGGTTCGCCCCGGCAGCCGCTCGAAGGGTGGCAACTCCTGTGCGAGGAAGGTTTCGAGTTGTCGTGCTTGCTCGGGGGTACATTCTTGTAGGCCGAGCGTTCTTTCGATGGTGGCGGCCTCATGCGCCGGCGTCCATTGTTGCCTCCGGACCTGTATCGTGAATCCGAGGGCCCGGAGGGCGTCTACCCCCAACAACACATCCTGTGTCAGGTTAGGGAGGACCGCACACGGGAGAGTCAGGACACAGTCTCCTACGTGTGCCGTGATTTCAAGTTCCTCCTCCAGTGGTACGGTGGCTCCGTTCGCTACCTGGGCCCACCTATCGGTGGGGGTGCCAGGGTTGCCGTGTTGGTGACACCAGTCTGCCACTGCCCGGTTGACGTAGGACAGTGACGCTCCGGTGTCTACCAGGGCTTGGAACCATCGGCCGTGGATTTGCACTGGTAGGAATGGCCGGCTGTCTTTGCCTAGTTCTGTCGCGGCCGGGGAAGTTGCAGTTGGAGCAGAGGTCGTGGTGGTGGCAGTTGGGGTTGAGGGGACCGGCCGTAGCCTCTTCCGCCGGTCCCGGCGTCGTTTCCCGAAGCCGCGGTGCATTCGCATTCGCGGCTGAGGCGGCCTTCCCTGCCGCAGTGGCTGCAGAATCGTTTGGTCGGACGCCGACAATCTCGTCGCTGGTGACCTCGCTGTCCGCAGTTCCAGCAGCATTCGTCGCGGGTGTACCGGTCGCCAACCTCAGTGAGTCGGGTGGCGGGTCGGGGCGGAGTTTGAGCGGCCTCTTCCTGTCGAGCTCGCTCGTAATCTGTGGTTAGGTCGAGGAGGTCGGGCAATATTTGAAAGTCCGCTCGATGGATAAAGAGGCGGTACTCCGGGCGTAGGTTGGAATAAACCCACTCGAGTTGGCTCTCTTCGGACATATTTCCGTGTCGGTGCATCAGAAGCCGTATCGAGGAGGCGAAATCAGCGGCGGTTTCGGTGGGTTGTTGCAGGCGCTTGTGGATGGCCTTTTCTAATTCATGTTGCCTTTGCCTTGGCATGAACCGCCGTTTGAAGGCCTGCATGAACGCCTCCCATGTTGGGAGGTGTTTCTTTTCCACGCGGTACCACTCGAGTGCCGTGCCTTTCAGAATTGTCGTGAGGCATCTCTGAATTTGCTCGGGGTTGACCTCATAGCTGTCCTGGAGGTCTTCTAGCTGCTCCAGGAACTCTTCCGCGCCCTTCCCTCCGTCGTAGTGGCCTCCCCACCTTCGTACCCTGTCCATCATGCCTTGGGCGGGGGGTGGGTAATTGTCACCCGTTGGTCTAGCTTTCTCCTTAGTTTCGGGGGAGAAACTGACCAACGGCGTCTCGGAGGGGTTGGGTGTGGCGGGTACCTCTGTTTCTTCGTGGCTCCCTCCAGCCGTGGGTTCGGCTGGTGCACCATCCTTGTGCCCCGTCATGATGGTTTCTCGTAGATGTGCTACGACGCGTGCACGCAGTGCGTCGAGATCTCCCGTATCGTCGAGCCCGTGCTCTTTGGCCCACTCGACGAGTTTGGCCTTCGGTAGCCCGTATACCCAGTAGACTCCGGTCATTCACTCGTCCTCCGTGGAACTGTATGTCCCTCTTCGGGCGCCAAATGTAACCTCTCCTCGTGGACGTTACTCAGTGTGCGATGGAGGAACCGCGATTATGCCGGCTCACACCGGGTGTCCAGGGCCGTCGAGTGATTGACTCAGGTATCGGCGGTAAAACGGGCTTTATTGTTAAAACTAGCGCGTGTACAAATATCCCGGCCAGGTCCAGCTGACTTACAGGGTCTGTGCGGCTTACTCTAAATCTTAACCTACTGTGTCGGTCGCGTTGGTCGTGTCGGTCGCGGCGGTCGCGACACGGACCGTCCATGATCTCTGCGAAGCTGGGGACCCGAATGCCATCGGACCAGAAGTGGTGCGAGGCGAGGTCCGACAACGCATGGGAGCCAAGTGACTCGAGTGGTTAGCCCTCCCGCGACATCGGGAGGGCCGCGTTGTCGTGGCGCTCCTACCCATAATGAACGAATGGGTGGGGCGTGGTTACGGCAGGCTCACCTTCCGCCTGACGCAGATATTGACCGGAGTTGGATGCTTCGGCAATTATCTGCGTCGCATAGGGCGGGAGGAGTCGTCGCAGTGTTTCAGCTGCGACTCGGGCGATGAGGATACGGCCGACCACACGCTGGTGGTTTGCCGGTCGTGGTCGGACCAGCGGCGTGTTCTCGAGTCGCGGCTGGGTCCCGATCTCTCGCTGCCGACGATCGTGCGTCGGATGGCGGGAGATCGGGAGTGCTGGAAGGCCGTCTCCGCATTTGCGGAGGCGGTAATGTTGAAGAAGGAGGAGGCGGAGCGGGACAGGATCCGCACCGGGCATCCGTCCCGCGTAGCCGCCCCTCGGAGATCCGGTAGGATCGGGAGGAGGAGATGACCCGGGGCCGGGGGAGGTAGGGCGGTGACGTAATTTAGTGCGTCACCCCCGCTCCCCGTCAGCATTACCCCGGGTCGGAGGCGGCCTTAGCCGCGAGGTGCCGTCGGCGTCGCGTCGTGGCAGGCCGCGACGCGCGACGGCGGAGTTACGATCAGGGGGGTTCCTCGTGTCAGAGCCCCCCTCCCCCCCGGGGAGCAGCCGACCATCTGTTGCTCCCCCGGGAGCCGCGCCATTGGCGCCGTTTTCAACGCGCTCCCGAGGAAGGCGGTCGAGCAGGTAAAGGGTGAGTGCGGCGGTCAATTGACCATATGACCTAGTGCCGCGTCCGGGTCACTGCTCGACCGCGGGGGGTCGCGGGGTGGGGGTGCCGGGGGGCACCCTCATCCCGTTACAACATCATGCGACCCCCCCAGAAGTGGCGTCGCGGACGCGTGGTCCGTCTCGCGTCGCCGGAGTTTTGGGAAGGCCCCGCGCGTTATTGTTGCGCGGGGTTGTTGAGCGCGGAGCCAGCATTTGCGCTAAGGGGGGGGCAAGCGAATGTATCGCTAGTTTGCTCTCGCACAAGTCCTCCCCCTCGAGCCTGCGACTCCGCGCCCGAGGACGACCACCGTGGAGTTTTAGTGGGTGCAAGCCCCACATAACCCCGTCCCTCTCCCGGGGGCGGGGTATCCGTTAGGGATTTCTCTCCGTAAAAAAAAAAAAAAAAAAAAAAAAAAAAAAGAATCGATGGTCGTAGAGAGGGGGTGAAACGTGGTCTCGATTCGGCGAGTTTTTGGGGCGAGGGATTTGTTTAGATTTAAAGATATGGAGGAAATCGTGCCTCGTAGGCCGAAGAGGGAGAGGGGATTTCTGTATTGACCGTTTCGAGATGGGGACCGCTAAGGTGCATCGTTCAAACGATCAGTTGGGTTTGAAAAAGGGGTAAGGCTTAAGTATGAGGGTTCTTGATGGAGTTGTGGATGGATTTGCGAGGAAGTGGTGTTAAAATACCGCGCGAAAAATAGTGGGACATCACAAAAGTACTAGTGATTATAGTAATTCATTTGTAGAGGATACCGATTATGTGCCTTCTGAAAATGTAAATAGTGAAGAGGAATATGACAGTGATGAGAGTAGCGAGGAATTTTTAGACCAAGCAACTCGGGAAGAAGTAGCTGCCGATCCCGAAAATTACTATTTGTCAAAGGACCAGAAAATAGTGTACTCAAGGGATCCACCACCTGCCGTTGGTAGAAGAAGTTCTTCTTTCATATTGAAGTGTATTCCTGGTAAAATGAAATACAAATATGGATAAAATATTGAAGGACGAGAAATTCATATACATATGTACACATTTTTTAGGCCCAACTATTTATGCGTCATCCCGATGTACAGACACATTGTCTGCCTTTCTATTGTTCATTGAACCTATCGAAAACATAATTATTTCAATGACAAATTTATACGGCATTCGAAAATGGAAGGAAAATTGGGAAAACATTGACATTTGTACATTCCGTGCATATATTGGATTACTTTTACTAGCTGGTGTTTATCGTTCACGTGGGGAATGTATTACGGAATTATGGGACGATCGTTCGGGTAGGCCGATTTTTCGAGCAACCATGTCTTTGAAACGGTTCAAAATGATAACCAGATGTTTGCGTTTTGACGACAAAGAAGACAGAGCGGAACGAAGGAGTAGAGATAAATTGGCTCCCACACGAAATGTTTTTGATAAATGGACGCATCGTGTAAAGATGTTGTACACTCCTGGTGATTGTATTACGGTTGATGAGCAACTTATCCCATTTCGTGGCCGTTGTCCATTTACGCAGTATATCCCATCGAAACCACATAAGTACGGGATAAAAGTTTGGATAGCGTGCGATTCTAAAACATATTACCCCTATAACATGGAAATTTACACGAGGCGGGATTGAAACTGCCACACAGAAGTAAAACAAGGTCAACGCGTGGTGTTGCAATTAGTTGAAGGCTTGAGTGGACGCAATGTTACGTGTGACAATTTTTTAACTTCACATGAATTGGCAACTATATTACAGAAACAAAAGATGACGTTGGTAGGCACCATAAGAAAAAATAGAAAAGAAATCCCACCACTTTTGCTCGATATGAAGATGAAGCCACTTCATCATTCTGAGTTTGTTTTTTACCACAAACTCAAAGCTATAATCGTATCTTATGTACCAAAAATAAGACGATTTGTCACTCTACTCAGTACATATCATACGTCAAAGAAAATAAACACTGAAAGAGATAAAAAACCTGAAATTATAAAGTACTATAACGCTACAAAGGGAGGCGTCGATGTTCTCGATGAGATGGTGGGCACGTACCGATGTAAGCGTAAAACAAATAGATGGCCAATGGCAGTTTTTGGTAATAGGTTAGACATGCGATCGACCCTATTAACAGGGCGATGATAACTGCGAATCAGTACTTTAGAGTCATTGATCCCTTTCTGGGGTCCCTGACTTCGGTAAGAACATTATTATATAGGATTGTAAGTGACTCAAATGGTGGTACTTAGTACCTAGTTAATTTTGTTTTAGTTTAGTTAGTTATCTTGTTTTTCTACTCATTATTGGCTAATTTATTTACTGTTCAGACTCTGTTCACTGCACCTGTATTGTGTATTTGTAAATCATGGGTACTTCCCGTAAACTTATTAATAATAATAATAATAATAATAATAATATCAGGATGCAGTGCTTTCATAATATTTACCTCACTCAATGCAACATGTAATAAGAATAAAAAATATCGTCGACGTCTATTTTTGATTGAAATTGGATATTCTTTGGTGCAATCCTATATTATGTCACGTACACATCTCCCGCGGGGATGTAATGCCGCTGCACTTGTTGAAGAAACACAAGGTATACCACAAGCGACTGTACCTACTTGTCGTAATAGTCTAACGCATACTCCACCCGCAAAACAACGAGCCCGATGTCATATGTGCGAGGAAAAACGAAATGCAAATGTGCATACTGCCCGATGTGATTCTTGCAAACAAGCAGTATGTCCTGCACATCGTTTTATTTTATGTGAAACTTGTGAAAGATCTAGTATGTAAATGTTAACTTATCAATTTGAATAAAACAATATCGAAAAATAACTGTTTACCATGTCATTTCATCGAACATTCACCACTGTGTCAATTTGACATCGAGGGACAGATTCAGTTCGTGAAATGAGGAACCGATGAGGGTTAATCTATGCTACGCTATCTTACACTACGTAACTCTAATGTGTCTGGTATATCAAAATTGTGCGCGACTGTACGATGCTCGAAGCGATTGGCAACAGACTCGATTCAACTCTTTGTTTCTGCCTCTCACGAAAGAGTCTGGTCCGGTCGGTGCTCGATCGCGACTAGGCCAGCGCCTTCTGGCAATCGATCTACGCCGATCGATTCTTCCTGATCGACTTTCGCGCCTACGCGGGACGTTTAACGACGGTGTTAACCGCATACCCGCTACACATTCTCCCCCTAGCGAAAACGCACGCTGCGACTGCCGCTCGGGAGGTTTAGATAATCTTCCGGATCTAGTGATCTGCGGTGTAGTAGCCCTGCTGCTGGCCGCCGGCGTTGGTTCGGCGTCGTTTGGTGTTGCGAGGAAGGCTGGTTGACCCTGTCCCGTGAGACCCTCTTGGTCTTCTCCGCCATCCTAATGTCAAGGAATTTTTCGTGCCTCTTGACGACCTTGTACGGACCATCGTACTGCGGTTGAAGCGATGTCCGGAGCGCGTCCCGCCTTATGAACACGTGACTGCAGCGCGCCAACTCCGGGTGAATGAACACGTTCTTTGTGCCGTGCTGCGACGTCGGTGTTGGTCTGATAGCCTAGAAGTGCCGCTGCAATTGCCCCGCGAAGGACTCCGGGCTGACCGGTCGCGACTCTGCAAAAAATTCACCGGGTAAGCGGATACTAGTGCCATAGACTAGCTGGGCACTTGACGTTTCCAGGTCTTCCTTTATCGCTGTCCTTAGTCCCAAGAGTACCAGTGGTAGTGCGTCGACCCAGGGTTCGTTGTTTAGGAGGCGACAACTCAGGGCTGTTTTCAGCGCTCGATGCTGCCGCTCAATCAGGCCATTTGCCTGTAGGCGGTAGGCGGTCGTAACAGACGCCTCAATGCCCAGAAGTCGTCTCAGTGCCTTGAATAAGTCGCTCTCGAACTGGCGACCTTGATCCGTGATTACCTTCCTGGGAACGTCTATCGCTGGAAAGGCCAGTAACGACGCGTCGCTCGGCCGTTACTGGAGATCTGCGAACGCGTTCGTCATCTCTGAAGTCTATTCAATCTCGGTCTGGCAGTTCTTTTTCTTTCCTGCAATGACCGCTTGCCGCGGAGCTTGTACATGCGCGGCGCATTTAATGAACCGGTTATAAAAGTTAGCCATACCCAGGAATCGTCGTAGTTCTTTGACAGTCTGTGGCTGCTTGTAGTCTCTTATCGCCTGCACCTCCTCCGGCGATGGTTGAAGGCCATCCGCGCTTATAAGGTGTCCTAGGAACTTGACGCTGGTCGCTCCGAAGGTACATTTCGCCGGGTTGATTGCTATGCCAAAATCCTGCAAACGTCTGAACAGTATCTCTAGGTGTTTGAGATGCTCCTCTTCGCTACGCGACGCTATCAAAATATCGTCAATATAAACAAAACAAAATTCCAATGCGGCAGTAACTTCGTTAGTAAATCTTTGGAACGTCTGGGCAGCGTTCCTGAGCCCAAACGTCATGTGGGGAAACTCGAACAGCCCGAAAGGCGTTATTATCGCCGTCTTCGGAATATCTTCCTCTCTCACGGGAATCTGATGGTACGCCCGGATGAGGTCGATGGTGGAGAACACCGTTGCACCATGTAGCAGATGGGTGCAATCCTGTAAAAATTGTATCGGATACCTGTCTGGAATAGTGACCGTGTTGACTTTACGGTAGTCCCCACAAGGTCTCCAGTCGGCATCCTTCTTCGGCACGAGGTGGAGGGGGCTGGCCCAAGGGCTCCGTGAGGGCCTGCACAGCCTTTGCTGGACCATGAATTCGAAAACCTGTCGTGCCGCCTTTGGCTTCTCCGGCGAAAGCCGCCGGGCTTTTGCTGCTACTGGCGGTCCCGTGGTCTGTATATAATGCTTCACCCTGTGCTGAGTGCTCGGGGGTAATATTGTGCTTCGTGTGAGTGACGGAAACTGTGCCAGCAATTGCCTGAACGGAGAATTCTCTTCTATACTGTATCCATCCTAAGAAAAAACGACGCCCATACCGTTTTGCGACCGATCTGCGCAGCCCCCACCACCGCCTACGGGCCCGACGCAGGCGATTGCTCGTAGCGCTTTACCTGCCGGTTTCCCTGCCCCTCCAAGGGCGGGACATGACCGATGTCAATGTCAAAACTGCAGGAGTGCAATGTATTTACCCCGTAGTTCTTTGGTTCCGAACAAATATAACACCAGTTAACGAGGTGGTCTAAATAGTCTATTTAGAATGCCATTTATTACGTTCTTTTTAGGATTTATATTCAAAGGAACGATAAGATTTTTTGTTCAAGTTTTTTGCACACACATTTATTGATATTTAAAGTAAGTAAATTAATTTTTTGAAGTAAAAATAATTAAAATTATATGAGTTGTATTTGGTGTTATGCAGTCCCTTTAAAAGAAGAAGTGTCCTACTGGTAGGGGTCGAATGAAACCGTTAAAATTTTCAATTAATTATGAAATAACTGTAACTTTATGACTATTATCTTTTATGTTGTGAGAAAACTGTTATAATATGTAGTGCATTAACGCAAACTTTTATTCCATACATTTTTATATAAATACGAAACTTTTATTTTCTTGAAAGTAGAAAAATGTTTTAGTTAAACAGGAACATTTATTCTGCTCTGGAAAAGTTAAAGTTGTGACAAGCAGATTTCCTGAAAATGTTGTAAGGTGGATAATTCTGAAGTTGAAACCTTAAACCGTCCGGTGAAAATAATTGTATAAAAATCACATTGTACTTTCTCTTTTATATTTACCCTGCTTCCAATTCCTTAAATAATTCGAATTAAAAAAAGATTCCTAACTTTTATATTTTAATCCGCGAATCGACTTTGCGAGGCTTCCTCGCGAGGCACGCATCGCGAATGGGAGAGTCTGGAAACCATCTCGACCATGAATACCATGATCGACTTTTCGAATTCCTGGCGTTCTCCTGATTAAGATTATACCAAATGTCCTGTAAATCGGCAGGCAATAAACCATGCCACGCCAGAGTATAAATAAGTTATAATGATGTTCTGAGCACTGACCGTGACGAAAACTAATCTTGTGGTTCGCACGATGACCAAAAGAAAGAAGATGTTCTTATGTTAGATCGGAGAATGTTTTCCTGGGAGTGGGGTAGGAAACGAAATTACTCTGAAGCAGTACCAGTACGCCTCGCGGTGAGACACAAGAAGAAAAGAGGTAGTCCGCTGACGGTGCGTGATCCTGCCTGCGTCGTCCTCCCTACAAATTCGAGACGGATCCCTAATCTCTCGTGTATTGGAGTATTGAGTTTTTCAATATTTTAATGTGCTTCAATTGCAATATATAGCAACTGCGCCAGTTATCCTGCCGAGCCGTGTCACCGAAATTTACCCACCGGGATTTACCCACCGTGGTAACTACAGTTCGCAGATCTATCAGCTTTATGACTTTATTGCCATTTTACTACGGGTTACGGGCGAATAACCGAAAGACGGGTGACCAAAAAATTATAAAATTTAATTGCACTCTTTCGGACATCCTTTTTACGTCTCGAACCGACGAATTTGTGAAAATGCAGGTAATTATTAGTTTGAACAGAACAGTCAACGCGACAAGACCGCGTAGTCAAGCTGTCGAAGCATTCAGAGCGAAATTGTGGAGATTGTGTGCATTGTGTCTACATATAGTGTATATTGTGCGAGCCTGCAAAAAAATGGAGCAGCACCACCAGCAGCAGCCTGACCCTCCCACCTCGCCAGTGAGGAAAAATCCTTCAGGGAAGGTAACGTAATTTTCATACATTAATTGTTTTAATCGTTTCACGAATATACAGGGTGTCCCAAAAATGCTGCGGTTCCTTAAAGGGGGTGATTGGGGGGGGGGGGGTGATTGCAAACAACTTTTTCCTTTGCGAAAATGCCCTCCGAGGTTTCGTTAACGAGATATTAATAAAAAGCACCGACCAATCAGAGCGCGAGCCTTCCGCTGGAGGTCCCGCGCTAGCGTGGCCGCGCTGCGACTACGAACAAGCAAGGCGGCATGCATCGAAGGAAATTGCGTAGAATGGCAAATGAAAAAGACGTAACAAAAAATCGAACCTTTTGCCATGGTTTGTTTGCCATTTAAAGTGAATAATGAATAAAGGATAAATGGATGAAAATCACGTGTAACGTAAAAAGACGAATACACATTTTTTTTAGAAGATTCGAAAATAATAATTATTTGAAGTGGGAGGGTAAGGAATACGTAAAATTCCTTGTGTTAATAACATATCCACGAAAAGGTAATGTAACAGGAAATTAACGATAAGTGACCGTAGTTCGTTATTGTGATAAAAATCCGTAACTCAATAATGGCCAGCACTGTTGCTGATAACGAATAAGTCTGTTTAAAAAGGCCGAATAAATATTTTCGTACGAGAATTTTGAGAATTATCGCCGGAAATAAGCCATAGCTTGCGTTAAATTTAAAAATGAATGATCACCATTAAAGTAATTAAAACTCACCCTTGTAGAAAATTCACCTGCAACTTGAAAACTTGTGTCACTGGGTCACTGAACCGATCCTGGTCATCGATGGACGAGCCCAGTGCACAGCTGATCCCAGGTATACGACACTACCCAAAGTTAAGGGTCGCAATGTCAGGTGCGTCCAGGTCAACGTACCGAATATTCACTTCACTGCACGGCTACTAACACTGATCACTTAATGTACTTTTCATGGAACGTGTTGTTCCTACGTTATAAAAATTGGTGGAAATGAATTTTTACTTGGCGTTCGGAGCCGTGGGTAATTCCCGCGCAAATTCTCACGCTGCAGCACTTGCGTCCTCGTTGTTCGGGAGGTACACACAGAACATCGCGTAATACTCTTGAGCAGAGAACATTTGTCTGCGACGCGATTGCTGACTGCTGACTGACAAGATTTTTTCCAAGCGACTTCTTCTGCCCCCAAATAGTTTCTCTCGTTCCATTATGAGTTGACCCCCACCAGGCCAAGAGGCTTCAGGTAAAAAGAAGCCAGCACATTTTCGGAACACACGTGTTTTGCAGAAGTGCAACGAAAACTTTCACAAAAGCCCGCGCTCCGTCCTTCTACTGCCAATGTACCCATTGCTTCGAGATAGAAAACAGACACCACATGTATCGGTTCGAAAGGGTCCGAAGGGAAGAGACGCAGAAAAAAGTCTTCGAGTTGCTATAAAGAAGAAAATGCATACCATTCCTGTTTCCCCTTTCTGACACCCTGAGTTCACGTCTGCTACGAGGCGGAACCAAGTAAGTCATAAATTATCCGAAACTGTAGGAAACCGTTCTCTACCGCCGACTTGCGGGACAATACGGTCATAAACCGCGAACCTGGCGAAATGCTCTAGCTGATCAGCCTGATTAATTTTGGAGAACTAGAAATTACAGAGTATTATCCAGCATCAATACGTCTCGCGGAGAGACACAGGAAAAGAAGGGATTATTATAAAAACAGTATCATTGGCCAAGAGTGGGTTAGTAAAATTCTCCTGAAATTCTGTCGATCTGTTTTTTGATCTCACTGAAGAAATGTGGGATGGTAGCGGTACGGTCAGCTGACTGTAATCGCGCGCGGTTGCTTTACCTGAGACGGGGCGCACCATTGCCTTTAACAGGTTACTGCGACGTTAATAGCAGCTGCATTACTCTAGAAATAAGCTTAATTTACAGAAAACATATCAGCGAATGTGGTAGTACTTTTTCTGATTTTTACAACCGCGACCTCGACGTGAAACGGTAAAGGACATTTCGATGTCTTCTGGCATCGGGATAATACATGTCCCGGATTGTCCCCCAATTCAGGGAGAATACGCGTTGACGTATTCCGTGCGATAGAAGGCGGGCTTGAAGTTCGATTGGTCCTGAACTAACCATTTGGGCCTACTTATCTCTCGTGTCTAAACACGCGCTCGAATTTCCAAACAAAAGCATGCGTCGACGTATTCCGTGCGAGAGAAGGTGGGCCTTGTGGAGGAGATATCGCTGTGAAGAGGGCCTCTTCAGGACAGTGGCCGTTTGGGAGGGATCCAGGGCAGATTGGTTAGTTTGGGGCCAATCGGACCTCAAGCCCACAGTCTCTCGCACCGAATACGTCGATGCGTGCTTGTGTTTTGAAATTCGAGCACGTGTTTATACTCGAGAGATAAGGGATCCGTCTTTAATTTGAGGGTAGGACGAAGCAGGCGGGACTACGCGCAGTCAGCGGACCATCCCTTCTTTTCCTGTGTCTCTCCGCGAGACGTATTGATGCTGGATAATACTCTGTAATTTCTAATTCTCCAAAATTAATCAGGCTGATCAGCCAGAGCATTTCGCCAGGTTCGCGGTTTATGACCGTATTGTCCCGCAAGTCGGCGGTAGAGAACGGTTTCCTACAGTTTCGGATAATTTATGACTTACTTGGTTCCGCCTCGTAGCAGACGTGAACTCAGGGTGTCAGAAAGGGGAAACAGGAATGGTATGCATTTTCTTCTTTATAGCAACTCGAAGACTTTTTTCTGCGTCTCTTCCCTTCGGACCCTTTCGAACCGATACATGTGGTGTCTGTTTTCTATCTCGAAGCAATGGGTACATTGGCAGTAGAAGGACGGAGCGCGGGCTTTTGTGAAAGTTTTCGTTGCACTTCTGCAAAACACGTGTGTTCCGAAAATGTGCTGGCTTCTTTTTACCTGAAGCCTCTTGGCCTGGTGGGGGTCAACTCATAATGGAACGAGAGAAACTATTTGGGGGCAGAAGAAGTCGCTTGGAAAAAATCTTGTCAGTCAGCAGTCAGCAATCGCGTCGCAGACAAATGTTCTCTGCTCAAGAGTATTACGCGATGTTCTGTGTGTACCTCCCGAACAACGAGGACGCAAGTGCTGCAGCGTGAGAATTTGCGCGGGAATTACCCACGGCTCCGAACGCCAAGTAAAAATTCATTTCCACCAATTTTTATAACGTAGGAACAACACGTTCCATGAAAAGTACATTAAGTGATCAGTGTTAGTAGCCGTGCAGTGAAGTGAATATTCGGTACGTTGACCTGGACGCACCTGACATTGCGACCCTTAACTTTGGGTAGTGTCGTATACCTGGGATCAGCTGTGCACTGGGCTCGTCCATCGATGACCAGGATCGGTTCAGTGACCCAGTGACACAAGTTTTCAAGTTGCAGGTGAATTTTCTACAAGGGTGAGTTTTAATTACTTTAATGGTGATCATTCATTTTTAAATTTAACGCAAGCTATGGCTTATTTCCGGCGATAATTCTCAAAATTCTCGTACGAAAATATTTATTCGGCCTTTTTAAACAGACTTATTCGTTATCAGCAACAGTGCTGGCCATTATTGAGTTTCGGATTTTTATCACAATAACGAACTACGATCACTTATCGTTAATTTCCTGTTACATTACCTTTTCGTGGATATGTTATTAACACAAGGAATTTTACGTATTCCTTACCCTCCCACTTCAAATAATTATTATTTTCGAATCTTCTAAAAAAAATGTGTATTCGTCTTTTTACGTTACACGTGATTTTCATCCATTTATCCTTTATTCATTATTCACTTTAAATGGCAAACAAACCATGGCAAAAGGTTCGATTTTTTGTTACGTCTTTTTCATTTGCCATTCTACGCAATTTCCTTCGATGCATGCCGCCTTGCTTGTTCGTAGTCGCAGCGCGGCCACGCTAGCGCGGGACCTCCAGCGGAAGGCTCGCGCTCTGATTGGTCGGTGCTTTTTATTAATATCTCGTTAACGAAACCTCGGAGGGCATTTTCGCAAAGGAAAAAGTTGTTTGCAATCACCCCCCCCCCCCAATCACCCCCTTTAAGGAACCGCAGCATTTTTGGGACACCCTGTATATTCGTGAAACGATTAAAACAATTAATGTATGAAAATTACGTTACCTTCCCTGAAGGATTTTTCCTCACTGGCGAGGTGGGAGGGTCAGGCTGCTGCTGGTGGTGCTGCTCCATTTTTTTGCAGGCTCGCACAATATACACTATATGTAGACACAATGCACACAATCTCCACAATTTCGCTCTGAATGCTTCGACAGCTTGACTACGCGGTCTTGTCGCGTTGACTGTTCTGTTCAAACTAATAATTACCTGCATTTTCACAAATTCGTCGGTTCGAGACGTAAAAAGGATGTCCGAAAGAGTGCAATTAAATTTTATAATTTTTTGGTCACCCGTCTTTCGGTTATTCGCCCGTAACCCGTAGTAAAATGGCAATAAAGTCATAAAGCTGATAGATCTGCGAACTGTAGTTACCACGGTGGGTAAATCCCGGTGGGTAAATTTCGGTGACACGGCTCGGCAGGATAACTGGCGCAGTTGCTATATATTGCAATTGAAGCACATTAAAATATTGAAAAACTCAATACTCCAATACACGAGAGATTAGGGATCCGTCTCGAATTTGTAGGGAGGACGACGCAGGCAGGATCACGCACCGTCAGCGGACTACCTCTTTTCTTCTTGTGTCTCACCGCGAGGCGTACTGGTACTGCTTCAGAGTAATTTCGTTTCCTACCCCACTCCCAGGAAAACATTCTCCGATCTAACATAAGAACATCTTCTTTCTTTTGGTCATCGTGCGAACCACAAGATTAGTTTTCGTCACGGTCAGTGCTCAGAACATCATTATAACTTATTTATACTCTGGCGTGGCATGGTTTATTGCCTGCCGATTTACAGGACATTTGGTATAATCTTAATCAGGAGAACGCCAGGAATTCGAAAAGTCGATCATGGTATTCATGGTCGAGATGGTTTCCAGACTCTCCCATTCGCGATGCGTGCCTCGCGAGGAAGCCTCGCAAAGTCGATTCGCGGATTAAAATATAAAAGTTAGGAATCTTTTTTTAATTCGAATTATTTAAGGAATTGGAAGCAGGGTAAATATAAAAGAGAAAGTACAATGTGATTTTTATACAATTATTTTCACCGGACGGTTTAAGGTTTCAACTTCAGAATTATCCACCTTACAACATTTTCAGGAAATCTGCTTGTCACAACTTTAACTTTTCCAGAGCAGAATAAATGTTCCTGTTTAACTAAAACATTTTTCTACTTTCAAGAAAATAAAAGTTTCGTATTTATATAAAAATGTATGGAATAAAAGTTTGCGTTAATGCACTACATATTATAACAGTTTTCTCACAACATAAAAGATAATAGTCATAAAGTTACAGTTATTTCATAATTAATTGAAAATTTTAACGGTTTCATTCGACCCCTACCAGTAGGACACTTCTTCTTTTAAAGGGACTGCATAACACCAAATACAACTCATATAATTTTAATTATTTTTACTTCAAAAAATTAATTTACTTACTTTAAATATCAATAAATGTGTGTGCAAAAAACTTGAACAAAAAATCTTATCGTTCCTTTGAATATAAATCCTAAAAAGAACGTAATAAATGGCATTCTAAATAGACTATTTAGACCACCTCGTTAACTGGTGTTATATTTGTTCGGAACCAAAGAACTACGGGGTAAATACATTGCACTCCTGCAGTTTTGACATTGACATCGGTCATGTCCCGCCCTTGGAGGGGCAGGGAAACCGGCAGGTAAAGCGCTACGAGCAATCGCCTGCGTCGGGCCCGTAGGCGGTGGTGGGGGCTGCGCAGATCGGTCGCAAAACGGTATGGGCGTCGTTTTTTCTTAGGATGGATACAGTATAGAAGAGAATTCTCCGTTCAGGCAATTGCTGGCACAGTTTCCGTCACTCACACGAAGCACAATATTACCCCCGAGCACTCAGCACAGGGTGAAGCATTATATACAGACCACGGGACCGCCAGTAGCAGCAAAAGCCCGGCGGCTTTCGCCGGAGAAGCCAAAGGCGGCACGACAGGTTTTCGAATTCATGGTCCAGCAAAGGCTGTGCAGGCCCTCACGGAGCCCTTGGGCCAGCCCCCTCCACCTCGTGCCGAAGAAGGATGCCGACTGGAGACCTTGTGGGGACTACCGTAAAGTCAACACGGTCACTATTCCAGACAGGTATCCGATACAATTTTTACAGGATTGCACCCATCTGCTACATGGTGCAACGGTGTTCTCCACCATCGACCTCATCCGGGCGTACCATCAGATTCCCGTGAGAGAGGAAGATATTCCGAAGACGGCGATAATAACGCCTTTCGGGCTGTTCGAGTTTCCCCACATGACGTTTGGGCTCAGGAACGCTGCCCAGACGTTCCAAAGATTTACTAACGAAGTTACTGCCGCATTGGAATTTTGTTTTGTTTATATTGACGATATTTTGATAGCGTCGCGTAGCGAAGAGGAGCATCTCAAACACCTAGAGATACTGTTCAGACGTTTGCAGGATTTTGGCATAGCAATCAACCCGGCGAAATGTACCTTCGGAGCGACCAGCGTCAAGTTCCTAGGACACCTTATAAGCGCGGATGGCCTTCAACCATCGCCGGAGGAGGTGCAGGCGATAAGAGACTACAAGCAGCCACAGACTGTCAAAGAACTACGACGATTCCTGGGTATGGCTAACTTTTATAACCGGTTCATTAAATGCGCCGCGCATGTACAAGCTCCGCGGCAAGCGGTCATTGCAGGAAAGAAAAAGAACTGCCAGACCGAGATTGAATAGACTTCAGAGATGACGAACGCGTTCGCAGATCTCCAGTAACGGCCGAGCGACGCGTCGTTACTGGCCTTTCCAGCGATAGACGTTCCCAGGAAGGTAATCACGGATCAAGGTCGCCAGTTCGAGAGCGACTTATTCAAGGCACTGAGACGACTTCTGGGCATTGAGGCGTCTGTTACGACCGCCTACCGCCTACAGGCAAATGGCCTGATTGAGCGGCAGCATCGAGCGCTGAAAACAGCCCTGAGTTGTCGCCTCCTAAACAACGAACCCTGGGTCGACGCACTACCACTGGTACTCTTGGGACTAAGGACAGCGATAAAGGAAGACCTGGAAACGTCAAGTGCCCAGCTAGTCTATGGCACTAGTATCCGCTTACCCGGTGAATTTTTTGCAGAGTCGCGACCGGTCAGCCCGGAGTCCTTCGCGGGGCAATTGCAGCGGCACTTCTAGGCTATCAGACCAACACCGACGTCGCAGCACGGCACAAAGAACGTGTTCATTCACCCGGAGTTGGCGCGCTGCAGTCACGTGTTCATAAGGCGGGACGCGCTCCGGACATCGCTTCAACCGCAGTACGATGGTCCGTACAAGGTCGTCAAGAGGCACGAAAAATTCCTTGACATTAGGATGGCGGAGAAGACCAAGAGGGTCTCACGGGACAGGGTCAACCAGCCTTCCTCGCAACACCAAACGACGCCGAACCAACGCCGGCGGCCAGCAGCAGGGCTACTACACCGCAGATCACTAGATCCGGAAGATTATCTAAACCTCCCGAGCGGCAGTCGCAGCGTGCGTTTTCGCTAGGGGGAGAATGTGTAGCGGGTATGCGGTTAACACCGTCGTTAAACGTCCCGCGTAGGCGCGAAAGTCGATCAGGAAGAATCGATCGGCGTAGATCGATTGCCAGAAGGCGCTGGCCTAGTCGCGATCGAGCACCGACCGGACCAGACTCTTTCGTGAGAGGCAGAAACAAAGAGTTGAATCGAGTCTGTTGCCAATCGCTTCGAGCATCGTACAGTCGCGCACAATTTTGATATACCAGACACATTAGAGTTACGTAGTGTAAGATAGCGTAGCATAGATTAACCCTCATCGGTTCCTCATTTCACGAACTGAATCTGTCCCTCGATGTCAAATTGACACAGTGGTGAATGTTCGATGAAATGACATGGTAAACAGTTATTTTTCGATATTGTTTTATTCAAATTGATAAGTTAACATTTACATACTAGATCTTTCACAAGTTTCACATAAAATAAAACGATGTGCAGGACATACTGCTTGTTTGCAAGAATCACATCGGGCAGTATGCACATTTGCATTTCGTTTTTCCTCGCACATATGACATCGGGCTCGTTGTTTTGCGGGTGGAGTATGCGTTAGACTATTACGACAAGTAGGTACAGTCGCTTGTGGTATACCTTGTGTTTCTTCAACAAGTGCAGCGGCATTACATCCCCGCGGGAGATGTGTACGTGACATAATATAGGATTGCACCAAAGAATATCCAATTTCAATCAAAAATAGACGTCGACGATATTTTTTATTCTTATTACATGTTGCATTGAGTGAGGTAAATATTATGAAAGCACTGCATCCTGATATTATTATTATTATTATTATTATTATTAATAAGTTTACGGGAAGTACCCATGATTTACAAATACACAATACAGGTGCAGTGAACAGAGTCTGAACAGTAAATAAATTAGCCAATAATGAGTAGAAAAACAAGATAACTAACTAAACTAAAACAAAATTAACTAGGTACTAAGTACCACCATTTGAGTCACTTACAATCCTATATAATAATGTTCTTACCGAAGTCAGGGACCCCAGAAAGGGATCAATGACTCTAAAGTACTGATTCGCAGTTATCATCGCCCTGTTAATAGGGTCGATCGCATGTCTAACCTATTACCAAAAACTGCCATTGGCCATCTATTTGTTTTACGCTTACATCGGTACGTGCCCACCATCTCATCGAGAACATCGACGCCTCCCTTTGTAGCGTTATAGTACTTTATAATTTCAGGTTTTTTATCTCTTTCAGTGTTTATTTTCTTTGACGTATGATATGTACTGAGTAGAGTGACAAATCGTCTTATTTTTGGTACATAAGATACGATTATAGCTTTGAGTTTGTGGTAAAAAACAAACTCAGAATGATGAAGTGGCTTCATCTTCATATCGAGCAAAAGTGGTGGGATTTCTTTTCTATTTTTTCTTATGGTGCCTACCAACGTCATCTTTTGTTTCTGTAATATAGTTGCCAATTCATGTGAAGTTAAAAAATTGTCACACGTAACATTGCGTCCACTCAAGCCTTCAACTAATTGCAACACCACGCGTTGACCTTGTTTTACTTCTGTGTGGCAGTTTCAATCCCGCCTCGTGTAAATTTCCATGTTATAGGGGTAATATGTTTTAGAATCGCACGCTATCCAAACTTTTATCCCGTACTTATGTGGTTTCGATGGGATATACTGCGTAAATGGACAACGGCCACGAAATGGGATAAGTTGCTCATCAACCGTAATACAATCACCAGGAGTGTACAACATCTTTACACGATGCGTCCATTTATCAAAAACATTTCGTGTGGGAGCCAATTTATCTCTACTCCTTCGTTCCGCTCTGTCTTCTTTGTCGTCAAAACGCAAACATCTGGTTATCATTTTGAACCGTTTCAAAGACATGGTTGCTCGAAAAATCGGCCTACCCGAACGATCGTCCCATAATTCCGTAATACATTCCCCACGTGAACGATAAACACCAGCTAGTAAAAGTAATCCAATATATGCACGGAATGTACAAATGTCAATGTTTTCCCAATTTTCCTTCCATTTTCGAATGCCGTATAAATTTGTCATTGAAATAATTATGTTTTCGATAGGTTCAATGAACAATAGAAAGGCAGACAATGTGTCTGTACATCGGGATGACGCATAAATAGTTGGGCCTAAAAAATGTGTACATATGTATATGAATTTCTCGTCCTTCAATATTTTATCCATATTTGTATTTCATTTTACCAGGAATACACTTCAATATGAAAGAAGAACTTCTTCTACCAACGGCAGGTGGTGGATCCCTTGAGTACACTATTTTCTGGTCCTTTGACAAATAGTAATTTTCGGGATCGGCAGCTACTTCTTCCCGAGTTGCTTGGTCTAAAAATTCCTCGCTACTCTCATCACTGTCATATTCCTCTTCACTATTTACATTTTCAGAAGGCACATAATCGGTATCCTCTACAAATGAATTACTATAATCACTAGTACTTTTGTGATGTCCCACTATTTTTCGCGCGGTATTTTAACACCACTTCCTCGCAAATCCATCCACAACTCCATCAAGAACCCTCATACTTAAGCCTTACCCCTTTTTCAAACCCAACTGATCGTTTGAACGATGCACCTTAGCGGTCCCCATCTCGAAACGGTCAATACAGAAATCCCCTCTCCCTCTTCGGCCTACGAGGCACGATTTCCTCCATATCTTTAAATCTAAACAAATCCCTCGCCCCAAAAACTCGCCGAATCGAGACCACGTTTCACCCCCTCTCTACGACCATCGATTCTTTTTTTTTTTTTTTTTTTTTTTTTTTTTTTACGGAGAGAAATCCCTAACGGATACCCCGCCCCCGGGAGAGGGACGGGGTTATGTGGGGCTTGCACCCACTAAAACTCCACGGTGGTCGTCCTCGGGCGCGGAGTCGCAGGCTCGAGGGGGAGGACTTGTGCGAGAGCAAACTAGC
The DNA here is from genome assembly GCA_963932275.1 of Andrena praecox. Lineage (NCBI taxonomy): Eukaryota > Metazoa > Arthropoda > Insecta > Hymenoptera > Andrenidae > Andrena > Andrena praecox. The sequence goes on from OZ010729.1 coordinate 27,482,739, forward strand.
GATACATTCGCTTGCCCCCCCCTTAGCGCAAATGCTGGCTCCGCGCTCAACCACCCCGCGCAACAATAACGCGCGGGGCCTTCCCAAAACTCCGGCGACGCGAGACGGACCACGCGTCCGCGACGCCACTTCTGGGGGGGTCGCATGATGTTGTAACGGGATGAGGGTGCCCCCCGGCACCCCCACCCCGCGACCCCCCGCGGTCGAGCAGTGACCCGGAAGCGGCACTAGGTCATATGGTCAATTGACCGCCGCACTCACCCTTTACCTGCTCGACCGCCTTCCTCGGGAGCGCGTTGAAAACGGCGCCAATGGCGCGGCTCCCGGGGGAGCAACAGATGGTCGGCTGCTCCCCGGGGGGGAGGAGGGCTCTGACACGAGGAACCCCCCTGATCGTAACTCCGCCGTCGCGCGTCGCGCCCTGCCACGACGCGACGCCGACGGCACCTCGCGGCTAAGGCCGCCTCTGACCCGGGGTAATGCCGACGGGGAGCGGGGGTGACGCACGAAACTACGCCACCACCCTACCTCCCCCGGCCCCAGGTCATCTCCTCCTCCCCGGGGGGCCCTCTGACACGAGGGCCCCCCAGAACGGAACACCGCCGTCGCGCGTCGCGCCCTGCCACTCGTGGCACTGGCCATACCGAGGCGCCCTGAAAAGGGCGCCTCCGACCCGGGGTTGATGCCGACGGGGAGCGGGGGTGACTCACTTAATTACGGCACCGCCCTACCTCCCCCGGCCCCGGGTCATCTCCTCCTCCCGATCCTACCGGATCTCTGAGGGGCGGCTACGCGGGACGGATGCCCGGTGCGGATCCTGTCCCGCTCCGCCTCCTCCTTCTTCAACATTACCGCCTCCGCAAATGCGGAGACGGCCTTCTAGCACTCCTGATCTCCCGCCATCCGACGCACGACCGTCGGCAGCGAGAGATCGGGACCCAGCCGCGACTCGAGGACACGCCGCTCGTCCGACCACGACCGGCAAACCGCTAGCGTGTGGTCGGCCGTGTCCTCATCGCCCGAGTTGCAGCTGAAACACTGCGACGACTCCTCCCGCCCTATTATTATTATTATTATTATTAGACGTCTTTATTACTCAAGAGAATGAGAAAATAAAACTGAATATTACAAATGACATAGCGAATTCGAGTAAAGGCGAGGCTGCAGTGGTGACACTGTTGTGAAGCCTAACCACGTACAATAAACTAAACTAAACTAAGCAGGACAAAACAAACAGACGTTGAAAATAAACTATACTAAATTAAACTAGCTTAAGACTTAAGGCTAACATGAGTATAGCACAAGGAGTATAGTAACGTAGATAATTAAAAATGTTGGAGAATGTGTTGCCGCACTGCAAGTTTGAAAGACTGGTAAGAGTCTAACTGTCGTATAGTAGCAGGAAGGGAATTGTAGTAACGTGCCGCAATATAAGTAAAAGAAGATTCGAATTTAGTATCCAACTCCGGTCAATATCTGCGTCAGGCGGAAGGTGAGCCTGCCGTACCCACGCCCCACCCATTCGTTCATTATGGGTAGGAGCGCCCCGACAACGCGGCCCTCCCGATGTCGCGGGAGGGCTAACCACTCGAGCCCCTTGGCTCCCATGCGTTGTCGGGCCTGGCCCCGCACCACTTCTGGTCCGATGGCATTCGGGTCCCCAGCTTCGCGGAGATCATGGACGGTGGAATAAACCTCCGCCTCCATCTCCGCGAGCAGATGGAATGGGGGGGACCCAGCCAGAGCGGACAGTTCGGCGTGCGACACCGTGCGATACGCTCGCACGGCTTGGAGGACTGCGCGGCGATGAACTCTTGCCAAGAGTTCACGCCCAACGCGGCAGTCCTCCAGGTCGCCGGCCCATATAGGCGCGCTATACAGCGCTATGGACCGAACGACCGTCACATAGAGTCGCCGAACTCCCTCGTGTGGTCCACCCAGGTTGGGCATGATTCGCCCGAAAGCGAATACCTGCTTCTCCAACCTGGGCGCGAGGGTTTTGAAGTGGCGCGTGAATCGCCAGTAGGTATCCAGGGTCAGACCGAGATACTTCATCGAACGTCCGACCCTGATGCAGGCATCCCCGATTCTCAGGGACGCTCTGTTGGGGACACCGCTCCCAACCCTGTCCGCGAGCCACATCGCCTCGGTTTTGTCCAAGGCGACTCGCAGACCAAGCGTCCCGATCGAGGTGATGACGCGTCGCAGCGTTTCCTCGGCGAGGCTTATCGCCTCCTTCCAGTTCTGCCCGGCAGCTACCACCAGGGTGTCGTCGGCGTAACATACCAACGACACCCTTAGCGATGGCAGCTCGACCCGCAGTACCGCGTCGTATGCGAGTATCCACAACAGGGGCCCTAGCACGGACCCCTGCGGGACTCCGCGGTACACGAGAGTCACCCCGTCGCCCTCCTGGCCGACGTACGTCACCACACGGCCGCGGAGGAAGTCCCAGATCAGGCGGCGAAGGTAGAGCGGGACGTTATGATAGAGCAACGCCCGCTCGATCGCCGCCCAGGAGACGGTGTTGAACGCGTTGGCGATGTCTAGTGACACCGCCACGCTGACACCGCCTCCCTCGGCCGCCCGGCGCGACAGCGACCTTACCATCTTAATGGCGTCGATGGTCGATCGCTGCCGCCTAAAGCCGTATTGGCGGTCGGATAGATCTGGGCCCACGGGCTCTAGGTGATCGCACAGGCGGGCAGCTATAACTCTTTCGAGCAGCTTGCCCGCCTCGTCCAGGAGGCATATCGGCCTGTACGCCGAAGGTGACTCAGCGGGTCTTCCGGGCTTGCGAAGGAGGACTAGCCTCGCTCCTAGGGCGCCCATAGTGCAGGCCAGCACTCGCCCGGGCACACCGTCGGGACCAGGAGCCGCGTTCCGCTTGCGCATTCGCGCCACAGCGGTCGCAAGCTCCTCGTCGCTAACCCCAGGGGCGTCGGAGGTATCCGCGCCCCTGCTCAACCAAAGATCCCCGGACTCGTCGGCGCCACCCTCCCCGTGTACCAGGGGAGGGGGGAATAGCGCCTCTAGAACCTGGTCTAGGAGCCGGGGATCGAGGCCCTCTGTGACGGGGGGCGCCCAGGGTCCGAGCTTGATGCTCACGGCCCTGTACGGACGCCCCCAAGGGTCCTCGTTGAGGGTAGCGACGAACTCCCGACAGGAATCGTCTTTCGCCCGGGCAATAGCTCCTCGAAGTTCGTGTCGCGCCGCCGCAAAGGCGTGGCGCAACTCGAGGAGCTGCTCCTCCGAGACCCGTCGTCGGTCTTGACGACGGGGGCACGGCACATCCGATCTGGATACTTCGCTCCCCAGCATACGACGCTTTTTTTTTTTTTTTTTTTTTTGACGTGGCGAAATCCCTAACGGATACCCCGCCCCCCGGGGGAGGGACGGGGTTATGTGGGACTTGCACCCACTAAAACTCCACGGTGGTCGTCCTCGGGCGCGGAGTCGCGCGCTCGAGGGGGAGGACTTTTTGCGGCAGCAAACTAGCGATTCATCCGCTACCTCCCTCTCAGCGCAGTGCAAACTCCGCGCTCAACAGGTCTTCCCAAAACAGCATATGACGCTGCTCCAACCCTGCGTTCCGGTGCGAGTCCCGCGTCGTTCTTTGGTCCTGCTCGACGTTCCCTTGCTTTGGTGATTCTGGATTCCTTTTTTTTTTCAACGGACGAACATTATTTTCTCATTCGGTCCACTTTCTCGAATCGGTGGTTGGGGATGCCATTTCCCGTCTGCTGTCCACCCACTCCTACTATACCTGGGCGCCCGCCCGAACCTCCATCCCGGCTGTGCCAGGGGCAGGCGGAGCTCCTCCAGGGGGCTAGCGGGCCGCTTCCACGTATGTCCGCACGCCCACTGCGGACCGCCACGCTATTGCGGCACATTCGGGGGAGTCGAGAGCGCGTATCCCGACCGCGGTGGCAGTCCCCCGACACCTTGTCCCTCGTCGTGGGGTATCGTGTTATCTGGAACAATCAAGGGAAGAGGGCCAGACTACGAAGGTGTCCTTCGTAGTCCCGTCCACCGATTAGTCTATAACTAGTCTTCTTTCTTGACGTTTGTCCCTCGACGTCTTCATTCTTCTTGAAGTCGGCCTTCGTACTTCGCAAGGCGGCGTATGTGCACCACCTTGCATTTGGTCCTGAATGAACGTCGAATCCTATAGATGAGGTCATTGATCCGATCTGTTATTATATAGGGGCCTTCCCAATCCTTTTGTAATTTTTTACATTTTCCTTTTACTCTTCGTGGTTGGAACAACCACACTCGTTCACCAAGCTGGAACTCCACCGTGCGGACGCTGCTGTTGTACCAGGACTTCATGGTGTGACGAAGTCACGTCACGCGCCATCCGAACGCGCGGTGCTGAAAACAAAGGCCTTAGTTCGCGCCGCGGCCGCTGGGCGGCCGCTGCCCCGCGGTGTCTCTCGCGAGCGAAGATTCGCGGCTTGCGCGTATAAGGCCCGCGGCGAGCGAGATTGAGAGCTCTCGTCCCGCACGCATTAGTGGTGTCACACCGCCGTACCGTACGTTCGAGAGGCTCTATTTTTGTGGATTTTCCTGAGGTGTGCACGCGCCGACCCATCGTCACGCGGTGCCATTACCAGCCTCGTTTCCGATATAGGCCGAGAGGAATCTTGTGCCCTACCCCATCGAAGAGGTATCTCCGCGCCCAGTAGGCCAGGAGCCTATTGCACTTCGAACCTCTAAGATACGACTCTCGTACGGACGCGCCTCTTAAGACCATCAAGAGCAGAACGTTCACTACACCGCATCCCCGTTCCTACGAACCGCCGAAAACTCGCCGCCGTCGCGAAACGACGCGCCGTACCGTAAGACTCTTTCCGCCGCGCTCGGAATTATTGTAAAACACAATTGATATATACACCTTAGTGAATAAACACTCTTATTTATTTAACCACAGCTTCTGCTCATTCGCCGAACCCTGCCTTACCGACTGAGTCGGCAACCTATCCCTTCTCCGTCCCACCGGTAATCGTTCCGCAACCAAACACGATTACAATCTTCGAACTATAGATGTCCAGACGGCGTCGAACAAACTCATGGATCCTCTTCATTTTTCCTCGAATCCATTCGGAATATCCTTGTTCCACGTCCTCGTCTTCTCCCACTTCAGGAGGTAAACCTCTCCAAAGTTGCAGGGGCAGACGAAGTTCCTGGCCATACAGGACCATCGCTGGCGTTAATTGCGTCGCTGCATGTCTTGCCGACCTATAAGCGAGGAGGAACATGGGAATCCATTCGTCCCAATCCCGCTGGTGTTCTGAAACAAACATTGCAAGGTATTGGAGCAATGTTCTGTTCAAACGTTCTACTAGACCGTCGGATTGGGGATGCAAAGGAGTAGTTCGTGTTTTCCTGATTCCAAGCAGCTTCAACAATTCCTTGAATACGGAGGATTCAAAGTTCCTTCCTTGGTCGGTGTGTATCTCCAACGGTACACCATGCTGACATACTACGTTGTGTAAAAGAGCCCTTGCCACTGTGACAGCTCGTTGATCTGGCATCGCGATTACTTCCGGCCACCGGGTAAAGTAATCCTCCACGACCAGCATAAATCTGTTCCCGGCCTGGGACCTCGGGAGCGGACCCACAACGTCCAGGGCAAGCCTCTCGAACGGAGCTCCCACGTTGTACACTTTCAGGTTCCCTGCTCCCTTCTGACGTGGTCCCTTCTTCGCCGCACAGACGTCACACCGCCGGCACCACTCTTGAACGTCCTGTCGACACGTAGACCAGAAGAACTGTTGGCGGATCTTTGCCAAGGTCTTGTTTACTCCGAAGTGTCCAGCTGCTGTCTCATCGTAGAATCCCTTCAATATTTCTGCAACCCTTTCGCGTGGTACCACTAAAAGCCACGAGGTCGTCGCACCATCATGGGACTCCCATTTCCTAAAAAGCAAACCTTCGTGAATTTCCAGCGAGTCCCATATTGACCAGTAATATTTCAACTGCGGTGAGAAACTAGCAACGTCTTGCCAGTCGGGCTTCTCTCCTTCCCCCTTCTTTTTCAGGATGAAGCCGATCGCTTCATCCTTCTCCTGGCTTCGTTTCCACTCCTCCGTGTCTTCTTCTACGGCGAAGAGACGATGAATCTTCTTCGAGGAGTTTCCTTCCTCTTCCGCTTCCTTCTTCTCCAGCCAGTCGCAGTTCTTACAATTTTCTTCGACGCAAGCTCTTCGTGAAAGTCCATCGGCGTTACCGTGGGCTTTTCCCTCCCGATGGCGAATCTCGAAGTCGTACTCCTGCAGTCGTTCAATCCAACGTGCGACCTGTCCTTCGGGCCTCTTAAAAGTCAGCAGCCAGCGCAGCGCTGCATGGTCCGTCCGTATGAGAAATCTTCGTCCGTAGAGATAGTGGTGGAAATGTTCAATGGATTTCACCACTGCCAGTAGTTCTCTCCGGGTGACGCAGTAGTTCTTGTCTGCTTTTCCCAAGGTCTTGAAGAAAAAGGCCACAACTTTTTCCTGTCCTTCGTGCTCCTGTGAGAGGACGCCGCCCATGGCGAAATTAGAGGCGTCCGTGTCCAGAATGAAATCCTTATTTGCCACCGGGTAGGCTAGTACCGGGGCTCCAGTGAGTCTCCTCTTCAGCTCCTGGAAAACTCCTTGGCATTCTTCGGTCCATTCGTACTTCTGTTTGGTCTCGGTGAGGCGATGCAGGGGCTTGGCGATCCTGGAAAAATCCTTTACAAATTTCCGGTAGTACGTGCACAATCCTAAGAAGCTTCTTAATTCCGTGACGTTCTTCGGCTGCGGCCATTCCGAAATCGCCTTAATCTTCTCCGGATCCGTCTTGACTCCGCTCTCGGTGACGATGTGTCCTAGGTATTTGACTTCTCGGCAGAAGAAGGAGCATTTCTTGGGGCTCATCAATAGTCCAGCTTGACGTAAACGTGAAAACACTACTCGTAGACGTTCCAGCTCCTGTTCAAAATCGTTCCCGTAGATGATGATGTCGTCCAAGTAAACCAAGCAAATTTTCCAGGTGAGGTCTTGAAGTATGTCCTCCATTAGTCGTTCGAAGGTCGCTGGGGCGTTGCAAAGTCCAAAGGGCATCACTTTGAACTGCCACAGTCCCGTTCCCACTGAAAACGCAGTCTTCTCTCGGTCCTCCTCGTCCATAGAGATCTGCCAATATCCGCTCTGTAAATCCACGGTAGAAAACCACGATGATCCTGAGAGAGCGTCCAGGGTATCCTCGATGCGGGGCAGGGGATACGAATCCTTCTTCGTGATCTCGTTCAGACGACGGAAGTCCACGCAGAAACGGATGCTTCCATCCTTCTTCTTCACCAGGACGATCGGAGAAGATCATGGGCTACAGGATTCCTCGATTACGCCCTGAGCCAACATCTACTGGAGTAGCTCCTTCTGCTTGACGGTGTAGAGGCAACCTCCGTGGTGCCTGCTTTATGGGTCGATAATCTCCGGTGTCGACGACGTGCTTTACCCGGTTGCAGTTCCCAATTTGACTCAGGTCCGCGGCGAACACGTCCTGAAATTCGCAGAGCAATTCAGCAAAAAGCTCTTTCTGTCTTTCCGACAAACCTGACAAGCAGCGGGTATACAGCTCCTCCAAATGCTGTGGGACGACCGCTCCCCTTCTTTCTTCCTGTTTCTTCTTCTCGGCGGTCGGCTCACCACAGCGTATTTCCGGTTGACCAGGAATGCACAGCACATTCCGGGATAAGTCGATGCTGCAGCTGTGTTTCTTCAAGAACGCCGCTCCCAGGATGCACTTCTCCACCATCTCGACGATGTAGAAGTCTTCTATGCTCGAAAGTCCTCCAACGTTGATTTCTAGGCTCTTTTTACCAAACACTTTCATTTTCTCCCCAGTAGTGGAGCGGATGTCGGTCTTCGTCTTATCGAGGTCTCTCGTCGGGTACAATCCCTTCTCCAGAAGGTTGATCGGAGAACCTGTATCTAAGATAATTTTACAAGGTTTTCCACCGATTTTCCCACGTACGTAAATTTCCTCGGATTGACGCCCAGTCGCCTCCTGCATCGCCACACTTTTGACGACCGGGGGACTGTTCTTCACGGTCCGGCGTCTCCCCCTTACGCCGTCCTCTTGGCGTTTCCCTGTTGCCTCGTTGCGGTTACTTTGGTCTGGCCGTCCTTGGCCTTAAAACAATCCTTTTGCAGGTGTCCCGCCTTGCCACAGAGCCAGCACTTCGGTACCCTCGGCGAGTCGCCCGGTCGGTCCTCGGGTTTCTCAAATCTACGCTGTTTCAGCGGGAACCTTTCTGAAGTGTTAGAAGTTTTAGCCTTTCGCTTTTCTGAGTACCGTTCTCGCGATTCAGCTGCGGGGCCGCGAGACACTCTGTCGACGGCCTCCATTTCCAGAGCTCTGGCTACAGCGGTCCTCAGCGATGTAAAACCGCCTAGTCGCAATTCCCGCTGCAGGAGACAGTTTGACAACGCCGTAACGAATTGAGACGCGGCTAGTTTATCGCGAGTTTCCGCCGGGCAGTCAGCGAACGCGGACTACGCCAAGCGTTCTATTTTGGCTGCGAGTGAGGTGATACTTTCATCCCTCCGCTGCCTATAACTCTGGAAGAGCACATAATTCAGGTTGGACAGATGTTTCGCCCCGTAGCGGAACTCTAGCGCCGAAACCAGTTCCGCGAAACTTTCGCATTGGGCGGTGGAGAGCGTCGTAAGGACGCTCCTCGCTGCACCCCCGAGAGACGCGACCAAAGCCGTAGCCTTCCTCTGGTCGTCCCAGCCATTCGCGCGCGCAATCGTGTCGAACTGAATACTGTACTCCTCCCACGAACCTTTACCATCGAAAATCGTCGGCTTCACCGCGTATCCCAAACTGAGAATGCGGGGCTCCGACAAAGGGGTAGCAGCGGGCGCAGCGACGGGGGCAGAGGCTTGCGCCGTCAAAACACAACTCTCAACACTACTTACAGGGGCCAAAGAAACACTACTTACAGGGGCCAAAGGAACACTATTTACAAGGGATGCCGTCTCTCCTCCCCGAAGCCCCGCGCTGCCACCACCCGAACCGAAGCCGTTCTGTGAAGAAACGACTACGACCTGGATCCGTTCCTCCAGACTTGTCATGCGGGCCTCGAAGGCCGCCTGTGTCCGCCGGTCCTCAGCGTCCTTTTCCCTCCTTCGAGCTTCGTCGTCCCTTCGTTGCTCCTGCATCTGTCCAACGATGCTAAGCTGGAGACTATTAAACAGCTCCTGCACATTTGGCACAATAAACATTGTTAATTGTTTACAACGCTCTACTCATTCGTCGAAGCTGGCCTTACCGACTGAGTCGACATCATAACTCCTTCTCCGTCCCACCGGTAATCGTCTCGCAAACCGGAGACGGTCACATCATAACCAAAATCATTTAAAGAAAGATATTAACTGTTATGCCATAACTTTGAAAAATTAGGTTATAACAGTTATGGTCTCTGAAATAAACACAAGTTCATTTAAAACAACTGCAAAACAATTTTTATAAAACGCAGGCGGTTGCCGTGCGTATTCGGAAATAATTGTGCCACCATGTATATGAAGGCGTCGCATGCGGAACAGTTGACAGAGAGGTAACAGACGGTAAGACGGAGGAAAACGTAGGCGGTTAAGTGGGGAGTCGAACCAATCAGCGCCTCCTCGGAACCATCCCTGCGCGGACACGTTTTTTCTTAGGATGGATACAGTATAGTACCAGTACCCTGGGAGATTCGTCGGCTCGGAGCTGCCCCGAGCTCTCCAGTGAAGTATTTCCGTCAATTAATCTGCTTCTGCGTAGATCTACTAACAAATTAAAATAGGATAAGAAATCCGCGCCGATAATAGGCTTGCTGACGCTGGCGATAACAAACGGCCATTGAAACGGGCGCCGGAGTCCAAGGTCGAGTTTGAGGACTTTCTGTTCGTAGGTCGCTATCGGAGATCCATTCACGGCGTAGAGGGTGACGTCGCTGCTGCGGAAACGCTTCTCCCGACCTATCGGCGGTATCACCGATATGTCTGCTCCGGTGTCGACCAACAACTGTAATCGAGTCGAACGGTCGCGCACAAAGAGGCGGCGCGTCGTCGCGACCCGGTCATCCTGCGCCGAAGACAATCGGGAAGTTAGTTTTCCGCCGCTCCTGCCATTTTCCATTCACACGATGTCTCACACTTATTGGCTCTGCTTTTAAAACGCCGGTGATACCAACAAAGCTGTTAACTCGACGATCTTGACCTTGAACGGTTTCGTGACCGTCCGTAACGGCCACGGCTGCGTGATAGCCTCACATTCAACTCCTTTATCTCTCTCGCTAACTTGCTGACTTGTATTTCCCACGAACTCGCGGAGAATGTTTGTTGTTGTTGTGGTTTCGGCACTTCGAGACTGACGACGGCGGGCGCGTAAAGTTCCGCGATTTTGTCCGCCATCTAGGCCAGCTGATCAAGGACATCGTCGCTGGTTAATAATATAACCGGTGTCTGCATTGGCAAACGCTGCAACCAAAGCGTTTTTCATAGAGTGTTGTTTATCTAACTTCCCGCGCCAGTTCTCTCATTTGCCGCAACAACTGCGAAGGTCGTTTGTCTCCGAGCTCTAATTCGTTTAGGAGGGTGCGCATACGCCGTTCTTCACTGTCCGCAAAACCCTCGACCAGCCTCTCTTTTAGCTTTTCATATTTATCGGTGGGAGGTGAGCTTATTACCACGTCACTCACCTCCGAGAGTATCTCTCCGTCGAGCGATTGCACGATGTAGTTGAACTTCGTTTCGTCCACCGATATCCCCGCTGTCTTAAACTGCGCTTCCATCTGGCAGAACCATAGCTGGGGATTTGCTCTCCAAAATACGGGCGCTCGCACTCCTACTTTTACGATCTGAGACGGCTCCGGCGGTGCCATTTTCGCTAGATCACGCCGGGGTCACCAATGTAGAGGTCTTATACAATAAAGCCACGGCTTGTCTTAGATACTATTTATTCGCTACACTTATTTGTTACGCTACGTACTAATCCTTAATCTATCCTACGCTATCTTACACTACGTAACTCTAATGTGGCTGGTATATCAAAATTGTGTCGCGACTGCACGATGCTTGGAGCGATTGGCAACGGACTCGATTCAACTCTTTGTTTCTGCCTCTCACGAGAGAGTCTGGTCCGGTCGGTGCTCGATCGCGACTAGGCCAGCACCGTCTGGCGATCGATCTATGCCGATCGATTCTTCCTGATCGACTCTCGCGCCTACGCGGGACGTTTAACGACGGTGTTAACCGCATACCCGCTACAGGTTGAATAAAGCAATATTTAAACATTTGCAGTCTCTTTTTGTACATGCTCTATTTTTTTATTATATATTGGAAGAATTATACTAGTAGAAAACAATAGATACATTGAAAAGTACGGTTTGTAATTAGTATAATAATGATATTCTTCATAGAAACGATTAAAACAGATATACTTCCCACACCATGTACATCGTATAAAAGCCGGCTCCCCACAAATACTACATTTGGGTATAAGCTTTTCATTCCTGAAGTAAGAGAAATCTACAGGATTTTGAAAGTCGCTGGGATGCGTTTCTAGATATCCGCTTTTAAACCAAGCATATTGATAAAGGTTTTTGAATCTAGGCGAAGAAAACTGGTTGTGGGTTATGGACTGCAATTTATTTCATTACGTAAGTACAAATTGACATCTATCTCTTGGAGAATCACAATATCCGAAAATGTCCACTCGAAATTGTTCCTAATTCGGAATCCAAACATATCTAAAGGCTGAACGTTGCCCGTCGTTTCTTTTGGAATCATTGAAAAAGTTACTTCCTTGTCTTGTGGAGTCAACTGCCGTAACTCATTTGGGCAGTGTCCCGTCTACGAGTCGAGTAGGAGCATGCTTCTACGGCCAGTATTCGGTAGATGCACTTCGGTAAACCAAGTTTTAAAATGTTCAGACGCGAGTTTTCCTGACTTTGAAGCTCTGATGTAAATATTGTAGGGCCGCGAAGTCCGACACTTACGCGGGCGCGTACGGCAAGGTCAAAGCTGACCCAATAATGCGCAGCAGGACATTATTTTTGCCAACGACTGAAGCGGCTACGATTGACAATCGACGCTCGACGTTGCCGTGCGTGCGTTGCCACGTTTCTAAAAAGTGGCCCGGCGACGCGTCGCCCGCCAGAGAGATCGTCGCGAGTCGCCAGCGCGAGTATTGGCGCGAACACCTTTCACTTACATTCTTATATTACTCTTTAATAAACGTATCCACTACTTTTAACCAAGTGATTATCCTTCTTCCTACAATATTAACCGGCCAGAATAGAGTTCTTTGCATGTTTCGTGTACATATTGTAAATATTGTAAATATCTTATACATCATATTCATAGGCGTAAGAATGGTAAGCCATAGGTGGCTTGTTATCCCGGTGTCTCCATCTGGAGCTTCAGGGAATATTGAGGTGCTTCTCTCTCCCCCCTCCTATCGGAGCGCCACGGTTCCTCGCGCTAATCGTGCTCTCGTCAGTCGGTTCCAAGACAATAATCAGGAAACACTTGTATACGCTATTGAGCCGAAAGAGAGAGAGAGAAGCCGTGAAACGCGAAAAATACTCGATTATAAAGTCGCGCTCGATTCGTGGGTTCTCCACCATTCTCGCGTGTTAAGTGTTGGTGTTCGCACTTATCCTACAACTGGAAACCCTTTAAGAACAATATACTCTAAAATTACTACAACTTAATCCTACACTTTATTCCTACCTGTACAACAACTTAATTCTACACCTTATTCCTACTTAAATCTAATTACGCTAAGAAATCCTAAGCCTACTTACACCTACTTAAATCTAAACACGCTAACGGATTAAATCACGAATTCTTGAAAGAAACAAATGGTTCTTCGAGCCGGAGATTAGCGGTGAGTTAAAATTCACTCTTCTCGAACAAAGGAATCCGTTGCTTTATCCTTGGATCCACGAGGCATCGAACGTTTTCGAGCTCGTTTGAAAGTGTAAACAGTGCCGGTCGAGACAGTTTTTCTACGATCACGAACGTTCTGGAAGCGGAAACAATGGAAATACTCATAACAGAACAGAAATCTTTGTACGGGCGAATTGCAAGGTTGACGGAGAATATGAAGAAACTCGGCGCGAGTAAAATTACAAAAGGCGTGATTACCGCTCGGCTAGAACTTTTAGAAAACTACTGGGCCTCGTTTCTCCAGAACCACGCGAAAATGTGCGCGAGTTACAAGGATGAACACAAGGAAAGATCCTACTTCAAGGACGACTACATTAACCTGTGAGAAGAAGCGTACTTGCAGCAGAAGGCTAATCTACTGGATCTTCGAGACGATTTTCCTGACGAATTGAACGAATCGGTACAAGTGGGAACCGACTCCCATGGCAGGACCTTGCAGAGGATCGCTCTACCTTCATTCTCTGGGGATTATCAGAGCTGGCCAAGCTTTCGTGACTTATACCGCTACCTGGTAATGAAAAACTCGTCTCTCTCCGAAGTTGATAAACTTCATTACTTAAAAACTAGCTTGACCGGGGAGGCCGCTCGACTAATCCAAAACGTCATTGTCACTGCGGACAATTTCAAGAGAGCGTGGGCGGCTATCATGGAACAATACGACGTCCCACGTCTCCTCATTGCCGGCGATGACGACGGAATCCGCTCAAGAGCTCAAGGAATTGCTGCATGGAACCCGAGATGCCGTGGAAGCTTTGGCAACGCTGAAGCTACCTGTAGAACACTGGAGCGCCTTCCTAGTGGTGCTCACGGCTGAACGCTTGGACGCGACGACGAGGATGGCCTGGGAGACGTCCATCGGAGCATCGCTGGAGCATCCAACATTCGAGCAGATGAAGACATTCCTCAAGACTCAGATGAGAGCGCTAGTGGCGTTGGAAGGCAGCGCCGACGGACCAGCTGGCCAAAACCTTTCGGGATCATTGGACCACAGAGGAGGGGATCGAAGGACGCCTGCAGCTTCCCGCGGCGCAACGCGTCGGCCCAAGACGCACTGTGTAACCCAGAGTGCCAATGGGGCTCAAAGGTGTGCTCTGTGTCAAGGCGAGCACTTCATACTTCACTGGCCGACGTACAAAGGCATGGCTCCTCGGGAGAGAAAGAATCGGGTAATAGAAAAACACTTGTTTTTCAACTGCTTGGCAGCACATTCCTCTCGCGAATGTAAATCTAGTAAGCGGTGCCAACTTTGTCTAGGTAAGCATCATACCACTTGTTACTAAAGTTAATAGAGGATCAGTGCCAGAAGCGGATAAAGCGTATTTAACAGGAGGAGCAAAGCACAGAATTTACAAACAGCACGAGTCTTTATATTTAAACAGTCCACTATGTACAAACACTAAAATAAACACTATTTACTAAGTTCCACAATGTCTAAGCAATTACAATTATATTAAGCTAAGCAAGTCTATAATTATTAAGCGAAGTGAATCTTGGCGTTTAAGCAATGTAAAAGCCAAGCAGCACGAAAGTGACTACGAAGCACTGTCGTAATCGAGTGAAGTAGAAGCGCCAGCAAGAGAAGCGCGTAGCAAAGGTACTTGTTATAAGCGTGGTCGCGAACAGAAGATCCAGGAAACCGGCTCGATTTCCTCGAAGCAAGCGCAGTCCCCCTTCCATCGATTGTAGAGCGATGGAAGGGGCCGTGATCGACGCTCCACATGAGTCAGCGAGCCGACGCCAAGCGCCTAATTACCGGTGGGCCAAGGAGATGGCGTTAACATGCAGAATTTCTTGAACACCACTATTCACATTCCACTCGAACAAGCTTCTTCTTCTGGTACTATTTCGCAGATAACAGACCATCCGGTACATTCTGGAACGAGCGCTGCCCCCCTGCCGAGCTCGACCACTGCAACGACTCATTGCGCCCAAGTGCAACCGCCTGGCGCTGCTGTACTTATCGCGACTGCATTGGTCAGGGTGGCGTCCATCACTGGCGAGGAGATGACCGTTCGGGCGTTGATCGATCCTTGCTCCGAGGTGTCCTTAATCGGTGAGAGCATCGCTAAATTACTACGACTCCCAAGGTCACCCACTAAAATTCCAGTAATAGGAGTCGCGAAAAATAAAACATACTCGAGGGGTTCGGTAAATGTAAGAGTCTTACATCGCAACCGCGATTCGGTCAGCATCTCGATACCAGCTCTGGTACTACCACGGCTCTCCTCCTATCGACCGAGTCCGGTTCCGGTTTCACATTCTTGGTTTCACTTGGCCGATCTTGATCTCGCGGACCCCGAATTCGCTTCCCCTAGAAGGGTGGATCTTCTCTTAGGCGCTGAAGTCTATTCTCAAATTATTCGCGAAGGGTTACGGCACGGCCCTCCTCGCGCACCGGTAGCTCAAGCTACCACTCTGGGTTGGATTCTTACTGGCCGGGTCGGCGATCCGGATAACTTCTATCAGGCAAAAGCTGTCACTCTTCAGTGTTCTACTGACCTCGATATCTCGGAGATCTTGCAAAAATTCTGGAAGCAAGAAGAGGTGTCGGCACCACTTACTACATTAACCGCTGAAGAGAAGGCTTGCGAAGATTATTTCGTTCAGACGCATTCTCGCGCCGACAGTGGCAGGTATATAGTAAAGATACCTTTTTCTCGCTCTACTAGTGACCTCAGTCACTCTCGCTTAACTTCCGAGGTCCTCCTAAGAAAACTGCAAAGGAAATTCCTTAAATCCTCCGAACTGGAAGCGGCGTATCGCCAATTCATGGAAGAGTACGAGACACTCGACCATATGACTCTGGCCGCGGGAGATTCTCGCGATACTTCAAACGTTTATTATTTACCACACCATGGGTGATTCGTTTGTCTAGCACTACTACGAAACTTAGAGTAGTTTTTAACGCTTCGTGCAAAACGACTTCCGGTCTCTCGTTAAATGATCTCGTACATACGGGTCCTAATTTACTGCCCGAGATATTCGATATTCTAACGCGCTGGCGGCTCCCATCCATTGTATTCTCGGCGGACATTGAAAAAATGTACCGCCAAATAC
Source organism: Andrena praecox (assembly GCA_963932275.1). Lineage (NCBI taxonomy): Eukaryota > Metazoa > Arthropoda > Insecta > Hymenoptera > Andrenidae > Andrena > Andrena praecox. The sequence continues at coordinate 27,498,764 of OZ010729.1, forward strand.
GCGCCCATAACGACGATTGCGACTTCCAACGCATTCTGTGGCGGAAGAATTCTTCGGAGTCAATACAAGCATACCGACTACTCACGGTCACGTACGGGATGGCGTGTGCCCCCTATCTGGCGATTCGTACGCTTAAACAATTAAGCGCGAATGAACGGGAACGTTACCCCTTAGCGGCACTGTGTTTGCTTGACGACGTCTATATGGACGATGTGATCTCGGGAGCAGGAACCTTGCCGGTCGCGCTCAAACTCCAGAGCGAGTTGATTTCCTTGCTCAAGACGGGCGGATTCAAACTGAGAAAATGGACCTCGAATCGACCCGAGCTCCTCGAGAATCTACCGCACGATTATATAGCTTCTACGCAGGAACTTTCTTGTAATTTCGAGGGTACCTTCTCGTTACTAGGTCTGAAGTGGCAGACCAGTTCAGACTGCTTCGTTTTTACCGTCTCGCCGAAAACCCGAGACGAAGCTCTCACCAAACGTACCGTCTTTCGGGAGACAGCAAGTCTGTACGACCCTTTAGGGTTTCTCGCACCGGTAATAATTGTCGCGAAAATATTCGTACAATCGCTTTGGCTCCTAAAACTGGAATGGGATGAACCGCTCCCTATCTCTCTTCTGGAAACTTGGGAGCACTATTATACAGGATTAGGAGCTCTCTCGTCCTTGTGGATACCTAGTTGGCTTCTCGTGAATCCGGAAACTGGATATTATGAATTGCACGGCTTCGCAGACGCGTCCGACAAGGCGTACGCCGCCGTGATCTATATCCGATCATTATACCACAGGGGTCACACCTGTATCCCTTGCTTTCTTGTATCTTCATCAACGACCTAGCGGAGTTGTTTCAATTCGGTACTCCCTTACTTTTTGCGGACGACCTTAAATTATTTGCCAGTATTAACTCCATGGACGATGCCCGGGAGCTCCACGGTGACCTTGACAGGCTTTATGTATGGTGCACGGTAAATAGACTTCCTCTGAACTTGTCGAAGTGCCAGGTCCTTAGGATTTTCCGGTCATTTAGTTCGTAGATTTTTAATTACTCGCTGGGACATTCGTACTTGTCTTGCACTGAGAGCGTATGTGACCTGGGTGTGACTTACAATACTACTTTTTCCTTTGCGGAGCACATCACCAGAGCTACTAACTTAGTCTCTAAGCAGATTGGCTTTATCATGCGACACTCACGTGGTTTCAGGAGTATTAATACCTTTAAGTTGTTGTACGATGCGCTGGTTAGGCCACACCTGGAATATGCGTCCGTGATCTGGTTCCCTCGTCAGGCCTACCTTATGGTGGCGCTAGAGAGGGTCCAACACAGGTTTTTGCGTTTTGCGTCTTTTCGCCTCGGTCAACCCATCAGCGTGTTTGATCACGATTACGGGCCGTCTTTGCGAAGATTTAGGTTCCTGACGATCCAGCAGAGATTGGAATTGGCCGACCTGTCTTTTCTGTTCAGGATCATTAATGGGAGCATTACTTGTCCTCAATTACTGGGTTTAATTAACTTTAGCGCGCTGTCCAGACCATTGCGATCTACGCCGTTATTTCGGGTAAAATTTTTTCGGACTAATATGCGTCAGAGCGACCCCATCACGAGGGTATGTTTGCGCGGGTGCGAGTTGGCCGACAGAGTAGATTTCTTTGGCACCTCTCTGGCAGTTTTTAGACGGTCGGTCACTGCACTTATAGGATCCCAGTTGGCGCAATAAGAACCTTTGCCTCGCCTAGGCATTTCTGTGTTATTCGTCTGTACTCAATCAACAGTATATTATTGCGTTCTTTTTATTTTATTTTACGTGTACTATATTGGGCTTGTCCCGTTTAATAAATAACAATAATAATAATTATTCGATCGGTCGTCTCCCCGAATCAGTCTGATCGCCGCGAAAACTAGAGCCGCTCCCTTGAAGCAGAATTCTTTGCCTCGACTCGAATTGTGCGCGGCTACCCGTCTCACTCGGTTAATGATACGCGTTACTAAAGTTATAAATTTACCACGCTGTGACGTGCATCTTTGGTCGGACTCGACAATAGTTCTGAGTTGGCTACAGGGACAACCCTTCCAGTGGAAGACGTTTGTCGCCAACCGCGTCTCCGAGATTCAAACCTCATTGCCGAGTGCGAAGTGGCATCACGTCCGGACGAAAGAAAATCCTGCCGATTACGCGTCGCGAGGTATAAACGGGACTACGCTGGTAAACTATTCACTATGGTGGCAAGGACCATCATTCCTACGCAATCCTAAGTATAATTGCGAATCGAATTGCATTATCGAGCTCGGCACGAAAGAAGAAAGGCGCTCGCAAACTCTCGTTCATACTACTACGCTCGCCGAGAGCCCCCCGTTAGGGGAACTCTTGACGAGATATTCCTCGCTTAAAAGATTAATTCACGTAACCGCGTGGTGCCTGCGTTATATGTCTCAGCTTCGACGCAAGCCTTCCCCCTTTTCTCAATTCAACTACATTCAAGCGCCTGAGATTGAAAATGCTAAACTTACCTTGGCAAAGCTTGCACAGCGCTGCGCGTTTTCAACGGAACTCTCGATACTGGCTAAAGCTGCTTCTATCTCCCGGGGGCCCCTTTCTCGCTTGGCCCCTTTTTTGGACGCTCAGGGCGTCTTACGGGTCGGCGGCCAACTGAAGCATTCCGTTCTGGATTTCGACCAAAAGCACTCGATTATTCTGCCTGAAAGGGGAAATTTCACAGTCTTAATCATGAACGAGTTCTCCACGGAGGTACATAACTCACCTTAAGCACACTTCGAGAAGAATACTGGATTCTCGGAGGTCGACGCGCTGTTCGGAACTATATACACTCTTGCGTCGCGTGTTGGCGATGTGCGCGAAAAGGCGTCCCAACAACAAATGGGGAATCTCCCCTCCCCTCGCGTAACCCCGGCTAGACCGTTTCTAAACACTGGCGTCGACTATGCCGGTCCCTTCTTGACGAAAACGTCTCCAGGACGCGGACACCGGACTCGAAAATCCTACGTCGCCGTCTTCATTTGCTTGTCCACGCGCGCTATCCATTTGGAGCTCGTGTCTGATTACACTACAAACGCTTTTCTAGCAGCTTTCCGTAGGTTAATTTCCCGACGAGGAAATTGCGCCTCCATACGCTGCGATTGTGGGATAAATTTCGTCGGCGCAGACAAGGAGTTACGACGTTTGTTCTCCGACGCGACCGGCGAACTGGGTAAACTGGCGCCTCTACTGGCGGATCTGGGCACGACATGGCTCTTCAATCCACCGGCCGCTCCTCACTTCGGTGGGATCTGGGAGTCCGTCGTGAAGTCGATGAAGTTTCACCTTCGGCGAATCATCGGCGACACTCCACTGACGTTCGAGGAAATGACTACTCTTCTGCATCAGATAGAGGCTTGCCTAAATTCAAGGCCTCTCTTTCCTTTGAGCGACGAACCGGACAACTTCCATTTTTTAACGCCGGGGCATTTTCTTGTAGGCTCCTCCTTGACAGCTGTTCCGGAACCTTCTCTCACGGCGGAGTCGCCAAACCGACTCACTCGCTGGCAGCAGCTGCAGCAAATGACAGATCACTATTGGAAACGGTGGTCTGCCGAATATCTCCAAACGCTTCAAGGACGACCGAAGTGGATCGCTGCCCATCCGAACGTCCAACCCGGGCAAATTTGCCTCGTAAAGATCGAGGCCACTCGATGGACTTGTACGCGTCGTCACTATACGAACACCCAAGACTACTCTACAGCGCCCTATCGCGAAAATTAGCTTTTTCCCCTCAGAATCAAGCGACGAGGCTACAGAAATCGCGTTAGTTAACCAATAATGACAACCGGGTCCTCTCCTAACCGAACCATTCGTCGCGTACCCGCTACGAATGCGGGCGGAATGTTTCGTGTACATATTGTAAATATTGTAAATATCTTATATATGATATTTATAGACGTAAGAATGGTAAGCCATAGGTGGCTTGTATGGGGAGCGCGTTAGCGAGTTTCCTCTCTATGTTCCCCCACCTCTCCGGCATGTGGAGAGTGGGGGGTCGTCGTCTCGGACGATGCGCGAGAGTGGCCATGCTCTCTTGCCTCGACGTCCTCGTGTGGATTGGACGTATTCCAAATATATATATTTACGCTCATCGAGCTAAATCACGTGTTGAATTATTCACCACCCAGTTAGTCTATCTAATACTTGAATTTACACGCGTCTCTGGGACCTGCCCTACGGGTAGTCCAACAGTGGTGACCTCGACTAACGATTCAAGTGTGGTGCAATGCACGTGCGTGTAAAATTACTTCGGTGTGAACCGAGGCATCTCTTTGGCGTTCCTTGGGGAAGCATCCACCGCTAAGCCTTGGCTGGTCGTCGAGGAATCGACGTCGTGGGTTGGTAATCCGTCCTGTATCATTGTATCCGTTGTGGACTATTCCGTCCGATCTGGATCATCGCATCCGTCCTGGATCATTGCATCTTTTCTGGACTATTCCGTTCGACCTGGATCATCGCATTCGCTCTGGATCATCGCATCCGCCCTGGATCATCGATCCGTCCTGGATTCTGCGAGGGTCATTGCGTGAAGCCAACGTCACCGGAGCCTTCTCTCGCCCTATGGATCATCCGGCCGGCGTGTTCGACATCGCCGACACCGTTCTTCGACGTCGATTCACCGTGGCGCAGTATCTTCGCTCAGGGTGCGGCTCTTCGTGCGGGGCATTCGCCAGGAACGTATTCTAAGGTATTCGTGGGATCGTAAAGACCCAGTCGCGACCGGTACGGTTTGGCGAATTCAGAAATGTGCGTGGTAGGAATCTCCGCCATTTTATATTTATTGCGTCGGAAACGCGTGCTGCCGCCATTTTGTGTTAGCTTCCCGCGCGGAAGGCGGACTGGTTCACAGTGTTGCAGGTCGGTGCCAGCCGTGCGTGGTTGCGCCACCGTCGCCTAGTCGCGTCATAGGGTTTTGTCTCTTCTCCGTGCGTCGTGTCTCCGTTCTATCGAGCGGTTGATCGTCATGTCCTCCAACGGCGAGGGAGGCGAGGACGCCGGGATCGCGATTGATGAACTGGCAGCCCAGTTGTTGGAAACGCAACAGCGTTTGGCTCAAGTTGAGGCTGAACGTTCGGCTACACGGCAGCCGAGCGAAACACCGCGCGTCGATGCGTACCGGACCCCGAAAATTCCTATTTTTTCCGGGCAGATCCGGAACTGTTGTTTATACAAGTAGAAGCGAGCCTACGTAACGCGCAGATAACCGTCGAAGGCACTAAGGCAGACATTTTGTTGGCTGCTTTGGATGTTGAGGTGGTAGGGTGTGTTAAGGACATTATTAAAATGTCCCCACCGCCGAAGGATATTTACACGCGGAACAGATCCCGAATTATCGCGACGTTCGCGGATACCGGGGAAAGTACCCTACGTAAACTGCTTGTAATCGTGTTTGGTTGCGGAACGATTACCGGTGGGACGGAGAAGGGATAGGTTGCCGACTCAGTCGGTAAGGCAGGGTTCGGCGAATGAGCAAAGCTGTGGTTGAAATAAATAATAGTATTTATTGACTAGAGTGTATTCTATAACTTGTTTTTGTACATAAATTCCGAGCGCGACAGAAGAGCTATGGCGGTACGGCGCGTCGTTTCGCGACGGCGGCGAGGTTTCGGCGAGTCGTAGGAGTGGGGATGCGATCTAGTGAACGTTCTGCTCTTGGTGGCCTTAAGAGGCGCGTCCGTACGAGAGTCGTATCTTGGAGGTTCGAAGTGCAATAGGCCTCCAGCCTATTGGGCGCAGAGATACCTCTTCGACGGGGTAGGGCGCAAGATTTCTCTCGGCCTATATCGGAAACGAGGCTGGTAATGGCACAGCGTGACGATAGGTCGGCGCGTGCACACCTCAAGGAAATCCACAAAAATAGAGCCTCTCGAACGTACGGTACGGCGGTGTGAACCACTAATGCGTGCGGGACGAGAGCTGTCAATCTCGCTCGCCGCGGGCCTTATAAGCGCCGGCCGCGAATCTTCGCTCGCGAGAGACACCGCGGGGCCGCGGCCGCCCAGCGGCCGCGGCGCGAACTACGGCCTTTGTTTTCGGCACTGCGCGTTCGGATGGCGCGTGACGTGACTTCGTCACATGCTTAAGGGTCAGGTGCCCACGGACGGCAAGCCGTCACTCGTATTGAGTCGTTTGCGAAACCTCAATAAGGATCAATGTGACGACGCAGTGGTTAGGACGATATTTTTAGATCAGTTGCCCGCGAGCCATCGGGCAATTCTCGTTGCGGCCGGTACGGAGGATCTTGAAAAGTTGGCGGAGGTCGCGGATAGGATCGCGGACCACTCGATTCCTGCCGTGGTGCAGGTGGCGTCAGCCGCTAAAACTCCAGCGTCTTTACCGTTGGAGGGCGAGGTCGCTCGCCTTGCGGCGTGGATAGCAACGTTGACGAGACAAGTCCAAAAGCTGACTGCTCAGTCAGCTAATAACAGATCGCGCCCGCGATCGCGTGCGCGACTGCGTTCAAATGATAAGAGCTGGAAAGATTCGCAGAAGCGTCACGAGTCCGGACTCTGCTATTCGCCCAGGAAATATCCCCAGAATCCGACATCGTGTCGTGACTGGTGCGCTCAGTACGCGTCATGGAAGCCAAAAAACTAAACCACCCTTTCTGCCGGAGACGTTCGAGGAAGGGGTGGTGTCGGAGAATCGTCTCCACGTGCGTGACCGCGCAACAGGTCAACTGTTTTTGATCGATACGGGTGCTGATATCTCGTTGCTCCCGGCAAACCCTAAAATCGATGTTAAGCCTTCGGGTCGCAGGCTCTTCGCTGCGAACGAGTCTCGAATAGACACTTTCGGCGAGTCTCTCCGTGAATTAGACTTAGGTTTAAGGCGCGCGTTCCGCTGGAACTTCTGTATCGCGGCAGTGCCTTATGCGATAATCGGTGCCGATTTTTTAAAACACTATGGTCTGATTGTAGATTTAGGGAAACGTAGACTCATCGATACCGTGACTCGGCCAGTTCGGTCAATTCGGTAAATCCAGGCTCGAAGTTTGCAGGACTTCTCGCGGAGTTTCCGGAGATCACGGGATCGTCCCGATTATCTCCACCGGGAGAGATGGACGTGTTCCATTATAGTGTTGCGAGCACCGGGTATAGGCCCGTGCATCGCCTACTGGTGCTCGCAGCAGAAGACAACAGAAGGTCGGCCTCCGTCAAGAGGACGATCAGGAGGCCGACAAAGAGAGAGTCGAGTACCGTACGTCCGAGCGTTAGGACGTACGCGAACTATAATCGGGACGCCTACATGTATCACGAATAAAGTAACCGGTCGTTAATGTGAACCCGTGTCTTTATTCGACCCTTTGCGTCGGGGTGGCCGGTACGGGAAACGCCCCAGCGCAACAATGGTGTCAGAAGTGGGATCCGTAATCACGGATCCGAAGATACGCAAGGAGCTGTTGCGTGCGATACGCAAGGAGCCGTTGCGTACGACGCGAGTTCCTCGTTGAGGACAGAAGAGGATCCGACATCCGGAAAAGCAGCTGACCAGAGAGGGACGGGCTGAACAGCGGGAGCAGAGACGGCGGTCGAGGCCCGCCGACACCGAGGGACAGACACAGGAACAGCGGGAACGACGACGGCGGTCGAGGCCCGCCGACACCGAGGGACAAACACCGGAGCGGAGCAGCGACGGCGGTCGAGGCCCGCCGACACCGAGGGACGAACACAGGAACAGCGACGGCGGTCGAGGCCCGCCGACGCCGAGGGACGAATGCAGGAAATGACGACGGCGGTCGAAATCCGCCGACATCCGAATAGCTACAAGCAGTATGCGACGGAGCTGCTGCAGAGGAGGAGACCATGACTGGGTCGGCTCTGGACACTCGAGAAGCCGACCTCCGAAAAAGAAGCCGGAGCTTGAATAGGCCACATAGGGTAATGTAGAAAACCATTATCGACAACGCTCGATAAAAGAAAATGGCGGGGCACGCGCCATCCACTGAAATGACAGCGCGCTCTGAAGTTGACTTCGTGAGGGGTCACTCACAGCAACGAGAGACATTGACATCTCGATGAGGTAACCTTATCGTGCGATAAATCTTTCCACGTGGTTTTAAAACCGTAATCACTACATGGTAGAGACGCGCTGCCGGTGACACCTTTCTTGGAGTGCAAGTCTTTCGGTCTTGTAAAGACGCCATTCTGTACCCCCTGCTTCCCCATATGTTTCCCCCCTGTTTCCCCATATGTTCAACCTGGTTCCCATATGAAATCTGTTTCCCATTGCACACTTCACAACCCATTTTACCACTGGATAATGTCCCTGAGATGAACGGGTTGGTATAACCAAAGAGTAACACTTCGACTTCTCCTGAGACGGGAAGGACAGTTTCCGTGGAGAATAGAGAGTCGCCGAACGCCGTCCAGATACAACGTCCGACAATGCCGATTCAACTTGGAACTACAAGGAGAATCGAGGGACTCGTCAGGCTCGGGGAGTCGTCATCAGAAGAGGCCTGGTAGGACGCGATAGAGGGAGCGTCGGAGAGTTGGTGGTGGAGGTGCGACTTCGGCGGAGACGCAGAGACGTCCGGGAGTGCACGGACCACACCAAGGGTGAGTGTACGGCTCTGGGTGGCGGCCGGGGGTCCATGCAGCGTTGCTGGCGAGCGGCGTCCCCAGGAGTGCGACACCACCGAAGCAACGCAGAGGCGCCTGGAGTGCGCGAAGTTGCTGTGCTGCGACGAAGGGAGTTCGAGAGCTAACATCGTCGCAGAGTGGCCGAGGGCGAAGTCACGACGGAGGGAGTTCGAGGTCGAACACCGTCGTAGGATCGCCAACACCCGAGAGACGGAGTCCCGAAGAGTGGAGACGTTCAGTCGGGATGAGCCGTTCGTCGACTAAAGAAGACTGGAGACACGAGACGAGGGGAAAGGAAGACGCAAGAAGGAAGATTAGAATAAGCTAATCTGGTGGACTGGGCTGCATTCGCAGACCAGCCCCCGCTCTCTTAGATTGTTTCAGAGAACACGATACCCCACGACGAGGGACAAGGTGTCGGGGGACTGCTGCCGCAGCTTGGATGCGGCCCCGAATTCCCCGAATGTGCTACGACAGAGTAGCAGCCCGCAGGAGAGCGCGGACATACGTGAAACCGTTCCCCTAGCCCTGTTGACTTGGATCTGGGCGGCTCCCCGGTACATGCGTACCAACAGGCCCAGCTCGACAGGGTGGACAGCAGACGGGAAATGGTGTCCCCAACCACCGGACGGACGTGCGAAGCACGGATCGGTCGGGGGGGACATCGCGGAGACGGGGCCGTTGACGAGCTGCAACGAGACGGTCCCCTGGGGCAGCACCAGAGGCCAAGAAGAGGAATGGGGCCATCAGAAAGTCAAGGAGGGGAAAACTGGAGGCGAAGAAGAGAGAAGAGAGAAGACGAGCAGAGAGTTCCGAGCGGATTGTTCGGGGAACGAGCCTTAGCACGGTCGTGACTAGCCGCGATCCTCTGCTTCGTGCTCGGCCCGCCGTTCCGTCTTCTCGGTTCTGTCCGCCTCCACCAGAGTCTCCCGAAAGAAACAGAAGGTTAATGTTCTTTGTCTCTTTTGCAAAGGAACTCCGGAGTCGCAGAAGGACTGGAGTTTCGGACCAGACCATCGGAGCGGCAGCGTCGGAGCGGTAGCGGCGGAGCAGCAACGTCGGAACGGTAGCAGCGGAACAGCAACGTCGGAGCGACAGCACCGGAGCGACAACGTCGCCGTGGGACACTCCGGAACAGTCCCAGGAACGGCGCGGGACCCACGGGAGAGGACGAGGACACCGGGGGAATTCCGGAGAAATTCGTCGTTGGAAACACCGGGGGAGTTCTCCAACACGACGCGGTGGGGATCGTCGTGGGACGTTCAGGAGCAGAGTCCCAGGAACGCCGCAGGACAAGGAACGGAGGCCCAGGAACGCCGCCAGACAAGGAGCAGGAGAGTCTCATCGAGGGACAGTAACAGACAGAGTCGTCGCTGGACATTTCGAAGAGGAAGCAGATCTACCCCTAAGAGTCCGGTAGTACCCACGCCTTGCTCAGGGTTTTTGGAGTGGTTTTCCCCTGAGCGAGAAGGCAAATGCCGAGGCGGAGGTCTGAAGGAACCACCGAACTGATACGACCACTCCTTCAGACCGGGATATGAAGATCCCGAAGACGAACTACCGCGGTCGGGACGACCGCTTTTCGAGAGGGGAGAGTAGTGTTGCGAGCACCGGGTATAGGCCCGTGCATCGCCTACTGGTGCTCGCAGCAGAAGACAACAGAAGGTCGGCCTCCGTCAAGAGGACGATCAGGAGGCCGACAAAGAGAGAGTCGAGTACCGTACGTCCGAGCGTTAGGACGTACGCGAACTATAATCGGGACGCCTACATGTATCACGAATAAAGTAACCGGTCGTTAATGTGAACCCGTGTCTTTATTCGACCCTTTGCGTCGGGGTGGCCGGTACGGGAAACGCCCCAGCGCAACAATATTGTTGTTCTCCCGAGTAACGGTCGTTGCGTAGTCCAGGAAATCTCAAGTTTCTGATCAAATTCGAATTGGTTTCTGGATTGTCCTCGCTGCTTCTAAGCTCAGGTCCTGGTTCAAAATGTCGACGAGTGCTAAAAAGTGCAAGGGATGTGGTACCATTATTGCGAATCCTGTTACTTGTGAAGATTGTGGGATACTCAGCCACACAGGACCAACATGCCTCGCTCGTTCGTTACATCCATGGTATAATGGCAGGCTTTTAAACTGTCGCTCCGGTATCACCACGCCACTTGTCAGTGCTGACAGTAATTCGGCTCAGCACATACTACCGCAATCGCCCTCACCAACAATGGGTGAGTTGAAAGAATTTTTGAGTGCTCAGTTCGCCACTTTCCGACATGAATTGGTGTCGGAATTCAAAACGGAATTCAATCTAATCCGTACGGGTTATGATGCCCTATCGGAGCGCGTCCGTGTGCTGGAGGCTAATATGACCTCAACCGTGGAGCAGATATCGAAACCCCCAGTTTCTCATATCTCTGATACCGAAGACATTATTTGTGAAGTCTGGGAAAGGCAAGCAAGAGCCTGTAATTTAATTTTGTTTGGGTTGCCGGAGCCAGAAAATTCTTCAACTGTTAGCTCCAGTGCTGCCGATACTGAGAAAGCCCTAACCATCATTAGAGGGATCTGTCCTGAGGTCACGTGCGTGCTGAAGACTCACCGCATCGGCAAGCCAAAGGGCTCAGTGTGTAGACCCATATGTATCCGCTTAGATTCTCCCGAGGCAGCCAAGCTTATATTGAAAAATAAGCATAGTTACAAGGGACCGTGCAAGATTTCCGAAGATCGAACCCTGATGCAAAGACAGGCACTGGACCAGTTAAGGGTTAAGCTGAGTAATCTTCATGAAAGCGGCGAGACTAATACTACGATCCGATATATTAACGGTGTCCCGAAAATTGTTCCTTCAAGTCATAACCGCGATCCTAAGTCAAAAAAACGCCAGCGAAACCCTTTAATTTACTACCAAAATGTTCGCGGATTACGCACTAAATTAGTTATTCTTTTAAAATCCTTGCTCTCTTCATCTGTAACGTACGATATAATAATTCTCGTCGAGACCTGGCTGAATTCCACTATATCATCGTCGGAGCTTGGCTTGGCGAATTACTCAGTTTTTAGGTGTGTGATAGATCCCTTAGCACGAGTTGCCTCTCCAGAGGAGGAGGTGTCCTTATTGCGGTCAGGAAGACGTTGCCATGTTATCAAATTGGTCTTAGTTGTGCAACACTGGAGCAGGTCACTGTACGAGCCCACATTGGTGGGAATAAACACTTGTTACTATGTGCTGTTTACTTTCCTCCAGCGTCTAAACCGGCCTTGTACGCCAATCATGTGGATTGCGTTTCAGAATTATACAATATAGAATTAACATATAGTGACGATATGTTTTCTATTTTTGGGGACTATAATCTCCCCCATGCTGTCTGGTTCGATGAAAATGGTCTCGCGTGTTTTAAGAAACCGGGGATAACGTCATCGGAGTCTATGGCAATTGATTTACTCATTGGAGGATTCAATTATTGTGACCTGCCGCAAGTGAACAGCATATTCAACGCCTTCGATGGCATGCTGGATCTCATCTTTGTGAGTACTAGTCATGTAACACTTGATCTTGTTTTAGAACGATTGGTTGTGCCCGATGCGTACCATCCACCTCTGTATCTTAGTTATAATTCAGCAGTCTCCTTGCATGACCAGTCCGTCGACAACGTTGAATTTATTGATTTTAAACGAGGGGACTATCCAAGTGTGTTAAGGTATCTAAATAGCGTAGACTGGGATACCGAGACTGGTTGTGGAGACCCTGATTTGGCCCTAGACCGATTATATGCCCATTTAAATCATGCCATTACCTCTTTTGTGCCAGTGCGGTCCATAATCCGATCAACGTATCCGCGGTGGTTTTCACCTAGATTGCGGTATCTTATCCGAGAGAAGAAAAGAGCGCATAAAATGTATAAACGGTCGAGTTCATATAATGAGTACCTCTACTTTTCTTCTCTCCGGTCACAGTGTAAACAAGCCATCGATAATGACTATCGTGCGTACATGGATCGTGTCGAGACCTCGGTTTCGAACAATGTTAATAGTTTCTGGAGCCTAGTTAATAGTAAGCGGAACAGTCCAGGTATCCCGAGGAATGTATATCTTGACCGGACCACTGCCTCGTCGCACGCAATGGGAGCTAATTTGTTTGCCTCATTTTTCGGTTCTGTTTACACTCCCGCGTCCGATAATTCACCTACCGTGAATATAGTCCCTGAGGGTGACCTAAATATACACGAGCTTCATATATCTATTAGTGAGATTTTTTCTAAGCTTAATATGCTAGATGTGAGGAAAGGTCCAGGCTTTGATGGGGTGCCGCCCCTTTTTCTAAAGAACTGTAGCTTCATTCTTGCTAGACCCCTTTGGCACATCTTTAATTCGTCGCTACATGTAGGGAGCTTTCCATCAATCTGGAAAACTAGTTTGGTCACCCCGGTATTCAAGGCAGGTGAACGGGCGAATGTCATAAACTACAGGCCTATATGTAAGCTATCCACATTGCCGAAACTGTTTGAAGAAATTGTTACTGACAAGCTAACCGGTTGTCTCACCAATGTCATCTGCGTCGAACAACATGAATTTGTCCCGAGACGATCGACGGTAACGAACTTGGCTGTGTACCATTGCGCTGTCTCAGCTGCCCTTGATGAGGGTCTACAAGTGGACACTGTCTACACCGATTTTCGCAAGGCATTCGACTCAGTGGATCATCGGATTCTAATGCACAAATTAGTAGCATATGGCGTTAATGGAACACTCCTTGCATGGATTAGGAGTTACCTGACGGACCGTGTACAGATTGTTAGGGTGGAGAATTGTTTATCTACTCCTGTTATTGCTAGCTCAGGGGTACCCCAGGGGTCGCATTTAGGCCCCCTGTTGTTTATTTTGTTTATAAATGACCTTAAGGATGTATTTAAGAACTGCAGAATTTTAATGTATGCGGACGATCTAAAAATCTTCCGTACTATTGGGAATGGACATGACATTGAACTGATGCAAGACGACCTGAATCGCTTTGAGTTGTGGTGTATTGCAAATAAGATGAGATTGAACGTAGCTAAATGTGTTCTAGTGAGGGCCCACAGGTCAATTAGGGGTATTGCTTCTACATATACATTATGTGGTGATCCCCTAATTGAAGTATCAAGCGTCTCTGACCTGGGTGTTTTTATCTCTGCTGGTCTTGATTTTCGGAATCATTACCAGAATCTAACGCGTAAAGCTATGAAAACTCTCGGTTTTATTGCAAGGTTTGCGAAGAACTTTAGAAGGCTAAAATCATGGAAGCTACTGTATGTTGCTCTTGTTAGGCCCCAGCTAGAATATGCTTCTGTTATATGGAACCCTAAACACAAGCAGTACACCGGACAAATCGAGAGGGTACAGCATAAATTTCTGAGGCTGGCCTTGAGGGCTCTGGGTAATCCGATGCATTTTAGTGACCACGACTATAGTCCGGCCCTGCAATCAATAGGCATTGCCACTCTATTTGATCGAAGGCTCTCGTCCGATCTAATTTTTCTCTACAAAGTCATTCACGGCCATTTGGATTGTCCAGAGCTCGTGGCTGCAGTGAGGTTCCGTGCTCCGGTACGTGAATTGCGACCAAGGGCTCTTTTCGATTGTATTGAGCCTATGTACCGAAGCTACACAGCGGATCCCATAACCAGGGCCATGGTTGAAGCAAACCTAAGTCTGGCTGACACAGATATATACTCCGTATCCCTCCATACCCTCCGACGATCTCTGAATAGTCGATCTTCCTCCATCCAATACTAGATTAAGTTCGTTTAGTTTAAGTTGCGACCTGTTCATTATACTTTAATTTGTTTTAATTCATAGTATTTCTTGTAATTTAAAAGGGTTTCCCGTAAATAATAATAATAATAATAATAATAATAATATTATGACAACTGGTCCTCCCGTCGCGGAGCGTCCGCATCGTTTGACGCCGGAGAAACTTAAAGCGGCCAAGGCCGAGTTCAAGGCACTAGTTGCCGCCGGCATTTGTCGTCCGTCTAGTAGCCCGTGGGCTAGTCCGATTCACCTAGTCCGTAAAAAGGACGAGTCCTGGCGGATTGGTGGTGATTACCGCAAGTTAAACGCGATTACCACACGGGATACGTATCCGACTCCGCATCTCCACGATTGTACCGTGAACCTGCAAGGAAAGAGCATATTTTCTTCCCTTGACTTACACAAGGCGTATAACCAGATTCCGATGGCTCCTGAAGACATGGAGAAAACCGCGGTTTGTACGCCCTTTGGCCTTTTCGAGTACTGTTTTATGACTTTCGAGTTGCGTAACGCGGGCCAATCGTTTCAGCGATATATAAACCGGGCGCTGGGCGATTTGGAGTTTGCAGTAGCTGGGGAGTTGTTTTTGTGTATATGGATGACATCCTGGTTGCTTCGTCCTCTCCCGAGGAGCATACCGTGCATCTGCGCGAGGTGTTTCAGAGGCTGAAGGAGTATCATCTCCGCCTCAACGTGGATAAATGCGTGTTCGGCGCGTCCGAGTTGGAATTTCTGGGTCATACGATTTGTAGTAGGGGAATCCGCCCCACGGCTCAGAGAGTCGCCGCGATTACGCAGTTTCCCAAACCTATTAACGTGGTGCAGATGCGTCGTTTCCTCGGCATGGTCAATTTTTATCGCCGGAACTTACCTCACTCCGCGATTTCACAAGTACCCTTGAATGCTTATCTACGTGATTCGCGTAAAAATGATCGACGCGAGATTGTTTGGTCGGAAGAGGCAGAAGGTGCGTTCGCAAAGATCAAGGCTGATCTTGCCGACGCGGCCCTGCTGGTTCACCCTCGCTACGATGCGAAAATCCGTGTGGTGTCGGACGCATCTGACTCCGCGATGGACGCAGTCCCTGAACAGTTGTCCGTGTCGCAGGTGTGGGAACCGCTCGCGTTCTATTAAAAAAAGTTTACTCCCGCGCAGATTAATTATAGCACGTACGATCGGGAGCTTACTGCGGTTTTTGAGGCCGTAAGGTACTTTCGACCATTCGTCGGGGGTCGTGATTATACCATAGTCACGGATCATAAGCCGTTAGTTTATGCGTTCATGCAAAAAACCGATAAGGCATCACCTAGACAAGTGCGACAGTTGTTGTACATCGCGCAGTTTTCCACCCGGATCGAGCATGTGGCCGGCACTGATAATGTGGTCGCGGACGCGCTTTCTCGGGTCGATTCGCTGCGTCTGCCCGTGGATATCGAACTCAATCAGCTGGCAGAACAGCAGAAGGGCGATGAACAGCTTCAGCTGATTCGCGAGTCCGCTGACTATCCGTTGAAAATGAAGGCGATTCAATGGGGGTCGAATCACACGACAATTTCGTGCGAGGTTACGGGCGAGACAATTCGGCCGTACATTCCCGCGAGCCTTCGCGAAACCGTTTTTAACTTATTCCATCGTCCGGCTCATCCGAGCGCGAAGGTCACCGATCGTTTAATACGGCAACGTTACGTATGGCCCAACATGCACCGTGACGTGACACGGTAGTGCAAGACTTGTGTAGTCTGCCAGCAGTCTAAAGTATCGCGTCATGTTAAACTGTTGCCCGGACAATTCGTGGCCCCCGACGGCCGTTTTGATCACGTTCATGTTGATATTATAGGCCCCTTGCCGGAGCGGGACGGGTTCACCTACTGCGTCACAATGATTGACAGGTTCTCTCGGTGTGTCGAGGCGGTGCCCGTGAGGGAGATTTCGGCCCAGTCAATCGCGAATGTTTTCTACCAAGCATGGGTATCTCGGTACGGGGCTCCGAAGATTCTAACTTCGGACCAGGGAGCTCAGTTCGAGTCGAGGCTTTTCTCGGCACTGTTGTCCCTGATCGGTTGCGAACGAATTCGCACGACGGCGTATCACCCCGCATACAACGGGCTGATCGAACGCTGGCATCGCGTTTTTAAAGCCGCGATCATGTGTCATTCGGATACGAATTGGCCTCGTACACTGTCAACCGTATTGCTTGGGCTTAGGTCGCATGTGCGACCTGACACCGGGGCGTCTCCGGCCGAGTTCCTGTTCGGGACGACCTTGAGACTGCCTGGGGAATTTTTTCTCCCGGATGACATTGTTCCGGATCCGATTTCGTTCATTAGTGAGTTTCGAGAGTACATGCGCCTGGTGCGGCCTGTGCCTGTAGCGCACAAGTACAAGAAGCGCGCGTTCGTGTTTAAAGAATTACACACGTGTTTGCACGTATTCCTTCGGAACATGGCGAAAAAGTCGCTCGAGCGGCCGTATACCGGTCCGCATAAGGTACTGCAGCGTGTTAGCGATCGCGTTTATGAGATTGAAGTGAATAGCGCTCCAAAAACCGGGTCTGTTGAATTGCTGAAACCAGCGCATGTAGTTTTTGACGGGCTCGTTGACCTTCCGCCGTCCAATGGTGGAACTAGCGATGGTCCGTCCGTAACCGTGAGTTCCTTGCCTGCATTGCGTACGTACCAACGTAAAAGGGTTGCGTTTGCGCCCGCTTCCAAAGATTAGATTAGTAGCGTTAAAACCGCGTATTTTAAGCGTACAAATGTATTACAGTATATTCTTACATATATTTTTCTACTGTGCGTTGGCGACGTTCCAAAGACTGATGTGGCAAGTACAAGACTGCATAGTTTAAGTGTGCGAAACATTTCATGATTCGCTAGACCTATCGTTTGTTTGGTCATTACATCAAGCATAGGGTTCGCAATACCGTTCCTTATTGTATTATAGTTTGTTTTATACAGCGTGCAAGAATCGTAGTATTCTTCATTGTATCATAGTATTTTTCATTGTATCATAGTATTCTTCATTGTATCATAGTATTCTTCATTGTATCATAGTATTTTTTATTGTATTATAGTATCTTCATATAGCGTGTAAGATGTACAGCACTTGAGCTGGGTTGTCTTTCAACGTCCAAAGACTGTGTGCGTTACTAGTCGCGAGGTCGATTCAACTGTTATCAGTATTAAACTACCACATTGTGATAGAATATGTGAAAACACAGGGGCGTGCAATTAGATTCAGATCCACCTCAGATTTTGGGGGGGGGGGGGAGTGCTGTGGGGAGCGCGTTAGCGAGTTTCCTCTCTATGTTCCCCCACCTTTCCGGCATGTGGAGAGTAGGGGGTCGTCGTCTCGGACGATGCGCGAGAGTGGCTATGCTCTCTTGCCTCGACGTCTTCGTCTGGATTGGACGTATTCCAAATATATATATATTTACGCTCATCGAGCTAAACCACGTGTTGAATTACTCACCACCCCGTTAGTCTATCTAATACTTGAAGTTACACGCGTCTCTGGCACCTGCCCTACGGGTAGTCCAACACTTGTTATCCCGGTGTCTCCATCTGGAGCTTCAGGGAATATTCAGGTGCTTCTCTCTCCCCCTCCTATCGGAGCGCCACGGTTCCTCGCGCTAATCGTGCTCTCGTCAGTCGGTTCCATGACAATAATCAGGAAACACTTGTATACGCTATTGAGCCGAAAGAGAGAGAGAGAGAGAGAGAGAGAGAGAGAGAGAGAGAGAAGCCGTTAAACGTGAAAAATACTCGATTATAAAGTCGCGCTCGATTCGTGGGTTCTCCACCATTCTCGCGTGTTAAGTGTTGGTGTTCGCACTTATCCTACAACTGGAAACCCTTTAAGAACAATATACTCTAAAATTACTACAACTTAATCCTACACTTTATTCCTACCTGTACAATAACTTAATTCTACACCTTATTCCTACTTAAATCTAATTACGCTAAGAAATCCTAAGCCTACTTACACCTACTTAAATCTAAACACGCTAACGGATTAAACACTCGAATTCTTGAAAGAAACATTGCACTATCGGACCAAATGTTCCTGTAGACTCCGTCAAAACTATGTATAGTGGTGAAAGAAGTCGTCCCCTTGCTGATATAATAGGCATTATAGTGTAGCTATGTGTTGTTGAAGACACCGATTTAATCGATGTCTAGTCCACGCCAATGTTCGCTCAGAATGTATTTCAAGGTTGAAGCTACTCTTGTCTGCATTATAAATTTCTTTAAAATCCGACAGCTGGGATGTTAGACTTTACGCGAGAAACAAACTGAAATTGACGCAATTCTATGCGCAGTCTTAAAGTTCCAAATCCACCATTTATCTGCCACGAATTGGGGTTGGTCCACTTGGTTTTTTGCCTCTAAGGCCCATAATCTTAAATTCATGTCATGAACAATAGATCTTCTGTCACAATCTTCTTCAAACTTTTACAGTACATATTCCGTAATAAATGTAAATTTATCTGCATTTGTTCCACCTCTCACTACACTCGCTCCCCACCTGTATAGCTGCCTCAAAGATTTAAAAATACGATAATTTTTCTGTACACTGGTAAGCGTTCGACGTGCCTTTTTTCCGCTTTTCTAAAACGTTACAGCTTTTCTCTTATAACATAACTCAACTTTTCCACCTTCATCATCAACAGTGCATTCTGCAGGGTCAAAACTGTCTTCTGCTTCTACTGTAGGCATAATGTCCTCTACAACTTGGACACCCTGTGGTTCTGATGGATTGACAAAATCGAGCACATGTTCAATTAATGGTAGGAAATGCATATTTTGAAACTTTTTTATGTCACGAATTTCATGGTGCACTTCCATTTCTAACGAGTGTATAGGTGTCTGTGTTATACTCACAATTTGAAACGTATTGGCTAACATGTTTATTACGTTAGAAACATTAATGGACCTCATTTTAAAGAAAAGCCTTTCAAACAACGATCACTAACTTTTTTCAACTGAATGGTAACTGACTGTTGCCATAAATGTAACTGCCGCAAGCTGCATCCTCGGGAATATTTATATCAATTACAAGAAGCGAGTACATAAACATGTTTACCGAAAAGTGTATGCAGCACAAAAATAATATCAGTAAAGGTTGCCGCCTCATTTTTGTTATGGTCCGAATCAATCGAAGGGTCTCTTGTAAACAGACGGACCCTAATGAAAGTACTACGGTCGATAAAAAGAACTTGCACATAGGTGACATCTCCAGCTACTCTGTGTAGACGAACTTTTGATGCATAGCTGCCACATCTTCTGTTCTCCCTGTCTCCGCCGCGCTGTTGCCACAGAGTTATCTCTTTCTATCGAGAAGCCTTGAAGCAATGCGGCACGAGAGCTGCGACAGAGCCTCACCGAATGTAGCAGTAATGAACAATAGAGAGGTCCGGGAGCGTAGGACAGAAAGATAGAAAGATAACAAACCTGACATAATTTGACCTATAATTATTAACGATATTTTACATAAAATTTATTTGCAGAATTGAAAGCACGTTTCGTTTAAAGTAGTCCAATTTCAATTATTTTCTACCAATTTAATCGGCAGAATAACTTCCATATTGATACGATTAAAAATAAAGAAATTCTGTTTCTGCATAATCGATGATATGTACTTTGCCGAGAAACTCCAGGCGGCAGGTTAGACGGGGGAGTGTGGGGAGCGGCTGGTCCTCCACTCCAAGGATTGTTTGGTAGTGGGGAGACTGCGCGAGTCGACGTGTGTGGCCATGCGGGTTGCATGGCGCGCCACTTCACTTTGTGACTTCGTCATATAAAGTCACTAGCGACTTCTAGTCTGACTTTGGACCACTTGTCCTATCTCTCGTGTAATACATCGTATTGTTTTATCCACGTTGCGTGGTACACGCGTCTTGCGCTGGTGCGCATCCTCCGACGTGATTAACGTTGGATTTCTACACGCCCTCGATCTCAATCGGAGACTCTGGCGTTCTCTGTACAAAAATATAACTTATTCATTTCCTATCAAACGAGTGAAAGTCATTACCAGCACATCCCATCTCCACGGCGTAGGGCCGTCAAGAGGGATTCCTACTACACCCGTTAACCTGAACCCTACAGGAGTGATACAACGTCGCTCGGCTCGGACCTCGGGGGATCTAAAGAACGAAGGCTTTCGATTAAAAAAATTATTTGTGGCCGACGGATGTGAAGGAATAGGAGGTTAGGCTCTGTTCCCTAATTGAAACACACAATGTGTTCAAAGTGAGTCTTTATTTCAGTGTCTTATGTCGGACAAGACGTTAACCCTTGTTGAGGTGTGGGCGAAGACTGGCGTCTGCCGGACGCACAATTTTCCAGCAAGACGCGCGCGACTAAAAACACCTCCTAATTAGTTGACCCGATGCCGGTGTCAACCAATCGGTATCGTTCAGGCCCAAAATCGCGCCACCTATTTTGCGCGTATTCGACGCACTTCCACCGTAACGAGGGTGAGATTTGGCGGGAGAAATACTCCTGGAAATGCAGCGGGATTTCCCCCAGGCCCCGAGGCGCGTGACGCGGCCGGTCGCAGGCCGCCCGGCCTCGCATCGTGGGCCCTTCGGAAACTCGGGGTTTATGATACCCGCAATAACTATTGAGGCCGTAAACGAAAGTCTCGAAGGAAAACATGCTTTGCTCAAAATTCAATCACGAAAGGAACGGAAAGCGGTTTACTCAAAAATAGTTTCGCTGGCGCGCGTGTCATAAACCATGCCGACCATCTGCACGCCAAATGTTCGTATTTGGTCGTGCCGATGGCCGCTACAGATGAATTCCCATCGAATAAACTGATTCATCCGTGGCGTTTCAAATAAAAATAACTCTGGGTTATTTTTATTCAACGACAAATAGAGAAAAAGTCTCTATCTGGAGACGCGGTAGCGTCTCGACGCCAAGTACAAGAAAGACGCCCTGTATACATGAAAGACACCCTGTATAAAACACACTGTATAAATGTCGATCGACTGCCCCTGCCGTTTATCCATGTTCCGAGACCCTGCATATATATGTCGACTGTCGCTACCGCTATCCTTTACTCGTCGCCAGGCTATTCTGAAACTTATTTCATTAATATCTCATCACCCCTGCAATATTTTTTAAATTTAAAGGCATTTTTCTTATGTAAACCGCATATAAGCTTTCGAATAAGACCAATTCCGAAAAAATCGGTCCACGCATGCTAGAGATATCGTAATATCGTCTCATGGAATTGTCAGAAATGGTAAGAGAAAATTTTTCTTCTCCAGTCGAAAATTCGTCAACCAAATACGTATACTACGCGTTGCACACACACACCTATCAGTTTCGCACACATGTTTCGTTCGTCGACTCTCGGGATCATTCCACAGAGTATATACCCTTATATACCCTTATACTCTTATGTACCTACCCTTATACCCTTACACCCTTATACAGGGTGTCCCAAAAATGTCGCGTTTCCTTGAAAGGGGTGACTCAGGGGGTGATTTGAAACAACTTTTTCCTTAGTGAAAATATTGTCCGAAGCTTCGTTAAGGAGATATTAACCAAACACCCCGACCAATCAGAGCGCGCGCCTTCCGCCCGAGCTCCCGCGGTAGCGTTGGCTACGCGGTAGGCGACTGCGCTTGTGCTACGAACGTACGAACAAGCAAGTCGGCATGCATCGACGGAAACCGCGTTACACAGTTTTTTTTAAAAGCAGAATCTTAAATAAGAATTATTTGAAGTGAGAGGACAAGAAGTACGTAAATTTCGTTTTTAAATAAGGCATAAACGAAAAGGTAATGTAACAGAAAATGTACGACAAGTGATCGTAATTCGTTATTGAAGTAAAAATCCGTAGTTTAATAACGGCCAACACAACTAAAATTAAAAAATAATATTAGGTGTATGAATAAATTCTTTCCGACTGGAATTTCTATCGCGGTGGTATTCAGAAGCTGCCAGAAAAATGGCAAAAGGTAATTAACAATAATGGAAATTGTTTCGATGATCGAGTTGTTTTCATATTTTTTAAATCGAACTGTTATTGTACCCTAAAATCGGAAAGAATTTATTTTCACACCTAATAATCACCAATAAATTAAATAAAACTCACCCTTTCGGACATTCCTTTCCTTGCTTTCCTTCCCTTTTCGGAAACCTGTGTCACTAGGCCACTGTACCGATCCTGGTCATCGGCGTCCAGTGCTCAGCTGATCGCAGGGTCAATGTACCGAATATTCACTTCGCTGCACGGCTACTAACACTGTTCACTTGATTTATGTTTCACGGAACGTGTTGTTCCTACGTTATAAAAATTGGTGGCCGCGAAAGGGGCCGATTACTGTTAATTACTGGGACGAGATTACTACTATTACCCGGCGAAAAGAAAACTCGTGGCAGACTGTCTCGGGCTGTGCAGTCCGCTGCTGTGCAGCGATCAGATACGGATCCGACCGACGATCGTCAAAACAAAAGCGTAGGCCACGCTTGGTCAAATCGCTCTATCCCACTCGATCTCGTGTTTCGTTCGATCTCTTGGTCGCGCGGTGCGACAATGTATGTGGCAACTTCAGCCAATAACCAAAATACGTGTGCCCCGTCTTTAAAAGTGTGCCCAAATAGGTGACTCGACCAATCGTCACAGCAGCGGACTGAACAGCCCGAGACAGTCTGTAACCTCGCTCCGGAGAGGTTAGCTACCGGACGGCGGGTGGAGGTTGTCGAGTGAATGAGGCGGGGTGATTTGGGTGGACGGTCTTTATTCTTATTGCTAATGTACAGGGTTACCCGGCCAGGTCTGTGCTGGCTAACAGGGTCTGTGCGGCTTATACTAGGGCTTAACCTAACCCGTCGGTAATCGGCGACGGAGGCGCGGCGGGTCACGGACGCGTTCGTGTGCGTAGTCGGCGCGGCGCGGTCGCGGTCGCGGTCGCGGTCGCGGTGCGCGGGTCGGTGCGTTTCGGCGGTGGAGGTAGGAGGGGTTAGTGGCCGTTCTGGTGCCCTGGCTGTTATCTCCACCAATGGCCCTGACCGGGAAGCCTTGAGCCCGACCGTCCAGGGGGTAAAACCCGCGGACGATACGGAGACTGTAGGATGTCCTCCGGGGCAGACTAAGTCTGTCCCTAAGATTGACGGTGGATGTCGACCTGCGTCCAGAGGTAAGCGAACTCGCCGTCCTGTGGGAGCCGTAGAGGTAAGAGGAACCAAAATTACACAGTGATGCAGCTTGTGATATGCAAGAGATCGCTGGGAGAGGCGCAACCGTTAGCTCGTACCGCTCGTGGCTGACTCTGCCTAACGGGCCCGTCGCGCTGGCTTATAGGCGGTCGCGCGCCGACTTTGCAAGCGAGAGCGCCGCTCGGCGCGCGGCCATCTCGCGGCCGCGCTCGGTAGCGGCGGGCCGCGCTAGGCGCGCGTGGTGGGGGAAGACCCGCGTCCCACCGGTTCTAACTCGTTACAAGTCTGCCACGAGTTTTCTTTTCGCCGGGTAATAGTAGTAATCTCGTCCCAGTAATTAACAGTAATCAGCCCCTTTCGCAGCCACAAATTTTTATAACGTAGGAACAACACGTTTCGTGAAAAATAAATTCAGTGATCAGTGTTAGTAGCCGTGCAGTGAAGTGAATATTCAGTACATTAACCCGGACGCAATATGATCAGCTGAGCACTGGGCGCTACCCAACCATAAATCTTTTCGTCCACCGATAACCAGGGTCGGTACAGTGACCCAGTGACACAGGTTTCCGAAAAGGGAAGGAAAGCAAGGAAAGGAATGTCCGAAAGGGTGAGTTTTATTTAATTTATTGGTGATTATTAGGTGTGAAAATAAATTCTTTCCGATTTTAGGGTACAATAACAGTTCGATTTAAAAAATATGAAAACAACTCGATCATCGAAACAATTTCCATTATTGTTAATTACCTTTTGCCATTTTTCTGGCAGCTTCTGAATACCACCGCGATAGAAATTCCAGTCGGAAAGAATTTATTCATACACCTAATATTATTTTTTAATTTTAGTTGTGTTGGCCGTTATTAAACTACGGATTTTTACTTCAATAACGAATTACGATCACTTGTCGTACATTTTCTGTTACATTACCTTTTCGTTTATGCCTTATTTAAAAACGAAATTTACGTACTTCTTGTCCTCTCACTTCAAATAATTCTTATTTAAGATTCTGCTTTTAAAAAAAACTGTGTAACGCGGTTTCCGTCGATGCATGCCGACTTGCTTGTTCGTACGTTCGTAGCACAAGCGCAGTCGCCTACCGCGTAGCCAACGCTACCGCGGGAGCTCGTGCGGAAGGCGCGCGCTCTGATTGGTCGGGGTTTTTTGTTAATATCTCCTTAACGAAGCTTCGGACAATATTTTCACTAAGGAAAAAGTTGTTTCAAATCACCCCCTGAGTCACCCCTTTCAAGGAAACGCGACATTTTTGGGACACCCTGTATACCGTTATACCCTTATACTCTTGACTCATATATATTCCCTTACACCCTTATACTCATATATATACACCCTTCTATACCTTTATTATTATAACTTTACACCCTTATATATTTACCCTTATACCCTTACACCCTACTCATATATAATTCTACACCCTTATATACTTATACTCTTATACTCTTATATACCCTTATACCCTTACACCCTTATATACCGTTATACCTTTATACTCTTATATACCCTTATATCCTTACATCCTTATGCCCTTACACCCTTATATACCCGTATACCTTTATATACCGTTACACCTTTTACCATTTACCCTTATATACCGTTATACCTTTTACCCTTTACCCTTATATATCCTTATATACCGTTATAACTTTTATACCTTTTTATACCTTTTACCCTTTACCCTTATACCCTTATATATTTTTATATTTCACTGTTGATTAGGGCTTGAAACCGTTATTATAAAGATTTAGGTTCTTGAAAGAGTTATGAAGAACCTTTATTCTGAATAACCGTTATAAAGAACCTAAATATCAGACTATATAAGTATACGTTACGGTTCCTATATAGCTCTATATCTTTTATTTTTTAGGTTCTATATAAGTTTCAACCGGTTATAGAACCGATTCAATAATTTTTATTTTTTAGGTTCAATATAAGTTCCAAAGCGGTTACAGAACCGATTCTTGTAACGATTGTACAGAATTTTATAGAAAATGATATGACAACATATTACAACTATAGACAACCGTGTATAACCAAATTGTTTAAAAATTATTATAAATAAGTAAGTAAATATATATCCCCACAAAAAGTTCAAAAAAGTAAAAAAATTACGCCAAGTACATGAAATAAATCACAAAAATATAAGATAATAATAATTACAAAATATAAAAAAAGATGTGAAATCAAAATGAGCTGCAAGTACATAAATGTGCTTTCCCGCTGCGTGCAAAGACGACAGTGTGTAACGCAATGTAAGATTCGGATAAATATTTTATTTCAAAATACTTGGCGCTGCTCTCCGAATTGGTGTTGCTAAACGGAATACATATGTATAAATTGCATTAATATTTTTCTTTCTTTCTTGTGCGTGCATTCGTGAATGTGTGTATGTGTGCGTGTGCATATGCTACGTATGATATTAGAATTGAATATATGTAGAATAAATCGGACTGCGTTTCTAATATGTATATGTTTACGTATTTTAGATTGTAAGGGAGTAAGACAATTATTATTTTTTCGGTTTCGCAGCGCCAAGTATTTTGAATAAAATTTTATTCAAAATATCAGTCGACATATATATGCAGGGTCTCGGAACATGGATAAGCGGCAGGGGCAGTCGATCGACATTTATACAGTGTGTTTTATACAGGGTGACTTTCATGTATACAGGGTGTCTTTCTTGTACTAGGCGTCGAGACGCTACCGTGTCTCCAGATTATGTACACATTTGTACATACGTATATAATTCTTTTGTAATATGAACCACAAGCGGGCACTTGAAAAATTATAATTTATAATATCTATTCTGTATTATAACAAAAAGTGCAATAAATATTTAATACCATAGATCGAAACATTTATTTGTCAAGTTCAGTTTTTCAATTAGGGGCCACCTCACCACCAGGATCAGGATTCTGACAACATATTAAAATATCATTCAAATCGGGGAGCTAGACCCTCATCGGTATAACAACCAAACATTTATATTAACGGACACTTCATATTACAAAAGAATTGTATACGTATGTACAAATGTGTACATAATATATATTTACTTACTTATTTATAATAATTTTTAAACAATTTGGTTGTACACAGTAGTCTATAGTTGTAATATGTTGTCATTTCATTTTCTATAAAATTCTGTACAATCGTTACAAGTGTCACGTCCCGGGTGAAGGTCTTAGGGGAAAATGACATATGGGGTTTTGTTCGTGGGGAATGCAGGCGCGAATGCAAGATTCGTGGCGCTGCGGAGAGTAGGGTGCAGGCGCGAATGCCAGATTCGTGGCACTGCGGAGAGTAGGATGCAGGCGCGAATGCCAGATTCGTGGCATTGCGGAGAGTAGGAATTCAGGCGCGAATGCAAGATTCGTGGCACTGAATGTTCGAAGGGATGCAGGCGCGAATGCCAGATTCGTGGCGCTGCGGAGAGTAGGATTCAGGCGCGAATACGTGATTCGTGGCACTGAATGTTCGAAGAGATGCAGGCGCGAATGCCAGATTCGTGGCACTGCGGAGAGTAGGATGCAGGCGCGAATGCCAGATTCGTGGCGCTGCGGAGACAAGGAATTCAGGCGCGAATGCCAGATTCGTGGCACTGAATGTTCGAAGGGATGCAGGCGCGAATGTCAGATTCGTGGCGCTGCGGAGAGTAGGGTGCAGGCGCGAATGCCAGATTCGTGGCACTGCGGAGAGTAGGAATTTTAGGCGCGAATACGTGATTCGTGGCACTATGGTGTGTAGGATTCAGGCGCGAATGCCAGATTCGTAGCACTGAACGACCAGGGAAGGTTTAGATAGTTATGGACCCTGTGGCGACACCCGTTAGAGCACTTTGTTTTTGTTTTGGTGGATTTTAACGTTGCACTTAACTAGAAGGAATATTTCCGAGAAATATGTCTAGACATATGGCTGTACGCAGCCTATGTAAAAGTACGCCGCGTAAACACTATAAGAAACTCTATGCTCAGGTATCGCGAACTGAAATCAGCTGTTGCACTGGTTTGTTTTGGTTTGACGGCTTTCGTAGCTGGAGGATCTTTACAATGATTCGAAACGTTATTTTTAGAGATAAGAGCGATTGTTTATTTTTATATCACTTGGTAAATATATATATATTGATGCGTTTGACGTTAGCATCTGCACAGGGACATTTATATAAACTATAATATATGTATGAATATGAGACATGTGAGTAATAGCAATAATATTAATGTAATGGACTAAGGATTAACATATAATAGGCGTCTAGCGGTAGACAATTATGTAAATAGCAATAAGCATAAGCAATGAAGAAAATAGATATACAATAAGCAATAATAAAATAGAAATATATTAGATAATACGAATGGAGATGATATGCACTAAAGAAATAATTAGTTGTAATCGCTTACGATTGATGTCGTCGATAATAGAACTGAGTCTAACACTTTAAAATGCGCGACTTGTCAACTATGACTCTCCTTCATGAGAAGTTCCCGTAGAAGAAGCACTCTGGCCGTTTTGGGCCTTGTATTTATACTATTGTCGGGATTGTTAGGGACGAAGAGTGTGCGCGGTATGCACCTTGACTGATCTTTGAAGATGCGACGCATTACGGCTTATTAATAGTTTTGTGTTTAGGGGTTTTATATGGCCTTGTCTTGTACTGGTAATGAGTGAAGGGTATGTGCGGTGTGTTCCATGGCACGTACGCCAAATCTGCGTCGCGGTAATGATCACGTGTTGATCACGTTCGTAAATTTGTGTCGCAGTAACATTTCTGGGGTTTTTGCATGGGGCTTTGAAGCTGAATACTCAACCCATTTGGTGGAGTTTAGGATGTCGTATCGGATAGGGGTAAACGGGGTACTGACTTCTTTGGTCATAGAGAGGACATGAGACATAGTCTCGATTTAAGAGAGGGTTTTAAAGACGAGGGATTTGTTTGAAGTAGATTTGGAGGGAAGTGGTCATGCCACGTAAGTCGAAGAGGGGATTTGGAGGTCGTCGCTGACCATCTTGAGATGGGGACCGCTAAGGTACATCGTCAAGGCGATCAGCGATTATGGATTGACCGCTTCGAGATGGGGACCGCTAAGGTGCATCGTCCAAACGGTCTGGTATCTAGATTGACCGTTTAGAGATAGGGACCACTAAGGTATATCGTCTAAACGATCGGTTGGGTTTGAAAAAAGGGGTAAGGCTTAAGTATGAGGGTTTTTGATGGAGTTGCGGATGGATTTGTGAGAAAGTGGTGTTAAAATACCGCGCGAAAAATAGTGGGACGTCACACAAGAATCGGTTCTGTAACCGCTTTGGAACTTATATTGAACCTAAAAAATAAAAATTATTGAATCAGTTCTATAACCGGTTGGAACTTATATAGAACCTAAAAAATAAAAGTTATAGAGCTATATAGGAACCGTAACTTATACTTATATAGTCTGATATTTAGGTTCTTTATAACGGTTATTCAGAATAAAGATTCTTCATAACTCTTTCAGTCAGAACCTTTATATAACAGTTTGAAACAGTTATTTTCGAACCTTTTCAAGCCCTGCTGTTGAACATCGGAAAATATTATTCGAGAAATTCGATTTTGATAAAATGCAAATTTTCCACTTTGAACATCTTTTGAGTTCAAACAGTAATAGTTATTATTTGGTTGCTTGTTACGTCAAATTATTCTATGAACCCTTGCGATTACAACGATATAAGTTATTACTGTATTATTAGACGGAACCCCAGACGCAATTTTTTCTCACTAGGCTGTTTCGAGTTTCGAAAATTTGATTGTTTGGTCCACCCTACTACCCATACCGACAAATGAATGTATATATATATATATACACATATATGTTTAATATTTAATATATATTTAATATAATAATTATTTATTATTATTATTTATTTATAAATTACTTGCTATACAGTTACTATCTGTATCTGTGTGACTATCTAAAATAAATAAAATCTGTATTTCTTTATAATTATTACCAAGATGTTAAAAAAAAAGTCATTTGAATTTCAAGGTCAAAGTGTCGATGAATACGAATTCTTTAAAAACGCAAAATAATGAAAGTGTACTCATATTGTCAGAGTTTTAAATTGACAAATTATCTGGAAGCCTGCGAAAGGGAAGGTATGATTATTTATTAAAAGTATTAAAATAATTATTTTAGAAATTATTTATTATTTTTATTAAAATAAATAAAATTAATGCATATTACGGCCGCCACGACCGCGACCGCGACCACGGCCACGGCCCCAGCCACGGCACTGCTCCAGGATCTGGACCTTCACCGTAGTTGCCTGACCCCGGAGGCTTTTAGCCTGCTCCCGAGCCAGCTGGAGGGCGGCCCAGTGCTGTTGCTGGGCCCTCACCCTCCAGCCACTCCTCTTGTGCCGCCGGGTTGCATATCTTTCTATAATCAGTAATATAAAGTAATTAGAGTCACGTTTATTTTATCTGTTATGTAAATAATTAATGCTCAAATCTGGTTCATTTATATGAAAATTTATCTTAATTTTTAAACTTGTTTCAATAAAATTCTGCAATGATTAATTTTCTACCAATTTTTTATTTAATTAAAGTATTAAGCATTAATACCATATGCCGTGGCCGGGCCTTGTGCAGGCTGCTGTGGCGGCGGCGACGGCGGCGGCGCGGTTGTTGTCGCTGCCAGTGGCAGCAGCGGCGCAGCGGCAAATGCCTGAGCTCCCTTCATATAGGCTAAAGTGAACAATTTTTACATTGTTAAAAGTTAAAAAGATATCTAATGAAACTATTAATTAAAAGTATTAAGAATTAATAATACCGTTTTCCGTGGCTGCAGTTTGCGCAGGCTGCTGTGGAACTGCCACCACGGCAGCCGATTGGCTGCCACTGGCATTCGCCATTACGACATCGTCCTCAGAATCTGAAAAATAAATTAAAATAATTGTATATATACAATTTTTTTTATTAATTAATTAATTCTTCTGTAAGTTTATCATAATAAAACTTACCAGCCAGTAGGGCGGCCTCCTGTGTATTATACAAAAAATTATAATAAACAATTAATTAGTAAAAAAGATCAAGAATTCATAAAAGCGGCGTATGATAGAAGAAAGAAAGTCATACGTTAACTATCAGTGGAAGTAGATAGTAACTATATAGCAAGTAATACCACAAGGAGACATATTAGTCACGTTGAAGCATATTCTAACTTATAACACCAACGATTAGAAACATCAAACATATCTGAGTTGAACGTAAACGAACATGTAAACTACTTTGTCCACGTTAAATGTCAGTGGACGTACACCGTAACTGTACAACAAGTAATACAACAAGAACATATTGGATACATAGAAGCATATTTTAACTCAGATGTGTTTCATATTTATAATATTTATAATAAATGTCTCACGAATAAAATTAACGAATACAGATAACAGGACTAGAGTATATATATGAATAATAATAATAATCTGCTACGAGTATACACTTACTGACAAAAGTTAAGAAACAAAATAGTCGTTTAGGATTTACTGTATATTCTTCATCTTCTGAGATACATACATTGGAAATAAAATTAGCACAAAGAGATAATATTTCATACGTCAATATACAGTAAACGTTTTTTCGAATATACGTGTCTAAAGACTACAATTAATTTTGGTCGCCGAAACGAAACACACATGTTTGGAAACGGTCACTGACCGTCGGTCAGTCTCCTTCCTGATATCATCGAAAGTGGTTTGTATTATAACCTGGATTGAATATGGCAAAAAGGCAACATTTAACTGAAACCGTGAAAGAAAGAATAGTTAAAATGTTTAAAGAAGGTCAGAGAAAAGTTGACATTACAAAAGTGTTTGGTGTGAATCGTTGCGTTATCACGAAGATTATAAAACGATTTCAAGAACACAGAACTATTAAAATGGCGCCACGAACCGGTAGACCGCGAAAAACAAGTAAATTTGTTGTTAAAAGTGATTATAAATTATGTTTCTTAACTTTTGTCACGTATGTTTCTTGCCTTTTGTTACAAGGCGTGTGTTTCGTTTCTGCGACCAAAATTAATTGTAGTCTTTAGACGCGCATATTCGAAAAAACATTTATTGTATATTGACGTATGAAATGTTATCTCTTTGTGCTAATTTTGGTTCTAATGTATGTATCTCAGAAGATGAAGAATATACAGTACATCCTAAACGATTATTTTGTTTCTTAACTTTTGTCAGTAAGTGTATACAGGGTGTCCCTAAAATGCTGCGGTTCCTTAAAGGGGGTGATTGGGGGGGGGGGGGTGATTGCAAACAACTTTTTCCTTTGCGAAAATGCCCTCCGAGGTTTCGTTAACGAGATATTAATAAAAAGCACCGACCAATCAGAGCGCGAGCCTTCCGCTGGAGGTCCCGCGCTAGCGTGGCCGCGCGCCGGGCCGCGCTGCGACTACGAACAAGCAAGGCGGCATGCATCGAAGGAAATTGCGTAGAATGGCAAATGAAAAAGACGTAACAAAAAATCGAACCTTTTGCCATGGTTTGTTTGCCATTTAAAGTGAATAATGAATAAAGGATAAATGGATGAAAATCACGTGTAACGTAAAAAGACGAATACACATTTTTTTTAGAAGATTCGAAAATAATAATTATTTGAAGTGGGAGGATAAGGAATACGTAAAATTCCTTGTGTTAATAACATATCCACGAAAAGGTAATGTAACAGGAAATTAACGATAAGTGATCGTAGTTCGTTATTGTGATAAAAATCCGTAACTCAATAACGGCCAGCACTGTTGCTGATAACGAATAAGTCTGTTTAAAAAGGCCGAATAAATATTTTCGTACGAGAATTTTGAGAATTATCGCCGGAAATAAGCCATAGCTTGCGTTAAATTTAAAAATGAATGATCACCATTAAAGTAACTAAAACTCACCCTTGTCGAAAATTCACCTGCAACTTGAAAACTTGTGTCACTGGGTCACTGAACCGATCCTGGTCATCGATGGGCGAGCCCAGTGCACAGCTGATCCCAGGTATACGACACTACCCAAAGTTAAGGGTCGCAATGTCAGGTGCGTCCAGGTCAACGTACCGAATATTCACTTCACTGCACGGCTACTAACACTGGTCACTTAATTTATTTTTCATGGAACGTGTTGTTGCTACGTTCTAAAAATTGGTGGAAATGAATTTTTACTTGGCGTTCGGAGCCGTGGGTAATTCCCGCGCAAATTCTCACGCTGCAGCACTTGCGTCCTCGTTGTTCGGGGGGTACACACAGAACATCGCGTAATACTCTTGAGCAGAGAACATTTGTCTGCGACGCGATTGCTGACTGCTGACTGACAAGATTTTTTCCAAGCGACTTCTTCTACCCCCAAATAGTTTCTCTCGTTCCATTATGAGTTGACCCCCACCAGGCCAAGAGGCTTCAGGTAAAAAGAAGCCAGCACATTTTCGGAACACACGTGTTTTGCAGAAGTGCAACGAAAACTTTCACAAAAGCCCGCGCTCCGTCCTTCTACTGCCACCTATCCTATACTTGAGGGGACGCCGCTCTCCCCTCAGGGACCTCACGTCAGTTGTTCCTGAACAGCCGAACGTTACAGGTCGGATGTATTTTTGGTGACAGCGGTGGGATTTCTCATTCGTTTAGAGAATAAATTCAATTTGAAGAACTATTTCGTTAGTGAAATCACTCCATAAGTGAGTATTTTCCAAGAAATTTTTTCTTTCTCTAAATTTTACAGAGGCTTTAAAACTTCACAATGCCTAACACAATTGGAGAAGCAATGGCTAGCCTCACAATAAATACAGAGACTTCAACACAGGAGACTACAGAAACTCCAGAAATCATTACAGTAGACACACATGCTCCGGGACCTTCAAATCCACAGATTAATATGAATACATCTACGAGTACATATCCTCAATTACCACACATTAGCTTACGCGATACCGCGGACACAGTCCCTTCGTTCGACGGTAGAAACATACCAATACACCAGTTTATAAAAAGTTGCCGACATACACGGCGCATGGTTAATCCGAACGCAGAGTATGGATTAGTACAACTTATAAAAAATAAGCTTTTCGGACAAGCTTCTAGAGTAGTATTAAGCGGAGACTATAATTCAATCGATGATCTCATTTCGGTATTAGAGTCACGATTTGCTCCATTACATACGTCTATTCAATTATATGGCGAATTATCAAAAATAGCACAGCTACATAACGAAACAACGGTAGATTACAGCAGTCGCGTATCCAATCTCTTACTTCAGATTAAACATTGCAATGCAATAGAGGTACCGACACATGTAAACCAATTTAATACAAACGCGGAACAAAACGCCATTAAAGCCTTTCTAACGGGACTCAAAACGGAAATTCACAATAGAATTTATGACCACACCTTCAGCAATCTTGACCGCGCTATCAATGTCGTGATCAAAGCAGAAGCGGAATATAACGAAAACCAACTACGAACAAGAGAAGGAGCCGGAATACCACCGACTAACCAGTGTGCAAATTGCCTTGGGTACGGCCATATTGCTACTGCTTGTAGCAGCCGAATCCCACGAACCAACTGGCAGCAAAAAACCTGTCAACAATGTCATAGAACAGGACATACAACGCAAGAATGTAGGAGCCGAAGCGGAACACAAAACGGAGCACGAAACGGACCATGGAACGACACATTCTGTGACTTCTGCCGAAGGCCAGGTCACATGACGCAAGATTGTAGGAGCCGAAGTTACACGAATAGAGCCCCTCAATCTACCATATACTGTGATAATTGCCGAAGGCCAGGTCACACAACACGAGATTGTAGAAGCCAAGGTTACACGAACAGAGCTCCTCAATCCAATGTGTACTGTGATTACTGCAAAAGACCAGGTCACACGATACAAGAATGCAGAAGCAAAAGTTATGCAGAAAGAATACAGAAACCAGAAGTATTTTGCGAATATTGCAAATTTAGAGGACATACGATAGACCAATGCAGAAAGAAGATATATTTCGATAGGAACGAAAGAGAAGAAAAACAACCCCGTATGGTACGTAGGCAGGCCATACTTCGATTAAAAACGGAGCAAATAAGAAAACCTCCTAGCATCCTTCTTTCTGATGTAGGATTCAGCGAGAACCACGCAACGTTGATGATCGACACCGGATCCGATCTAAATGTCATCAAGAGAAGAGCTGTTTCACCAAACATACCAATATATACGGACACTTTGTTCGACCTCAATGGTATCACGGACGGCCTACTTAGCACAATAGGATATATCAAAATCAGAACCCTGAACACGGAAATCATCATCCATGTCGTAGAAGATCTCCCTATTAAACAAGATGGGATATTAGGAACAGAATTCTTCCAAACAAATGGAGCAACTATCGACTACATGAAGTCAGAGATAATAATTGGAATGGAAATTATTCCATTTATCGATCCAGAAATGTTTACGATACCAGCAAGAGCACGAAGCCAAATATATGTGCGAGTGCTTAATACACAGTCTAAAACGGGATACATTCCGAAAATTAACATTCACCCGAATATACATATGGGAAACGCACTAGTTTCGAATAACAACGGTGTAGCATTTCTTTTTGCTATAAATACATCTACAAAAGATATCAAGATACCAGTACCATCCGTCGAACTAGAAGAATTTGAAGAAATACCTGCAGAAGAGGAAACAACAACCACATATAAAAGAACTGACAGAACACATCAATTATTACAATTATTACGGTTGGACCACCTAAACTCAGAGGAACGGGCCAGCGTCGAACAACTAATAAAAGAACATGCAGACAGATTCTACCTTCCAGGGGAAAAACTAGAAGCGACAAACAAAACATACCATAGAATTATTACAGAAAACAACGTTCCTGTTTTTACAAAGCAATACAGGTATCCCCAAGCATATAAGGAAGAAGTTAGAATACAGAGTAAAGAATTGCTTGAAAAAGGAATCATACAGTCATCATCTTCACCTTATAATTCACCGATTTGGATTGTACCTAAGAAAGAAGACGCTCAAGGAAATAAAAAGTCCAGAGTCGTAATTGATTTTAGAAAATTAAACGAACTAACAATTGGAGATGCTTATCCTCTGCCAAATATAACGGACATACTAGATCAGTTAGGAAGTGCAAAGTATTTTTCGGTATTTGATCTTGCATCTGGATTTCATCAAATTCCAATGCATCCAGACGATCGACATAAAACAGCATTCTCTACAATTTACGGGCACTACGAATTCACTAGAATGCCATTTGGACTTAAGAACGCACCAGCCACCTTCCAAAGACTAATGGACCAGGTCTTGACTAGGCTCCAAGGAATAGAGCTGTTCGTATATTTAGACGATATTGTCATATACGCCAGTACATTAAAAGAACATGCAACTAAATTTAAACGACTAATGGACAGACTAAGAGAAGCGGATCTTCACCTTCAACCGGACAAATGCGAATTTTTGAAGAATGAAGTTTCGTACTTGGGACACATAATAGGAGAGGACGGAGTCAAACCTGACCCGAAAAAAGTAATAGCTGTAAAGGAATTTCCAACACCTACTACAGTCAAGAACTTCAAACAATTCCTAGGATTAAGTGGATATTATAGGCGATTTATAAAAGATTTTTCAAAAATTGCAAGACCACTTTCCAATCTCACTAGGAAAAATTATCAATTCGAGTGGACTTACAAACAACAAAAGGCATTTGAAACTTTACGGGAAGTTCTCTGCAAGGAACCCATATTACAATTCCCGGACTTCGATAAAGTATTCAACATCACGACAGACGCCTCAGGTATTGCTGTAGGTGCGGTTCTCAGTCAAGGAGAAATAGGCAAAGATCTGCCAGTAGCCTATGCATCTCGCGTTTTAAACGACGCCGAAACACGATACTCTCCTACAGAACGAGAATTATTGGCAATAATATATGCAGTTTTTCACTTCAGACCTTACATTTACGGACGAAAATTTTATCTAATAACAGACCATAAACCATTAGAATGGCTTCAAAATCTCTCTAATCCTACGTCTCGATTAATGCGCTGGAAAATTAGATTAGCGGAATATGACTATAAAATTTTATATAAACCCGGGAAATACAACACAAACGCGGACGCATTGTCTAGGAATCCGATTTCACTACCATTACATGCAAAAAGAGCTCATTCAGATACAAATTCACATGAAAATAAAAAATTAAAAGAATTTCACCAATTTCCAACCCGACAAAGGGAAACTACAGCATCAACCTCTGGAAATCCAGCTCCACACAAACAAGTAATAATTAGCTCCTCAGAAACTTGTGACCCGCTTCCGCGGGGCACGGTGGACTAGAGGAATAGTTCCGTTGCCGGCTCAGTCGGGATGTCGCGGGTTCGTCGAAAAGACACTCACGTGGGCTGGTGTTTTATCAAAGCTGGTTTATTTGTCTGGTCCTTCAACTAACCGAACGCGAGTTAGGCTCGCGGCGCGAGACGGCTTAATTCTAGTCTTAATGGCTAGGCGGCTTATTCCTATACTTATTTCTATGCGGCTTAACTTCTACGCTCTTAAGACTAGTTACTACCAGCTAGTGGCGGACTTATTCTAGGTATTCCAAACGGCTATGCGGCCTTTGCGGCGAGCGTCGGCTACTGGCCGGTCGGCGGCCTCGGCGGCTATCGGCGTTAGTCGGCGCGGGCCGGCGGCACTCGTTGGTGGTCGGTCGCGTTCGGGGACAGGTCGGAGTTTACTGCCGGGCGAGAGAAAGCCTCGACCCTAAGCAGTCCACATGGAAGGCCTTATGTGCGGTGGGCCAGCTATCATTGACCGCTGGTTGACCACCACGGCCGGACGGTCCAGCGCGAATCGAAATTCGGCTGATGTAGCGACCAAGGAGCGGGCTACTAGCGGTCAGGCGGTAAGGCACTCGGCGCACTAGAATTCCCTCGGAGGAGGATAGAAAACCAAAAAGAGCTTCTCTCGTATCGACTAAGCATGTATGGCGAAGCCACGGAGCAAGCTGTCTTCGGTCGCTCGCGGCCCCAGTCTTATCTTCTGCGGCGCGAAAGTTAGCCGCGAGAACGTTATCAGGCCCGCGGCCGCCTGTCGGCCGCGGCGCGAGTTAGGCTCGCGGCCGTCGGGCGTGGTGGGGGTACTCTCTCGCGTACCGCGGGCTCGCTTCGCGCGTCGCTACTCGAGTGGGGGGAGCGCCGTAGTGACGAACGTCACAAACTGATTCCTCTTCATATGATGAAAGCGATGCGTTAAATTTAAAGCGAAAGAAACTAAAACGGAAAAAGCAAGGCACAAACACCTCCTCCTCTCGTCCCGAGACTAAAAAACGGAATGTTGAAGCGGAAACGCATACACCCCCTCGTTAAGGTCGAGTTTCCTAGCCGCGTTTGCGGCGGCGGCGGGCGGCGGGCGCGGCTGGCGGCCAAATCTTAAGCACCGCTCTTATGGAGAAGCATGTATCCGTATTCCTAGCCGCGTTTTCGAGCGGCTGCGGCTGCGCGTCTGCTACAGCACCAACCTAGGCTACTCGAGACCCAACACAATGCGATGAGTATCTGTTTTCCGCCATGATGGCGGAATCTACTAGCCGCGGTGGATAACCGCGTGACTCCTCCAAACTGAGTCCCAGCCGCAGCCGCGCCGCGGCTCCAGCGCCACAGTGGGACAAAAACCCCAAAATAAGGAAACAAGTCAGAATTCAAAAGTTATGGGATTACGTTTTTTATATATTTCTTGTAAACTAATAATATGAACTCCTAAAAAAGGGAAAAATATCGTGACTTCTTGTGGAAAATTTTGAATCGAGCCTTTTAAATTTTGATGATATAAAAGACACAAATGTTTTGGGAACCGAACTGAGTAGTATCGTTTTTGGTAAGCAATAGCAATTACTTAGTTTAAATTAGTAAATTAGAACAATTTGATAAATATACCTACACAGGTACTATGGAAAGTGCAGAAATATTTGCAAACCTGTATCCATGTTATCCTATATACCAAATACTGTTCATAAAGTGTTAATACATTACCACGAAATTATACAATATTTGTGCAACCATCCAATCGGTTAATTGGGTGAAGGGACCCAAGATGCCAAAAATAAAGGTTTTAAAAAGTAAAGAAAAGATTGTAGGCTCAAAATATTCTCGTTGCAATACAAACGAAGATGTTTTAAACTTTTTATCGATTTCTTCGGATCCAGTACTAGTGTTTTATAAAGTAGCTTCATAAAATTCGACATTTTGATTGGAAAAAGTGGCATGTTGAATTTTTTCTCTATTCTTGGGATGACGCCCATTGTGCGTTGGGACAAAAGCGGGATCGGAGCCAAGCGAGAATTCATTCGTCGTTTTCGACCGATAATTTCATATTTTCCCAAGAACGTTTCGACAACATCTGTTTGCAAGCATTTCTAAAGGGCGGTCAAGACCGTAATTCCGTCTTTAATAATTTTAGGCATTCTTCAGTCTCACAATGAGTTAATCGGTATATTGCTCTGTCGGTGGGTAGGACGTACGATGGGTTCGGACCCGGACGTAGGTACTGCTATTAACCGCCGCGCCGACTCGCGAGACAATATGGTCATAAACCGCGACTCTGGCGAAACGCTTTGGTTGATCAGCTTGATTAATTTTTTGGAATCAGATGTGTCATTTTCCTCCACGCACTAAATAAAAAGATGTTCTTATGTTTGATCGAAAAATGTTTTCCCAACAATGGAGTAGGAAACGAAATCACTCTGAAGAAGTATCAGTACGTGTCACGGTGAGACACAGGAAGAAACGGGGTAGTGAGAGAAAGCACTTATCTCTCGAGTATAAACACGCGTTGGAATATCAAAACAGAAGCACACGCTGACGTATTCGGTGCGAGAGAAGGTGGGCCATAGGGAGGAGGCATGTTTCTCACGTCCGTCGGGACAAGCGGACTGAGAACGAAGCAAAAAATCATTCGCTAAAGATCGGTAATTACATATTTTCCAAAGGACGGTTTAATAACATCTGTTTGCCAGATTTCTAAAAGGTAATCAGGACCGTCAGGTAGTCAAGTGCCGTCTTTAAGAATTTTAGGCATTCTTCAGTCTGAGTTAATCCATATATTGCTCTGTCGGTGGGTAGTAGGTACATCCGATGGCTTCGGACCCGCACATACCGTTATTAACCGCCGACTTGCGGGACAGTACGGTTATAAACCTTCATATTACTTTCTCTTCTTTATATATTGAAATGAAAAATATATAATAGTTGAAAGAAGGAACATTGTACTGTATGAACTCCTGGTATCGGTACATGTACATATCTACATACATATGTGCTTCCTATTCGAGCGGGTTTTCTTCCAGTAAAAATCAGTAAATTTGCAAGCGCAATATCTCGAAAACCAGTTGAAATAAGGTGTATACATTATAGGTTATTGAATTTGTCTTGGAATGCACTATATCAAGTGATCTCTAAAAAAAGATAGTTTCATTTAGAAAACCGAACTTGACCATCGTATCTGTTAAAATAATAATTGACGAAAAATTTGTCTGCACTAATACATTTGCGCCCCCCCCCCCCCCTTAACCATGCAATTGCATATAAACAATTTTTTTTATCTGCAATACGTTGGGAAAGATCCAGCTGTTTACTGTTCCCGCGGACACCTGCGGATTAATGAAAAGTCGCGCTTTTGTTCGCAGCGAATAATCTGTAAATTCTTAAAGACGGCGAAGGTACGTTCTTGATTGCCCTATGGAAATACGAAAATACGGAATTGCCGACCATAAACGATAGGTAAATGAATTTTCGCACCGCTCTCAACTGTTACCTTCCAGAGCCCCCTTCGTTTAGGATAATTAAGGACACAACATAAAGGAAAAATACAGAACACAATATAAAGGCCCAAAACATAATAAAATTTGAGAATATAATAAAAAGCGGCCGTTTCGTTAATCCGCATATTGCTCTGTCAGCGGGTGGTAGGTATAGGTGCATGGTGACTTCGCATCCGTACGCACTGTTGGCCGCCGTCGAAGTGCGGGACAATACGATCATAAACCGCGACTCCGATGAGACGCTCTGGCCGATCAACCTGGCTAGTTTTTCGGAAACAACTGGTTCCATTAAGCCCGAAATATACTACAAGTTTATACCTGATGTTCCCGTTCCATAAGCGTAGCGAGTTCAATATAGTGTATGTAGTTTTTACTAAAAAGTCGAAATTGAAGACTTCTACGTAGTCGTATTTCACAGTTTACGTTGACAAATTTACGCCATAATGGATCAACAATTTATAAGAAGATGGAGTCAAAAATTACTACTTTTAAATAAATTGTTTAAACAAATTGACGTATTACGAATCTGATTGCGTTGCTGAATTCGTTTTAAAAAAATACATCAGTTTCGCATAACAGATTGTTCTCTATGTTGCATACTTTCCGAGATATTGGGGTACACGTGTTTTAAAAACACCAATTCGTGTAAAGAGATGACGATCGTTTCATCCTAAAAGAGGCCGAAGTACTTATCTCGTCATATTTGTGTTGATACCGATTTTACGACCATTCTGCTTTGCGAGGGTGGCAACATGTCTTGCAGAAAAACAAAGGAACAAAAGGGGTAATCCACTGACTACGCGTGGACCCGCCTGCGTCGTGCTCCCTACAAATTCGAGAGAGATCACTTATCTCTCGAGTATATGCGCGCCTTCGAATATCAAAACAAAAGGACGCGCGACGTTTTAGGTGCAAGAAAAGATAGGCCACTGAGAATTAAGCCTACAAACTGTCCAGCAGTTCTACAAGTTATTTGGCAAATGTTTTCTAATTACTTTATAGCGTGGTGAAGATCAAACGGGTAGTGTTGTAAAGCGGTAGTAAACCGTGACCCGCTAACGAACCGTTTTAGGGCTTACCGTTTGTAGGCAGATGGCTACATCATGGGGAAAACGCAGAAAATCACGTTCTTATTGTATAGGTGTATTTTTCCACCTTCACGCCTACGATTTGCAAAGGTGGGATTTCTCGCGACCAATAATATTTGGAGTGTCGCACAAATCTCCGCCCTCAAAGGGATGTACCCTAATGGAAATACTGTTAGATACCCCATCATATATTTTTCGCCACCCAGTATATTTTAAGAACGTAGGCTAGGTTGAAACTTTCACCATGTTATTTCCGTTCCATGCGACGTATCGAGGTACGGCCGATTTTTGTCAAGGTCCTCAAGGACCTCGGGTTTTTCCCACACCCCCACAGTTAAGGCTTTTCCTAACGGTCAACGAGACAGCGTTCCTCACTTCGTATTCCGCCACTCAAGCGAAAGCATCTCTCCAACGTTATACCATACTTTAATTTACTTTACGCAATAAATAATATTTAAGAATATTAAAAAGATCGTTATTTGATGGGGATCACGACAATACTATTTAAAAGGCGGCTCACAGCGATAGTTAGTTAGTACAGAAAACATTTCTGTACATTACGCACGGGAAGTGTTTTTCAGTTTCCAATAGCACAGTGTTGTGTCAGTGCATCCGTAATGCCCACCGACAAGGTGAAATTTACAACCCTGGAGGACGAGAAGCTGATACATTGCGTATCAGCTTATCCCGTGCTTTACGACCATGCGGACCCAGCTCATAAAGACTATGGGTTGAAAGATAACGTGTGGGAAGAAGTGTCCACCACAGTAAAAAGAACAGGTACAGTATTCTTTAATTATATTTATTTGTATCAACCATCAAACAGGGGCTTTTAATATCATCGAAGAGTAGGGAAGACCGTTGCAAAATCGGGACATTAAGAATAAAATCTCATAACTTTGACATTATTAAGTAAAAAAGAAATTGCAATTGGGATCGCTGCAACGACGCGGAACAATTTAAAGCAGTTTAAAGAATAATAGCACGGTCCCGGTTTTACCCAGGTACACGGTTTTTTCCGAGTTTCCCCTAATATTTTTTGTCATTAAAGTATGAGCTATTCCACGTCAAAACGAATAGGTGAAAAATTGAGAAAAAATCAGCCGAGGCGTCATCACTTAAACTGTATATATAATATTTTGTTTATTGTTAATAAACTTAACAGTAATCGAAGTCAAAATTTCAAATCGCGATTTGACGGCGTTCTCACCCATGGTCCGGCTTGAAAAAATACCATTCGATTCGTTGAGTCTTCAGCTAACAAATGCGTTTTTAAAAAAAGTGGAGACATTTTGGGAACAGTTTACAAAAAAATAAAACTTACGATAGTGCACACCGCTTGGAACTGCACGGATCCCATGGTCAGTCCGCGTGCAAAACAATCGCCTAGCGTAGGAAAGTATTTATATACAATGCGACAAAACAAACTTTTCGTTCAGTGTTTTCGGTATTCTCGAGAAAAATAATAGGAATATCTGCTTACCATATAAAAGATTAGCAATAGTAGGTAGTTTTTAGCGATTCTTCCTTTTCTTTTTTTACATAATACCATTTTCAAAACTTTAACATTAAATATTTCGAAAACTATTTGACATTGGCCTTTAAAATTCAGTATACTTTGTTTTTGCAAGGTTATCGACAAATGCTGTGATTTTGAAGAGAATCGGTGAAACTAAATTTTTCACCTATTCGTTTTGACGTGGAATAGCTCGTATGTGAATTCAATATTTTGTGGACACAATATGCGAAAATGCTTCCCATCAA
Organism: Andrena praecox; assembly: GCA_963932275.1. Taxonomy (NCBI): domain Eukaryota; kingdom Metazoa; phylum Arthropoda; class Insecta; order Hymenoptera; family Andrenidae; genus Andrena; species Andrena praecox. Next base: position 27,542,039 of record OZ010729.1, read on the forward strand.
TAGCTTCAATACATTTTGAAAAGTTTCATTTCATCATGTAAAGCCTTTTGCATTTCTTTTGGTAAAAATCTGGGCACTACTTTATCGCATAATTGTTTCAGTTCGTTTGTTTCAACAACACTTATGTATCCATATGATATTTTGAATGCAAATGATAACGATCTCAATGCTTCGCCAGTAGCAATGAACTCCCCCCAAAATATATAATCTACTTATTTCAGCTGAGGAATGTAAATCACGGTGGAAGAACATTCGCGACCTATTTCTAAAGAAGAAGCGGGCCACTAAACACGGCACGGGGTCGGCAGCGCGGCCGAAAAAAGAGTGGGCGTTGATGCGGCACCTTGATTTTTTTAACACTGTCGCGTCTGAGAGAAGGCAAGTATTTTTACACACAAGATGAGTTCCAAAATACATTTTAAAATTTTATTTTATCTATTTTATTGTAGCACACAGAGCAATATGGAAATCCCAAATGGAGATGTACCAAATACTGGTCCGACGGACGGCACCGACGTCTCAGCTCATGATGAGCTTCAAGAACCTGCTTCTTGCTGGGAAGGTGTTCCACCACCGGACACACCGCCACAGGACGTAATCCCTCGCTCAACAACTACAAAACGAAATTGCGGCACCACTTCCATTGTAGCGCCGAGAAAGCGCAGGAACGATTCGCTAAATTTCCTGGATGCAATACAGAAAAGATCTATGGAAAGAGATCAACTCTTGCACATGTCCATGGAAGAGGAAGGGGACGAGACTGTTTTTTTTTTTAAGAGTATGGCGGCGATGGGGAAAAAATTGCCGCGGAAGCTACTTGCGGAAGCGAAAACAAAAGTTTTACAAATAATGCTGGATCTACAAAGTAGAGCAGAAGAAGATCCCTGAGCTGGTGCGTGTGTCACTCCGAATCACGCAGAAGATGGTCACCGTCAGTGTCGCCGGGAATGTTCTTGACGGAGAAGATTGTCAATGGAGAGGGAACACGGTCAGTGAAGTCACGGCGTCATCACGTCCTTCCCCCTCCACTGACAATCTTGTCCATCAAAAACATTCCCGGCGACACTGATGATTCACCGTGGGGTTTTAGTCGGTAAGAATCCAACACTACCTCGATCTGCCACCCCAGGCGGGCCGAGGTGTCTATGAAGATTTCCCCACGTAAAAAAAAAAAAAAAAAAAAAGCGTTTGTGCAAGGAACCAACCAAGAGTGACACTGAAAGAGTGGGAGAGAGTGTGACGTCGTAAGCGATGACCGAATGCGTGATAGAGTAATTGTGGCAAAATGAGAGAGAGAGAGAGAGAGAGAGAGAGAGAGAGAGAGAGAGCGCAGGTAAAAAAAAAGCGGAATAGGGCGAATCGACTGTACGAGAGCGAAGAGAGAATGAACGGGAGAGCATTCAGCGAGCGAAGCGAGAGCGTACAATGCATGTGCAAATCAGTAGCCGGAGCGTGATTATTAAGAGACCATAGGTACTTTGTATTAACTACAGTAAAAATATACAACTGGAATAAAATTATGTGACGAAAAAATAAAAAATGCTTGTGAAAAATTAACTTGCCTCAATGTCAGGAGCAACTTATCGTCGGGTGAAATTGGTTTCTTGACTCTTGTATACGAGTTTTTCTCCAAATCCTTTCTAATACGATTCAAAACTGAATGAACCTGTTCTTTATTTAGCCGAAAAAATTGTCTATAAGTTTCCTCGTTATCCACTAAATGGTTTGTTATCAAGATACGAGAATAACCCTCGGTCCTTCGAGTCTGGTACATTGTGTTCACTTCACTTCTTTTTCTCGTTTCGAAATATGCTAGCAGAAGCATATCGTCCATAAGGAGGGGATTACATTGTGACCAATCGGTCCTGCATTTGTTTGAAACGGCAAATTTCCACCTGTGCACAGTAACATCGTCTGGACGATGGTGCTGGTTTCTTGCAGGGGACTGGAGCCGAATCAGGTGTTCACACATACATGTACATTGTACATACATATGTCTCGTTTCCTCTGGTTAATTCGCATTTCTTAAATGGAAAAGCAAGTTTGGACTGGTGTACGTACTCCAAGACCCGATACACCAAAATAGTTTATACCTGCCTAGCGGATGCCATAAACTTTACTGCCCTTAGCGTAGGACCTCTCCCAACCTTTGCTAGAACGACACTCGCTCTTGTGACTTCAAAGCGGACACATCGCTGTGAATTGGTGATCTACGGACGTTCGAAAAGTGTCAAATATTGCGTGCTGTCGTGACAGTGCTAGGTGATCTAGATATACAGTAAAGCGACTCAAATTGCTAGAATGAATCGCAAATTGCTGCTGCGTGCGTTGCTGCAGGAAGAAGAAGATGACGACATGCTTCTGCTAGCATATTTCGAATCGAGAAAAAGAAGTGAAGTTAACAGAATGTACCAAACTCGTAGGACCGAGGGTTATTCTCGTATATTGATAGGAAACCATTTAGTGGATAACGAGGAAACGTATAGACAATTTTTTCGACTGAATAAAGAACAGGTGCATTCAGTTTTGAATCGTATTGGAAAGGATTTGGAGAAAAACTCATATACAAGAGTGAAGAAACCAATTTCACCCGAAGATAAGTTGCTCCTGACATTGAGGCAAGTTAATTTTTCACAAGCATTTTTTATTTTTTCGTCAAATAATTTTATTCCAGTTGTTGTATATTTTTACTGTAGTTAATACAAACTACCTACTGTGGTTTGCAAAAATGTTGGCCCCCGGCCGTTGCGCGGGGCAAGGGGGCAACCTCGCTCGCGCCGCCCCACTCTCTCCCGCGGAACTCCACAATTCCCCACTCGCGAGTTCCGAACTTGTGGAGTTCCGCGGGAGAGAGTGGGGCGGCGCGAGCGAGGTTGCCCCCTTGCCCCGCGCAACGGCCGGGGGCCAACATTTTTGCAAACCACAGTATGGTCTCTTAATAATCACGCTCCGGCTACTGATTTGCACATGCGTTGTACGCTCTCGCTTCGCTCGCTGAATGCTCTCCCGTTCATTCTCTCTTCGCTCTCGTACAGTCGATTCGCCCTATTCCGCTTTTTTTTACCTGCGCTCTCTCTCTCTCTCTCTCATTTTGCCACAATTACTCTATCACGCATTCGGTCATCGCTTACGACGTCACATTCTATCCCTCTCTTTCAGTGTCACTCTTGGATGGTCCCTTGCACAAACGCTTTTTTTTTTTTTATACGTGGGGAAATCTTCGTAGACACCTCGGCCCTCCTGGGGTGGGAGATCCGCGGTTCGTTTAACACTACTGTGGCTACTATAAAAAAATTCAAATTCATTGTATTCTAGAACTCATATTCTGTGTAAAAAATATTTACCTTCCCTCAAACCATACATTCTCCAAAAAATTTACCTGGTCCAACAACGGCCATTTTAATTTTGGTTTTGCTGCCGACCCTGTACCGTACTTGATGCCCCGCTTCATTTTCCTACATGTATCGCATATGTTCCTCCATATCTTCTTACAATCACCAGCTGAAATAATTAGAAAATATATTTTTTACAGGTTCCTAGCCACTGGAGAATCCTATAGATCCTTAGCATTCGCATTTAGAATATCGCCGAGTTATATTGGCATTATTATACGCTCAGTATTAGAGCAATTGTGCGATAAATTGGTCACATTGTATATGCCGCAGCCGAGTATTGCGAGTTTTGAGGAAATAGCAAATGACTTTCTAGTCAAGTGGCAGTTTCCGAATTGTGTTGGTGCCATTGACGGGAAACATGTGCGAATCCAATGTCCACGCAATAGCGGTTCCCTGTATTTTAACTATAAGATTTTTTTTTCAATAGTCACGTTAGCATTGGTAGATGCTAATTACAAATTTATAGTTATTGACGTTGGTTCCTACGGAAAGGAAGGAGACAGCGGAATATTTCATAAATCAATCATGGGCCAAGCTATTCGCGAAGGGAAAATGAAATTTCCCATGGACAAAGTTCTTCCAGGATCGAACCTGACAACCCCTCATGTAATTGTGGGCGATGAGGCATTTCGCCTCACCAAACACATGCTGAAACCATATCCGAGGAACGTGGCAGCACAAGACATGACAAAGAAAATTTTTAATTATCGGCTGTGCCGAGCCCGTAGGGTGTCAGAGAATGCGTTTGGGATATTATCCCAAACATTTCGTATTTTTTATACTCCTATTGCGGTACTGCCGGAAACTATTGACAATGTCATAACCGCAATATGTTGCCTCCACAACATGTTGCGCGATGAGCATATCCGCAATATTCCCGCGAAGCAACCTTTGGAACCAAACCTACCAAGCAACAACAACATGGTGCCATTGGTTGGAGCAGGAGGATTTGGTAATGGAGAGGGGTTCGAAATCCGGAATAGATTTCGGACCTATTTTTCTTCACCGGAGGGGGCCGTGGAATGGCAACAGCGCAGTGTCGAAAGAGGCGTAACAATATAAACCACAATACAGAAATCAAAGCATTAACATTCCACCGAGTACGGCACGCATGGCGGACAGGTAAATTTTTTTTTTAAATTAGATCTATATATTATTTGGGTATCAAAAATTGATTAGTTGAATTGTGTATACATTGGATAGTTGGGTTAGTTAACATATAATTTGTCCGAAAATCATTTACATGTGCCATGAAAGATCGATGCCAAAGTATCAAATCAGAACGATTTTGAGAACCAGTTATATTAACGTCACAACCAAATTGTATATTGAAAAATCATTTTTGAATTTCCATTCGTAATTATTCAATTGCAAAATTACTATTCGTTTATTTTAATTAATTTTTGCTTATTTTAAATAATGTTTTAGATTCTGTCCACTATTGTCTTTTCGAGCAATAGCCTTCAGTTTTCGTCTTGGAGAGGCAACTGCAAATAATATCGTCCAACAAATTTGCCACACGATCCGTAATACGCTTATGGCGTCAAAATTTAATAATGAAAAAAGAAACAAAACGAGCTGACTTTTATCACAAAATGGAATATCCCGAAATGTGTTGGCGCAGTGGATGGCAACCACGTGCATATATTTGCTCCCAAAAACTCAGGATCGATATTTTACAATTATAAAGGAACATTTTCCATTATTTTGATGGCAGTTGTAGATGCAAGTCATAAGCATATTACAATAAATGGCGGTTCCTACGGAGGGAATAGTGATGGAACAGTATTTGCCAATTGTGCATTTAGAAAAGCTTCGCTTACTGGTGATCCGAACTGGCACGTGCCACCTACTAAATCTCTCCCATGCACAGACATTTCGATGCCAAATGTTTTAGTAGCAGCTGAAGCATTCGCGTTGAAAACAAATAAGACAAGACGCTATGCAAGACTGAATAAACAAACTATGGACATTCGTAACGCTTTCGCAGACTGGTTCATTTCGCTTGCTGAAGAAGTTCCTTGGCAATATGAAACCATAACAAAATAATATTTTATTTTATTATCTTAAATATATATTTATATTTTGTTCTGATGTATAATACATTCTGATTTTATGTCGCTGCTTATTGATTTCCTCGCACTTTTGTGTACATTTCGACTTTTGTAACCGGGTAATTTTTGTCGTATATAATAGAATGAGTTTGAACGGCACAAATCAATTGTTTTTGTAACTCCATCTTAGATTATAATTATATGTACGCGGCAACCTGCCGCATCTGTTTTGCCGTAACGTAACGTATTTGTTGGAAGGAGGTGCATTATTTATAATGAGTGCTTATAAATATTTGAGTGCTTACTGAGAAGCACTATATTGGTCATAATATAATCTCCTCCCTATGACCCACCTTTCCTTGTACTCAATACGTCGCGGGTCCTTCTGTTTTGATATTCGAGCGCGTGTACCTATATACTCGAGAGATAAGGGATCCGTCTTTAATTTGAAAGAAGGACGACGCAGGCGTGACCACACGCAGTCAGCGGACTACTACCCCTTTTCTTCCTGTGTCTTTCCGCGAGGCGTATTGATGGTGGACTTGGTGGATAATAATTTTTAATTGGTAAATAAAAACTGAACAGGCTGACTTATGACCCTAGCACGGCGGAATAGGGTTCGACTAAACGACCACCGTTGTTTGTCGTTTACCTAACTCGTTGGAGGCCTCGGTACTTATATACAGTCAGTGTAAAAAGTATTCGTGCAGCGACCAATTTAAAGTAAGACTTTGTATATCCATGTCAGTACTACATTTTAACAGAAAAAGATGATTAATAAATATTCTTAAATGTTTGTGGAATAGATCTTGTATAAACAAATTTTTATTCCCTTTAACATTTACGAAAATATGAATAAAAGCAGATAAACGTGCAGAAATAGACGCGCAGTAAGTATTCGTGCAGTTAAATAAAGGATCAATAAACTATGGAACTAAACTAAATATTTAATGTTTTAATAATTTGTGGGATTGCCTTTTGATTTTATAATAGCTTCGAGCCATCTCGGTATGAAATTTATTTAGTTCGATGTTATAGCAGTTTGTATTTTACTCTACTATGTACTACAGTGTGTAGTAACTACACACATACAGGATGATTCTCCAGCGACGCCTGTCAAAGAGATGCCGTCTGGTACCCCGTGACGAGGACAACTCCTCGTAGTGCCTCACTGAATTTTATGGCTTTCGACACTCGAAAGGGTTCGAATATCATTAAAAAATCAGAAATGTCCAGGATTTCCGCATTTTCCATCAGATCTTTGCGAAAACGACGTCAATCGATTCCTTATGTTTCGCCGATGAAACTGACACCAAGAACGACGTAATTCGCACCATAATGAAGGAAATTCCATGAAACATTGATTTATATAATTTCACGCTAGCTTCGTTAAAAATAGTCCAGTTTACATGAAATTTGGTATGATTTTCATCGGAAAAACATAAGGAATCCATTGGTGTCACTTCCATATCGATACGATAAAAAATAAAGAATCATTTTATTTCTGAAACAGGTATGAATCCTCGGGCGTAGTAACCCTTTCAAGTGCACTCGAACCCAAGTAGGACCCTAAGCCTAGAAAACGCTGCGCGGCTGGAGTCTAGCCGCCCACCGCGGGCCGCCAACCGCCGCCGCGAGCCGCCGCCGCCAGCCGCCGCCGCAAACGCGGCTAGGAAACTCGACCTTTACGCGCCTCATCAAATCTCCGTACCCGTAGAAATACACGCACCCCCCAAGTCCAAATACACGCACCCCCGCAAGTCGTGACACCTTATAAACCTCCTAAAAAAATCAAGAAACCTCGCGTCAAGAGAGAAGAGGATACAATAGAAGAAATTGACGAAACGGTTGTAATACCCAAACACAATTATAAGGATCCTCCCAAAATAGACGCAGAATCAAATTCAGAAAAGAACACTCACCATATACCTAAAAAGAAGAAACAAAAATTAAAATCCAGCACGGACACAGGCCCCATAACGCCAATAACGATAAGGAAAGGAAAGATACTTACTCCTCCTCCACCATCCTCTTATCCTCCACCATTACTATCTTTTCCCCCACATTCTCCACGTCACAAACAACCCACACCAGCTAAACCAAGAGTAGTATCAAACATTCCTGTTAAAAACCAAAATACAGAGGTGGAAGATCACTTATGGATGGGCAAGGGATACATAGTAACATTCATAAACCCACAAGGCAGGCCAATCGGACTATCAGGAGGAAAATTATATAAGGAAAAGAATATAAAACCTCACAAAATTCCACAACCATTAAGACTTGGAGAGTTAGTAAAAATCAAGGAAGGGAAGCACACAATCCTTGGACTCATCACATCAGACCATCCAACCGAAGAAGACGTATACAATTCACTGAGGTCACTTCATACATACCTGGTATCTGAAAAAGCCACAAAAGTATACATCTTATCAGAAGAGGATAAAATTTTATTAAATCAATTACGAAATTTAATACAACTAATATTCCTACAAGAAGATGTCCAATTCATCTTCTGCAAAGGCACCCTTCTGACACCTCCTGTACAAGATAGACACCAGATCATCCAGGAGAACCATCAGTCACCTATAGGCGGACATAAGGGAATTACAAAGACATATCATCGCATAAGAAGCAAATACTACTGGAAGAATATGAAGTACGAGATAACACAATTTATAAAGACTTGCTTGGAATGCCAGAAAACTAAACTGGTACGAGTAAAAAACAAGGAACCCATGATACTAACAGACACACCTGTCGATGCTTTTGACAAAATTTCAATGGATATAGTAGGACCATTACCTTTCACAAACATAGGAAATAGTTACATACTCACTATCCAGGACAATTTGACAAAATACTCTCTCGCTATTCCATTGGCAAGTGTCACCTCAGAAGATATAGCTAAGGCATTTACAGAGCATTTCATCTGTAAATTTGGAAGTCCTAAAGCAATCCTTACTGATCAGGGACCAAATTTTATGAGTGCCCTCATGAAGAAATTTGCCAGAGCGTTTCACATCAAACAATATCGAACCTCTGCATTTCATCCTCAGTCTAATGGATCTTTAGAAAGAAATCACCATGTCCTCGTCGAATACCTACGACATTACGTGTCAAAAGAAAAGCAATGGGGTCAGTGGTTACCTCAAGCAATGTTCTCGTATAATACAAGCACTCACGAAGGCACGAAATTTACGCCTCACGAACTTGTTTTCGGAAGAAAAGCACGTCTTCCTTCCAGTATTCCCTCAACAGACAACATTAAAACGTATCCGGACTATGTCGACAAGTTGATAGATAAATTATATCACATTCGACAAATGGCGCGAAGAAATCTGGAAGAGTCAAAAGTTCGCCAGAAACATTATTATGACCGGAAGATTCAACCACAAAACTACAAAATAGGGGATTACGTATGGTTATTGCAACCAAGAAAGGAAAAATTGGGACCGGAATACAGCGGACCCTACCGGATCATTGAAATCCTGGAGAAAAGCAACTTAAAAATAAAAATTAATTCGAAACAAACTAGGATCGTCCATAAAAACCGCGTAAAACAGGCGAATTTGCCGTAAAAAGTTGCAACCCTGCATGGGAAGACTATATAAGGAGGTGCAGACAAAGAATTTCTCTATTATAGCAAAAAGTATACAGAGCAAACATACGCGAACGTACAAAGATTTTAATTTTTTACAAAATGTCAGGACAATTCTGTTTAAAGAAGGTGTACGACGAAGACGTATACTATTATAAAAACCATATAATTTGCGTTATGTGTACTCAACGCGTCGATCTAGTGGAGGAGGAGCCTCTAGAAAGCCATTTGGTGGCAAAACGAAATTTACGCCGATGGAGGATTTGCCACTTTTGCCGGCGAATTCTGTACATGGCACAGCCGGTGCGTGATTGCAGTGAATGCACAAAAGTTCTAAAAATCTAATTTACATATATTACCCACACTACACTTTACATATACACGCCTCACACACATCCAGTATGTATTTAACACTCACACTTTTTATATATTTTACCTTTTATATTATCATTCATTCCATTCTACATCACACTATACAATTACACAGCCCACACACGAACAGAATGTAATAAATACTCACACCTTTCATCTTCCATTACCTTTTTAATAAACATCTTATATTTTTCTATAAAAAAAAAAGAAACAAATGAAACTTAACCTAAAAACCCATAAAGCTAAGGAAAAATATGTATATATACTAAGTAGCAGACGAATAGATTACGTTGGCAACAGAGTTGCAGGAAAATGTATTCCCGTAGAATCCGCTAGAGGGCACCCAAAAAGAATCGTTCCGCTTAAACTCGCGTCTGCGCCATATTTCATTTAACGTCCAAATACCGAAGCGATCAGGCAGCCGACACTCGAAAGAGCTTAAGCTCCAACAACAAATAGAAAAAATATTTATGGAGATGGTTCCCACACCCCCATTAATTACCCCACTCCCGGGAAGCCCGGAAAAAACGGTAAACATTTTTTTTTTAACTATAAATTTTTTTAAAAAACTAACAAAACCTATCCTATCCAGTCGCCACCTCATACTCCTCCGGATTTCACACTCCCAACGACCCCTGAATTTCCGACGACTCCGGATTTCAAAATTCCGAAGTCACCGGAGTTTAAGGTCCCAGAAATACCAGCCTGGAAATGGCCAAAATTGTCATTAATCGACATTCCCGACCCGGATTGGGAAACTTACAGGAGGTTGCCAAAAACAGACCCCAGGAAAAAATTGTGGCGATTGCTCGCACTATTTGGCTCAGGGCAGCCAGTCCTTACAAGCCATAAATAATTTAAAATAAATAATTATATATATATATAAAACCCCAGTCCATTTCGTTCCCCACCTCCGTTCCAATCTCTCGAGGACGAGAGATCCCCCAGGGGGGGAGGTGTAACGTCCCACGGGGACTCAAACCGTTAGAAACCGACCGTCGGTAAAGTAGGAACCAATCTCTATTACCATGTAACCTATTTTCTATTACCGCGTAAACGTATTATAAGACTTTTATGAATAATTTATGATTTAGATAAATGTTAGAAGAATAATTATTATAGGAACATTAGGAATAATTAGTTATAAGTATTAGTAAAAACGCAAAACATAATATTGTATAATAAGTGAGTAAAACACAAAATAACAAACAGCGACCCACTGCGCATGCGCCAGCCCGCCAATTTCTCAGTATAAAAGGAGGTGCACGCAGCTACGCGGCCCATTCGAAAGCTCTGCCAACAGCAGTGTGCTCGCCCCGGAAACGGTAGCGGCCTTCTAGCAGCAGACATAGCTAAGAGTACGAGCTCGCCCCGGAAACGGTAGCGGCCGTCTTGCAGCTAGTATTACAGAGTATTGAGCTCGCCCCGGAGACGGTAGCGGCCGTGCACTGTAATACACGAATCGACGTAAGAGTAAAACTCTGCCGACAGAAGTGTGCTCGCCCCGGAAACGGTAGCGGCCTTCTTGCAGCAGACGTTGCCAAGAGTACGAGCTCGCCCCGGAGACGGTAGCGGCCGTACACTGCGACATATCTCAATACATACATACATATATTCATACATATTAATTAACATATTAAATACAAAAAAACATAGAAAAACCCAAAAATAAGAATATTTACTCATAGTCTGTAAGCAATATTAATTAATCGTTATTGTTATTAGAGTAAGTTTTATTAAATAAATGAGTATTGTTAAGTTTAGAAGCCATAGATTTTAATCTTTAATTTGTAGAAGTAGAACCCCCACCTATCCTATACTTGAGGGGACGCCGCTCTCCCCTCAGGGACCTCACGTCAGTTGTTCCTGAACAGCCGAACGTTACAGTAGCATAAGCACACGAACACACACAGTTACGAACGCACCCACAAGAAAGAAAAAGATTGATGCAATTTATACATGTTTATTCAGTTTAGCAACACCAATTCGGGGCGCAGCGCCAAGTATTTTGAATAAAATATTTATTCGTATTAAAATATTTATTTGCGTAAAAATATATCTGCTTAATATTATTTAATACATTTTTTCTTTGTATAAATAGCCATTATGAGTAATGGAATTTTAGCTGTGCATATGTAGCTGTGTCATCTAAAGCGCAGTTGGAAAGCATCTTTATGTACTGGCAGCTCATTTTGATTTCACATCTTTTTTTAATTTTGTAATTATTATTATCTTCTATGTTTTGTGATTTACTTGATTTGATGTACTTGGCGTAATTTTTTTACTTTTTTTAAGTTTTTGAGGGGTAATCTATTACGATACGCCATTTGCGTTCTCCAGAGGCATCTAATTTTTTTGGTACGATCCAAATGGGACTGGACCAAGGGCTAGTGGAAGGTTTTATAATGCCCTGGTTAAGCATCTTCTCGATTTGTTTATCAACTTCGGCCTTGTGTATTTGTGGATATCGGTAAGTTTTCGCATGAACTGGAATTTCATCCGTGGTAGGAATCTCGTGAGTACTTGCTGTTGTTCGGCTTAGTAAGTCGGTAGGCAAATGAAATATATCATTGAACTCTGTACAGATTTGGGATAACGACCCTCGCTCCTCTTCATTCAAGTGATCGAGTCTAAGATTTTGATTTAACACGTGTAATCTTTTCAAGATTTCGTTATTTGATTGGTTCGGAGCTAGTTTGTACACGTATGATTCGATTGGAAGGGGTTCGATATATAATTCGGGAATTGGAATAGTTTCGACTTTAGTGGAGGTATTAACGATTGTAAGAACTGCATTATTTTGATCATCAACTCGAACAATGGCATTTGGAATTAATAATGTATTGTCATTGTTAGAGAAAGCAGCATCTGGGCGACATCTCCCAGGCCCACCGTCAATCAAACGCTGACAACGGCCTGCTTGCTCATGTGGAGCGACGATCACGGCCCCTTCCATCGATGCGCGATCGATGGAAGGGGAGCCTCTTTGTTCCAGGAAATCGATCGCGATTTCCTGGATCGCTCTCTCTGTTCGCGACCGCGCTAGTGAAAGTACTCCGCTTACACTTTACTCTCGCTGCTTGGCTTCACATTGCTTGATCGCTAAGATTCACCGTGCTTAATAATTATAGACTGGCTTAGCTTAATAATAATTGTAAGTGCTTAAATATTGTAGAACTTAGAGAATTAGAGTTTATTTAGTGTTTGTACATAATTAACTGTTTAAATATAAAGACTTGTGGTGCTCATAAAATTTGTGCTTTGCTCCGCCTGTTAAAGACGCTTTATCCGCTCCGGGCACTAATCCTCTATTAGCTTTAGTAACAGTCATGATTTAGTTGTTGAGGCAATATTATACCTTCTTTGACATTGAATGGGTTTATTACCCTAATACGAATAACCGTTTCCGTTCGCGGGTTGATTCTAATTGTCAACGGAGCGTTGCGGCGTGTTGTGAAGCAGAGGAAGTTGAAATGGAATAGAATTTAGTGAAATAGTAGAAGTAGTATAGTCGATTTTGGGTCCCTGGGACCGAAGGAAGTCGTCTCCTAGGAGTCCGTCAAATGGTATATTCGTAGGAGTGTCTAAGATTTGGAAATTAGCTACGATTTTTTTTTAATGAATTTCGAGTTCGATTTCGATTGCACCGCATGTTGCAATTGGTGCACTCGGTGATACTCCGTTTAATATTATTGGGACGTTATTATGATTTCTGGAAGTAGTTATACTAGTTAATTTAATTAGGGAAACTGATGCGCCAGTGTCGATTAGAAATTTTAAAGTCCTATCGTTAGAGTTAGAATTCTTTGATTGGAAGAGCACGTAAGTTAAATCATTTGAAGCTAATAAGGATTTGGAAATTGTTGCATTTTGTAGCGGTTGAATTCTACGGTTGCTTGCTCCATCGATATTGAAGGATTGGGATGTTGGGAAACTAGTTGAAAATCCTGCTGGTGGAAATTTACGGATTTAGTATTATCACTGCTACGTTGTTCTTGATTCGAATTAAAGGGATTTGTATCGTTTCGATTATGATTAAAAGAACTGCGATATTGATTTTGTTTGTCTCAGTTAGTACCAAAAGGACATTAAGATGGTACGGTCGCTGTCGCGCCGGGCGGCCGAAGGAGGCGGTGTCAGCGTGGCGGTGTCACTAGACATCGCCAACGCGTTTAACACCGTCTCCTGGGCGGCGATCGAGCGGGCGTTGCTCTATCATAACGTCCCGCTCTACCTTCGCCGCCTGATCTGGGACTTTCTCCGCGGCCGTGTGGTCACGTACGTCGGCCAGGAGGGCGACGGGGTGACTCTCGTGTACCGCGGGGTCCCGCAGGGGTCCGTGCTAGGGCCCCTGTTGTGGATACTCGCATACGACGCGGTACTGCGGGTCGAGCTGCCATCGCTAAGGGTGTCGTTGGTATGTTACGCCGACGACACCCTGGTGGTAGCTGCCGGGCAGAACTGGAAGGAGGCGATAAGCCTCGCCGAGGAAACGCTGCGACGCGTCATCACCTCGATCGGGACGCTTGGTCTGCGAGTCGCCTTGGACAAAACCGAGGCGATGTGGCTCGCGGACAGGGTTGGGAGCGGTGTCCCCAACAGAGCGTCCCTGAGGATCGGGGATGCCTGCATCAGGGTCGAACGTTCGATGAAGTATCTCGGTCTGACCCTGGATACCTACTGGCGATTCACGCGCCACTTCAAAACCCTCGCCCCCAGGTTGGAGAAGCAGGTATTCGCCTTCGGGCGAATCATGCCCAACCTGGGTGGACCACACGAGAGAGTCCGGCGACTCTATGTGACGGTCGTTCGGTCCATGGCGCTGTATGGCGCGCCTATATGGGCCGGCGACCTGGAGGACTGCCGCGTTGGGCGTGAACTCTTGGCAAGGGTTCATCGCCGCGTAGTCCTCCGAGCCGTGCGAGCGTATCGCACGGTGTCACACGCCGAACTGTCCGCTCTGGCTGGGTCCCCCCCATTCCATCTGCTCGCGGAGATGGAGGCGGAGGTTTATTCCACCGTCCATGATCTCCGCGAAGCTGGGGACCCGAATGCCATCGGACCAGAAGTGGTGCGGGGCCAGGCCCGACAACGCATGGGAGCCAAGTGGCTCGAGTGATTAGCCCTCCCGCGACATTGGGAGGGCCGCGTTGCCGGGGCGCTCCTACCCATCATGAACGAATGGGTGGGGCGTGGGTACGGCAGGCTCACCTTCCACCTGACGCAGATATTGACCGGAGTTGGATGCTTCGGCAATTATCTGTTTCGCATAGGGCGGGAGGAGTCGTCGCAGTGTTTCAGCTGCGAATCGGGCGATGAGGACACGGCCGACCACACGCTGGCGGTTAGCCGTTCGTGGTCGGACGAGCGGCGTGTCGTCGAGTCGCGGCTGGGTCCCGATCTCTCGCTGCCGACGGTCGTGCGTCGGATGGCGGGAGATCGGGAGTGTTGGAAGGCCGTCTCCGCATTTGCGGAGGCGGTAATGTTGAAGAAAGAGGAGGCGGAGCGGGACAGGATCCGCACCGGGCATCCGTCCCGCGTAACCGCCCCTTGGAGATCCGGTAGGATCGGGAGGAGGAGATGACCCGGGGCCGGGGGAGGTAGGGTGGTGGCGTAGTTTCGTGCGTCACCCCCGCTCCCCGTCGGCATTACCCCGAATCGGAGGCGCCCTTTTCAGGGCGCCTCGGGAAGGAGGCGGCCTTAGCCGCGAGTTGCCGTCGGCGTCGCGTCGTGGCAGGGCGCGACGCGCGACGGCGGTGTTACGATCAGGGGGGTGCTCGTGTCAGAGCCCCCCCCCCCCGGGGGAGCAGCCGACCATCTGCTGCTCCCCCGGGAGCCGCGCCATTGGCGCCGTTTTTGCGCGCTCCCAAGGAAGGCGGTCGAGCAGGTAAAGGGTGAGTGCGGCGGTCAATTGACCATATGACCTAGTGCCGCCTCCCCGCCCGGCCGCGACCCTTCGGGCCGCGTCCGGGTCACTGCTCGACCGCGGGGGGTCGCGGCCGGGCGACATCTTACAACATCATGCGACCCCCTCAGAAGTGGCGTCGCGGACGCGTGGTCTGTCTCGCGTCGCCGGAGTTTTGGGAAGACCCCGCGCGTCACTGCGCGGGGTTGTTGAGCGCGGAGCCAGAATTTGCGCTGAGGGGGGGACAAGCGAATGTATCGCTAGTTTGCTCTCGCACAAGTCCTCCCCCTCGAGCGTGCGACTCCGCGCCCGAGGACGACCACCGTGGAGTTTTAGTGGGTGCAAGCCCCACATAACCCCGTCCCTCCCCCGGGGGGCGGGGTATCCGTTAGGGATTTCTCCACGTTAAAAAAAAAAAAAAAAAAAAAAAAAAAAAAAAGTATCAAAAGGACCTTGATATTGATTCTGTCGAATAGCATTATTATACTGACGTTTCCTACATTCTTCTATGGTGTGACCCAAATTTTTACAATAGCGACATTGTTTAGTTGGTTGTGCCTGACTTTGTGAGTTCGTGGATATCGTAGGGATTTGGCTGAAGTTAACGGGTCTGGAGGTATTGTGACTGTGTGTGGAAGGATTGGACTTATTTCTATAACAATTGTTTGTAGTGTGGTTTGTGCGACTACAAATTCTGCATTGAGTTTTTTCATTGTAAGTTAAACGCAAAGCTTTTTCCTCGGCAATGGCAGCAGTAAACGCGCCATTAATATGTTTAAATTCTCTGTACCTTAGCATTTGGGAGATTTGAGGATGAGTATGATGGACAAATCGATTCAAAGTGATATCGTTGATCATGAGTAACCGCCCGTTTAAAGCTTCTTGGTTACTTTCTGTACTATGAATTGTGCCCAATACTTTAGAGTGTAAATCTTCCAGCCTCTGATAGAACTGCGACACGTTTTCATGCTTTTCTTGAGTCATACAACTCAACTCCTCTAATAGTTGATCAAGTGATTTTCGGTCTTGATATAGTGCAATCAATAATTCAGAAATTTCTCCCCAAATAGTCAAATTGCAATGAACATCTATTTGTTCGCGTGCTTTTCCCGTGATTCTATTTTTTACATACAATAGTAATGGTGAAATTTGAAATGGTTTGGCTAATTCGAAAACAGCATCAACTTGTTTTATAAAACTACGTAGCCTGTATCTGTCACCATCGAAGGAGTCGGGTAACAATTTGATCAGTAATTCTATTGAAAGTTGTGGTATTGAAGTCGAAGTAGACGTGGAAGTCGAAGTTGAAGTATTATTGTCTACTTCCGACGTGAGTGGCATGATTCTTGTTATATGTATTACAAGTACGAAAATGGAGATATAATTAAGATTTCTAGGATTTAGGAAGCAAAAGATATAGGAAGATCTAGTCAAATTATAAGAGTGGTCCTCGAGCAACACTTACCCTGATGGGCTTCTTAAATGTGTTTCCTCTTCTTTGTGACTTAGCTTCTCGATGATCCAATTAACAACTGAAGTTGTCGTCCACGAATCGTGCTGGATGTTTCTTCAACCAGGAGTTCGACGAAATCAATGAACGTCAGATCATCCCACTTCTGACACCAAATTTTTTGTTGGATTCCGTAGCAGGAAGTCGAGTACAACACGTAAAATACTTTTAAGTTTCACAAGAGGTTTTATTTCAGAAGTTCTAACTGGCGTGTTGAACAGAGGTTCCGCTCTTAGATACAAGAATGGTCTGCCTTTTAGATTTTGGGACTGGGTTATATATACAGGAGTTGTGGAAGAAGGGATAAGGATGACGTGGAAAGAACTATGGAAAATGCAAGGGTCGATGACCTATTTGTTATCGGTGTACGGAGGATTTTGCGAGGGTGACTAGTTGTGATGAGCTGGTGTGTGTTTAGGATGCTTATGGTATACATTTAGCTGGCATCCAACAAGATCCACGTTTCAACGTGATCTTAACAGATGAGCCAATACGTAGTGCAAAAAATTGTCTTGTAAATACGTACGCAAGAATAGAAGTTATTAACACACAGCAAGAAGGAACAAGAATCGATGACAACGAAGTAGTTGAAGAAACATCTGCCGGAAGAGATGAATACGAATTTGAAAGAATTCTAAGAAATGCGGAAACAACACGCACTTGTAACCGATCAAGGAGTATGACATCACGTTATTCGATAGAAAGCGAAATCGATGATTTTATAAAACAACCACGTGTGAAACCTTCTACTGACATTTTAGGTTTTTGGAACAATAAAAACTGTAAGTGTTCAGGAAATGCTGCATGTTAACGCCATCTCTTTGGCCCACCGGTAATTAGGCACTTGGCGTCTGCGCGCTGACTCATGTGGAGCGTCGATCACGGCCCCTTCCATCGACTTACAATCGATGGAAGGGGGACTGCTCTTGCTTCCAGGAAATAGATCGCGATTTCCTGGATCTTCTCTCTGGTCGCGACTACGCTACGCTTCAATTGTACATTGTTTACTTTACGCACTTTTGCTAATCGCGCTTTTGCTTCGCGAAGTTACTCGTGTGCTCGGTAACTGGCTCTCGTGCTTACTTAACTAAAGCGCTTGCTTCTTTGCCAAAGCTTCGCTAGAATGAAGCACTGCTAAACACATAGACATTTGCTGTAAATAGTGTAGCTTTAATTGGGACTTGTACATATATATTTAAATTATAACGCTCGTGGTGTTTCACACAGACTCTGTGCCGTTCAGCTTTGTTCAGTGTCCTTATTCCGTTCCTAGCACTGATCCCTTATTAACTTTAGTAACAGTAAGCAATGTGAATTACGAAAGCTGGCAAATGTGGTTCTAGCTGTTGCACCTACGCAGGTGAGCGTAGAACGGCTATTTTCAGGACTAAAGTTCATTTTGTCCCTACATCGGTCTAAACTCAATTCAGACGTCATTGATAATATATTAATTATACATATTAGGTAAATCACCTGGCGGTGTGTGAGTCACGATTTTGTAACCACGTGACTTCCCGGAATGCAGACGTGAATTCCGGGAGGAATCTTCCTTCTTCTCCATCGAGACGTAATCGAGAGCACACGTGTCGCGATCGCGCGCCATTTATAACGATCCGTTGAAATTATAGCACTTAGCCAGCTCGTGGGTATTTGCTTTCATTCTCGGTTAAAACTATATCCTTCAATATTTTTTGTTGTTTGAGTGTCGTGTGTGAATCGTGACCACTGTAAATATTGTGTGAAAATTATAGACAAGCTTTAGTGCTAAAGAACTGCACTTTATTGAGACCCCACAAAAACTTCAAAAAAGTAAAAAAATTACGCCAAGTACATGAAATAAATCACAAAAAATATAAGATAATAATAATTACAAAATATAAAAAAGATGTGTGGTAACGAAATTACCGGCAGTTATCGGTCATGGTCGAAACAGGCCACAAAATATAAACAGTCGTCGACACTGGCCTCTCCTTGAAGCCAAGGTGTGTGTATGTCTGTGCGTTTGTATGCCTGTGTGTGTATGTATGTGCGTTTGCGACGACAAAGGCGATGCCTCAAAACGGTAGCCGTTAGTCGAGAGCTAAGACTAAAATTTATCAGACGTTCAAAAGAGGAGTCGAAAGACGATAGCCGCGGACAGTCGGGATCGCTGTCCCTTTTTCTGTTCTTTTCAATTTTAAGTTACTTATTCTTCGTGTGTCCGTCTATATATATAAAGCAATAAAACCATACATTTTCAGTTTAATACAAACCCGCGTAAAGCATCATTTTCATACATTATCCCACAAAATTGGGGGCTCGTCCGGGATTGTATAAAACAAGTGCCATCATAAATTAAACGCGGGATAGATTAAAAGTGATCTAGTGTGAATAAGAGCTGTTATAGACTCTCAAGATGAGTGACAGTGAAAATCAGGAAGGTACCAGTAAGGAGAACGTATGTGATGAATCCGATCTGGCTAAAATGAAAAGAGTAGACCTTCGAGCAGAATTGAAAAAACGAAAGTTGAAGATAGCCGGAAATAAAGAAGAGCTACAACATCGTTTGGAAGCGGCGTTGGCGTTGGAAGACGAACGTGAAGAAGAAGAGGGCGCAAACAATGGCGTAAAAGACGACGAAAAGGACGCTGCTAACGGAAATGAAGACGCTAGTTCTGAATGCAATGACGAGGATGACGATGACGATAGTGACGTGAGATACAGCCTAAGATCTAATGCTCGCAGAACGGACAGGCGTGTAAAGTATGTGCCTAGTTTCAAAGACGTTGAAGAATCGATGACAACGTTCAGCGGTGACGATAAGCGAAGTATAAAACGTTGGATCAACGATTTCGAGGAAACGGCCGAGATGTGCGAATGGACCAGCATTCAAAAGGCCTTGTACGCTAGGAGACTTCTGCGAGGGTCGGCGAAGCTGTTCGTCAATTATGAAAAATGTGGCAAGAGCTGGAATTGTTTAAAGAGTGCCTTGAGATCCGAATTCGGAGATAAGGTCTGCAGTCACAAAATACATCGGGAGTTGCAGCAGAGGAAAAAACGGGACGACGAATCGTACCAGGAGTATACTTACAAGATGCTCGACATAGCTTCCCAAGCCGACGTAGATACTGATTCGGTGATACGATATATAATCGAGGGGATTCGAGACGAAGAGGCCAACAAAGTCATACTGTATGGAGCCAAAAGCATCGGAGAGCTGAAGAAGAGGTTCGTCATCTATGAAGAACTGAGGAACAACATGAAGACGAAGGCGAAGCGCTCAGAAGATAGAACGAAAAAACCAGTGCGTGCCGCCAATTCGGGAGGCAGGATATGTTTTAATTGTGGTTTGCCTAATCATATTAGTGCGAATTGCCCAGTAAAGGACAAGGGTCTAAAGTGCTTCAACTGCGACGAGCACGGACACATTGCGTCAAAGTGCCCGAAGAAGCCGAATGCGGAAAAGAAAATTTGTAGCGTTACGGAGCTTCCGCGAGGGAAACACTACAAGCAGGTAAAGATAGCGGGGCGTGATGTGATAGCACTTGTTGACTCGGGTAGCGACTTGTGTTTGATGCGGGCAGATGAATATGTAAAGATCGGCGCTCCGCGTTTACGAAATAAAGAAATTTTGTTCCGCGGCGTGGGTTCCGATACGAATAAGACTCTAGGGGAATTCTCTGCAGATATTACAATAGATAATAATACATACCCGATCACGATACGCGTGATCTCTTCCGATTTAATGCAGCAGGGATTAATACTCGGTACCGATTTCATAAACACGGTCGACGTTAGTATAAAGTCTGGCAAACTATCAATCTCAAAACCCGAGAGCGATATTCCTCCTGGCCCTGAAGCACCTGAGATCTTCAAGATAGACGATATTCGTGAGGTTAACGAAATAGATGTGTCGTATATCACAGACGCTGCATGCAGAAGCGCCGTAGAAGATCTTGTTGTTAACTATAGGCCGATAAAGGAACAGAACGTAGAGATAAAGATGAAGCTAATTTTGAAAGACGACGAACCGGTGTATCAGAGGGCCAGAAGGTTAGCGCCATCGGAGCGAGAGGAAGTAAAGGCCCAGATCGAAGAATGGTTAGCCGAAGGTATAATTCAGCCGTCCTTATCCGAGTACGCAAGCCCTATCGTCCTTGTCAGGAAGAAAAATGGTAAACTTCGAATATGCATCGACTACAGACTTCTCAATAAAAAGATCATTAAAGATCGGTATCCGTTGCCTCTTGTGGAAGACCAATTAGATTTATTACAAGGTGCAAAAGTTTATAGTACCCTGGACTTGCGAAACGGATTTTTTCACGTAGACGTAGACGAAAATAGTAGAAAGTATACGGCCTTCATAATACCCGACGGACAATACGAATTTCTAAAAGTTCCTTTTGGCCTGTGCAATTCTCCATCAATCTTTCAAAGGTTCGTGAATTGTATATTCCATGATTTGATAGCCGTTAAATGTGTACTGGCCTATATGGATGACCTTGTGATACCGTCTGTAGACTACGCGAGCGGGTTAAAAAATCTTGAGAAGGTGCTGAACACCGCGAGTAAGTATGGGTTAATCATTAATTGGGACAAATGCCGTTTTATGCAGACGAAAGTCGAATATCTGGGGCACATAGTCGAGAATGGCAGCGTACGGCCGTCGGAACACAAAACAGAGGCTGTCATGAGGTTCTCAAAGCTGACAAATGTTAAGAGCGTCCAAAGTTTTCTAGGGCTGACAGGCTACTTCAGGAAATTCGTAAACCAGTACTCAATAATCGCGAGACCGCTGACAAATTTACTGAGAGCTGATGTTAAATTTGAGTTCGGTGCAAAGGAGGAACAAGCGTTTGAGCAGCTAAAGCTGGCATTGTGCAGTGGACCGGTATTGAAAATTTATAAAACAGGCGCGGATACGGAACTGCATACTGATGCATGTATGTATGGGTATGGTGCAATCCTGTTGCAACGCGATGATGCGGACGGTGCGTTACACCCGGTATATTATGCGAGCGGAAAAACCAGCCTGGCCGAAGAGAAGTATACCAGCTACGAGCTCGAGGTCTTAGCAATAATAAAAGCATTAAAAAAATTCAGAGTTTACTTTCTGGGAATATCTTTTAAAATCGTTACGGACTGTCAGGCATTTGCCATGACCATGCGAAAAAAGGACCTCTGCGTGCGAGTGGCTAGATGGGCTATTCAGCTGGAGGATTTTCAGTATGTTATCGAACACCGTCCCGGTAAAAGTATGCAACATGTCGATGCGCTGAGCCGTAATGCGTTGCCGTCTTGTATGTCTGTGAGTGAGAGTGAGGAGAGTGTGACCGCGCGACTCCGCGCAGCGCAACAAAAGGATGCCGAATTACGGAACGTTGTCGATCTGGCGCGCCAGGGTAAAACGAGCGATTATTGCGTGAGAGGTGGTTTATTGTTTAAAGTGATTGGTGGCGATATGTTAGTTGTTGTGCCCAAATCAATGCAGTCAGCAGTGGTTCGTCGTGCACACGAAGAGGGGCATTTTTCGACGAACAAGACAGAAGCGATCGTCAAAAGGGACTACTGGTTTCGCAATATGCGAGATAGGATCGAGAAGGTCATCCGAAACTGCGTTAGCTGTATACTTGCAGAGAGGAAACAGGGAAAGCAGGAGGGCTTTTTAAACCCTATCGACAAAGGGGATCGGCCGCTGGACACTTACCACATCGATCACCTAGGGCCAATTCCATCTACCAAGAAAAAATATAAGTATATCTTCGCCGTGGTGGATGCATTCACGAAGTTCGTGTGGCTTTATACAACCAAGACGACGAATACCGCTGAAGTTTTACAGTGGTTACGGAAGCAATCTGCAATATTTGGAAATCCGAGGAAAATAATTTCAGATCGCGGTACCGGCTTTACATCCCGCGAGTTCGCAGATTTCTGTAAAGAAGAGGGCATACACCATGCTCTAATCACTACAGGTGTGCCTCGGGCCAATGGCCAAGTAGAACGGATTAATCGGACTCTCATTCCTCTGCTGACAAAACTATCCGCTCCGAAGCCGCAGGAATGGTACAGGTACCTGGAACTAACCCAACGATTCCTTAACGCTACGCCAAGTCGGAGCACAGGTATGTCGCCCTTCAACTTGTTATTCGGAACGCAGGTGAAATTAAAGAGTGATCCGAAAATCCGAGAAATGATCGAGAACGAATGGATAAATATGTTCAACGAGGACCGAGATGAATTGAGACGACGAGCGAAGGAAAACATACTGAAGGTGCAGCAAGCCAATAAGAAGACCTACGACGCGAAGAGGAAGGCGGCTAGACGATACGGAGAAAACGATCTAGTAGCTATTCGTAGAACGCAGCTCGGGCCCGGTTTGAAGTTGTCACCAAAATATCTTGGTCCGTATAGCGTAATTAAAGTGCTACGTAAAGATCGATATTTGGTGCAGAAAGTTGGAGAATGCGAAGGCCCGCGGCAAACCTCCACCGCTGCAGACTCTATGAAACCGTGGATCGACGATTTCAGCGACAACAACTCGAGCGGAAGTGACTGCGAAAGTGTGAAAGACATCTGAGGGCAGATGTCG
Source organism: Andrena praecox (assembly GCA_963932275.1). NCBI lineage: Eukaryota > Metazoa > Arthropoda > Insecta > Hymenoptera > Andrenidae > Andrena > Andrena praecox. Next base: position 27,565,444 of record OZ010729.1, read on the forward strand.
GACCAGGATGGCCGAGTGTGGTAACGAAATTACCGGCAGTTATCGGTCATGGTCGAAACAGGCCACAAAATATAAACAGTCGTCGACACTGGCCTCTCCTTGAAGCCAAGGTGTGTGTATGTCTGTGCGTTTGTATGCCTGTGTGTGTATGTATGTGCGTTTGCGACGACAAAGGCGATGCCTCAAAACGGCAGCCGTTAGTCGAGAGCTAAGAATAAAATTTATCAGACGTTCAAAAGAGGAGTCGAAAGACGATAGCCGCGGACAGTCGGGATCGCTGTCCATTTTTCTGTTCTTTTCAATTTTAAGTTACTTATTCTTCGTGTGTCCGTCTATATATATAAAGCAATAAAACCATACATTTTCAGTTTAATACAAACCCGCGTAAAGCATCATTTTCATACATTATCCCACAGATGTGAAATCAAAATGAGCTGCAAGTACATAAATGTGCTTTCCCGCTGCGTGCAAAGACGACAATGTGTAATGCCTCGTTCAGATTAGTCAAGTTTACTGGCTTCAAGTGACTGGAAACAGTAAACTTGACTAATGTGAACCTGTCATTCACTTGACTTGAAATATCTTTTTAACTTTCTTTCAAGTTTTACGCGAAATATTCGTTAACATTAGTCAAGTTTACTAACTTCAAGTCGCTAGAAATCATTACATTTGATAATGTGAACCTGTTATTCACTTCACTTGAAATATCCTTTCAAGTTTCAAGCGAAGTAGAGAGTGTTTCAACTTTTCTTGCCTTGAAATACAACTTGAATAGTGTGAACGTATGTACAAGAGTCACGATGGTAAGCCAACTGGTATACGCGTTACACGCACACCTTCAGCCAAAACGAAACTAACACATGTTCCGTTCGTCAAACGCTACCTTCACTATGCAATCTACTTCAAATTTTGACAGCTTACAGTCAGGTTATAACCGCCAATCCAATTGCCTTGAAACTTTGCAGTCAAAGAAAACTTGAAAGAAAGTTAAAAAGATATTTCAAGTCAAGTGAAAGACAGGTTCACATTAGTCAAGTTTACTGGTTCAAGTCACTTGAAGCCAGTAAACTTGACTAATGTGAACGAGGCATAACGCAATGTAAGATTCGGATAAATATTTTATTTCAAAATACTTGGCGCTGCTCTCCGAATTGGTGTTGCTAAACGGAATACATATGTATAAATTGCATTAATATTTTTCTTTCCTTCTTGTGCGTGCATTCGTGAATGTGTGTATGTGTGCGTGTGCTATGCTACGTATGATATTAGAATTGAATATATGTAGAATAAATCTGACTGCGTTTCTAATATGTATATGTTTACGTATTTTAGATTGTAAGGGAGTAAGACAATTAATATTTTTTCGGTTTCGCAGCGCCAAGTATTTTGAATAAAATATTTATCCGAATCTTACACATTGCGTTACACACTGTCGTCTTTGCACGCAGCGGGAAAGCACATTTATGTACTTGCAGCTCATTTTGATTTCACATCTTTTTTTATATTTTGTAATTATTATTATCTTATATTTTTTGTGATTTATTTCATGTACTTGGCGTAATTTTTTTACTTTTTTGAAGATTTTGTGGGGATCTCACTTCTTTTTTCAAAGATTAATTGTACTATTATTTGCAAATTCATATTCATACACACGTGTTAATTGTTTATTTATCCTGAATGCATGGAAAATCTTCCAGACGATTAGATCGAAACATTTGGATTAAATGTTGACGCATTAACGCATGATTGTACGTTACTTTGTCTGGTAATTTATTGAACTGATGATGAATAATAACGAAACAGCAAATGCACTGTTAGGTTGAGCTTGTAGGGGAAGGTGGGACAAGATGGGGTAGTTAAGGTTTGATGATGAATAAAACACAGGTTTTCATAATCAACTAATCAATTTTTTTGTTTGAATCATTCTTTGGTAATAAGTCCTTCAGTTTAACTATGCATGAACATAATCTCTACAGGTTTTAATAGAAAATTTCAGAAAAAGTCCCTTCTCCCGATTGTTAGATTGCGTTTGTACATGTGGACATTTAATAAATTCTTCGTCGATTTTTCCGTCATGTTTGGTCAAAAAAGGGTAAAGGGTGTAAGGGTAAAGGGTGTAAGGGTAAAGGGTGTAAGGGTAAAGGGTGTAAGGGTAAAGGGTGTAAGGGTAAAGGGTGTAAGGGTAAAGGGTGTAAGGGTAAAGGGTGTAAGGGTAAAGGGTGTAAGGGTAAAGGGTGTAAGGGTAAAGGGTGTAAGGGTAAAGGGTGTAAGGGTAAAGGGTGTAAGGGTAAAGGGTGTAAGGGTAAAGGGTGTAAGGGTAAAGGGTGTAAGGGTAAAGGGTGTAAGGGTAAAGGGTGTAAGGGTAAAGGGTGTAAGGGTAAAGGGTGTAAGGGTAAAGGGTGTAAGGGTAAAGGGTGTAAGGGTAAAGGGTGTAAGGGTAAAGGGTGTAAGGGTAAAGGGTGTAAGGGTAAAGGGTGTAAGGGTAAAGGGTGTAAGGGTAAAGGGTGTAAGGGTAAAGGGTGTAAGGGTAAAGGGTGTAAGGGTAAAGGGTGTAAGGGTAAAGGGTGTAAGGGTAAAGGGTGTAAGGGTAAAGGGTGTAAGGGTAAAGGGTGTAAGGGTAAAGGGTGTAAGGGTAAAGGGTGTAAGGGTAAAGGGTGTAAGGGTAAAGGGTGTAAGGGTAAAGGGTGTAAGGGTAAAGGGTGTAAGGGTAAAGGGTGTAAGGGTAAAGGGTGTAAGGGTAAAGGGTGTAAGGGTAAAGGGTGTAAGGGTAAAGGGTGTAAGGGTAAAGGGTGTAAGGGTAAAGGGTGTAAGGGTAAAGGGTGTAAGGGTAAAGGGTGTAAGGGTAAAGGGTGTAAGGGTAAAGGGTGTAAGGGTAAAGGGTGTAAGGGTAAAGGGTGTAAGGGTAAAGGGTGTAAGGGTAAAGGGTGTAAGGGTAAAGGGTGTAAGGGTAAAGGGTGTAAGGGTAAAGGGTGTAAGGGTAAAGGGTGTAAGGGTAAAGGGTGTAAGGGTAAAGGGTGTAAGGGTAAAGGGTGTAAGGGTAAAGGGTGTAAGGGTAAAGGGTGTAAGGGTAAAGGGTGTAAGGGTAAAGGGTGTAAGGGTAAAGGGTGTAAGGGTAAAGGGTGTAAGGGTAAAGGGTGTAAGGGTAAAGGGTGTAAGGGTAAAGGGTGTAAGGGTAAAGGGTGTAAGGGTAAAGGGTGTAAGGGTAAAGGGTGTAAGGGTAAAGGGTGTAAGGGTAAAGGGTGTAAGGGTAAAGGGTGTAAGGGTAAAGGGTGTAAGGGTAAAGGGTGTAAGGGTAAAGGGTGTAAGGGTAAAGGGTGTAAGGGTAAAGGGTGTAAGGGTAAAGGGTGTAAGGGTAAAGGGTGTAAGGGTAAAGGGTGTAAGGGTAAAGGGTGTAAGGGTAAAGGGTGTAAGGGTAAAGGGTGTAAGGGTAAAGGGTGTAAGGGTAAAGGGTGTAAGGGTAAAGGGTGTAAGGGTAAAGGGTGTAAGGGTAAAGGGTGTAAGGGTAAAGGGTGTAAGGGTAAAGGGTGTAAGGGTAAAGGGTGTAAGGGTAAAGGGTGTAAGGGTAAAGGGTGTAAGGGTAAAGGGTGTAAGGGTAAAGGGTGTAAGGGTAAAGGGTGTAAGGGTAAAGGGTGTAAGGGTAAAGGGTGTAAGGGTAAAGGGTGTAAGGGTAAAGGGTGTAAGGGTAAAGGGTGTAAGGGTAAAGGGTGTAAGGGTAAAGGGTGTAAGGGTAAAGGGTGTAAGGGTAAAGGGTGTAAGGGTAAAGGGTGTAAGGGTAAAGGGTGTAAGGGTAAAGGGTGTAAGGGTAAAGGGTGTAAGGGTAAAGGGTGTAAGGGTAAAGGGTGTAAGGGTAAAGGGTGTAAGGGTAAAGGGTGTAAGGGTAAAGGGTGTAAGGGTAAAGGGTGTAAGGGTAAAGGGTGTAAGGGTAAAGGGTGTAAGGGTAAAGGGTGTAAGGGTAAAGGGTGTAAGGGTAAAGGGTGTAAGGGTAAAGGGTGTAAGGGTAAAGGGTGTAAGGGTAAAGGGTGTAAGGGTAAAGGGTGTAAGGGTAAAGGGTGTAAGGGTAAAGGGTGTAAGGGTAAAGGGTGTAAGGGTAAAGGGTGTAAGGGTAAAGGGTGGAAGGGTAAAGGGTGTAAGGGTAAACGGTGGAAGGGTAAACGGTGGAAGGGTAAACGGTGTAAGGGTAAACGGTGTAAGGGAATATATATGAGTATAAGGGTTGTTACGTATGTGGAATCTTCCCATACGCCGCTCTCAACCGTTTTTTCGAGCTCGCGTCTGCGAAGGGAAAACGCCCTAAAATCCTTTTGCTTATCACACACCACTAATGGGGGTCGTGCTCTCGACCATCTGGTTGACGATCATGGGAACGGGAGGGACACGACGACGACCCCGAAGGATTTCCTTATATGGAGATTTCCAACTAATCCCCACTCATTTTTAGGACTATATAAACCCTTTGGTTTCTACCCTCTTCGGTTCAAAGCAGTACAGTTACGCGTAGAGTAACGTCGTGTCACGCTCGTACAGAGTTGGTTAAATGTAGTAAGATCGAGCTAAAGTCTCCGTCGGAATCATAGTTAACCTCATAGAATCCGCGAGTTCGGTTTATATTCTATTTGGCTTCTCCGAATAACCACTCGTACGCCCCGCATCGCCAGTGCGTCAACACCGCACAAATCAGTGGTAATTCATACACTTTTACTACACTATTTAATCGCGACACTTACATTTGTACAATAATTAGTTATTGAATACACGAATGGTGTTCACGTCTAAATTGAGTCAGATTCGTTAAAACCCATCTTTTACCCAGCGATCCTTATAATATTAGTAGCACTCACCCACAGATACAACTTTACCGCTCGAGTTGTATCAAATATTAATTAAGAGTTACGAGGCAATACTAACATTTCCCGCGACTCCCCGATTTCACATCAGGGTCGTTCGCATCCAATACCAAAACAAGGAATCTTCTCCAACCTAGTGGCTCCCCGATTTCGCATCGGGTTCGTCCACGTTTAACCTCTCCTGCGGCTCCCTGATTTCGCATCAGGTTCGTCCGTATCCTACAGCTCCCTGATTTCGCATCAGGTTCGTCTGTAAGTCAACCACCTTCCGAACAGCTCCCTGGTTACGCACCAGGTTCGTCTGTGAATAATCCAACCTCCTAACAGCTCCTTGACTTCACGTCGAGTTCGTCTGTGAACACCATCCTAGTGACTCCCCGATTTCGCATCGGGTTCGTTCACGTTTAACCTCTCCTGCGGCTCCCTGATTTCGCATCAGGTTCGTCCGTATCCTACAGCTCCCTGATTTCGCATCAGGTTCGTCTGTAAGTCAACCACCTTCCGAACAGCTCCCTGGTTACGCACCAGGTTCGTCTGTGAATAATCCAACCTCCTAACAGCTCCTCGACTTCACGTCGAGTTCGTCTGTGAACATCATCCTAGTTTCTCCCCGATTTCGCATCGGGTTCGTTCACGAATAATCACCCTCCTGCGGCTCCCTGATTTCGCATCAGGTTCGTCCGTGAGTGACTCCATTCCTAGAGGCTCCCCGATTTCGCATCAGGTTCGTCCTCGTTTCCGATAATCCTGCGGCTCCCTGATTTCGCATCAGGTTCGTCCGCCCTCTAACTAACAAATTCATAAACCTTATTCCTTGGGAAATACCCCTCTCGCCGGCCTCTCGCGTTGCCGCAGCCCCGGCTCGTAACAGGGTATAGGGTATAACGGTATATAAGGGTGTAAGTTATAAAGGTATAGAAGGGTGTATATATAAGAGTATAAGGGTGTAAGGGAATATATATGAGTATAAGTGTATAAGGGTATAACGATATATAAGGTTGTAAGGGTATAAGGGTAGGTACATAAGAGTATAAGGGTATATAAGGGTATATACTCTGCGGAATGATCCCGAGAGTCGACGAACGAAACATGTGTGCGAAACTGATAGGTGTGTGTGTGTAACGCGTAGTATACGTATTTGGTTGACGAATTTTCGACTGGAGAAGAAAAATTTTCTCTTACCATTTCTGACAATTTCATGAGACGATATTACGATATCTCTAGCATGCGTGGACCGATTTTTTCGGAATTGGTCTTATTCGAAAGCTTATATGCGGTTTACATAAGAAAAATGCCTTTAAATTTAAAAAATATTGCAGGGGTGATGAGATATTAATGAAATAAGTTTCAGAATAGCCTGGCGACGAGTAAAGGATAGCGGTAGCGACAGTCGACATATATATGCAGGGTCTCGGAACATGGATAAACGGCAGGGGCAGTCGATCGACATTTATACAGTGTGTTTTATACAGGGTGACTTTCATGTATACAGGGTGTCTTTCTTGTACTTGGCGTCGAGACGCTACCGCGTCTCCAGATACCTTATACAATCTATCCATTTCGCATTCAATCGTGAACACAATGACTAATAAACGGATTGATAAACAATCGAGTATTATTGATTTATTACTACCTGACTAATGCAAAACCAAAATACAAACCTATATGTATTATACTAAACTCTCGCTATAGGCTCGCGCTTAAACGAGAGGAACATTGGCAGGTTTTTGTAACATTTTGTTATATAATATAAAAATTAACATTATCACATTTGCTTTACGTATCTTATTATAACATTGCATCTTTTGTGATTGCGCTGCAAGTGTCAAAATGCATAAAGTTTTTGTCTTTTTCGGTCCTTAATAAGTAGATACATGTTAACTGCCAATGTTACTTCGTGGTGTCAATTCTACCCAGTTTACGATAACGTCGAGTCGACTCTGCCGGCCCCTCTCGCTCGCTCTGGGCTTCTCTCTCTCTCGACCGAATGACTCCAAGAAGTGGTGGGGATAGCGACGAACGCTTACGCATGGTTGAGGCGAGCCCAGCCCATAGCGAGGGTTTACTGTATAACCGATATATAACCGTTACGGAACCGATATAATATCGGTTCTGTAGAACCGGAACCGAAACCGATATAGGCCAAAACCTTTTTCACTCGTAACTGTTTCAAGATTATTTCGGTTCTCATAACTGTTTCAAGAACCGAAACCGATATCATAACTGTTTTCAACCCCTGCTTGGCCCTGTAGTGTTTATAATTTTCGCCTTAACCCCTACAGCACAATTTGTTGCAGGAACGTTGCACAATCGTTGCAGCACATTGCAATGTTGCCGTTTGGTTGCAGGTTGCATTGCAATATTACTGCAACATTGTGGAAACATTGCCGTGGAATATTGCAATGGGCACGTTTGTACAATGTTCCTGGAATATTACGCACACATTGCCGTGCAATATTGTAATGGCCACGTTTGTGCAATGTTTCGGGAATATCGCGCACACATTGCCGTGCAATATTGCAATGGCCATGTTTGTGCAATGTTTCGGAAATAGTGCGCACACATTGCCGTGCAATATTGCAATGGCCACGTTTATGCAATGTTTCGGGAATATTGCGCACACATTACCGTGCAATATTGCGCATATATTGCGGTACAACCCACGTGGAGCGTTTCTGCAATGACCCGCACAGTATACGTTGCACAGTATGCAATGTTGCACTCGTAACGTATGAGCGACGTTCCTGCAACGATCCGCACTGAATACGGAATTACATATTCGCACTCGACAATGCGGAACGTTTTTATTAGGTATAGGGTAGAAGCCCCAATTACTGACGCATTAAGGACTGACTCTAATATTATTACATGGTATCTGTATTTATTGACTAAAAGTATAAGTTTTTTATTTTTTTTATTATGGTTTAATATGTTTACTTCATGAAAAACATTTTGTGGGTCTTAGAATTTCTATTTTTATATATAAATTCATTAATCTAAAAAACATATTTCTAGATCTATTACTGAAGCCTCTAAAACGTGTATGACTGAATTACTGACACCCCAATTACTGTCAGCTAACCTAATACGGTTTATTACTCATTTTACGGTTATGTCGTCTCATGTACATGAGCAACCACTGCTATGACAGTAATACCAAAATGCTTGAAACGCTTGTACCAATCACTATCACCCATATATTAATTAAAAAGGCTTAATTAATCGTTATATAACGATCGTTGTGATTTTCTATGATACTTATATTGGGTGCGTTCAGCCGACACAACCGGTGAGTAACCGGTGAGTGATTTCCCTAGATTTTACTCTGAACGCAACCGGTTACTTACCACTTATTCAACATGTTTAGTAACCGGTCGCCATTTTTTGTACCGGAAAGAAACTACGGTACATTTGGGATCAGTGATCACTTCAACGGTTTTTCAAGATGTCGGCACCCGTTCAAAATAATACAAGTACAAATAGTATATTTTATATTGGAGAATATACTTATAATGATACACTATATACAATCCATGCTACGTTGGGGTGTTTTGACCACCCAACATATTGTTTCCAACAGTGTTTACTAATATCTATAATTCAAAAATTTCTGTTCTTTATTTAATCCTATGTTTTTTATTTTAGGATGTAATATCCAATATTATAGGTTATATATTTTATTTTGTGCATTTTAAAACTATCACTCGATTAAAAAATGTATACTTACTTCAAAACTTATGCGTGATATTCGAAAATGTTCTTTAAACAAATTATTAGTATATAGAGGAACTATAACCGCTGCATAATCTTCAATTCTGGATCTAACGCCGCGTTCTCTTATTACTAAATCATTATTAATAGGTTCTGCCAAATCATCTATTAATATTCTTATTAAATTGCAATCGAACCCATCATCCAAAGCAATTAATAATGCTGGATCCATTTTTTTATATTCCCGCCAGATATACAAAACTGCCGTTCAGCAGACACTGATCACTGATCACTGGTGACTCGCAACTGTTGTCTCACCGGTTACTCACCGGTTTTGTCGGCTGAACGCACCCACTGTACTAAAAAATTATTGTTTATTATGTAAATAATTTAAACATAGTAATTATAGCCCTTTCTTTAGTGCCCTGTTTTCTCTTTCACTAGTAAGGAAGTAGCCATTTCCACTGTTGTCATCAAATTAAAATTTTATATCGTCTTATAGAAATTAATGAAAAAAAAATATTAAGTGGTGCATTTTCTAACGTATAGATTATAGGTTGAATTACATAATTCTTTTTTTGTATGACTTTACAACGTTTATTTATTCGTTATTTTCAGTAAAATAGCTTAAGGTGACAGTAATTGGGTAGGTGTCAGTAATTGGGGGTTCTACCCTAATAAATTAAATGGTAATAGTAGGGACACTGTCAGTAATTGGCACATGTAACACTTCTTACCGGCGCCGAGACCGGCCGACCCGCCGTCCGCTCTTGCCCAGATATGGGCCAGGACCGGCGGCGGGCGGTCTTTTGCGGCGGTTGCCGCGGCTCCGCCCCCCAAGAAGAGGGGACAGAAGCGACGTCTCGCCGGCAGTCCGGCGCGCTTGCCCGCGGGCGGACCGGGGACAGGTGTTCACCCTCCCCCCGCGTCTGCCTCCCCCGCCGTGGGGAGGACCGCGCCCGTTCCGGCTCCCCCGACTCCCGCGCCCACTAAGGGGCGCAAGAAGCGGAGGGCGGCGCCAACCGCCCCCGCAGCATCGGGGACCACGGCGACGCGAGTTGCGGCGATGGGGGGGGGGGGTTGGTGCTCCCCCTCCGGCAACGCAGCCGGGCGGCTCCGCTGTAAGGGCCGTCAAGAAAAAGAAAGCGGTGGCAGTTGCGCCGGCGCCGGTGTCGGTCGCTCCGACCCGGGCGCCTGGTGCACCCGCGGCCCCGCAGGGCACGTGGGCCCAGGTTGTAGGCCGAAAGGCTAAGAGGGCGGCGAAGGCGGCTGCGGGTGGCAGCGCCGAGATGGCGGTGCGGGGGAGGGGCGCAGTGGCGCCGGCTCCCCAGCGGTCGGGCGCTCCCGGGAGAGCCCCGGTTGCGATCCCGCGCGCCCCCAGATCCGCGGCGGTGGCGATCACCGCTCCGGCTGGGGGGGAGAAGGATTTCTCTGCGCCGGTCGCCGGCGCAATGGCGGCCATTAAGGTCGCCGACCTCGGCATCGCAGCGATGCGACCGAGGCGCGCCGTAACCGGGGGCCTAGTGCTAGAAATCCCGGGGGCCCAGGGCCCGGCCAAGGCCGCGGCGCTGAAGGCCAAGCTCGTGGTGCAACTGGGGGACAGTGGCATCAAGGTCCACTGCCCCCAGAGGATGGCTGAGTTTCGCGTCGGCGGCCTCACGGAGTTGGCGTCCGAGGACGCCATCTGCGCCACCATCGCGACGCAGGGGGGTTGTGCGCCGGCTGATGTGTCGGTCGGCGACAAGCGGCGGGATCCAGCGGGGCTGTTCTCCGCATGGGTCCGCGCGCCCGCGGCGGCGGCGTCAGTACTCGTTAAGGCAGGGAAAATTGTCATAAATTCCCTTGCCGCGCGAGTGACGCCGCTCGCACAGAGGAGGCTGCAGTGCTTCCGGTGCCTGGAGTACGGCCACGCACAGGCCAAGTGTTCCAGCCCGGAGGACAGGCGCCTACTCTGCTAAAGGTGCGGGGTAGCGGGACACACGGCGCGACTGTGCGTCGCCGTCCCTTGCTGCCCCCTATGCACCAGCGCGGGTTTGCCGGCCGGGCACCGAATGGGTGGCCCGGCCTGCCGCCCTCTCCCTGTGTCAGGGAGGGGCAAGAAGAAGAAGGGCGGCGGGGTTCCCGGGGGGGTTGCTCCCCCCGCGCCGGCGGCGCCTCGAGTGATTTCGCCCCCACCCACGCCCGCGTCCGCTTCCGCGGTGGCTTGCCCCGCCGCGCCCGCCGTGAATATGGAGACCAGTGCTCTGGTCTCCACCTCGGCGGCCAAGTCCGGCGCGGGCAAGCGGAAGGCCCAGGAGGATCCGGGTGCCTCGTCGCACTCGATTCCGTCTTCGCCCGGGGGTTCTCCCCGCAAGGGGTCGAGAAAGAAGAAGGAGAGGGGGGGCAGCCCAGTGCTCCCCCTCAGCGGTCCTCGACCCGAGGGGAGAGCGGCCTTTTTAAAGGCCGGGAAAGCGACTCCGCCCGTGCTAACAACCGGGGGGGCGGAGACGGCGATCGACGCCGAGGAGGCACTACTCCTCGCGCAGTCGGTCGCCGCGTCATACGGTGGGGGGGCTCTGCCCCCCGCCGCGGAGAGTGCAGACGGGGCACCCGAGCCATCGGGAGTTGCAGCCCGACCTGAGCAGGAGCCGGCGGAGGCCGCTGACAAGGCTTTGTAATGCCTCGCGGCCCGCCGATCCTGCTCGCCAACTTAAACCACTCTATGCGAGCGCACGACCTGCTTACGCAGGCTTGCATAGAGATGGGGGTCGGGCTGGTCATCGCCACCGAACCGTATCCGCTTGTGGACCGATGTTTTCGGTCCACGAACCCGGATCGGCAGGTGGCGATGATGTGGGACGTGCATCGCGGATCCCTGCCGTGCTCGATCGCCCGACACGGCAGGGGATGGATGGCCGCGAGATGGGGGGAATTCCTCGCGGTGGGTGTTTACCTTGCGCCGAGGTTTTCCGTCCCGGAGTTCGAGGATCGGCTGCACGCGTCAATGCCGCGGGCCGGGCCGCCGGGCGGGGGTTGGAAGGCGGTGTACTGGTGGTCGCCAGAGATCGCGCAACTCCGCGCGGCGAATCTCGTGGCTAGGCGCCGGTACACCAAGGCCCGTCGTCAAGACCGACGACGGGTCTCGGAGGAGCAGCTCCTCGAGTTGCGCCACGCCTTTGCGGCGGCGCGACACGAACTTCGAGGAGCTATTGCCCGGGCGAAAGACGATTCCTGTCGGGAGTTCGTCGCTACCCTCAACGAGGACCCTTGGGGGCGTCCGTACAGGGCCGTGACCATCAAGCTCGGACCCTGGGCGCCCCCCGCCACAGAGGGCCTCGATCCCCGGCTCCTAGACCAGGTTCTAGAGGCGCTATTCCCCCCTCCCCCGGTGCACGGGGAGGGTGGCGCCGACGAGTCCGGGGATCCTTGGTTGAGCAGGGGCGCGGATACCTCCGACGCCCCTGGGGTTAGCGACGAGGAGCTCGCGACCGCTGTGGCGCGAATGCGCAAGCGGAACGCGGCTCCTGGTCCCGACGGTGTGCCCGGGCGAGTGCTGGCCTGCACTATGGGCGCCCTAGGAGCCGGCCTCAAGCGGATATTTAACGCCGCTCTGAGGACCGGTAGATTCCCCCCTGCTTGGAAGGAGGCGAGGCTAGTCCTCCTTCGCAAGCCCGGAAGACCCGCTGAGTCACCCTCGGCGTACAGACCGATATGCCTCCTGGACGAGGCGGGCAAGCTGCTCGAGAGAGTTATAGCTGCCCGCCTGTGCGATCACCTAGAGGCCGTGGGCCCAGATCTATCCGACCGCCAATACGGCTTTAGGCGGCAGCGATCGACCATCGACGCCATTAAGATGGTACGGTCGCTGTCGCGCCGGGCGGCCGAGGGAGGCGGTGTCAGCGTGGCGGTGTCACTAGACATCGCCAACGCGTTTAACACCGTCTCCTGGGCGGCGATCGAGCGGGCGTTGCTCTATCATAACGTCCCGCTCTACCTTCGCCGCCTGATCTGGGACTTTCTCCGCGGCCGTGTGGTGACGTACGTCGGCCAGGAGGGCGACGGGGTGACTCTCGTGTACCGCGGAGTCCCGCAGGGGTCCGTGCTAGGGCCCCTGTTGTGGATACTCGCATACGACGCGGTACTGCGGGTCGAGCTGCCATCGCTAAGGGTGTCGCTGGTATGTTACGCCGACGACACCCTGGTGGTAGCTGCCGGGCAGAACTGGAAGGAGGCGATAAGCCTCGCCGAGGAAACGCTGCGACGCGTCATCACCTCGATCGGGACGCTTGGTCTGCGAGTCGCCTTGGACAAAACCGAGGCGATGTGGCTCGCGGACAGGGTTGGGAGCGGTGTCCCCAACAGAGCGTCCCTGAGGATCGGGGATGCCTGCATCAGGGTCGGACGTTCGATGAAGTATCTCGGTCTGACCCTGGATACCTACTGGCGATTCACGCGCCACTTCAAAACCCTCGCCCCCAGGTTGGAGAAGCAGGTATTCGCCTTCGGGCGAATCATGCCCAACCTGGGTGGACCACACGAGGGAGTTCGGCGACTCTATGTGACGGTCGTTCGGTCCATGGCGCTGTATGGCGCGCCTATATGGGCGGCGACCTGGAGGACTGCCGCGTTGGGCGTGAACTCTTGGCCAGAGTTCATCGCCGCGCAGTCCTCCGAGCCGTGCGAGCGTATCGCACGGTGTCACACACCGAGCTGTCCGCTCTGGCTGGGTCCCCCCCATTCCATCTGCTCGCGGAGATGGAGGCGGAGGTTTATTCCACCGTCCATGATCTCCGCGAAGCTGGGGACCCGAATGCCATCGGACCAGAAGTGATGCGGGGCCAGGCCCGACAACGCATGGGAGCCAAGTGGCTCGAGTGGTTAGCCCTCCCGCGACATCGGGAGGGCCGCGTTGTCGGGGCGCTCCTACCCATCATGAACGAATGGGTGGGGCGTGGGTACGGCAGGCTCACCTTCCGTCTGACGCAGATATTGACCGGAGTTGGATGCTTCGGCAATTATCTGTGTCGCATAGGGCGGGAGGAGTCGTCGCAGTGTTTCAGCTGCGACTCGGGCGATGAGGACACGGCCGACCACACGCTGGCGGTTTGCCGGTCGTGGTCGGACGAGCGGCGTGTCCTCGAGTCGCGGCTGGGTCCCGATCTCTCGCTACCGACGGTCGTGCGTCGGATGGCGGGAGATCGGGAGTGCTGGAAGGCCGTCTCCGCATTTGCGGAGGCGGTAATTTTGAAGAAGGAGGAGGCGGAGCGGGGCAGGATCCGCACCGGGCTTCCGTCCCGCGTAGCCGCCCCTCGGAGATCCGGTAGGATCGGGAGGAGGAGATGACCCGGGGCCGGGGGAGGTAGGGCGGTGCCGTAATTAAGTGAGTCACCCCCGCTCCCCGTCGGCATCAACCCCGGGTCGGAGGCGGCCTTAGCCGCGAGTTGCCGTCGGCGTCGCGTCGTGGCAGGGCGCGACGCGCGACGGCGGAGTTACGAACAGGGGGGGTCCTCGTGTCAGAGGGCCGCCCGGGGAGCAGCCGACCATCTGCTGCTCCCCCGGGAGCCGCGCCATTGGCGCCGTTTTTAGCGCGCTCCCGAGGAAGGCGGTCGAACAGGTATAGGGTGAGTGCGGCGGTCAATTGACCATATGACCAAGTGCCGCCTCCCCGCCCGGGCGCGACCCTTCGGGCCGCGTCCGGGTCACTGCTCGACCGCGGGGGGTCGCGGGGTGGGGGTGCCGGGGGGCACGCTCACCCCTCCACCACATCGTGCGACCCCCCCAGAAGTGGCGACGCGGCCGCGTGGTGCGTCTCGCGTCGCCGGAGTTTTGGGAAGACCCCGCGCGTTGCCGCGCGGGGTTGTTGAGCGCGGAGCCAGCATTTGCGCTGAGGGGGGGACAAGCGAATGTATCGCTAGTTTGCTCTCGCACAAGTCCTCCCCCTCGAGCGCGCGACTCCGCGCCCGAGGACGACCACCGTGGAGTTTTAGTGGGTGCAAGCCCCACACAACCCCGTCCCTCCCCCGGGGGGCGGGGTATCCGTTAGGGATTTCTCCACGTTAAAAAAAAAAAAAAAAAAAAAAAAAAATGTAATACTTTAAAAATATCTTTTGTTGCTGTATATAGTTTATGTGTTTGTTTATACTCTATAGTATTAATTAAATAATTGTATTAATTACTTATGTCAGGTATTGTTCACGTTCTGAATACGGAATTACGCGGATCGTTCCTGAAATCTCGGCACGCAGAATACAGTCTAAGATTCCACAGGCCACAGCCAAGGGAATATATGCGAACGTGGACAATGTCTGATATAATTAATTAATACAATTATTTATTTAACACTATAGAGTTTAAACAAACTCATAAACTATATACAGCAACAAAAGATATTTTTAAAGTATTACATTTTTTTTTTTTTTTTTTAACGTGGAGAAATCCCTAACGGATACCCCGCCCCCCGGGGGAGGGACGGGGTTGTGTGGGGCTTGCACCCACTAAAACTCCACGGTGGTCGTCCTCGGGCGCAGAGTCGCACGCTCGAGGGGGAGGACTTCTGCGAGAGCAAACTAGCGATACATTCGCTTGCCCCCCCCTCAGCGCAAATGCTGGCTCCGCGCTCAACAACCCCGCGCGACAACGCGCGGGGTCTTCCCAACACTCCGGCGACGCGAGACGCACCACGCGGCCGCGTCGCCACTTCTGGGGGGGTCGCACGATGTGGTGGAGGGGTGAGCGTGCCCCCCGGCACCCCCACCCCGCGACCCCCCGCGGTCGAGCAGTGACCCGGACGCGGCCCGAAGGGTCGCGCCCGGGCGGGGAGGCGGCACTTGGTCATATGGTCAATTGACCGCCGCACTCACCCTATACCTGCTCGACCGCCTTCCTCGGGAGCGCGCTAAAAACGGCGCCAATGGCGCGGCTCCCGGGGGAGCAGCAGATGGTCGGCTGCTCCCCGGGCGGCCCTCTGACACGAGGACCCCCCCTGTTCGTAACTCCGCCGTCGCGCGTCGCGCCCTGCCACGACGCGACGCCGACGGCAACTCGCGGCTAAGGCCGCCTCCGACCCGGGGTTGATGCCGACGGGGAGCGGGGGTGACGCACTAAATTACGTCACCGCCCTACCTCCCCCGGCCCCGGGTCATCTCCTCCTCCCGATCATACCGGATCTCCGAGGGGCGGCTACGCGGGACGGATGCCCGGTGCGGATCCTGTCCCGCTCCGCCTCCTCCTTCTTCAACATTACCGCCTCCGCAAATGCGGAGACGGCCTTCCAGCACTCCCGATCTCCCGCCATCCGACGCACGACCATCGGTAGCGAGAGATCGGGACCCAGCCGCGACTCGAGGACACGCCGCTCGTCCGACCACGACCGGGAAACCGCCAGCGTGTGGTCGGCCGTGTCCTCATCGCCCGAGTCGCAGCTGAAACACTGCGACGACTCCTCCCGCCCTATGCGACACAGATAATTGCCGAAGCATCCAACTCCGGTCAATATCTGCGTCAGACGGAAGGTGAGCCTGCCGTACCCACGCCCCACCCATTCGTTCATGATGGGTAGGAGCGCCCCGACAACGCGGCCCTCACGATGTCGCGGGAGGGCTAACCACTCGAGCCACTTGGCTCCCATGCGTTGTCGGGCCTGGCCCCGCATCACTTCTGGTCCGATGGCATTCGGGTCCCCAGCTTCGCGGAGATCATGGACGGTGGAATAAACCTCCGCCTCCATCTCCGCGAGCAGATGGAATGGGGGGGACCCAGCCAGAGCGGACAGCTCGGTGTGTGACACCGTGCGATACGCTCGCACGGCTCGGAGGACTGCGCGGCGATGAACTCTGGCCAAGAGTTCACGCCCAACGCGGCAGTCCTCCAGGTCGCCGCCCATATAGGCGCGCCATACAGCGCCATGGACCGAACGACCGTCACATAGAGTCGCCGAACTCCCTCGTGTGGTCCACCCAGGTTGGGCATGATTCGCCCGAAGGCGAATACCTGCTTCTCCAACCTGGGGGCGAGGGTTTTGAAGTGGCGCGTGAATCGCCAGTAGGTATCCAGGGTCAGACCGAGATACTTCATCGAACGTCCGACCCTGATGCAGGCATCCCCGATCCTCAGGGACGCTCTGTTGGGGACACCGCTCCCAACCCTGTCCGCGAGCCACATCGCCTCGGTTTTGTCCAAGGCGACTCGCAGACCAAGCGTCCCGATCGAGGTGATGACGCGTCGCAGCGTTTCCTCGGCGAGGCTTATCGCCTCCTTCCAGTTCTGCCCGGCAGCTACCACCAGGGTGTCGTCGGCGTAACATACCAGCGACACCCTTAGCGATGGCAGCTCGACCCGCAGTACCGCGTCGTATGCGAGTATCCACAACAGGGGCCCTAGCACGGACCCCTGCGGGACTCCGCGGTACACGAGAGTCACCCCGTCGCCCTCCTGGCCGACGTACGTCACCACACGGCCGCGGAGAAAGTCCCAGATCAGGCGGCGAAGGTAGAGCGGGACGTTATGATAGAGCAACGCCCGCTCGATCGCCGCCCAGGAGACGGTGTTAAACGCGTTGGCGATGTCTAGTGACACCGCCACGCTGACACCGCCTCCCTCGGCCGCCCGGCGCGACAGCGACCGTACCATCTTAATGGCGTCGATGGTCGATCGCTGCCGCCTAAAGCCGTATTGGCGGTCGGATAGATCTGGGCCCACGGCCTCTAGGTGATCGCACAGGCGGGCAGCTATAACTCTCTCGAGCAGCTTGCCCGCCTCGTCCAGGAGGCATATCGGTCTGTACGCCGAGGGTGACTCAGCGGGTCTTCCGGGCTTGCGAAGGAGGACTAGCCTCGCCTCCTTCCAAGCAGGGGGGAATCTACCGGTCCTCAGAGCGGCGTTAAATATCCGCTTGAGGCCGGCTCCTAGGGCGCCCATAGTGCAGGCCAGCACTCGCCCGGGCACACCGTCGGGACCAGGAGCCGCGTTCCGCTTGCGCATTCGCGCCACAGCGGTCGCGAGCTCCTCGTCGCTAACCCCAGGGGCGTCGGAGGTATCCGCGCCCCTGCTCAACCAAGGATCCCCGGACTCGTCGGCGCCACCCTCCCCGTGCACCGGGGGAGGGGGGAATAGCGCCTCTAGAACCTGGTCTAGGAGCCGGGGATCGAGGCCCTCTGTGACGGGGGGCGCCCAGGGTCCGAGCTTGATGGTCACGGCCCTGTACGGACGCCCCCAAGGGTCCTCGTTGAGGGTAGCGACGAACTCCCGACAGGAATCGTCTTTCGCCCGGGCAATAGCTCCTCGAAGTTCGTGTCGCGCCGCCGCAAAGGCGTGGCGCAACTCGAGGAGCTGCTCCTCCGAGACCCGTCGTCGGGCTTGACGACGGGCCTTGGTGTACCGGCGCCTAGCCACGAGATTCGCCGCGCGGAGTTGCGCGATCTCTGGCGACCACCAGTACACCGCCTTCCGACCCCCGCCCGGCGGCCCGGCCCGCGGCATTGACGCGTGCAGCCGGTCCTCGAACTCCGGGACGGAAAACCTCGGCGCAAGGTAAACACCCACCGCGAGGAATTCCCCCCATCTCGCGGCCATCCATCCCCTGCCGTGTCGGGCGATCGAGTACGGCAGGGATCCGCGATGCACGTCCCACATCATCGCCACCTGCCGATCCGGGTTCGTGGACCGAAAACATTGGTCCACAAGCGGATACGGTTCGGTGGCGATGACCAGCCCGACCCCCATCTCTATGCAAGCCTGCGTAAGCAGGTCGTGCGCTCGCATAGAGTGGTTTAAGTTGGCGAGCAGGATCGGCGGGCCGCGAGGCATTACAAAGCCTTGTCAGCGGCCTCCGCCGGCTCCTGCTCAGGTCGGGCTGCAACTCCCGATGACTCGGGTGCCCCGTCTGCACTCTCCGCGGCGGGGGGCAGAGCCCCCCCACCGTATGACGCGGCGACCGACTGCGCGAGGAGTAGTGCCTCCTCGGCGTCGATCGCCGTCTCCGCCCCCCCCGGTTGTTAGCACGGGCGGAGTCGCCTTCCCGGCCTTTAAAAAGGCCGCTCTCCCCTCGGGTCGAGGACCGCTGAGGGGGAGCACTGGGCTGCCCCCCCTCTCCTTCTTCTTTCTCGACCCCTTGCGGGGATAAGAGACGTGTTACATGTACCAATTACTGACAGTGTCCCTACTATTACCATTTAATTTATAATACCTAATAAAAACGATCCGCATTGTCAACAAACAGAATACGGTCCTACGCAACTGTAACGTCCGATTGCCAGGGACAACTGAGCGTTACTGGTTCTCGAGAGGAGAGCGGCGTCCCCTCGAGTATAGGATAGGTGGGGT
Organism: Andrena praecox; assembly: GCA_963932275.1. Taxonomy (NCBI): domain Eukaryota; kingdom Metazoa; phylum Arthropoda; class Insecta; order Hymenoptera; family Andrenidae; genus Andrena; species Andrena praecox. The sequence continues at coordinate 27,584,298 of OZ010729.1, forward strand.
TTCGTTATAATAGAGTAAAGGAGTAAAATCCAACTTAAACATTAACAATGGCTTGTTTATTCAACAACTAATTATACTTTAAGTAACAAATCAATATTAATTACAACTATGATTACAGTATTTTTGGTTTTCTTATATTTTATGTATATATATATATATGTGTGTGTCGTATTATGTACAAGACATGTATGTGTGTTGCAGTGTACAGCCGCTACCGTCTCCGGAGCGAGCTAATACTCTTGGCAACGTCTGCAGTAAGAACAGCCGCTACCGTTTCCGGAGCGAGCTAGTTACTCGTGGCAGAGTTTGGGTTCTATACTCTTATGACCTTGCATTTACCAAGTGCACCAGCCGCTACCGTCTCCGGAGCGAGCTAAATGCCTTTGCAAGAGCGAGGTTCTATAGCTTTTGAGTACACAACCGATAAAGGAGCACCTGTATCTATCCACTGAAGACCAGCCGCTACCGTCTCCGGAGCGAGCTCAATCTTACTGGTCAGACCTTAGCTACCTCTACGCTTGTGCACTCGCAAGCAGAGTCTTGACTGAATCACTGTGCTACGTGAACCTCCTTTTATACCATGATTTTGGCGGATTGGCGCACGCGCAGTGGTTTTCTCGCTTATTATCTTATATTTTATCTTATATTCTTAACAACGCTTATAATCAACTATTCCTAATGTGTTTCGTAATATTTGTCTTTTATATATTCGCTTAATTATAATTGTAAAGTGATTCTACGCGTATCGTAATGTATCGCTGTTTTACCGACTGTCGATAATACCGGGTTCGAGTCCGCGTGGGACGTTACACAACCACTCGCAACGTATGCGTGTCGTTTCCGCAACGACCATCACAGCAAATGGACTTATATATTTTCAATAGGGTTTAAGCAAACTGCTAAACTGTATACAGCATCAAAAGATACTCCCAATGGCCCTATAACCCAGTGTACCCCATCTGTTTTTAGTGATTCGTTAAGAAATTGTAATGGAAATATTAATTTATGTATGTGACGTCCCACTATTTTTCGCGCGGTTATAACTAGCATCTTCCCTATAAATGACTCCATAACTACGCCAAAATCACTAAACCTCAACTCTTACCCCTTTCACCAAACAGCGGGCCATGTCGAAGATGTACCTAAGCGGTCCCCATCTCGAGATGGTCAACTGTAAAATCCCCTTCCCCTCTTCGCCCTACGAGGCACGACCTCCTTCCCACACATTTAGTTATAACCAAGTCCCTCGTCCCAAACCCTCTTACTTAGAGACCACGTCTCAATCCTCCTCAACTACACACCAAATCAACGCCACCTTCGCCCTCCAATCAAACCACGCAAAACCCATCCAATAGGTTGAGTATCCCCTTTTCGAACGCCTAAATAAAAACCCCGGAAGTCCTATTGCGACGCATATTTCGCGCAGTAGTCATAAATACAATCTAATTATAGACCGCATATTTTGCACATGAGTCATGGTGCATACCGCGCATATCCCGCAGTCCTAAACATTGTATAAATACAAGGGCCCCAGAGGCTGTACTCTCTCTTCTACGGAAACAATACCGCGGAACAGTACGTTATTATAAACTTTCACTCTTCTACGGAAACTTTCTCAGGAAGTAACATATCTATAGTAGGCGATTATTATAACCAACGTCCGAACATAAATTCAGTGCCCTACGGATTATTCGTCTACGGCAACTACTGTAAGCGATTATTATTAACTATCGTACCAGTGCATATTATATTGTATTGCTTATTCATATTAATACGTATTGCTTTACATTATTATTTTGCTAAGCTTATTGCTTCATATTACTATTTTGCTAATGCTTATTGCTCTATATCGTTGTCATTGCTAATTCTTATTCCATTATATTATTATCATCCTACTAATATAATAAATGCGAAAGTGTGTTTGGATGTTTGTTACTCAATCACGTCACAACTACGCAACGGATCTTTCTGAAATTTCTGAATAAAACATAGGATACTTTTTATTCCGATTGATTGCATAATTCCTGTAGGAGAAGGAATATACAGTATACATGTACTCGCCAAGAGCCAGGCCAGACCTACGCGCTAAGACCTCGGCGCTATCCCCACTACTTCTGTTTCACTTCCGTCCCGCGAAGACGAGAGCGAGATGGAACGATAACATGTCAGAGGGAGTGAAAGCGTGCGGGGAACGGTAGGAGACAGACGACGCGTGTATACAATGTCTCGCTCTGTCTCTCGAACGCCTGATACTCCGTCCTTTGTGTGCGCGACGGACATGAGCGTTTACTCGAAACCACGACCAGCTACCGCTTCATCGCACCGTGCTACCGACAAGACAGAAGCGAAGAATACACATTACTAAACGCCTAAACTACGTTACCGGATCATAACATCCTATCCTACTATCCTACTTCCTATCCTACTAATATAATAAATGCAAAAGTGTGTTTGGATGTTTGGATGTTTGTTAGTCAATCACGTCGCAACTACGAAACGGATCTTTTTGAAATTTTGAATATACGTAATCTAGGACCAGGAATAACATACGGGATACTTTTTATCCCGATTTTTTTACCCAATCTGAACCAAATTTTGCATAATTACTGTCTAGAACCGTGTGGAAAATATAGGCTACTATGAAATCTGGACATACCACCCTTTCCCCCTTATTTCACCCCCTTGACACTCCGTGATAATCGAAGTTTTACCCGGGCAACGCCGGGTACTTTAAGCTAGTTGCTAATAATCATGTATCTCATGTTCATACATACAGGGTGTCCGCAGGAAGACTGGACAGTTGAATATCTCCTAAAGTATTGGAGATAAAAATTTTAAAAAAATATGTAAATTAATGGTTCGATGGGGCTGATTAATTAGCCGCGACGGATTTTTTTTCGATTATTATTTTAAAAGATACGATGGTCAAGTTCGGTTTTTCAAATGGCACTAACTTTTTTGAAGTCCTGAGTTGATAGTGCGTTCCAAGACGAATTCAATAAGCTTTAATGTATACACTTGATTTCCACTGTTTTTTTTTAGATATTGCGCTTGCAAATTTGCTGATTTTCACTTGAAGAAAACCCTCTGGAATAGCAAGGACCGGGGGCGGTCTTGTTGGCGCCACGGGTGGCCTTGCCTGTTGAAATAGATACCTACCTGCCAAAGGTCTACACAGGCCCAAAGGCTGGACAATTCTTTTCCGTCAGAAATGCTACTTAGGTAGGTACATCTGCGGTATCGAGAAGCGCACCGTTACTTTTATTTCGCACTTGCTTCTACGCTCGGATGGCCGGTTATTTTGGGAGGGGTGCAAGTTCGATTGGTTAGGTTAGGAGGTGTGAAAGTTGCTAGACTAAATTTCAACCATTGGGAGCAGATTGCATTAGAACCAATCGGATTTGCATCCCTCACAAACGGCTGCTCTCTTAAAGAGGCCCTCTTCACGGCAATATCCCCTCCCCAATGCCCACCTTCTCTCGCGCGGAATACGTCAACGCATGCTTTAGGTTTTGATGTTGAAGCTCGTGTTTATACTCGAGATGACCACGCATCGACAGCGGGCTACCCCTTTTCTTCCTGTGTCTCTCCACGAGGAGTATTGTCGGTGGATTGTAGGAGCGTAGATGTCGGGATGCCAGTTATTGAATTCAGGAGACGATAGAAACACTTTATTACAAAACACACATGTACTATAATTAAAGAAAATCGTATTCCTCTCGGGTAGGAGTACTGACAATGATCGAACTTGCGCCCCACTTCGCGCAGACCGATTACGCGGAGGGTAGTCGGGTGTCACACACTGCACAAATGATACAGGGCAACAATTCTGGAGCAACGCCCGTCAAGGAGATGCGGCCTGGTACCCCGTGGCGAGGACGGCCCTTCGCAGTGCCTCGCCCGATTTTTATGGCTTTTTTCGGAAAAAGGTACGAATCCTGGGCCGAACGTAACGAATTGGGGTCGAGCCGACGCAGTCGAGGGTAAAATATCCATTACAGCGTATTAAGAAATTCTTTTCTTCATCGTGTCGAAAGGAATGTGACGCCAATGGATTCCTTATGCTTTTCTGATGAAAATCATACCAAATATCACACAAATCGGATTACTTTGATACAAGCTGTTTGTATTCCCTATGCAAAAGTTGTCCGATTTACACGACATTTGTAATGATTTTCATCGGAAAAACATAAGGAATCCATACGACGGGCACATACTCGAGAGATAAGGGATCCGTCTTTAATTTGAAGATAGGACGAACCAGGCGGCACTACGCACAGTCAGCGAACTACATGCCCTCTTTCTTCCTGTGTCTCTTCGCGAGCCGTATTGATATTGAATAATAATTTTTAATTGCTAGTTCCCAAACATTCGGCCAGAGCATTTCGGTAGGATCGCGGTTTATGACAGTATTGTCCCGCGAGTCGGCGGTAGAGAACGGTTTCCTACAGTTTTGGGTAATTTATGACTTAGCTGGTTCCGCCTCGTAGCAGACGTGACTCAGGGTACCGGCAAAGGGAAAAAGGAAAGGTATGCATTTTCTTCTTTATAGCAACTCGAAGACTTTCTGTTTCTCTTCCCTTCGGACTCTTTCGAACCGAAACACGTGGTGTCTGCTTTCTATCTCGAAGCAATGGGTACACTGGCAGTAAAAGGACGAAGCGCGGGCTTTTGTGAAAGTGTACGAATGGTTCGTTCGTTGCACTTCTGCAAAGCACGTGTGTTTCGAAAATGTGATGGCTTCTTTTTACCTAAAACCTCTTGTCCTGGCGGGGGTTAACTCATATTGGAACGAGAACTTGGAAAAAATCCTGTCAGTCAGCTAGCAATCATGTCGCAGAAATGTTCACGGCCAAAGAATATTACGCGATGTTCTGGGTGTACGCTCGGAACAACGGGGACGCAAGTGCTGCTGCGCGAGAATTTGCGCTAGAATCACCGCGCTGAAGCATGCATCGACAATGGCGGTGGTCACGTGGAGCAGTTCTTGAATTGACAACAATCGGCTAATTTTCATGGAACGTAGGAGCAACACGTTCCATGAAAATTAAATTAAGTGATCAGTGTTAGTAGCCGTGCAGTGAAGTGAATATTCGGTGCATTAACCTGGACGCACCTGACATTGCGACCCTGAACTTTGGGTAGTGTCGTATACCTGGGACTAGCTGTGCACTGATCTCGTCCATCGATGACCAGGATCGGTTCAGTGACCCAGTGACACAGGTTTTCAAGCTGCAGGTGAATTTCCAACACGGGTGAGTTTTAGTTACATTATTGGCGGCTATAATTTTTTAAATTTAACGCAGGCTACGGCTTATTTCCGGAGATAATTCTCCAAATTTCCGTACGTAAATTTTTCTTCGGAGTTTTTAAACGAACTTATTTATTATCAACAACAGTGTTGGCCGTTATTTAACTACGGATTTTTATCACAATAACGAACTACGATCACTTTTCGTTCGTTCCCTGTTGCATTACCTTTTCGTTTGTACGTTATTAAAAAAGGAAATTTACGTGCTCATTATCCCCTCATTCCAAATAATTATTATTTTTGATTCGTCTAAAAAAAAACAACTGTGTATTCGTCTTTTTACGTTACACATGATTTTCATCCATTTATCCTTTATTCATTATTCACTTTAAATAGCAAACAAACCATGGCAAAAGGTTCGAATTTTTTGTTACGTCTTTTTCATTTGCCATTCTACGCAATTTCCTTCGATGCATGCCGCCTTGCTTGTTCGTAGTCACAGCGCGGCAACTCAGCCGTCAGACTCGCGCTCTGATTGGTCGGTGCTTTTTATTAATATCTCGTTAACGAATCCTCGGAGGGTATTTTCGCAAAGGAAAAAGTTGTTTGTAATCACCCCCCGAATCACCCCCTTTAAGGAACCGCAGTATTTTTGCGACACCCTGTATATATATATATTTCACACACGTGAAATACACTTATTAACCGCACCCATTTTTTTTTTAGAATTAATACAGATAATTACCCAGATAGCACACGACGTGTTAAGGGGGGATACCACTGTAATGGTCTGAAAAGTAAGGGTGTTTTCGGGATTTTTTTTCAACCAAACAAGGCAAGTATATCAATGTAATGCTTAGTATAGTCAATATGTACATATCGAAGGGTCAGAAATTTTTTTTTTCAATCAAATTCATAAATCCGCTTCCTGTATACTCTTCGTCAAAATTTGCGCTGCGGCAAAATCGTGCTTGTCGCGTTGACCAGGCCATATGCTTAATCCGAATTCAAAAAGACAACAATATTTAGAAACTAGAAGCCTACCTCTATTACATGACGATCAAAAAAAGTCAAAATCGCAAGGAATTACAAAATGGCGGACCACTGAATAAAAATCATGTTTTAGGAGTACAAAATTAAGGAAATGTTGATAAAAACATATAAGGAGGTCGTTAATTAAAAAAAAAACTGATCGCCAGGTAATAAAGGCGGGTTTTTCGTACAATAAATGCCCTTGCTGGTGTCAATTGGACGTATCTGTATTACTGTCAACGCGGTTGAAAAATGTAATTCTGAGGAAAACGCGTTCAATGTTCCGCGTGCTTGACACCGCTTCACGGAAAATACTATATCTCGGTCAATTTTTGAATTCCTTCATAAAATTTGGAGAGAGCATTCTTGAAACGTACGTCTTTCAGAAAATGTAAATAAGAAAAAAATCGATTTTTCCGATTTTTTACAGTGGTCTCCCTTGGGGTTAGGCCACCTTGGACGGAGCAAAATTGCAGTCATTTTCGGCATTTTTTTAGGAAGATCATGAAATAAATAGAAAATTTAATATGAAGCCTGTTATTATACAACTCTCGACGGAAAAATCGTATTTGTTTTCCTACAAAATGGCGGCGGTAGAGCCGTGATACGCAAGATCTTGAGGAGCGACGTTTTCCATGGTGTTCAATCTCACGGCTATACCGTTTGACTTAGAACAAAAAACCAAAAAGATTTATTTTCTGCATGCCTCAAACTAGAGAAGTACGTACGGAAATCCAGAAACATTAATTTGTCTCGAAATGGTCAACATGGGAAGAAAAAGTGCATTTTTTTATAAAAGTGTCAATTTCAAAGAATATGTTCAAGATATCGCAAAACCGATACGTACTTCTCTAGTTTTAGGAATGTAGAAAATAAAACTTTTTGGTTTTTTGTTCTAAGTCAAACGGTATAGTCATGATATTGAACACCGTGGAAAACGTCGCTCCTCAATATCTTGCGTATCACAGATCTACCGCCGCCATTTTGTAAGAAAAAAATACGATTTTTTTCGGTGAGAGTTGTATAACAACAGGCTTCATATTAAAGGGTCTAGCCGGGTAAACTTAGTAGACCGAGAGCCAGTGAACATTTTACCTACGACATTTTTAAATGGAAATAATTCTTATTTTATGAAATCATATATACAGACGATAACGGAAACCATCGTCTGGCGGCCGGGCGTTAGAACAACGACGCGTGGGCGGACGTTGAAAGTGCAAAAAAACAGTAAAATTACGTCATTTTTTAATGGCATATTTTTTGTGTGGTAATTAATAACATAATGGTAAGTTAGAAAAAAATGTTGCCAGACGTTTTTATTAGAACTTAAGGGGCGCCAGACGGTCATAAAGTTGCATTTTTACAATGATCATTTACGTCATAGATCAGGCATCGGAATTAAGTGATCTTTTCGGCCGAGTTTCAAAGGCGACGCCTCCTTTCTCCCGCCGCGCGTCTTGGCCCCCGCGGCGGCCCGGAAGCCTCGAGCGCCTCAGGCCCGTGCCGTATGAACCGCGCGTGGCGCATTGGGGCGACACCCGTATCAATAGGTTTCCACATCACCCATGGGGTACTATTATCGATGCGTTTTTTTTTGTCAGTGGTATCCCCTGTAGGCCTATTCCACTGTGCCGCGTGATAAAAGATAGAGTGGAAAAGCGCGTTTTATTATCAAAATTTTAAACATGTTTGGGAAAACTAGATTGTCGCGCACGTTTCGACAATTTAGATTTAGATTTACCCAGCACGTCGAAACGTGCGCGAAAATATAGTTTTCCCAAACATGTTTAAAATTTTGATAATAAAACGCGCTTTTCCACTCTATTTTTTATCACGCGGCACAGTGGAATAGGCCTACAGGGGATACCACTGAAAAAAAAACGCATCGATAATAGTACCCCATGGGTGATGTGGAAACCTATTGATACGGGTGTCGCCCCAATGCGCCACGCGCGGTTCATACGGCACGGGCCTGAGGCGCTCGAGGCTTCTGGGCCGCCGCGGGGGCCAAGACGCGCGGCGGGAGAAAGGAGGCGTCGCCTCTGAAACTCGGCCGAAAAGATCACTTAATTCCGATTCCTGTCATAGATAAATGGCTGTTTCTTTTTTTAAACTTTAATTTAGAACCCCTTTAACACTAATATACAATTGCCAGACGAAATTCGCGGAACTAACACCTTGCCAGACGTGAGCAAAATCTCGGCCGGCACGCACATCGAAACCTCGACGCTACGCTTAATCTATTACTGTAATACTTCCTCAACAATTATCTGGAGACGCGGTAGCGTCTCGACGCCAAGTACAAGAAAGACACCCAGTATACAAGAAAGACACCCTGTATACATGAAAGACACCCTGTATAAAACACTCTGTATAAATGGCGATCGACTGCCCCTGCCGTTTATCCATGTTCCGAGACCCTGCATATATATGTCGAATGTCGCTACCGCTATCCTTTACTCGTCGCCAGGCTATTCTGAAACTTATTTCATTAATATTTCATCACCCCTGCAATATTTTTTAAATTTAAAGGCATTTTTCTTATGTAAACCGCATATAAGCCTTCGAATAAGACCAATTCCGAAAAAATCGGTCCACGCATGCTAGAGATATCGTAATATCGTCTCATGAAATTGTCAGAAATGGCAAGAATTTTGAATAAAATATTTATTCATATTAAAATATTTATTTCTATAAAAATATATCTGCTTAATATTATTTAATACATTGGCAAGCACCTTTATGTACTTGCAGCTCATTCTGATTTCACATCTTTTTTTAATTTTGTAATTATTATTATCTTCTATGTTTTGTGATTTACTTGATTTGATGTACTTGGCGTAATTTTTTTACTTTTTTGAAGTTTTTGAGGGGATCTCACTTCTTTTTTCCAAGATTAATTGTACTATTATTTGCAAATTCATATTCATACACACGTATTAATTGTTTCTTTATCCTGAATGCATGGAAAATCTTCCAGACGATTAGATCGAAACATTTGGATCAAATGTTGACGCATTAACGCATGATTGTACGTTACTTTGTCTGGTAATTTATTGATGAATAATAACGAAACAGCAAATGCACTCGCAACAACTCCGCAATCCCGACTGTTAGGTTGAGCTTGTAGGGGAAGGTGGGACAAGATGGGGTAGTTAAGGTTTGATGATGAATAAAACAGGTTTTCATAATCAACTAATCATTTTTTTTGTTTGAATCATTCTGTGGTAATAAGTCCTTCAGTTTAACTATGCATCAACCTAATCTCTACCGGTTTTAATAGAAAATTTCAGAAAAAGTCCTTTCTCCCGAATGTTAGATTGAGTGTGTACATGTGGACATTTAATAAATTCTTCGTCGATTTTTCCGCCATGTTTGGTCAAAAAAGGGTGTAACTTCTTAAGGTACATTTTATTGCACCAAAAAGGGTGCAAGGGTAAAGGGTGCAAGGGTAAAGGGTGCAAGGGTAAAGGGTGCAAGGGTAAAGGGTGCAAGGGTGAAGGGTGCAAGGGTAAAGGGTGCAAGGGTAAAGGGTGCAAGGGTAAAGGGTGCAAGGGTGAAGGGTGCAAGGGTGCAAGGGCAAAGGGTGTAAGGGCAAAGGGTGTAAGGACAAAGGGTGTAAGGGCAAAGGGTGCAAGGGTGAAGGGTGCAAGGGTGAAGGGTGCAAGGGTAAAGGGTGCAAGGTAAAGGGTGCAAGGGTGAAGGGTGCAAGGGCAAAGGGTGCAAGGGTGAAGGGTAAAGGGTGCAAGGGTGCAAGGGTAAAGGGTGCAAGGGTAAAGGGTGCAAGGGTAAAGGGTGCAAGGGTGAAGGGTGCAAGGGTGCAAGGGCAAAGGGTGCAAGGTAAAGGGTGCAAGGGTGAAGGGTGCAAGGGCAAAGGGTGCAAGGGTGAAGGGTAAAGGGTGTAAGGGCAAAGGGTGTAAGGGCAAAGGGTGTAAGGGTAAAGGGTGCAAGGGTAAAGGGTGTAAGGGCAAGGGGTGCAAGGGTAAAGGGTGCAAAGGTAAAGGGTGCAAGGGTAAAGGGTGCAAGGGTAAAGGGTGCAAAGGTAAAGGGTGCAAGGGTGAAGGGTAAAGGGTGTAAGGGCAAAGGGTGTAAGGGCAAAGGGTGTAAGGGTAAAGGGTGCAAGGGTAAAGGGTGTAAGGGCAAGGGGTGCAAGGGTAAAGGGTGCAAAGGTAAAGGGTGCAAGGGTAAAGGGTGCAAGGGTAAAGGGTGCAAAGGTAAAGGGTGCAAGGGTAAAGGGTGCAAGGGTAAAGGGTGTAAGGGCGAAGGGTGCAAGGGTGAGGGGTGTAAGAGCGAAGGGTGTAAGGGCGAAGGGTGCAAGGTAAAGGGTGCAAGGGTGAAGGGTGCAAGGGCAAAGGGTGCAAGGGTGAAGGGTAAAGGGTGTAAGGGCAAAGGGTGTAAGGGCAAAGGGTGTAAGGGTAAAGGGTGCAAGGGTAAAGGGTGTAAGGGCAAGGGGTGCAAGGGTAAAGGGTGCAAAGGTAAAGGGTGCAAGGGTAAAGGGTGCAAGGGTAAAGGGTGCAAAGGTAAAGGGTGCAAGGGTAAAGGGTGCAAGGGTAAAGGGTGTAAGGGCGAAGGGTGCAAGGGTGAGGGGTGTAAGAGCGAAGGGTGTAAGGGCGAAGGGTGCAAGGGTGAAGGGTGCAAGGTAAAGGGTGCAAGGGTAAAGGGTGCAAGGGTAAAGAGTATAAGGGTAAAGGGTGTAAGGGTAAATGGTAAAAGGTGTAACGGTATATAAGGGTATATAAAGGTATACGGGTATATAAGGGTGTAAGGGCATAAGGATGTAAGGATATAAGGGTATATAAGAGTATAAAGGTGTAACGGTATATAAGGGTGTAAGGGTATAAGGGTATATAAAAGTATAAGAGTATAAGTGTATATAAGGGTGTATGATTATATAAGAGTAGGGTGTAAGGGTATAAGGGTAAATATATAAGGGTGTAAAGTTATAATAATAAAGGTATAGAAGGGTGTATATATAAGAGTATAAGGGTGTAAGTGAATATATATGAGTATAAGGGTATAAGGGTATACCGGTATATAAGGGTGTAAGGGTATAAGGGTAGGTACATAAGAGTATAAGGGTATATAAGGGTATATACTCTGCGGAATGATCCCGAGAGTCGACGAACGAAACATGTGTGCGAAACTGATAGGTGTGTGTGTGTAACGCGTAGTATACGTATTTGGTTGACGAATTTTCGACTGGAGAAGAAAAATTTTCTCTTAGCAATTCTGACAATTTCATGAGGCGATATTACGATATCTCTAGCATGCGTGGACCGATTTTTTCGGAATTGGTCTTATTCGAAAGCTTATATGCGGTTTACATAAGAAAAATGCCTTTAAATTTAAAAAATATTGCAGGGGTGATGATATATTTGTAACCGTTAAGCCGCGGGGTTACCGGTGGGACGGTGGAGGAACCGTATCGCCAGCTCAGGACGGTGGTCCAGGGCCGCCGATCGAATGACTTTGTACGCAGAGGTAAGGTAGAGTACGACAATTTATTCACGCTGTTGTACAAGGTGTCCCGGCCAGGTCTATGCTGGCAAACAGTGTATGAACGGCTTAAACCTAGACTTAGCTTATCGGCGCGGATCGCGTCGCGTACTTCGGAGCGTTGGTCGACGATGCGTAATGCGGCGCGTGTCGCGGCGCGTATCTCGGTGCGGATAGCGGTGGTCGATTCGGCGAGAGTGGAGAGGAAAGACGATTTGACCCTTCGGTGTCCAGGCGGGCCAACCCTGCCAATGGACCCTGGTCGGAGAGTCGGGGGGGTCCGGTCACCCAGTGGGCACAGCCCGCGGGTGAGTCGGCGACTGTAAGGACGCTCTCGAGAACAGAGATAACTCTGTTCGGGAGATCGATGGCGGTTATCGGTATTTCGTCCAGAGGATGGCTCACGCTGTCCTTCTGGGAACCGTGGAGGTGTGGAGGCGAAAAATGCACAGAGACTCAGTCTGTGGACGCACGAGAACTGGTGTGAAACACGGGCGCTTGTCTTTCGCAAGAACGAGTGTTTCGGCACAAGAACGTGGAATCGCACAGGAGGTCTCCGGGAGAGGCGTACTTCGTACTAACGCTCTAGGCGGTCTCTGCCAAATAGGCCTATGCCCCCGACCTGTATGTCCTCGTCCGCACATTTTCGGCAGCGAGAGAGTCTCTCGCTGTGAAACCCTCTCGCGCCAGTTCTCGGTATTGCGGACGAGTGGTGGGGGGCAAGACCGTTGGCGTAGCGCGGTACGCGCTGCCTCGGTCGGGCGCGTGGTGGGGGGGGGGGGGGGGGGTAAGATCGTCGCCCCACCGGCGTAACTCGTTACATATTAATGAAATAAGTTTCAGAATAGCCTGGCGACGAGTAAAGGTTAGCGGTAGCGACGTCGACATATATATGCAGGGTCTCGGAACATGGATAAACGGCAGGGGCAGTCGATCGACATTTATACAGGGTGTTTTATACAGGGTGTCTTTCTTGTACTTGGCGTCGAGACGCTACCGCGTCTCCAGATGTAACAACCATGAGAATGGCCAACTTTTTCAGCATGCAATTTATTAGAACAGCTACTGATATGGTTGTTCAACTTATGTACCTTTTTTAATGAGCATTCTAACAATCGTTTGAAGAAATCCTGTAAATTATTCAGCATTTCAACATCTTTTGTTTTACAAAGATAACTACAATGCCATGCTTTTGTCGTCTTCTTCGATTGCAATACAGGTAGAACGTTTATAGCTTTCCCTTCCGAATTCAGTATGATTGATTCAGAACCGGTGAAAGTATGGTACGAACTTTCCGCAAAATATGATTCTGAAGAAGATGTGTGTCTGGATTGTCCACACAAAGCATTAATCCTGTCATCAGCTTCTAAACATTCTGCTGCGCGCGTTAAAGAAACTTCCACTTTTTCTTTACAATCTTTCAACAGTTTCGTCATTTTCAAAATGTACTTTTTCCTAATATGAAAACACCATTTTATTATACGCTCAGCTTCCAATCTACTTGCTTCTCCGGACGGCATGCTAATAATTTTTGAAAGTTTTCTAATATAAGTTTCTTTGTTATTTTTGGTTGCTATATTGTTATTTGTTACAGCAATATAACGATACTTTTTTATTATTTGCAGAGCAGCACGACGTTTTGCTACTTTATTATAATCATCTCCTTTACGTATTTCGTGATAATATACCTTCCGCTTTTTGGACATAACTTCTTTATTTAGCTGATAAAATTTTTTTCGCTTTCCGCATATCACTTCTTTATTTGCGTCATACTGCATTTTTTATTTTTTAATATACATTCTTTGTGTGCGATATAATATTCATAATTAGAGAGTTTTTTGTCTTTCTCCCCTTTTTTACAATCTTTGCCTTTTTTCATATTCCACTCCTCTTTCTTTGCTTTATAAACAGCTTTTCTTTTTAAACTAATTTCCTCTTTATGCCTTTTATAATAATTAGATTTGTATTCTGTCCTATTACTTGGTACGCATACATTGGTGATTTTTGACTTCGAAACAAATGGTGGATCTGTCTGAATTATATTTTTTGTATTTATAGTGACTTCTTTGTCACTAAGTGGTACATTTTGAACTGGGGATGATTCATCGTTTTTTTCATGAGTAATGTCATTTTTGACCAATTTTAAATGCAGGATAATTTCCACAAGAGAGGTTTTTATTAATTGTATTACCAATTGCAGATTCATATTCATATATACAACGTGTTATTTGTTGATCCTGAATGCATGGAAAATGTTCTATACGATTAGATTGAAACATTTGGATCAAATGTTGACGCATCAATGCATGATTGTACGTTACTTTGTCTGGTAATATTTTGAAAAATAACGAGACAGCAAATGCAATCGCAAAAACTCCGCAATCCCGAGTGTTAGGTTGAGCTTGTACACGTGGAAATTCAATAAATTCTTCGTCAATTGTACCGTCATGTTTGTTCAAAAAAGGGTATAACTTCTCAAGAAAAATTTTATGATGATTATGCAATTTCGAGGAATTAAGAGAATCATAAATATAAACTCTTCTTTAATCATGTTTATAGAAGCTACAAACCCAATGTCCGTCTGCATTGGTTTTAAAATCTTCGGTTTGGTGCAAAATCTGTATGTGATCCTGATTTTCAGGAACTGGTTGAATTGTACCAGGCAATTGGACTCTCCACGTCTCGCGTGGTTTATAATTGGAGTTAGCTTCTAATAATTTATGAAAATATTCGATATGATCATCTGCTAACCATTCCCCTTTACTGATAATTTGCATGTTATTAACACTGAGCGGTGAGATATTAATTCTACGATTCATTACAGACATGACGAATTATACTTTTATTTATATATATAACTAAAGGTGGTTTGGTTATGATTCAATGATATATAATATATATATATATATATAAGCGTGGCGGTTATGCGCTCACGGATGACCAACTTTATTGAAAGTGGTTATACTCGAGACATGGCGCACTGCAGCCTATCGAGTGATGTTGTAAGATAAGGCGCGTAAGTATGCAGCCAATAAAGCTTACTCGGAATAGCGCACAGCAGCTGCTCGAGTGTACTTTATGTATTTTTGGAATACTCCAACCTATAAAAAAACGAGAAATTTGTAATAAACATTAATATCATACGTATTATTATAAATAAATGTAAAGGTCACTTACCAAATATAATATTTTTACTTTTGTTTCTCCTACTACGGAGAATAAAACGTTCTTCCAAGGGTCTTGATACTAAAAAGATACACATTTCTTTAAAAAAATTAGCAAAAAACTGCGCAGACTATTATTTAACACGTGTAATGAAACAACAATAACCTATTCGTTAAAAATGTGTTCGTTTCATTATGCGTACAGCTTAATTAACAATAATGTCTGTATACATGTAATGAAACAATAACCTGTTCCTTAAAAATATATTCGTTTCATTATGCGTATGCACGTAATGATACACACGTAATCTGTATACACGTAATGACACAATAACCTATTCGTTGAAAATATGTTCGTTTCATTATGGGTACAGCTTAATTAATAATAATGTCTGTATACACGTGTAATGAAACAATAACCTATATTCGTTTATGTTCGTTTCATTATGGGTACAGCTTAATTAATAATAATGTCTGTATATATTCGTTTCATTATGCGTATGCACGTAATGATATACACGTAATCTGTATACACGTAATGAAACAATAACCTATTCGTTGAAAATATGTTCGTTTCATTATGCGTACAGCTTAATAATTAATAATAATGTCTGTATACACGTGTAATAAAACAATAACCTATATTCGTTTATGTTCGTTTCATTATGTGCACAGCTTAATTAAATAATAATAATAATAAAGCACACTTACATGTAAGAAAATAAGGAAAAATTTTCGGAACCTGGGACCACAGATCAGGTATAGAATAGACCTCTCACTCTATTGTCTTCGGTGTCCCCCGATTTTGGGGCTCTAGAACCCCATTACCATTTCCGTGTCGCAACCAACGTTAACGGCTAAGTATGAAATAAGAGTGCAGCGCTATAAGCGGTAGAAATGAAAGTTGGAATAGCAGTGACAATTTATATACAAGGTGTCCCGATGTCAAATTAATACAGCATTTTTAAAAGGCAAATAAAAATTTCTTCATTTTTTTATCAATCAGCAACTTTACAGACCCATATAACGGAGAAGCATTGTACAACTTCGCTTACGATGTAACAAATTGCTGCTATCTTATAATTGACTAATAAATTATTTGCGGACATGTTTTTATATTAAATTTTTCAACTTTTTCATTTTTTTTTCAACTGTAAATTTAACCGTGTAAACAGCCTTGTTATAACTTCGCTTTATATGATATTATATATATATGTTTTATTAATCGATTAAACGAACTTACCTAGTGAAGTTCAATCGAAATTATATGTGTTGCCTCGTTCGAGATGATTACAAATGTAGTACCGCTACTTTCCGCTTGGAGTCTCCACAATGTTACAAATCAACCAAAAAATCTGGCCCACCATCCGGCCCCATCTCACGTCTTCATATAGTTTAAAGCTTGATACATAGACGCTAGTAAACAAAAAAAAACTAACACAAAAATATCACATTATTCCCCCTTCCGAAATCTAAAGGGTAATGACAAAAAAAACGCACATTCCTGTATGATAATAGGTATCAGATAACCCATTGGGAGGGATACTTTGTTCTATGGGTGGGATGTAATCATCTCGAACGAGGCAACACATATAATTTCGATTGAACTTCACTAGGTAAGTTCGTTTAATCGATTAATTATATGCTATGCCTCGTTCTCGAGATTACAAATGTAGATGTTTAAAGAATTTTAGATTACTTTTTTTTTTTTTTTTTTTTTTTTTATATGCGTCTAGCTCTTATAGCACAACACTGGATGTACATTATTTTACTTTATCCTTATTCAAAATTGCTTCTGCAAAGCTTCCCCTTGGTTCGGCAATGGGTCTGTTATAAAACCTGGCGAAAACCTTAGAATTTTCTGACCAACCTGCAGTATTTCGAATTACATTAATATCTACTCCTTTCCGGAGCGCCGCTGACGTTGCCGCGTGACGAGTGCTGTGTGCAGTAAATTCGACCCCTATATTACACGAGATCAAGCAATCCTTGATCCAACGACTAATGGTCTGCGTCGAAGCTGCCTTATGCGGTTTTTTAACTGTAATAAATAATCTATTTTCTTCCTTCCTATATTCCCTCGTCACTTTCATGTAGTGCTCTAGCGATCTTGTCACACATAGCTCGTGATTCTCTTTAAATCTTGGAAGGAAGAAAACTGGCCTAATCGAACCTACTCTAGACGTTTTAATATGATCCGTGATCTTAATTTCAACTTCCGCGGGAGTGATCGTTATATTATTAATCTTTATTAATGATAAAGTCTGCACTCTATGCGCAGTACCTAATGCCAATAAAATCAATAATTTTCTTGTTATTTTTTCTAAACTGAGTGTCTCTATCGGTTCCAACCTAGCAGCAAACTGCAGCAATATTTCCGTATCCCAAGTCTTTGTATACTTGGGATTAGTGGGTCTTAACCTAAAAACTCCTTTAAAGAACCTACGTATACCATCATTATCAGATATATCCATTCTTGAGATCAGAGAAATTGCCGATCTTGCAGTATTTAATGTACCATAAGAAGCACCATTATTAAATTTTTCAGCCAAAAATTCCAATATTTCTTTGATTTCTGCATTATAAGGATCACAACTCTTCTTCTGACAATAACTAAACCAAGTCTTAAAAACTACGCTGTACTGTTTTATGGTCGCATCTGATAATGATGCGAACGCAATTTCAATTGCTGCCAACGGTAACCCCTTATTTATATATGCCTTCCTAATAACCTCCCTGCCATTAAGGTTAGGTTCCCTGCTAGCTGATGTTGATGATTCAATCTGGAAGGACAAACAAGTAACTGCTGTGACGGTTTAAATACTATCGGTTCGCCTGTTAACAATTCCATAAACATTGGAAACCACGGTTGCGCCGGCCATACAGGTACAACTAAAATTCCACAAGCATTTTCTTGTTTTATTTTTTGTATCGTACGCAATAATAACGCGAACGGCGGAAACGCGTAAAAAAAATACTCTGACCACGAAATCGTAAAAGCATCTACTACAAACGCTTCTGGATCTTTCTTCCAAGAACAAAAAACTTCATGTTTTCTATTAATCCTAGATGCAAACAGGTCTATTTCTGGGCGCCCCAAAGTTTGTACGAGAGAATTAAATGCCCAATTAGAAAGTTCCCACTCTGTATCTAACATCTCTCTTCTCGACTCTCTATCTGCTTCTATGTTTTCTTTTGATGCGATGTACGAAGCGAAAACCCAAATATTCCTATTTTCGCACCATTTCCATATATCTCGACTTCTTTTATTCAATACAGGAAATTGGATGCCCCCCATTCTATTTATATATGCCACTGCAGTCGTGTTATCTATTCGTAAAAGTATCTCACTATCTTTCATATTACATGCAAAACACCTTAAGGCAAAAAAGGCCGCAATCAGTTCTAATTGATTTATATGTAATTTTTTCTCGGCAGCAGACCAAAAACCATGTGTACTTTCTCTCCCACACGATGCCCCCCAACCAGAGAGTGACGCATCTGAAAAAATTTATTTGACGAACTGGAATCTTCTAATTGGTTTATATGAAATTTTTACATTTCTCATCCACCATAATAGTTCAGTTTTTACTATATCCGATATTTTCATAACCGCATCATAATCATTGTCATTAAAAAGTAGTGCAATATATCTCTCTCGCTCTAGTAATTTACAATATAACATGCCGTAGTTTACTGCTGGACATGCCGCTACTAATGACCCTATCAAAACTGCAAATTCGCGAATTTTACAACTCTCTTTGCTTAACATTTCCTCTATTATTGTGGACAACTTTTTCCGCCTTTCCCCTGTCGGTTCTATCACAAACCTAGCAGAATCAATCACAAAACCTAAGTATTTACATCTCTTATCTGGAATAAGACAACTCTTTTTGTAATTAATAACAAAACCGAGCGCATCTAAAGTTTCTACCGTGCTTTTAACATTATCCAAACACGCTTGTCTATCTTTACCAATGCATAGAATGTCATCTAAATATACTGATGAAACCAAACCTTTTTCACGCAACTCCTGTATAACCGGTCTCATTACCTTTGTAAAGACATAAGGGCTTGTACACAAACCAAACGGTAAGCACGTAAATTCGAACAATTGCCCTTGAAATTGAAATCTTAAATACTTTCTGCTATCTTTATGGATTGGTATTAAAAAATAGGCATCTTTTAAATCGATACTACACATAAATGCGTCTGTAAAAATTAAATTTTTTGCTGTTCTCAAATCTTCCATCTTAAAATGAACCTTCTCAACATATTCATTGAATTTCTTTAAATTTAGAATAAAACGTTTTGACCCATTCGGTTTTGGGACTAAAAAATACGATGATATAAATTGTCCTTCTGATGGCAAACATTTGTTTACTGCACCCATATCGGTGAGATCTTTAATACTTTGTTTAACCTCATCTGTTATAGAACTTGACCATACAGGTTCTTTCGGTGGGAATTTTTGTCTTATCAATGTACTAACTGGTATCTTATAACCTCTAATACACCCCAAAACGAATTTACTTCTAGTTAATTCCTTCCACCTACTTTCAAATTTCTTCAGACGACCAGCTACTTTAATTACCTCTACGACTTCTGTTGTGGCGTTGCTCGTTGTGACGGATGATACTGCGTCTGGTTCAATGCCCGCTGGTTTTGCAGGCCTTGCCTGTTTTTGTTCTGGAACCTGCGCGGATTGATCCTTGACCTGTCGCCCATCCTCAGTGTTCCTTGTTGTCCCTGGGATGGGCCTCTCCAGTTTAAAGCCCTATTTGACTTCATTGGGGTTTTGTAAGAACTGCCTGAAGCTTTAGCTTTCCAGTCCTTGCTAATCTTCTCCATAGCCCTAGCTTCTTTTATTTTTTCGGAAAGATTCTTTCCCCATAAAAAATTATCTGTCTTTGTCTTCTCTAATACATCTCGCATTGTCTTGCCTACTCCTGGCAGGATGTAGGCTGCTCTTGCTTTCGATTGTGCATGGTGCACTTCAACGAAGCACTTTCCTGCGTCGCACAATAATTCCAGTAATTTTAGCCTGTTCACAGGTTCTTCCTCGTCCTTAAGAATAGCTGATATGGCCATTCCCAAGGCTGAAAGTCCTGAACCAGCCAAATTTTGAGTCTGAACAAAATGCTTGTCCCTTTTTTGGGCCGACTCATTTAACGAGGGCATTATTTCTGGATTAATTACTGGAGCCTCTAAACTGCAGTTGCCTTTCCTGGAATGTTTTTTCAGCAATGCTTCCTTAACTTCTTTAGTTTGCCCAGACGTTAGCCAGGCATTCCACCTTGTTGTTAGAAACTGATGAAATTCTAGTTCCTTGGGGTTTTGTGAAGCTGGGTCATCGCCCAAAACATTTAAAACCTCTATGTCCATCTCCTGCTCTTCTGCAACTGGTGTAGTTACTGACGCCTCATCTGTAACTGGTTTACTTGTTGAGGCTTCATCTGTACTTTGGACCTCCAGTGACATATTTTTGACTGTGTCGTTGCTTCCTTTATTTTCTATAATTAAATAGTTTTTCGATCTGGTTTTACTCTTACCTCTCGTGTAAGCTAATCCAGTCTTTCACAAAAAAAAAAACGTACGGCTTATCTCTCACCTCTCGTGTGAGCTCCACCGTCTATATTCAATGACGGATTTCCTAACCTAAATTTACTTACCTCGGACATCATTTGAATGTCCCTCAAGTCTCTCCTCCAATCTTTCCAATCTTTCTAGGATCAAGGTCAAAACATCCCCTGTCTCTGAAAGATTTGGACTGCGCCTTGTACTGCGACTAGAACTACGGCTCGACGCCACGCGGTCCGCACGTGGCGTCGACGAATCTCTTTCGGAATTCCTCCTAGTTCTTTTCTCTTTCTTTTTTATTTTATGCAGAAGTGACCTATTCCTCCTTGGGGAACAATCACTCCTATGTTTATGTTTTCCCATTGTAAATGTTCACAATAAAAATTGTAACTAAAATTGTAACCTTCTCCTCCAAGCACAAAAAACGTAATGAAGACGTGAGATGGGGCCGGATGGTGGGCCGGATTTTTTGGTTGATTTGTAACATTGTGGAGACTCCAAGCGGAAAGTAGCGGTACTACATTTGTAATCTCGAGAACGAGGCATAGCATATAATTGTCATTATATATATATATAATGTTACTTAAGGATGTATTGGACCTATTTTCAAAATAGTTCCAACTTGATGAAAATTCGTGAGATTGTTCTTTTTAACCTTCCTGATGTGCTCCAAAAATTTTAAACGAATTCACGAAACGGTTACTGAGTTATAACGATTTTAATTTTCACTCATTTTACACGTGCTCTTATGGAAAGAGACGATCTTGACGAATAAATCATCTGAAAAAATGTTGAAGAAATAGTACCAATGTTTTAAATTTTTTTGTACATGCAGTATATGGGTAGATGAAAATATCTGCCGAGTTTCAATTGTTTTCTCTACACCGTTTTAAAGAAATAAATTATAACTTGAGAAAATTGTGAATTCTGGGCATTTTCACTGCCAAAAGTTTAGCAAATAATGCTTGAGAAAGCATTTGTAAAGTGAAAAATACCTTCCCAGGATTAAAAATAAGACTCCAACTGTCGTTCGAATTCCTTACATCTAGATTTACTATGCGTAAGACGTAGCTATTCAAGTATTTCAACTTTTGTCTGATATTGTACGTCCAATACATCCTTAACGCGAAACGTAATGAAGAATTTCAATCGATAGATCGATATTCACTAAATACTTACTGTTATGATTGTATGGCTGACAATGCTCTTGCATTGTCGAATGTTTCGAATGTTTAACTAGCATCTGGGCCACCTTCAGCTTGTTGTGGTTCTTCTTCGCGTCTTCAGACAGGGATCGGCGGGCTTATGGAGGGGGAAATACCTACAGGAGCCTCCTTGTAGGTGTTTCCCCCTCCATCAGCGAAGCTAACTAACGTATCCCTGTCTTCAAACGATCAGTAAATATCATCATGTCGAAGCAAGACAATGTAAGTACTAGAATTACTATTTTCATATACACTTACTGACAAAAGTTAAGAAAGAAAATAGTCGTTTAGGATTTACTGTATATTCTTCATCTTCTGAGATACATACATTGGAAATAAAATTAGCACAAAGAGATAATATTTCATACGTCAATATACAATAAATGTTGTTTCGAATATACGCGTCTAAAGACTACAATTAATTTTGGTCGCAGAAACGAAACACACGCCTTGTGACAAAAGGCAAGAAACATACGTGACAAAAGTTAAGAAACATAATTTATAATCACTTTTAACAACAAATTTACTTGTTTTTCACGGTCTACCGGTTCGTGGCGCCGTTTTAATAGTTTTGTGTTCTTGAAATCGTTTTATAATCTTCGTGATAACGCAACGATTCACACCAAACACTTTTGCAATGTCAACTTTTCTCTGACCTTCTTTAAACATTTTAACTATTCTTTCTTTCACGGTTTCAGTTAAATGTTGCCTTTTTGCCATATTCAATCCAGGTTATAATACAAACCACTTTCGATGATATCAGGAAGGAGACTGACCGACGGTCAGTGACCGTTTCCAAACATGTTTGTTTACATTGCGAACTTGACTTATTCGAGAAGTACACATGTTTCTTCACATTTGTCACAAGGCGTGTGTTTCGTTTCGGCGACCAAAATTAATTGTAGTCTTTAGACACGTATATTCGAAAAAACATTTACTGTATATTGACGTATGAAATATTATCTCTTTGTGCTAATTTTATTTCCAATGTATGTATCTCAGAAGATGAAGAATATACAGTAAATCCTAAACGACTATTTTCTTTCTTAACTTTTGTCAGTAAGTGTATACTCGTAGCAGATTATTATTATTATTCATATATATACTCTAGTCCTGTTATCTGTATTCGTTA
The DNA here is from genome assembly GCA_963932275.1 of Andrena praecox. NCBI lineage: Eukaryota > Metazoa > Arthropoda > Insecta > Hymenoptera > Andrenidae > Andrena > Andrena praecox. Next base: position 27,607,158 of record OZ010729.1, read on the forward strand.
GTTTTATTCGTGAGACATTTATTATTCGTGATTCGTGAAATTCATTCGTCACAAGATCCTTTGTCATGGAGCATCTAGTTCCGGGGGAAATCTGAATTTATTCTCTGTCACGAATAAAACTAACGAATAAATTCCCACGATAAAAGTGATAAATAAATGTCACGAATAAAACTAATGAATGTGCATGTAAGCAACAACATTTTGAAAGCCTTGAGTAAGCACTTTGCCTATGTTAAGTATAAGTGGAAGTAGACCATATTTATATAGCAAGTAAAGCAACAAGAAGATATTAGACACGTTGAAACATATTCTAATAACTTGTAACGCCAACGATTATAAATATGAAACACATCTGAGTTAAAATATGCTTCTATGTATCCAATATGTTCGTGTTGTATTACCTGTTATTTATACAGTTACGGTCTACGTCCACTGATACTTAACGTAGGCAAAGCGCCTATCTAAGACGTTCATAATGTTGTAGTTTACATGTTCGTTTATGTTTAACTCAGATATGTGTGATATTTCTAATCGTTGGTGTAATAAATTAATTTTAAAATATACTTCAACGTGACTAATATCTTGTTGTGGTATACAGGGTGTCCCAAAAATGTCGCGTTTCCTTGAAAGGGGTGACTCAGGGGGTGATTTGAAACAACTTTTTCCTTAGCGAAAATATTGTCCGCAGCTTCGTTAACGAGATATTAACCAAAAACCCCGACCAATCAGAGCGCGCGCCTTCCGCCCGAGGTCCCGCGGTAGCGTTGGCTACGCGGTAGGCGACCGCGCTTGTACTACGAACGTACGAACAAGCAAGTCGGCATGCATCGACGGAAACCGCGTTACACAGTTTTTTTTTAAAGCAGAATCTTAAATAAGAATAATTTGAAGTGAGAGGACAAGAAGTACGTAAATTTCGTTTTTAAATAAGGCATAAACGAAAAGGTAACGTAACAGAAAATGTACGACAAGTGATCGTAATTCGTTATTGAGGTAAAAATCCGTAGTTTAAGAACGGCCAACACAACTAAATTTAAAAAATAATATTAGGTGTATGAATAAATTCTTTCCGACTGGAATTTCTATCGCGGTGGTATTCAGAAGCTGCCAGAAAAATGGCAAAAGGTAATTAACAATAATGGAAATTATTTCGATGATCGAGTTGTTTTCATATTTTTTAAATCGAAGTGTTATTGTACCCTAAAATCGGAAAGAATTTATTTCTACACCTAATAATCACCTATAAATTAAACAAAACTCACCCTTTCGGACATTCCTTTCCTTGCTTTCCTTCCCTTTTCGGAAACCTGTGTCAGTTGGCCACTGTACTGATCCTGGTCATCGGCGTCCAGTGCTCAGCTGATCGCAGGGTCAATGTACCGAATATTCACTTCACTGCACGGCTACTAACACTGTTCACTTAATTTATGTTTCACGGAACGTGTTGTTCTTACGTTATAAAAATTGGTGGCCCCGAAAGGGGCCGATTACTGTTAATTACTGGGACGAGATTACTACTATTACCCGGCGAAAAGAAGACTCGTGGCAGACGGTCTCGGACTGTGCAGTCCACTGCTGTGACGATTGGTCTCGTCACCTATTTGGGCACACTTTTACAGACGGGGCACACGTTTTTGGTTATTGGCTGAAGTTGCCACCTGCATTGTCGCACCGCGCGACGAAGAGATCGAACGATCTGTAGCCTACGCTATTGTTTTGTTTTGACGATCGTCGGTCAGATCGCTCTATCCCACTCGATCTCGTGACTCTGCTTTAAAAAAAAACTGTGTAACGCGGTTTCCGTCGATACATGCCGACTTGCTTGTTCGTACGTTCGTAGTACAAGCGCGGTCGCCTACCGCGTAGCCAACGCTACCGCGGGACCTCGGGCGGAAGGCGCGCGCTCTGATTGGTCGGGGTTTTTGGTTAATATCTCCTTAACGAAGCTGCGGACAACATTTTCGCTAAGGAAAAAGTGGTTTCAAATCACCCCCGAGTCACCCCTTTCAAGGAAACGCGACATTTTTGGGACACCCTGTATACGCAGCTTTTATGAACTCTTGATCTTTTTGACTAATTAATTGTTTATTAATTTTTGTAGAACATACAGGAGGCCACCCCACTGCCTGGTAAGTTTTATTAATGATAAACCTGCACAAGAATTAATTAATTATTAATAAGAAAATTTATATATACATTTATCAAATTTATTTTTCCGGACTCTGAAGATGATACAATTATGGTGGATGCCAGTAGTGGCAGCCACTCGGCTGCCGTGGTGGCAGCTGTAGATAATTTGGCCGACACTACCGCGCCGCCGCCACCAACAACCGCCTGTCCACAGCAGCCTGCGGAGAGCCCGGCCACGGCATATGGTATTAATCCTTAATACTTTAATTAGATAAAAAATTAGTAGAAAATTAACCATTGCAGAATTTTATTGAAAGAAGTTTAAAAATTAAGATAGAGTTTCATAAGAATTAACCAGATTTGAGCATTAATTAATTATTTACATAACAGATCAAATAAAATTGACTCCAATTCTTTTATTTTTACTAATTACAGGAGGATATGCAACCCCGCGCCACAAAAGAAGTGGCCGCAGGGTTAGAGCCCAGCAGCAATACTGGGCCGCCCTTCAGGTGGTGCGGGAGCAGGCTCGGAGCCTCCGCGCGCAAGCGAGCACGCTCCAAGCGCTGGTCCTGGCGCAGTGGCGTGGCCGGGGCCGTGGTCGCGGTCGTGGCGGTCGTGGTTGCGGTCGTGGCGGCCGTAGTTTATAAATATATATATATATTTTAATGTTATTTATAAATAATATATATTAAATATTAAACATATATATATGCTTTTCATTTGTCGGTATGGGTGGTAGGGTGGGCCAAAAAATCAAATTTTCGAAACTCGAAACAGCCTAGGACAAAATGTTGCGTCTGGGGTTGCGTCTAATAATGCAATAATAACTTATATCGTTGTAATCGCGAGAGTTCATAGAATAATTTGACGTAACAAGCAACCGAATAACTATTACTTTCTGTTTGTTTTTTCTGTATTTTCTAACATACTTATGTTCCGTCACAACTTTGTAATAAAGAGTTTTTACCCGTTGATATATATAATAAATAATAATAATAATAATAATAATAATAATAATTACTGTTTGAACTCAAAAGATGTTCAAAGTTGAAAATTTGCATTTTTTCCAAATCGAATTTCTCGAATAATATTTTCCGATGCTCAACAGTGAAATATGAAAATATATAAGGGCAAAGGGTGCAAGGGCAAAGGGTGCAAGGGCAAAGGGTGCAAGGGCAAAGGGTGCAAGGGCAAAGGGTGCAAGGGCAAAGGGTGCAAGGGCAAAGGGTGCAAGGGCAAAGGGTGCAAGGGCAAAGGGTGCAAGGGCAAAGGGTGCAAGGGCAAAGGGTGCAAGGGCAAAGGGTGCAAGGGCAAAGGGTGCAAGGGCAAAGGGTGCAAGGGCAAAGGGTGCAAGGGCAAAGGGTGCAAGGGCAAAGGGTGCAAGGGCAAAGGGTGCAAGGGCAACGGGTGCAAGGGCAAAGGGTGCAAGGGCAAAGGGTGCAAGGGCAAAGGGTGCAAGGGCAAAGGGTAGTAGTTAGGCTATGCCGATTCTAGACCATGGTGCACGAGGGGGTGAGGCGGGGCGGGGGTACCGCGCTCTTCGGCGAGGGCGAGGGGGTGAGGTGGGGAGGGGGGGTACCGTGCTCGTGGGTGAGGGGGTGAGGCGGGGAGGGGGTACCACGTTCGTGGGTGAGGGGGATGACGTCACAGGGGAGGGGGATTTTCAAATTTCAAAATGGCGGTTGAGTTCGTTGGTGAGGGGGATGACGTCACAGGGGAGGGGGAGAATTTTCAAAATTTCAAGATGGCGTCGCGCGCATTTCGTATTGGCGCCATCTATTGGATGTTTAAGGTACTTTGGATCCACGTCGATATTTGGGCATGCGTTGGTAAATTTCCTAGATTTTTAGTACTGTTGGCTCCGTCGTTGGGGAGACCAGTTATTTCGATTATAGACTGACTAGGAAGTGGTGGAAGTAAGAACGCACTGATTTCAATAAACGATTAACAAAAGAGTATATTTCCTCTCGCGTCCATACGACGCTATCAATGGTCGTCCAGACAGTGGCATGGCGTCACTTCTCTTTGTACGAGAAGAACTCCCCACTCTCCACATACCGGAGAAGTGGGGGACGCCAGGCAGGCCACGCGATACTAATATCCCTACAGCACTCCCCCCCAAGACCTGAGGTCGGTGCTGAATGTGACAGATTCCGTCAACTACTTGGTGGGAGTTATCCCGGCCCTCGTGCCGTAACGCATAACACACAGGTAGAACGCTGATTCTTATAAGCTACGAAATACTATACGTCAGATATAAGAGAAAAATATGAAAATATAAAAATATAAAAATATACTTCACGCAGTATAGGAACATGGGATTGCACCATACGCTTGAACGCATGATATGAACAGTCTTAACGTGATTAAACTAGTCTTTGGTAGTGGACGCGAACGCGACCTTTTTACGTTGGTACGTTTTAAGAACAGACGGAGTGCTCGCAGAAGCGGATGGACCGTTGTCCATTCCTTGGGACGGCGCGGACTCCGCGAACTCGTCAGCAACCAGATGAGCTGGTTTCAGGAGCTCGACGGAAACAGACTTAGGCACGCCGTTTACCTCGATCGTATAAACCCGATCGTTCATCCGTTGCAGCACCTTGTGCGGTCCGGTATAAGGTCTTTCGAGAGACTTCTTAACCATGTTCCGCAGAAAAACATGAGAACATGTGTGTAGTTCTTTGAATACGAACGCACGCTTCTTATACTTATGCGCAATTGGCACCGGTCGCACCAAACGCATGTGCTCACGAAACTCGTTCACAAAAATGTCCGGATCAGGAACCAAATCCTCCGGAAGGAAAAACTCGCCGGGAAGTCGCAGGGTCGTTCCGAACAAAAATTCGGCCGGGGATGCGCCGGTGTCAGGTCGCACGTGCGTCCTGAGACCGAGAAGCACCGTTGACAAGGTACGAGGCCAGTTGGTGTCAGAGTGACACATCAACGCAGCCTTGAACACTCGGTGCCATCGCTCAATCAACCCATTGCTCGCAGGGTGATATGCTGTCGTGCGAATCCGCTCGCAGCCAATCAAGGATAGCAATGCTGAAAACAGACTTGACTCGAATTGAGCACCCTGATCGGATGTTAAAATCTTGGGAGCCCCGTAACGCGAAACCCAGGTGTCGAAAAACACCTCTGCGACCGACTGCGCCGACACCTCCCGCAAGGGCACGGCCTCCACCCACCGAGAGAATCTATCGATCATGGTCACGCAATAAACATAACCGCCACGTTCCGGTAAGGGGCCCACTATGTCGACGTGCACATGGTCAAAACGACCGTCGGGAGCCACGAACTGCCCGGGCAACAACTTGACGTGCCGCGAAATCTTTGACTGCTGACAATCGGTGCATGTCTTGCACCACTTCGCGATATCACGCTGCATGTCCGGCCATACATAGCGCTGTCGGATTAGCCGATCCGTGACCTTCGCGCTCGGATGCGCCGGTCGGTGAAATAGGTTAAAAACCGTCTCCCGCAGGCTCGACGGAATATAGGGACGAATCGATTCGCCGGTAATCTCGCAGAAGATCGTTGAGTGGTTCGGTCCCCACTGGATTGCCTTCATTTTTAACGGAAAGTCCGCAGACTTGCGAATCAACTGGAGTTGCTGATCAGCCTCCTGCAGTTCCGCAAGCCGCACCAACTCGACCTCCACGGGCAAGCGCAATGAATCAACTCGCGACAATGCGTCAGCGACTACATTGTCGGCACCGGCCACATGTTCTATTTTAGTAGAGAACTGCGCGATATAAGACAGTTGACGAACCTGCCTAGGGGATGCCTTATCGGCCTTCTGCGCGAATGCGTAAATCAATGGCTTGTGGTCGGTGACTATACTGAACTCGCGACCCTCAACAAATGGACGGAAGTATTTAGTTGCCTCGTAAATGGCTGTGAGCTCGCGATCGTACGTACTATAATTGAGCTGCGCGGAGTTGAACTTTCTGGAGAAAAACGCGAGCGGCTCCCAAACCCGCGATACGGACAGTTGTTCGAGGACTGCGCCCATAGCGGAGTCCGACGCATCCGAGACCAAGCGGATGCTTGCATCGCTGCGAGGATGCACCAGTAAGGCCGCGTTGGCAAGATCAGCTTTGATCTTCACGAACGCGTCCCTCGCCTCGGCGGTCCACTCGATTTCCCTTTTGTCATTTTTGTGAGACTCGCGAAGATACGCGTTTAAGGGTGCCTGAGCACTCGCCGAGTGCGGTAAATTTCTGCGATAGAAATTCACCATGCCGAGAAAACGCCGTAATTGCATTACATTAGTGGGCATGGGAAATTCCGTGATCGCGTCGACTCTCCGAGTCGTGGGACGAATTCCCCTGGAGTCAATAGTGTGCCCCAGAAAATCCGACTCGGACGCGCCGAACACGCACTTATCCACGTTCAGACGAAGCTGGAACTTCTTAAGCCGTCGAAAGATCTCTCGCAAGTGGGCAGAATGCTCCTCAGGAGAGGACGACGCGACCAAAATATCGTCGATGTACACAAACGCGAAGTCCAGATCGCCCAGTGCGCGGTTTATATATCGCTGGAACGACTGACCGGCATTTCGCAAGCCGTAAGTTGTAACCGTTAAACCGCGGGGTTACCGGTGGGACGGTGGAGGAACCGTATCGCCAGCTCAGGACGGTGGTCCAGGGCCGCCGATCGAATGACTTAGTACGCAGAGGTGAGGTAGAGTACGAGAATTTATTCACGTTGATGTACAGAGTATCCCGGCCAGGTCTATGCTGGCAAACAGAGTATGCACGGCTTAAACCTAGACTTAGCCTATCGCGGGTATCGGCGCGTATCGCGGCGCGGATCGCGTCGCGTACTTCGGAGCGTTGGTCGGCGGTGCGTATCGCGGCGCGTGTCGCGGCGCGTATCTCGGTGCGTGTCTCGATGGTCGATTCGGCGAGAGTGGAGAGGAAAGACGATTTGACCCTTCGGTGTCCAGGCGGGCCAACCCTGCCAATGGACCCTGGTCGGAGAGTCGGGGGGGTCCGGTCACCCAGTGGGCACAGCCCGCGGGTGAGTCGGCGACTGTAAGGACGCTCTCGAGAACAGAGATAACTCTGTTCGGGAGATCGATGGCGGTTATCGGTATTTCGTCCAGAGGATGGCTCACGCTGTCCTTCTGGGAACCGTGGAGGTGTGGAGGCGAAAAATGCACAGAGACTCAGTCTGTGGACGCACGAGAACTGGTGTGAAACACGGGCGCTTGTCTTTCGCAAGAACGAGGGTTTCGGCACAAGAACGTGGAATCGCACAGGAGGTCTCCGGGAGAGGCGTACTTGGTACTAACGCTCTAGGCGGTCTCTGTCAAATAGGCCTATGCCCTCGACCTTTATGTCCTCGTCCGCACATTTTCGGCAGCGAGAGAGTCTCTCTCTGTGAATCCCTCTCGCGCCAGTTCTCGGTATTGCGGACGAGTGGTGGGGGGCAAGACCGTTGGCGTCGCGCGGTACGCTCTGCCTCGGTCGGGCGCGTGGTGGGGGGTAAGATCGTCGTCCCACCGGCGTAACTCGTTACATCGCCTCCTCCCTTCGGAGGACGCGATCTTACCCCCACTCTCCCACAGACCTCTGTGCGTGGTGTTCGGTTCGGTTTTGTTTGCATCTTTCCTTAAATTTATCCTTAAATCTATCCTTAAATCTATCCTTAAATCTACTGTACATTTATTCTAACTTAACCTACTTACATTTTACTTAAACCTACTTAAAATAACTACTTAACCTAGTTATTGTGGGGGCTGGGGGTGAGGGAGGAAGTTGACCCGCAATTGTTGCCGCCGCAACAGCTTCACCTCCATGTATCCCCCGGGCGTGGGGATCCGGTACCTCCGGCCGACCTGGAAGGCCGGTAGGTCCAGCCGGAGGTCCTGGGAGGTGGCCGGGTGGTATGACCACGGCGTTGCGGCGGTCGTCGGGGGAGGGGATGGCGGTGCTGGCGGCTGCGGCGGTGGCGTCGGCTCTGTCCTCGTCTGCCTCGGCGGTTGAGTCGTCGGTCCTGGCGGTGGGGGTCTCGGAGTCGGTGGCGGCGGTGGCTGGGCAGTCGGGGGTGGGGGTAGGACGAGGTCCATTAGGGCCGGGGGGTTCCGGGGACGGGGCGGCGGCCTTGGTCGCGGCGTCGGCGGTGTCCGGGCTGGTGTCGGCGGTGTCCGGGCTGGTGGCTGCTGTGTCGGCGGTGTCGGGGCTGGTGACTGCTGTGTCGGCGGTGTCGGGGCTGGTGGCTGCTGTGTCGGCGGTGTCGGGGCTGGTGGCTGCTGCGGTGGCGTTTCCATCGCCTTCCAGGGCGGTGGCGGTGCCTGGAGCAGCGCTGCCAGTAAGGAGGCGGCTGGTCCCGACCGGTCCTCGGTGGGCTGGTTGGCCTCGGGGGTTGGGCATGGTGCTGGCAGGATCGGTGGGGGCAGCCGACTCTTCTCCACCTCCTCGACAAGGGTGATCCCCATTGTCGAGGAGGTTTTCCGTGGCGGCGGTTTCGGCCTCGCCGGTGGTCCTCGGGCCGGGGGTGGGGGTCCGCCAAAGTCCAGCCGCCGTTTGGCTGCGGGGGGGACTGGCGGGGGGTTCCCCGGCCGTTTCCGGAGCCGGCATTCGGCGGGCCTTTCGGCGTTTTCCGCCTTCATGGCTACCGCCTGTTTCCGCGTGGTCTCGTGTGATATTCGCGGTTTTGGGGCCATTTCGAAATTTTGCCTTTTCCCCCTCCGGTACGCCGCGGGCCTTATCAGCTTCTTCGCGCTGACTTCTGCAGCGCGAAACCGATCCCGCGGCGTTCATCGCCGAAGCCACCTGGTGGTCGTAATTAGGGGCTGTTTTGTTTTTGGTGGCTTCGGCGGCTTCGCGCTCAATCGCTTGCGCGGGGGGGGGGGGGCGGTGGCTTGGTCGGCGGTGGTGGGAGCTTGCGTCCCGACAGGGAGGCCTCCCTCCTCTCCTCCGCAGGGCTTCAAGTCCTGGATATGGGCCCTACGGGGCTTCTGTTTTCCGCTCCGCAGCAGGACCAGGTTTGGCCCCACGTATTCTTTCACCACGTGGGGCCCTGAGAACTTCGGTGCCAGCTTGGCATTGAAGTTCTTGGCCGCGGACGACAAGGGATGCTCACGGAGCATGACCTTGTCGCCGATCCGCGGCCGCCAGTCCCGCCGCCGGAGGTTGTAGGCCTTCTTCTGTGCCTCTGTGGCCTGGGCTTGCGCGTGGCGGGCGAGGCGGATGGCCTCTCGCAGGCGTTCGACGTCGTCGTCGCGGTTGGTGCTCCGGTCATCGGTGTCTTCCTCGGCGATCGCGGTCGGTGGTTGGCGGAGGGCCCCGGGGGTTGCTGGTTCCCGGCCGTAGTTTAGGTACGCCGGGGTATATCCGGTGGAGTCATGTCGCGCGGTGTTGTAGGCGAACATGACTTCCGGCAGCCAATGGTCCCAGTGGCGATGGTCTCCGTCGGTCAATTGCGCGATCATCGTCTTGATGACGCGGTTGACCCTCTCCACTGGGTTGCACTGGGGGGTGTACGGGGGCGTCCGCCGGTGTTCGATGCCGTATGTCCGGAGCAGTCCCGTGAAATCCCTGCTCTCGTACTGCCGGCCGTTGTCCGTGATTACTCGCCGAGGGCATCCGAACCGGAGCACGACCCTCTCCTTTAGGGCCCTGGTGACGGCGGGGGCGGTGGCCTGTCGCAGTGGTTGGACCTCGACCCACTTGCTGAATTTGTCCTGCATCACGGCCAGCATGGTAAATCCTTTCGCTGACCGTGGCAGGGGTCCCACTAAATCGACGGCCACCACGTCCCATGGATTTGCCGCGGGCGTCGTCTGCATACCGCCCGCGGGCGCTCGCTGGAGTGCCTTGTACTCAAGGCATTTTTGGCAGCGTCGGACGTATCGCTTCGCGTCGCGGATCATTCCTGGCCAGAAGTAGCGTTGCGATAGCCGCGCTGCCGTTTTGCTGCCTCCTAGGTGTCCGGCGGTGGGTGCGTCGTGATTTTCCCGGAGTACGGCTTCTCGGAGCGGCTGGGGCACGCACCACTTCCACTCCAGCTCGGTTCGGGGGCCGTGGGCGTCCGAGATGTGGCGGTACAGGTGCCCTTCCACGATGTGGTACTCCGGGTAACGGTGGGGTTCGTTTTCGGCGGCCGTTTTCATGCGGTCGTACCACTGGCAGCCGGTTGGCGCCTCCACGCTGGTGACCTCTGCTGCTTTGGAGTCGCCTTCGGGTTGCCGGGAGAGGGCGTCGGCGACCAGGTTGTTGGCCCCTTTCCGGTACTGGACGTCGAAGTCGTACTCCTGCAGCTCGAGGCCCCAGCGGGCCAACCGACCGGAGGGGTTGTCCATTGTCCGCAACCATTTTAGTGACTGGTGGTCGGTCAGGACGGTAAAGTGGTACCCCTCCAGGTACGGCCGCATCTTCCGGATGCCCCAGACGACCGCGAGGCACTCCTTCTCGGTGACCGAGTAGTTTTTCTCGGCGGGGCTCAGCGTGCGGCTCGCGTACGAAATAACGCGTTCTTCGGTCTGGATTTCTTGCGTTAGAACCGCGCCGAGCCCCTCGTTGCTCGCGTCCGTCTGGAGCGTGAAGGGAATGGTGAAGTCGGGGCAGGCGAGTACGGGGGCGGTTGCCAGCTGTTGTCGGAGGGCCTCGAACGCCTTCTCCTCGTTTTCGCCCCATGTCCACCGTACTTTCTTTTGAAGTAGGTGGTTAAGTGGGGCGGCGATGTCCGTGAATCGGGGGATAAATCGCCGGTACCAGGATACCATGCCCAAAAACCTTCGGAGTTCTTTTAGGTTCGTGGGGGCGGGTATCCTGGCGATGGCCTGCACTTTCTCCGGGTCTGTCGCTACCCCCTGGTCGGTGACGGTGTGACCGAGGTACTGCAGCTCGGTTCGGCCGAACTGACATTTCTCTTTATTCAGTCGTAGTCCGGCCGCCCGTAGCCGCTGCAGTACCTCGCGGAGGTTGTCCAGGTGCTCCTCGAACGTGCTTCCGAGCACGATGATGTCATCGAGGTAGGCGAATGCCCGCGGCTCCAGCCGCGGGCCGATGATCTGATCTAGGAGGCGTTGGAAGGTGGCCGGCGCGGAGTGTAGCCCGAAAGGCATCACTCTGAAGTGGAACAGCCCCCTCCCCGGTACGGTGAACGCGGTGATCGGGCGGCTCTCCGGGTCAAGAGGCACCTGCCAGTATCCGTTGGCCAGGTCTATCGTGGAGATGTACCGCGCCCCCCGTAATTTCTCCAGGGTAGCCTGGACCTGGGGCAGCGGGTACGCGTCTTTTTCGGTGACCTCGTTGACCCGTCGAAAGTCAATGCAGAACCTTCGCTTTCCGTTTTTCTTCTTGACCACCACGACCGGGGAGCTCCACGGGCTGTTCGAGGGTTCGATGATGCCCTCCGTGAGCATTCGGGTGACCTCCTCGTCGATAATGGCTTGGGTGGCAGGATTCCTCGGCGTGTACCGGTGCTTGACAGGCTCCGCGCCTGCCTTTAGTCGGATGCGGTGTTTGGCCATGTTGGTGAGGCCGGGCAGCTGGTCGAAATGGCCGAGCTCCTCCACGAGGAATGCTTCCAGCCGCTGCCTTTGCTCCCTGGTGCATCCTCGGAGGCCGGGGTTAGCTTCGACGGTGGCGGTTTCCTCCCGTGGTTTCCACCGCAGCTGCTGGATCTGGAGGGTCATCCCCACGATCCGTTGGACGTCGACACCGAGGAGTACGTCGTGTGATAGGTTTGGGAGGACCGCGCATCGGAAGGCGTGTATTTCGGCTCCGATCTGCGCGGTCAGGACTACCTCCTCGGTGAGCTGTTCCGTGGCGCCGTTGGCCACTCGGACGAGTCGGTCCGTTGTGGTTCCGGGGCTCCCGCGCTCTCGACACCAATTGGCCATCGTGGGGCTCACGTAGGATTGTGAGGCCCCCGTGTCGACGAGCGCCTGGAACCACTGGTCGTGGACCTTGATCGGTATGAAGGGCCGGTCATCGTCGCCTAATCCCTTCGAGGCCGTCTGGGTGGAGTATTCCGGTCGGTGCCTCGTCCGCCGGCTCCGTTGGCGTTTCCCGACGGTCCCTGGCATCTGCAGTCTCGGGAGGCTCGCCCCTCGGTTCCGCAGCGACTGCAAAACAGCCGTGCTGGCCGGCGGCAGTCTTGGCGGTAGTGTCCGCGTTCACCGCACCTCCAGCAGCAGTCCTCCCTCTGGTAGTCGTCGCCGACCACGGCGAGCCTCTGGTATCCCCGGACTTTTTGGGGTTCGTCCGGGGCTTTAGTCGGGGCTCTGGCCTTTTCGTCGGCTCGTGCTCGTTCGTGGTCGGTTGCCAGGTCGATGAGGTCGGGCAAAGTGTCGAAGTCCTTCCGGTGGATAAACAGCCGGTACTCTGGGCGGAGGTTCGAATAGACCCACTCTAACTGGTCTTCTTCCGAAATTCCCCCGTGGCGGCGCATCAGCAGCCGTAGGTGGTCGGCAAAGTCGGCCGCGGTTTCGGTCGACTCTTGGAGGCGTTGGTGGATGGCCTTCTCTAGCTCTTGCCGTGTTCGTCGCGGCATGAATCTCCGCTTGAAGGCTGGCAAGAACTTGTCCCACGTCGAGAGATTCTGTTTCTCGACGCGGAACCAATGTAGTGCCACGCCTTTCAGGATTACGGTGAGGCACCGTAAAATTTGTTCGGGGGCGACCTCGTAACTATCCTGGAGGTCTTCGAGCTGCTCCAGGAAGTCCTCGGCGCCCTTTCCTCCGTCATAATGACCTCCCCACCTTCGCACTCGGTCCATCATGTATTGGACGGGAGGCGGACCATGGTCGCTCGCCGCCTCGGTTTTCCCCTTAGTTTTGGGGGAAAAGCTGACGAGCGGCGTTTCTTCGGAGTCCGAAGCGTTCTCCACAGTGGCTACCGTGGAGATTGCCTTGGACGTGGTGGGTGGGATGTCGGCTTCGTTGTCCCGCTGCATGGTGGTGTTGCGAAGGTGCGCCACTATTCGCGCTCGCAGCGCGTCGATGGATCCGGTGGCGTCGAGCTTGTAGGATACCGCGAGCTCGACGAGGTCGGCTTTGGATTTTTCGTACACCCAGCTGACCCCCGTCATTCGATCGTCCTCCGTACTTTTGTAAGTCCCTGTTCGGGCGCCAAATGTAACCGTTAAACCGCGGGGTTACCGGTGGGACGGTGGAGGAACCGTATCGCCAGCTCAGGACGGTGGTCCAGGGCCGCCGATCGAATGACTTAGTACGCAGAGGTGAGGTAGAGTACGAGAATTTATTCACGTTGATGTACAGAGTATCCCGGCCAGGTCTATGCTGGCAAACAGAGTATGCACGGCTTAAACCTAGACTTAGCCTATCGCGGGTATCGGCGCGTATCGCGGCGCGGATCGCGTCGCGTACTTCGGAGCGTTGGTCGGCGGTGCGTATCGCGGCGCGTGTCGCGGCGCGTATCTCGGTGCGTGTCTCGATGGTCGATTCGGCGAGAGTGGAGAGGAAAGACGATTTGACCCTTCGGTGTCCAGGCGGGCCAACCCTGCCAATGGACCCTGGTCGGAGAGTCGGGGGGGTCCGGTCACCCAGTGGGCACAGCCCGCGGGTGAGTCGGCGACTGTAAGGACGCTCTCGAGAACAGAGATAACTCTGTTCGGGAGATCGATGGCGGTTATCGGTATTTCGTCCAGAGGATGGCTCACGCTGTCCTTCTGGGAACCGTGGAGGTGTGGAGGCGAAAAATGCACAGAGACTCAGTCTGTGGACGCACGAGAACTGGTGTGAAACACGGGCGCTTGTCTTTCGCAAGAACGAGGGTTTCGGCACAAGAACGTGGAATCGCACAGGAGGTCTCCGGGAGAGGCGTACTTGGTACTAACGCTCTAGGCGGTCTCTGTCAAATAGGCCTATGCCCTCGACCTTTATGTCCTCGTCCGCACATTTTCGGCAGCGAGAGAGTCTCTCTCTGTGAATCCCTCTCGCGCCAGTTCTCGGTATTGCGGACGAGTGGTGGGGGGCAAGACCGTTGGCGTCGCGCGGTACGCTCTGCCTCGGTCGGGCGCGTGGTGGGGGGTAAGATCGTCGTCCCACCGGCGTAACTCGTTACAAAGTCATATAACAATACTCAAATAAACCGAAAGGCGTACAGACCGCGGTTTTCTGAATGTCTTCGGGCGCCATGGGTATTTGATTATAGGCCCTGTGGAGATCGAGAGACGAGAATATGGTTTTACCCTGCAGATTGGCGGTGCAATCATGCAGATGCGGCGTCGGGTATTTATCCGGTATAGTGACGGCATTCACCTTTCGATAATCCCCACAGACTCTCCAGGATCCGTCCTTTTTGCGAACAAGATGAATGGGGCTGGCCCAAGGACTGCTAGAAGGGCGACAGATACCGGCCGCGACTAGTGCTTTAAATTCCGCTTTAGCCGCTTTAAGCTTCTCCGTGGTTAAGCGCCGCGGACGATCCGCAACGGGCGGCCCGGTGGTCATTATATAATGTAAGACGTCCCGCTCCTGAGGAGGGGATAGCTGGGATGAGCCAGTAATCTCCGGGAATTCCGCCAGAAGCTCGGAAAAATTCGAACCCGGGTTGACCGAACTAACCGACCGCACCGGCACGGCCCTAGCCACTGCCAGGGAATACATTCGCGTAGTCGTATCCAAGAGTCTGCGTCTCTTGAGATCGACAATAAGACCGTAGTGCTTAAGAAGATCCGCACCAATTATCGGATACGGTACCGCCGCGATACAAAAGTTCCAACGAAACACGCGACGCAAACCCAGATCCAGTTCGCGAAGCGACTCGCCGAACGTGTCGATTCGCGAATCATTCGCGGCGAAAAGCTTACGCGCGGAAGGTTTGACGTGAATTTTGAGGTTAGCGGGCAGCAATGAAATGTCTGCCCCCGTGTCAATCAGAAAAGATTGACCAGACGCGCGATCGCGAATATGGAGACGATTCTCTGAGTTTGCACCTTCACTAGACGTCTCCGCACAGGAAGGATCGCCTAGTTTTTTTGCTTCCAAGTAGCATAATTCATGCACCACTCCCTGCATGATAATGGATTCTGCGGGTACTTCCTATGAGCCAAGCAAAGCCCAGATTTGTGACGCTTCTGCGACTCACCCCGTTGCCTGCTCACCGAACGCGACCGAGCGCGCGCTCGTCCACGCGGTTTATCCTTTTGGAATGACGCTTTCAAGTGCTCTAATTGTTTCGTCAATGCAACCACGCACGCCGCGAGATCAACTTCTGGCGCAGGACGCGACGATGTGCCAGAGGTGGAAGCTACCTGAACCTCGGCAGGTCCCGCGTTCTCCGCGATCGTATCCGCGATCTCTGCGAGCCGATCCAGCTCCATGGAGCCCGCCGCGACGAGAATTGCCCGATGGCCCGCTGGCAGCTGTTCCAAAAATATGGACTTGAGCACTATATCGTCACACTGCCCATCATTTAGATTACGCAAGCGACTTAACAGGAGTGATGGTTTGCCATCGGTAAGTACTTGCCCTTTAAGCGATTTACGCAGGTTGCCCTCCGAAGAGCTGGCAAAAGTAGCAATAATACGCGATTTGATTCGCTGATATATGTCTGTCGGAGAAGGACGTGTCTGAATAATGTCTTTTACGCAACCCACTACTTCCGCATCGACGGCCGCTAGCACGAAGTCTGCCTTGGTACTTTCCACCGTGATTTGTGCATTACGCAACGATGCCTCGACCTGCATAAACCAAATTGCTGGGTCGGCCCGAAAGAAGGCTGGAATTTTTGGCTGCCTATACGAATCCACGCGAGCCGGTTCGGCAACAGCCTGCTCTGGGACTTCGGCGGTCTGACCCTGCGGCGGGCCAGGCGAAGCCTCGAAAGCCGCCAGACGTTGCTGCAGGTCCCATACCTGGGCCTCAAGCGCGGACAAATCGTTCTGAACCCTATTCTCGGTAGCGTCGACGTCCGACATCACAACTACGGTGCACGCGAAACAAAGTGACGACACTTCCACAACACGTGCTTGGGGATATGCGCACCAGAGAAAATCCAACACGCTGCAACGACCGTAGTAAAGGCGCCGGAGACGTTGGTTTCAGGCAATCCCTCGCAGAGACAAGAATGCGCCGGT
The DNA here is from genome assembly GCA_963932275.1 of Andrena praecox. NCBI lineage: Eukaryota > Metazoa > Arthropoda > Insecta > Hymenoptera > Andrenidae > Andrena > Andrena praecox. The sequence goes on from OZ010729.1 coordinate 27,623,349, forward strand.
GACGATGGCTTCACGCAATCCCTCGCAGAAACAAGAAGGCGCCGGTGACGATGGCTTCACGCAATCCCTCGATGCCCAATCGGGTGCCCAGAGGATAAAAGGCAATAATCCGGTATCCGGCGATTGCCGAAGACTAGCAGTGATACCGCCAATGGTACTGCCCAGGGCTGGACGTCCACGTGACTGCGATGGACTTGGATTCCCGACCGCGTGCGTAGATCGCACCGGCCACAATCGTTTTTGATGCGTTGATACAAAAAAAAACACTGAATTCTTTAGTCGGGGTTACCACTGTTGGCTCCGTCGTTGGGGAGACCAGTTATTTCGATTATAGACTGACTAGGAAGTGGTGGAAGTAAGAACGCACTGATTTCAATAAACGATTAACAAAAGAGTATATTTCCTCTCGCGTCCATACGACGCTAGCAATGGTCGTCCAGACAGTGGCATGGCGTCACTTCTCTTTGTACGAGAAGAACTCCCCACTCTCCACATACCGGAGAAGTGGGGGAAGCCAGGCAGGCCACGCGATACTAATATCCCTACAGTACATTTCGTATTGGCGCCACCTGTTGGATGTTTAAGGTACTTTGAACATGAGTCGCCGCCGCGCAATCTCCGCACGCGTGTGGGATCGGGGCGCAGGCGCGACCGCGAGCGAATCGTGGAATTTCGAATTTCGTCTTCGATGCTGATTTCTGAGAAAGAGGGTGGTATAGAATTTCTGAGAAAAGATAATGAATCATGGCGCGCGATAGGATTGAACACGTTTTGAAACCTATGTGCATACCATTCATGCAGGATGTTTATATCGTGACATAAACATAGAACGATAATTATTATAAATCAATCGTCGCGGCAGCCCATGGAGTAAATATATAGCGATAAGTATTCGGTGGAGAGTTCCGAGTATTTAATTTATGTAGTAAACATAACATTGCACCGCGCCATGCAGTGTGTTTATATTTGAGCAGGATTGAACGCGATTTGATCTTTGAATCGTGGGATCGATACAGCGCACGTGCAATGACGTAAACATATAGCGATAATTATTCGGGGGAAGAGTTCCGAGTATTTTCACGATCGAGAACAGGGCGACGTCTCAAGCATCCTTCTCGAGGGGCTGTAAGTTGAGTGGCGTGGGAGTGTCGAGTATTTAATTTATGTAGTAAATATAACATTGCACCGCTCCATGCAGTGTGTTTATATTTGAACAGGATTGAACGCGTTTTGGTGCCTACGTGCATGCTCTTCATATTTGATTCGTGGAATCGATACAGTGCACGTGCAAGGAATAAATGAATTATACGTTGCGTTCACGCAAGCAACTAAGCGATAATTATTCGGGGCAGAGTTCCAAGCATTCTCACGATCGAGAACAGGGCGACGTCTCAAGCATCCTTCTCGAGGGGCTGTAAGTCGAGTGCCGTGCGGGGGTGCGTAAGGGCAAAAGAATTCGTACATGAACCCAGGGCATCTGGTTTACATCAGACCAATGCTAGGACCACACACATATTGCCTATCCGGAAACGCGATAAACATTTGTCTAGACCATATCTCTAAGAATTAATATTATGTACGAAAAGGATATTATAAATGATTCGTCACAGGTATTAATGTGAAAGTTATACATTTATTAAAACATTGTGAAAGTTATACATTTATTAAAACATTGTGAAATTTATACATTTATTATTAAATCTTACATTTATCATTAAAACATATATGTATGTACTATAGTGGTACATGCTTTACATCACGCAGCATGGATTGCATTCCTAACGCGATCAATTCGCAATCGATCAAAGAATGCTGTTCGAAGTGGTCGCTTTCGGAAATTAATTTCACATAATCTGTCGGCGCGGTAGCGCTGCGTAGAACGTCCACGAAGGTAGCATATTTACTACTTACAGAGTACGTATTATCACTTAGCCAGGTGAACATATGTTCAATGCAATGTTCATACGCGAATAGTTTACGCAAAGTGACTTCAGTCATATATATGTAAGCGTGATTATCGGTGATTTTAATAAGTTGGTCATTGTGCATACTCGTGAAGTCTAGTCGTAAATGATCAATTATTATGTGGGTTTGAGGCGATGTTGCGTTGCTGCGTAATCGTTGGAGTATGTCAGCCTTATTTTGCAGTAGGAGCTTCCACGTAGACATCGAAAAGCTCAACTCGCTGCCTTTATTGTCAGCTATGGCAATCTCGACGCGGCACGAATCCATGCCAATGCGTATTCCAATAGTTAGACGTTTATAAGCTGTCGCCGTCAGCGGATAATCACGCCCCAGGACCCGTACAATTAACGGTTTCGGCGTTTTCAATGTTTTTGGTGTTGCGGATTCAGAACTGTAAGAAACATACATATAGAATTAATACATCATGCGTTTCCGTTTACAGTGATTGAAATAAGTGAAAGAAAGAAATAAGTTAAAAGTGTATAGTAACGCGTACGTACCTCATATCGAGTTGTTGATTAAGATCTTGTTGACGTTTATTTGGAAACCCACCATCGTTGACGGATGTGCAGGATGAGTCGTTTAAGCTGCGTTTTGACATTTTGAAATGCAATATGCGCTATGTTCATCGAACAAAAAAATTGACGCGAACGATACTTAACACTCAAGCGTACGTGGTGTAATGAAGTCCACGAGACTGACCGACGTCACTTTATACTGATTCACGTACACGTATACGTCAATGTGTGGAAGTATACGTTAATGTGTGTAAGTAAATTACATCAGTGATGGCGATGGTCAAGGTACGTATGTATAAAACGCAAGAGTTTGAGAATACGTGACAAATTCAAATAGTATGCACTATAAATTCATGGAGTATGCATACAACAGAAGAGTTAGAGACGATTCACGGTGTGAATCATAAAAGTAAACTATAAGCATTATAATAATTAGTCTCGAATTATAAAATCATCGATTAATAAGAAAAAAAAAGAAGAAAAAAAGAAGAAAAAAAGAAGAAGAAGAAGAAGAAGAAGGAGAAGAAGAAGAAGAAGAAGCTGCGATGTATGGTCATCCCCACCCTACCTCAAGACTATCCTATTTGAAAACTACCCTACCCTGCAACGCACAGGGCATTCGTTCTAGGGTGGGGAAGTGTAGTGTATATAAGGGTGTAGACCGCCGCTGCACGGGACAGTTTTAAAAATGAGTAAATTTTATTACATACAAACACCAGTGACCCGTGGAATGAATGCTTTCGAGATGCAGCGATGCATTGTAAGTATAGTTGATTTAAATTGAATTGGTGCGCGTATTCGAAAAAAATTTTAACGAAGTTGTGTGTTTGTTTCAGCAACGACATGGACAGATCGAGCGTGCCTGGTACGCGGAGCGAGATAATTTAATTGAAAAAACTGTAATTATGGTTTTTTATATCATTGAATTGGTTGCGCGTTTTCAATTGGAATGGTTTCTAACTACGTCATGCGTTTGTTTCAGTGCGAGCGCGACAATCTAGTGAAGGCTTGGCGCGTGGAGCGCAGACTCGCAGTTAAACATATCGTAAGCGGTGTTACATAAAAAAATATATTGGTGCGTATGTGCAATTCAACAATGTTTTAATCGATTCGTACGTTGTTACAGATGGAACGTGAACAGGAAATGATAGCGTGGAGCGAGGATTACCTTGGAGCGGTCGGTCGCCTCGTAAGTGACGTTTCGTAAAAATTATAGTGATGCGTGACCAATATCACACGACGATGTTTTAATCGAGTAATCAATTTGTTTCAGCGTCGCGAAGACATCGAGGCACGTGCACGCGATGGAGATCGCGATGTAATCATCCAGCTGCTGGTAAGTATTGTTTCACGCAAAATGATATGCGTTCACCATTCAATGTTGTTTGAATCCAATCATGTGTATGTTTCAGCATCGTCAATACCCGACGAGGAGGGACGGGCGAATCTGCCACGAGCTCCGAAAAAAAATCGCATTTGCCAGGCGCATGTGGCGTGAAGATACATTGGATATGGAATTTTTAACGTTCGACGAGTTTGACTTCTGGGGGCTGCAACGATTATTCGAAGCGTGAGTATAAGTGAATTGCAATTGTTTCGATGCTCCACGCGGTAGTACCAATGTTTATATAATAATAATTTGGTGTTTTTTCTTTGTGTGTTGCAGTGAGTAACATGAAGCAAATCAATATACTTATACTTATACTTATACTTATACTTATACTTATACTTATACTTATACTTATACTTATACTTATACTTATACTTATACTTATACTTATACTTATACTTATACTTATACTTATACTTATACTTATACTTATACTTATACTTATACTTATACTTATACTTATACTTATACTTATACTTATACTTATACTTATGTAATTAGAATAAAGTTATATCTATTATTAATATTTAAAAAAAAAAACAATTTTTAATAAATAAATATATTTTTTTATTTAATATAGTGTATGTTTATTCATGTACATCCATGCATGTAATCTTATATTATAGAATCGGTATTTACGTAAAGCGTATTCGTATGGGAAGGGGTATTCTTGCTCGTGGGTAAAGATAGCATTCGTCGCAGTCGTTGCGCTTATCACCGTCACCGTTGTACTCGTAGCTATAGAAACAAAAAAAATTATTACAAATTAGTCTATCTGTTAATGACGCATAAAGTAGATGCAATGCGTATATAGCACTTACATTAGACAACGTTACGTATATAATTCCATATTTTCTGGACGTTCCCCAACGCGCAAACACCATCGTTGTTGTGAAATGTACATCGAAGAGCATCCGTTGAAGACATCGATTTCAGGTTAGGAACGTCGGGGTCTGCGGTGTTAGGGATGATCCCGCAATAATCATCGTCCACGTCGTAGCCGCCGTCGTCTTCGACGGTTCGAGCGTTGTTGCTGCTGCTGCTGTTGGTCGGTTGTTGTTGTTGTTGTTGTTGTTGCTCCTTCAGTTCGTATAAATCGCAGACATCCTCAACGATTATGTCAGGTAGTAGTTGCAGCATCCAGGTTTTCTTTTCCACACCTTTCACGACGACAAAGTCAATGTTCGTGAGTGCACTGGCCAGCAACCCAGGAAGTTTGGAGTATGGGACGTAACCGTCAGACCAGCGAAGCCCGTGATGATGCTTCGTGAGCCAGGACGCTTGACGGTTCTCGCACGATTTCAGATGTCCCCAGACGTACGGTGGTTCGAAGATCCAATGGCTGATCGTAGGCGTTTTATCATTGTTACCGTGTCTGCGGATCGCGAGCTCTTTGACAACGAACTCACAATTGGCATTGAAACCTTGAAGATCGACAATTGCGAACATTATTTTACGATTAGGTAGCAGTGTCCGTGGTGACGTCTGAACAGCAACTGAGGACTTGGACATCGTCGTTTTCACAGTAGCAGTAGTATTCGTTTTCACAGTAGCAGTAGTATTCGTTCACACATACGCATACTATGTTAGTTTACGTACCACGTTAGTCAAAGGGCCGTATTCTACTATACGATCGTGTATGATCATACAGTACGCTGTAGTATTAGCGGGGGCATTTTCGTTGCACTCGAAATCTATTCGTACATCCACCGTAGCGCTCTTCAACGATTCGTTCTGCCTAGAACAATCTATGACCGCGATAGGCGCGTATTGAAAGAATTCGATCGCGTTCAGTAATGGTTCTCCGTGTCCGTAGTACGATCGACCAAATTTCGCGTACATATCGTACAGGATCGCGTATTTAAACTTATCGAAATCCAAGTTCAAATCATCGTACGGGTACGTCTCGGAATTTAGGTATAATCGAACGTTCGTGAGTTTACACGCGTCGAATCTACTCGCAGTTCTATCAAGACGATTCTTTCGATCGGTTTGCATGGCGAATATCACGTATCGAGGTTTCTCGATTTGCGACGTAGCTTTCACGGTCCACGTATGTTTCGTTGTCGCTTGCAGCAACGGGTACTCGTACAAGTCCCACGATCTGAAACTCATCGCGATCGGTCGGCCACTTTCCAGGATACGTAGCATCGATAGTTTATTCACTTCCTCCAAAGCGACGTGGGGCATACGCCACTGCACCTTGCGTATGTCTAGTTTCGGCCTCGCAGTGACCGAGGTACCGTACATCGCGTTCGCATCGACTCGTGATCGAATAAGGATCAGCTCGTGCCGCGCGTTCATCACGATGTGTTTGTAATCCTCGCAGAACCCTAACAGAACGTTCAATGGTACGCAGAAATTGAAAGCGCCCGAATGAAAAATGTCTTTATCGTACGCGATGGTATGATCCCAACCGGCATTCGCGAGCACTTTGCTTCTATCGACCGACAACGAAATGTAATTTTTCAACGCGGTAGCGATTCCCGGATTTCGGCAACGATCGATCTCAACACCGTTCAATTCGTATCGAATCTCATCGAACATGAACGCTACGCAATTATTGTCGAGAACAGCACTCGCCGACGTTGCCTGGCCTTTCGCGTCTTGCGTCGTTAACGTGCCACGACCTTCGATGTATAGAAAACTTTCGCACGGGAGCGTGTACAGATCTTGCTGCTGTATGGGGATTCTTATCTCGTCGCTATTATCGAACGTCGTGTTGGCGTACGGATTGTACGTGTGTAACTCGATTTTCGTGATACGATTATCAAAGGTTGGCGTATTCGCCACGTCCAGAATAAAAGACATCGCGGTTGCGTGTCACTCACAGCTTGTCTAATGGGCGACGATGAAACCTAGTGATCGTAGAAAACGCGCGTTTCTACGAGTCAACGACTTTCTTGCGCTTCTTACCGGTCCTCTTCTTCTTCTTCTTCTTATCGCTCCACCCGCCTTTATTCTGCTACTTTTGCACGCCGATAAAGGGTTGCGCCGATGACGCGACACAGAGACGTTAGGAGTAGCAGCGGCAGCTATGATTGATGATTCGTATGTATGATCTAACACTAACATACTACACACGCGCGCACACGTGTAGTTACGCTAGCCTATCGCGCGGACGTCGTTGAACGTGCAAACGAATCGTTATTTCTTCTCCGCGGAAATCTATAGGGCGCTCGTGTTGATCGACGATGCACAACGTTAGATCGTGTATTGCTCGTGCAACGATCGGCAGGTAAATGACGTGTCGCGGGGTTTCCGATATTTTATATCTCGGTGGCACGCGAGGTGAAAATTCATGGATCGTGTGTACCGGCTTGTCGTTGCTGTACGCACCGGTAGTGACGTTGCACGTTACTCTGATCACGTTAACGTTTATAATGTTCACGGGTACGTCGGACTCGTGCCAGGTTCTTGGTGATAAAACGCGATTCGGGGAAAATCCTAGCAACGAGCCCACAGTGTTTGGTTGCGTAAAGTCCACGGCGAACGAGCAGTACAGCTCGCTTTTCATGGTGTTGTTGTTAGCTCGCAGCATTAGAGGATACTTGTCGGCATCATTCTCATTTGCATCGTTGTTATCGATACTTCGGGGATGTCGATCGAGTAATCGCTGCTTCAGGTGCTCGGCGATAGCGTCTAATTCGTATGAACCGTGAGGTATCGCAATGTATTCATGAGCGACGTCGACGATGTTGTTCTCGGCGTTGTAGACGATGAAGTAGAATTTATCGTTGCTCGAGTCAATGTTCGGTATCGTGTGAAACGTCTCCAAGTCCGCGAGTCCTAATTCATACTGACCATCGCTCAAATCTATCGGAGGAAAATAGTTTACCGTGAGCACGCTGCTACGGCCCGTTAACGTGAGCGTGAACGACATATCGATTACACTCGCGAGACGGAGAGCGAGAAAGTGACGCGCGCGTTCGAATACTCGTCAATTTATCGTCAAATTATGTTTCTTTATTATAGGATATATGAAGCATCATTATGTATGGATACATCGTAGCATAATCTTAGTACATAGGCCATAATTCAATAGATTTTTTATGCAAAAATTGTGCGCATAAGGGACCGCAATTCATCTCGCCGAAACGTTGAAAACGATCGTGATTGTACGTGATCGTTGTTCCGCGTCCGAAATAGTAAATCAATTCCGTGGGAGGTCGCAGATTCCCGAAACTATCAAAGTATTGTACTCGTAGCCCGCGTTTCGCGTACGCGACCCAGTGCGTACCGGCGCCTCGATTTTCGTCAAGATTCGCGATACCACATTCGTTGGCTAGTACGCGCGTAGGAAGCGTGTCGCGCATAAACACCCCTCGAAAGAACGGTACGCTAGCGCACTCGCGCTCTAATTGCAGATTCGTCATAGGTTGTTGCGTTATCGCTGCCACCGTCGCCACGCGGCTACTCGATCGACGTTTTTTTTTTCTTTGAGCGCTGTCGTCGTTGGCGTCGGCGTCTAGGATTCATGCCAGCGCCTCGCTTGTACGGTGTCAGATGCATTCCACGCCCTTCCATAGCCCGATGATGACGCAACGTCTCCTCCAGCTGTTTTCGAGAGGCCCTCGAATCGTTGACCGCTTTGGTTATACCAGCCGCTCCACCGGCCAATGCTCCGATAGCCGATAACGCAGGCAGCACGAACGGAAGAAATGGAAGAAATCCACCGCGTTTAGCCACTCGTAGATTACGATGTCGTCGTCGCCGTTGCGGATGTTTTCCTCCAGAATTTCTCTTTTTCCTTCCAGCCTTTCTCTGTTTACGTCTCGTCCTTCTCATACCCATGCCGAGTTTGGTCTTAGCCTTCATCGTTGCCCACACTCCAGTCGCAGCGGCTTTTTCGCCAAAGGTCGCGTCGTTCGCGAACACTCGTTCTCGCGCTCGTTCAGCTAACGCGCAATCCGCGTCGTGTCGTCCCTCCAAATCCTTTCGACGAGAGTACGCGATATCGTGGTCGCGGCACGCAGCGTCCAGCGGGTTCACACCTTCGTCGCCACGAGCCAATCGCTTTAGCAAACGCGTCCCAGGTCCGCAAAACTGATAACCCGGGACGTGTAGTTCGAACGGTAAGCGGTTTATGATTCCGTTCACGAGACCCAATCCGATCTTCTTATTCTTTCGATTCAGCCCTAGTCCATGAGACACCGCGGCCGTTGATGCGATCATACACCTGCGTTAGAATAATCAGGAAAGCTACTACAATAATAAACGTGTACGCGCGCTCCACCGATCAGAGTGGTTGTGGCATGCGCGACGCGTGCCACGAATATAAATAGTAGTCCCGCGTCATGCGATTCGCGAAACAGCCGGGCGTTATTCGCGTGACCGCGAACAGAATGCTCGACGATGATAGGGATGCGAGTCGATCGAACAGACACGGCCCGTTGCTGCCGAACAGCGTGCGAGGCGTGATTTGCGGGCCGTCCGGTTGCGGAAAAACGAACGTACTTCTGAGCATGTTAGAGAGCCCGAACGGTTTACGTTTCGAGAATGTGTACGTGTACTCGAAATCGTTGCATCAGCCAAAGTATCGATATCTGGAGCAGGTGTTGTCGCTCGTCGACGGAATCGAATACTTTCCATACTCGGACAACGCCGAGATCGTCCCACCGAGAGACGCTCGACCTGACTCGATCTTCGTGTTCGATGACGTGGCGTGCGACGAACAGAATGCGATCCGCGAATATTTCTCCATGGGTCGACACGCGAATGTGGACTGCTTTTATTTGTGTCAGTCGTACGCTAGAATACCTAAACATTTGATCAGGGACAACGTGAATTTTCTTATGCTGTTCAAACAAGACGGTACGAACTTGCGTCGCGTGTACAACGATCACGTGAATACAGACATGACGTTCGAGTCGTTCAACGACTTGTGCGCGAGATGTTGGCGTCGACGATACGATTTCGTGGTGATCGATAAGGATAGTTCCATGTACGAAGGGCGATATCGAAGAGGATTTAACGAGTTCGTCGTAGCTCGCGGACATTAGTAAACCGCGAGTCGTTCATCGAGCAACACGAAATGTCTAACGAATCGACGACGACGACGACGACAACGACTGCGTTAACCTCGAGTAACGTCGACGCGAAGCATACGCGAAAACAACGCCGACGTTATCGACAAAAGGGAGCTAAATGTCAAAAAGGAGGGAAACGTCGTCAGGGTGTGGATTCGAAGGTGAACGCGAAGGTAGAAATCGCCAAAGTCAGCGACGTTATACGTAAAAAGTGCCTGGCCTTGAAAATTGGTAAAATGGCTACGGAAGCGGCTGTGGAGGTGAGCACGCGCCCCATCGTCGAACCGCTGAAACGATTAATCGAGAACACATCCGCGTTGAAAACACGCTCAACGCCTCGATCGCGACCTGTGAAGAGAGAATATGAATATGGTCAACACCAATCATCGAAGCGACTTCGAACTGCTACCGCGACTACATCCATGGAACGTTCGAATAACCTTCCATCATCTAGCGACAATGACGACGCTAACAACGATAACGACAGCGACGTCGACACTGACAGCGACAACGACAATGATATCGATGTCAACAACGTTGATGATGATGATGATGATGGTGATGATGTTGACGATGTTGTTGTTGTTGACGATGATGAGGGCGATGAAAACAGTGAAAAAATTCAGGATGATGAGCCGCTGACAAGGGTTAGCGATTTGGATGCGCTGCGTAGCCCCGTCGATGATGTCACTGTGTATGTACGGAATGCCAAAGGACCCTTGTCGCGAGAATATCTACGACTGTTCTTCACAGACACCAAGAAACGCATCGATAACGTATACGGCGTATACTTGGGGTCTGACGAAGACCTAATGATTGGCGATTCCGTGCTCACCATCGACCCGAACAGCGACGACGTTCGCGTGAACGGAACTCGATACGCGGGGACTCGGGGCTTGTACGAATTGCTGTTCATGCGAATACCCAACGATCGCACGTACACGGACGCCGATCTTCGCTCGTACCGTCGCATCTTGTTGGCTACTAGTGCGCACAAGCGAAATCATTCGCCCAGCAAGCGTACGCTGGGTAACAAGGGGTACAAGTATACGAAAATCGTGTCCTCGGTGATCGGCGGGGTGCGGACACCGGGTGTCAGACGCGTCAGGGACGGCGGGCGTGGCGGCGGCGGCGGCGGCGGCGGGCGCGGGCGCGGGCGCGAGCGCGGCGCGGACTCCGCGGGCCCCGCGGACGGCGCGGACACCGCGTACACCGCGGGCACGCATCAAGGTCGAGGATTACCCATCGACTATTCGATGACTGTCACCGATAACGCGGTCGATTACGTATACTGGGACGATCCGAATGAATTAGTCGATAGACTCGGGCTGCTCACGGCATCGCGCGCGGCTGGACACACGGGTCACGATAATGAAATCGCATCCATCGTGGAGGAACTTCGCGAGGACGGATTCATCTTAAATTGAACATTCCGGTGATCGTAGCATCAGTAGCGTTCGAGCACGCACGCATCGTTATGTCGGTGAATAAGTTTGGTACCTCGTTACGCAATAATGCCAACAACAACAACAACAATAACATGAACGAAGCAACGATGACTACGACGAGACTATTGTCCTCGGTGGACGAGCGCATTACGCGAAAACTCGAAATAGCTATCGCGAACGCACGGTTGGACGCAGAGCATCAACGATCTCAACTCGAGACGCGAGTACAACGAACTATGTCGGATATCGTTACCGCTCAATTGTCTCGGCTAGAGGATAACTTAAATAACGCGATGGAACGACGCTTCGATCATTTGAAAGATAGACTCGAAGAGTTTACGACTGCGACAGAGGGTCTGTGACAACGACGACGACGATGATCCCCGACAGTAGCAACAACAACAACAACAACAACGGCTACGGCTCTGAAACGTCTAATAATAATAACGAGCGATCGCGAAAGACGTGCACCGATTGCATTTTGCTAGCACTCGAGGAACTCGTACTATTTCTAACGTCCTTGGAACGTCGCGATCATTCCCCGTCCACCTCGTGAAGCATGAGCAAGGAGAGAGTACAATTGGTAAACGAATTACACGCCCCCGCGAGACGCAATTTCCCGCGGCGACACGTCGTGATTCGCGGCTACGATGATTTGTGGCAGGCTGATTTGGTGGAGATGCGTCCGTACGCGAAGCAAAATCGAGGATATCACTATATACGACAAGATAATCTTGTCGAACGTCGTCGAGGACGGACGTGTTTACTAGCGCTCGATTAACGTATTTCAAGTTTGGTGTCTAACTGTATTTTAAATTAAGTGTCGTTCTTTTTCTCCTGTATTTGGCTTGTGTCTTGTTCTGCCTTTTTCAACCTCGTTCTTCTATCTGCAATGGGAAAGAAGACCTGCAAGGGATGCTCTACTGCAGTAGTCAATCCAGTTTCTTGTGCATCGTGCGGCATATCATGTCATCCGGCATGTGCGCCCAGAACCGGTCATCCCCATGCAAATGGTCAACTCCTAAATTGTGCCACTTCACTATCTTCATCTTCGAGGGGTTCTTCCCCTTGGAAATCGCCATCAGCGTCAAATAATGTCAATGACTTGATTAGATTGGAGATTTCGAAATTGAAGGAAGATCTCGTTGCCGAGTTAAAAGGTCTTTTTTCGACTCACATCGAGAAACTTGAAGTGATCGTCAATCACTTATCAGACAGAGTGACGAAACTGGAGTCGATATTAAGTGAGTCTACAGCCTCCTCTGTTCAAAACTCTGATTTTGAGGATATGTTGTCGGAGATGAAGGAAAGAGAAAATAGATCGAAGAATATCATTCTCTTCAATCTGGAGGAAGAATCATCCTCTTCCTTACCACCGGCTACCTCTGGGGATTCAACTTTCGACGCCGATTCTGTGAAGGAAATCTTAACACAGATTCAACCAGCTGTGTTGTCGGGGACAAATGTCACCAGACTTGGAAGGAGGATCCCGAATAAACACAGGCCTGTTCGTGTCACTCTTCACTCTAGATCCGATGTCCTGTCAGTGCTGAAAAACAAGAGGAAGTACACTGGCCCTGTTTTCATCCACGAGGATCTTACTCTTCGACAACGAAATCACCTGCGCGATGTCAGAGCTGAGTTAAATAAACTTATTGACGCCGGAGTCTCTGATAAAACCATCCGTTACGTCAATGGCGTGCCTAAAATTGTAAACTTTACGAAACAAAAAAACTAATACGTAACCCTCTGGTGTACTTTCAAAATGTGCGCGGCCTTAGGACAAAATTAAGTGAATTACGTTGTGCTCTTAGTTCCTCGATTTACGACATAATTATTTTAGTGGAAACGTGGTTAAACGACTCATTTACGGAAATTGACTCTATTTTTACCAATTTCTTAGTTTATAGACTTGATAGGAACTCTATAACTAGTCAATGTGCGCGTGGAGGCGGTGTTCTGATTGCTGTCCGTAATACATATCGCAGTCAGTTAATTGTTACCGAATTTAAGCATATTGAGCAACTGTATGTTTTGGTTCGGATTAGCGGCGTTTCTTACATCTTTGGTTCTGTTTACATACCTCCGGCCTCTAACTCTGATTTATTTGCTGACTACGGTAGAACCGTTGCGAATCTGTCAATTTCGTATCAGGACACACGTATTTACCTAATTGGCGATTATAACCTACCTCGCGTCTTTTGGATTGAAAACACGGACGGATTACTTGATGTGATTTCCGTAAATTCATCCATGCTCGGTTCTGCTAAGATCTTGTGCGATTTTTTTAACATGGCGGGTCTGCTTCAACACAATGTTATTCCCAATTGTTACGGTTCCTTTTTAGACTTAATGTTTAGCAATGATAGGTCCATTACTACTTCTAGTGCCGTGGATCCACTCTTATCTACTGATTCGTACCATCCGCCCCTTCAATTTGAGGTAGTCTTGTCGCACCCCGTTTCGTCGTGTATCAGTAATCCTATTGTTACTACCAGAGCCAACTTTAAGGCTGCCGATTACGTCTCGATAATAAATCACCTTAATCACGTAAATTGGGACTGTGTTCTCGACGGACCGTGCGTTGATTCGGCAGTTGACACTCTGTATGCATACTTGAACGACATTATCGGTGCTTTTGTTCCGCACTACACTGTAATAAGGTCATCGTATCCTCGTTGGTATTCAAAGAACGCTATTAGACTAATCAGGGCAAAAAAACTCGCGCACAAGGTATACAAGCGTAGCAATCGCTTCTGCGACTACTTAGCTTTTTCCAAGCTCAGAGCTGAAAGTAAATCAGTCATTCGTGCCTGCTGGCTTAGATACACCTCTGAGGTTGAAGTCGCGATACCTGAAAATCTGAAGGTCTTTTGGAATTTTATAAATTCAACTAGATCTTCCAATAGATTACCTAGCACCATGTTGTTTAACGATCAACCATTGACGAGTCCGACTCAAATTGCGAATGGCTTTGCGAATCACTTCAAGTCATCCTTTCAAGCTGCGCGTGACTGTTCTACTACATTTAATGGTACCTCTACATTAGATCTAAATAATCTTACTATTGGCATAGGTGAAGTATTTGCGAAACTAAATTCCTTGGATGTTAACAAAGGCGCTGGGGACGACGCCATCCCACCAGTATTCTTTAAGTCGTGTAAGTTTATTTTTGCCAGAATTTTGTGGCGCATTTTCAACTTGTCTTTAAAATCGGGTGTATTTCCCACGAGATGGAAATCTAGCTTAGTTGTCCCCGTATTTAAATCTGGCGACAAAATGTTAATCTCCAACTACAGACCTATTTCTATATTGAATGTTATGCCCAAAATATTAGATTCCATAATTGCTGACAAACTGGCCTCCCTGTCAACAAGTACCATAATTAACGAACAGCATGGTTTTGTCTCTGGACGATCTACTTCCACAAATCTCATGCTCTATCACCATTACATCTCACATGAACTGGAAGTGGGTAGCCAGGTGGATGTTGTCTATACCGACTTCAGCAAAGCGTTTGACACTGTCAGTCACTCTATCTTAATAAGTAAGCTTGCATCGATTGGAATTGGTGGTACTGCATTGGCTTGGTTGGCCAGTTACCTCCGCGGCAGGACGATGTCTGTAAAATGCTTTAATGTTCTCTCTACCGTATTTGATGTTACATCCGGTGTTCCTCAAGGCTCTCATCTTGGTCCGATATTGTTTATTCTTTTCATCAATGACATCTCTGAGGTAATTGTGCATAGTAAATTTCTACTGTTTGCCGATGATTTAAAAATGTATCGCTCTATTCGGTCCCCTATGGATGCACAGCTTTTGCAGGAGGACCTATCTAATGTTGCCTTGTGGTGTCTCACAAATCGTATGCAGTTGAATCTCTCTAAATGCCATGTGATACAATTCCACCGCAGTTTGAATATTAATATTCAGTTTCAGTACAACATTGATGGGAAGTCTCTTGATTCTGTGGATTCCATTCGCGACCTGGGAGTTATCTTCTCTGCTTCGGCGGATTTTAGAAGACACTATGCCCATATTAGAGCTACTGCCTCTAGAGCCCTCGGTTTTTTAATGAGAGCTGCCGTTGACTTTAGGACCCCAAAGACGCTTAACACTCTTTACACCACCCTTGTTCTCCCTCATTTGGAATATTGTTCTAGTCTTTGGAATCCCTACCGTATATGCCACATCAAATCTTTGGAGAGCATCCAGCATAGGTATTTGAGATATGCAGCATATAAGCTGCGTATCCCTTTTGATAGATTTTCTCATGATTACGAGCATATCCTTTCCACTCTGTGCTATATTCCTCTTGAAAAGCGAAGGTTTTTATCCGATCTAATACTGACTTTTAAAGTTATAAATCACCACATCAACTGTCCGGAGCTTTTAAGCTTATTTAAACTTAATGTACCGCCCAGAGCGCTAAGGAATACACCACTGTTTATGCTGTGTAAACATTCTACCACATATGGCATGAACAACTGTGTGGATAGACTATGTAGAACCTCTAATTCTGTTGCGCATTTAGTTGATTTCTTCTGCCATTCATTATACTCTTTTAAGCGCGCTGCGAATAAGGCGGTTATTAGTTCCCGCTAATTCCTATTATTCTATTATTCTGTTGTATTTTATCCTATTCTTTTTGCTTGTACTGTATCTTGGCACCATTTCATTCTGGTTTTATGTGTTCTGTTTTCGTGTGTCTACTTTTATGTACTATTTTTCTACTTTTATGTACTATTTTTCTACTGATCTTTTCTATTCTATGCACCAAAGGGTTTTCCCGTATATAAATAAATAAATAAATAAATAAATAAAATATATTAACGATCATCGACGCGTTTAGCAAGTACGCTTGGGCCTTACCCGTGAAAACGAAAAGCGGACGCGACGTGACCGCGGCGTTCGCGACCGTGCTGCGGCAGAGCGATAGATGCCCGCGAAATTTACAAACCGACATGGGAAAGGAGTTCTACAACGCGGAGTTTCAACGATGCGCGAAGACCCGCGGGATCAACCACTACTCCACGTATAGCGTGATGAAAGCGTCGATCGTTGAACGTTTCAATCGCACGCTGAAAAACCTAATGTGGAAACAATTCTCCTTGAACGCGTCCTATCGCTGGGTCGACCTGTTACCTACGCTCGTACGCACCTACAATCATAGCAAACATCGAACGATCAACGCTCGACCCGTTGACGTGACCCCCGCGACGCGTTTGTCGTTTGCCGCGAACGAACCCCTACCCCCCTCCGCATCGAAAGGTGTTGGACGACGCGCCAAATTCATCATAGGTGACAAGGTACGCGTGAGCAAGTTCAAGACCCTCTTCGAGAAGGGGTACACTCCGAACTGGTCGACCGAAGTGTTCGAAATCGTAACCGTACAACGAACGCGCCCGGTGACGTACATTCTGCGCGATTCCGCGGGAGAGCCGATCTCGGGTGGATTCTACGAGTACGAATTGCATTCGGTCGCGAATCCGGACGTCTATCTGGTGGAGAAGATTATTCGTCGCAAGGGTAGCCAGTTGTTGGTTAAGTGGCTCGGATTCGATTCGTCGCGGAACTCGTGGATACGCGACAAGGATATTCTATGATTTATGATTATAAGCGCGCTCTATGTTACTGGAATAAACGAATACATATAAATAAATAAATACATTTATCATTTATTCAATTACTCCTCTACTACTCGTATTTCAATACAATTAATCTTAATGAAAAGAATTAAAAATATATATACATATAATTTACACTTTAATACATTTATACATTCAAACATTCAATACATTCAGGGCTCGAGGGACTCGTCGGACTCAAGCTCGAGGAGCTCGTGAGTGTCGAGTTCGGGGATACGATAATAGGGCCCTTTACACGGACGTTCCGGCGCGCGATCCGGCGCACGGTCCGGCGCGCCACACGCCGCACGGCACGCAAAAATACGTGAAGCCGGATCGCGGCGGTCCTTCGCGCAGGCCAGGAGGTCGTACCCGTCACTACTTAGAGACAGCGAGTTCGGGCTCCCATTTCTACGTCGACTCCACATGCTTTTTACACGATCCACCGCAGTGGTATATTGTGCACTACCTGTTCGATGTATATCATCGATCTGCGAAACGATCGGCAAGACACGGTCGCGAAAAGTATACAAATTCCTCGATATACCTGGCTTATAGAAAATATCATAAATGCTGTTACTGTAGGGTACACTGAAACATCTGTTTTTAGGAAGCTACATTTGGTTGACCTAAAGGTGCTATAAATTCTGGAAATGGTTTATGACTCATTTATAACGACTGTAATATTTTACAAGGGTACATTAAAAAATGTCCAAATGTTTCCCCGGCAATGCGTTGCCAAATGAAATTGCAGTTAACACATTCACCGTTGTGACGATCATAATTATTACTATTGACGGCAATAATGACCATGTTATTGTTTGTTTTAATATAAAAACTAATATTGATAGACAATAAATACACGTAGGTATGCAAGTGACGTTATATTGTAAGATAAATGCTGAAGAGGTGTGATATGCAAGATGTTTTGAAGAAAGGGGGTAGTCTTCTGCTTGCGCGTGATGCAGGTCAAATTTTTCACCCACGCTCTTGCGTGTCGCGCAAGAAAGCGCCACGGTCCTGCCCGCGCGACAGAAAGCACCACGGTCCTGTCCGCGCTCCAACCTCGATTCCAGAAGAGTTTACATAAGAGACAGAAAAGGTAGTTGGAAAAGGACAAAACGACATTTGAAACCAGGCTCGTCGCGCGCCCAGGATTTCTGACAGTGCAGAAATCCTGAGGCGCGCGACGAGCCTGGCAGCGGATCCAAGGCTCTAGAGGCAACGCCGTCGATAAGCCGTGCCTCGATGGGTTTCGAGGACTTTGACCCTCGAGACCAGGGGGGGCCGTAGAATGTTGCCCCCTAAGACGTGGCGAATAAAAAATTCTACATTTCTCACCGGATCTTGGCGAAAGTGACGTGAATCGTTTCCTTATGTTTTCCCGATGAAAATGGTCCAAAAACGACACAAATCGGATTGTAATTAAGGAATCTTCATAATAAATTGATTTCCATAACTTCGTTAAAAATATTTCGATTTATATGAAAGTTGGTAGGCATAATTTTCATTTGAAAAACATGAGAAATCCATCGGTATCACTTCCATATCGATACGATAAAGAATAAAGTATACAATTTTTCTGAAACAGGTATGAATCCTCGGCCGACCGTAGCGAATCGAGGCCGGGGACCCAAAGTGGAGGGTGAAATATTCATTACAGCGTATTAAGAAATTCTTTATTCTTCGTCGTATCGATATGAAAGTAACACTAATGGATTCCTGGCGTTCTCCCAATTAAAATTATCACAAATATCGTGCAAATCGGAATACTATTACACCAGCGTTGCCCCGATGGGCGGTCCGAGAGTACGAGCATCCATCGCGTTTTCCAAAGCTCGCGTGGAAAACCGACTTGAAATCAGCCTATAACCAGAAATCAAATCAATTTAACCGCAATGAAATCAGCATGTAACGGTTACATGCTGATTTCAGGGTACGAGCCTACACGCACACTACTACAGTTTTCCCCATCCGTTACATGCTCGCCACTTCATTGGTTTCGAGCGCCTCCTTTCAGGCGAGCTTTGGAAAACGCAATGGATGCTCGTACTCTCGGACCGCCCATCGGGGCAACGCTGTATTACACAAACAATACAAATCATGAAAGGGGTAGGCATTTCTTAAACGCACTCTCTTATCGTATCGATATGGACATGACAAATGGATTTCTGGCTCACCCTGGTTCACACAGTCGATGGTCGTTCGAATATGAAAGGTCAACTTTAGATCAATTTTTTTGTAATTAACATGAATTGATGAATACGAAATATTTGTTTGCATGGTTACATACTTTGTCCATTAGCTATCAGAATAGAGTAATGGATACACAAAACAACAACTTTCATACTAAACTACGTGTTTGCCATATTTTTTTTCTGTTTCTGCAGCTATTTCCAACTTTCACTTTTACTCCTTTATATGTACAGTAGCGGACAAAAAAGTTACCACTTTCCTGATTTTTTTATTTTTATTATTTTTAACAGCAACTTAAAGCTGTAGTATGTGTTTAATTTACATTTTCTGATAGATAATTATACGCCGCATAAAACCCAGTCAAAGTCGAATTTATTTAACTAACAAATAAAAATGTTATATAAGATTAAACAGAAGCTATACATTTTTACGACCGACAAAAAAGTTACCACTTTCAAATCCCCGCGTATTTGTCTTTCGTTTTTCTGGTTTACGCTCCTTTTTTGCGCTCTTTTGTTTGGAGTAGACGCTTAAGAGGTTAAAATCGATTAAAAATGCCTCGTGGAAGGAAAACTGATCCCCAATTGCGAAGTTTAATAGTTCGGTTACGTGATGACGAATGCTATACTTTTCAACAAATTGCTGAGCATATGAAGATGGATAAAAGCACAATTCGTCGCATTTATTGTCGTGAAAAGAATCCGTTGGTTGTGGAGAATCGAGGGCGACCAAGAAAAACTAACGAAAGGTTAATATTACAAATTTTTGTCTTGATTTGGTAACAAAATTTCATTAAATTCGAGAAATATTTTTAGAACGGACCGACTCCTAGTTCGAAAATCTATAGAGAACCCAAAGCTAACAGTCCCAGAAATCCGTGATAAAGTGTTAGTTGAAAATGTTGAAATTAGTGTCCGAACGGTTCAACGGAGACTAGCGGAGAAGGGACTAAATGGCCGGATTGCTGCTAAGAAGCCATTTTTATCAAACAAAAACATGCAAAAAAGGATGAATTTTGCGCATGAACATCTTGCATGGTCCGCTGCTGACTGGGCAAAGGTCTTATTTAGCGATGAGTCAAAATTTAATTTAATACACAGCGATGGAATTAGATTTGTACGGCGTCCGATTAATGAAAGCTTTAGTCCTCGTTATACCATTGGTACGGTTAAGCATGGAGGAGGTTGTATAATGGTGTGGGGGGCATTTAGTCTTTCGAGATTAGGTCCTATTCACCGAATAAACGGTATAATTGATCAGTATCAATATTGTAGTATTATGAAAAATGTGATGAAGCCACATGCTCGCCGGGTCATGCCTGCTGGATGGATATTCCAACAGGATAATGATCCAAAACACACTGCAAAGTCCGTCAAAAAATGGTTTTCCAACA
Organism: Andrena praecox; assembly: GCA_963932275.1. Taxonomy (NCBI): domain Eukaryota; kingdom Metazoa; phylum Arthropoda; class Insecta; order Hymenoptera; family Andrenidae; genus Andrena; species Andrena praecox. The sequence goes on from OZ010729.1 coordinate 27,643,915, forward strand.
ATAAAATAAGGGTAATGAAGGCCAGCGCAATCACCAGACCTAAACCCCATTGAAAATTTGTGGGGTGCGACTAAGCGTAAGCTCAATGGGCAGAAGTTTAAAAAACCTGATGAGTTATTTGCGGCTGTCGAGAAAGCTTGGAATGACCTTCCTGTTGCCCTTATTGAAAACTTGATGCATTCGATGCCAAAAAGATGTGAGGCCGCCCTAAAAGCAAGAGGTGCCCCGACAAAATATTAGAATTTTTATTACTTTTCAAAAGTGGTAACTTTTTTGTCGGTCATAAAAATGTATAGCTTCTGTATAATGTTATATAAAATTTTGGTCTGTTAATTCATAAATACAACATTAACTAAGTTTTACGCAGCTTTTAATTCTCTTTCAGAACATGTATATTAAACATATACTACAGTTTTAAGTGGTCGTTAAAAATAATAGAAATAAAGAAATCTGGAAAGTGGTAACTATTTTGTCCGCTACTGTACCTACCTCTTCCTGCCGTTTCTGCTTCCATCTACCTACTTAATTTCAAGGGTTCGCACAGGCCAGGTCAGCGTCAGGAACATTTGGCGACCAGGCCTTTGCGTACCGGGGGACAGCTTTCTTATCCCACGCTTTCTTTTCACCCTCTCTATGTTTTTCTCTGTTTTTTTTCTTTCATTCGCTATCTCTAACTCTGTCTAGTCTTTCCTTTTTAACCGTCGAAAATTCACGGAGCGGACACTTGGTCTCGAACCGGCTATCAGACAACACGTACCGCGCACGCATTTTTACTATTTTCCCATATTTACTGTTAATTTATTACTGTTAATTGTTACTTTTAATTATTTCTGTTAATTGTTACTCTTAGTTGTTACCGTTAATTATTACCGTTACTTGGTAGTGTTAATTGTTTCTGTTAATTGTGACTGTTAATTGTTATTTTTAATTGTTATTGTTAATTGTTTTTTTTAACTGTTATTTTGGGATTATCTTGATTGAGTTTTGGGTATTATCCTTACACCAAACCACTTCAAGTGTAAGAAGCAATAAAGTTCGGAAAAAGGCGAAATTTATTCGCCAGAAAATTTCTGATAGGCGTGTTGGCAGCTAAGCTTGTGTGAAGAACGCGGTGTACGAAAGTGTGAAAAGCTTTATCATGTTTGCGGTGAACAGTAATCGTGACCGGAACATAGCTGTTGTTGTTGTTGCTGCTGCTGCTGTGCATTTAACAGTAGCAGACCGAAGAAGAAGCAGAAGAAGAAACCGCCAGGTTTGGGTGAAAGAATACCGCGGACATTGCAATGATCAGCCCCTTGTTCGAGAACTTAGAGAAAATTATCCAGAGGACTACAGGAATTATTTGAGGATGGATTGCGAAGCGTTTGATGATCTACTTAGTTTAGTTCAAAACAGAATTAAGAAAATGGACACCGTTATGAGACAGAGCATCCCCGCAGAGCAACGTCTTATCGCCACATTAAGATTTTTGGCAACTGGGCGTAGCTTAGAAGATCTAAAATTTACAACAGGAATATCAGCTCCTTCGTTATCCAAAATAATTCCTGAGACGTGCAAAGCAGTGTATGATGCCCTACGGACAGAGTTCTTAAAGGTAAGGGTTAAAAATTAATAATACGTGTAGACTAACAATAATACTTTATTAATGAAATGATGTATTAACGGGGAAAGGTTAATCCACGATCGCGAATTCATATGAAAATTTGTGTATTTTATTTATTTAAACTATTTTCAGACGCTCCGTTTGAATAGGGTAGGGTGGGGCTAAAAGTCCGGCGGGTAAAAAGTCCGGAATGCAAAATCTCTATTCCTAAACAATGTATTGAGTTTCAATGTATTGATTTTATTTTATGTATCGAAAACTAAAAGAAATATGTCGTCTTTATTGTCTTACACGAAGTAAACCACAGTTTAAAAGCGTATCAGCGAATTATGTTAAGATTGTTTATTGCAGAATGATAATATTTTCTAACTTATATATCGCATAAACTATAAAGGTACCATTGGGGCAAAAAGTCCCTCAGACTGAATATATATATATATATATATATATATACATACATATATATATTATATATTATATATTATTATTTGTTTTCATAATAAGATGGCCAAAGTATAAAGAAATGATGACAAAGTCTTTAAATAGTGTTTTTGTTTTAGTTGAACGATTTTTTTTAGTTTTTAGTTCAAAGTGAGCCTCTGACTTATAATTTTTTTTTGTTAAAGAAGTCATGCTTTCCTTTCAATATTCTATACCAAAAAAAATTGGTTTAATAAATATTTGTTGATTTTAGAAGAGTTTTTTTAGTAATTTATATAATAGTTATAGTTTATACAAAATAACACCAGATATCTCTAGATTGTTAGTACTAAATTTTACAGAGGTTTATACCAAAAACGGGACTTTTAGCCCCACCCTACCCTAGTTGCTGTGCGGCGTGCAAGATAGTGGCTGTTCTGTTTATCTGATACAAAACACCAAAAAGAGTTTTGTTCTTCAGGAAATTGCGCAGATAATGAAGGTCGATTTGGAGGATAAAAACTGCAAAATTCACAGGTTCATTATTTGCGCAATTTCCTAAAAAAAAAATCTTTTTGATATTTTGTTTCAGATAAATAGAACAGCCGCTATGCTGCACACCGCACAGCAATTTTTCAATCAGAGCGCCTGACAATTTTTTAAATACAAAAAAATACACAGATTTTCATATCAATTCGCGCTCATATTTATAAAACTCTACGAACTACTACTATGACTTCCTTGAACATTTGACGCATGTTGATTCTGACTATAATAGCTATCACTGGTTAACTTCGTCGTTTCCCGGATCGGCACAGTATAGAGCTTGCAATCGTTATCGCATAAATCTGTATGACGCTTTAACGATTTCAATAATCCCCTTCTCAAAACGGCTGTTATTAAGGTGTCCGCATATATGGCCTGCTCTGGATCCATTCTTTCCAATTGTTTGGCAACTTTTATGCCTGAGGCCTCGTACTCCGAGATCTCGAGTCTGGTGGTGGTGGTGGTGGTGGGGTTGTTCAACGCGGCAGCGCACGATTTTAAAACATCAATCACGTTGTCATCCTTTTTTTTTTCTTTTGGCGCAGCGATTAATTTCGCCAGCCGGCCGTTTATTCGTGCTTTCACACGGTTGTACTTCTTCGTCCTTCATACAAAGAAAAACACAAATAATTTAATAAAATAAGAAATAACAAAGGAATTAAATTTTGTTTATTTTTATATTGTATTTTGTTTTGTCATAGTTCCCGACTACCAAGGACGAGTGGAAAAAAATAGCGGAAGGATTTCACAACAAATGGGACTTCATCAACTGCGGAGGTGCTATGGATGGAAAACATATACGAATTGTTGCACCACCGGATTCCGGGGCTTTCTATTACAATTACAAGAATTACTATAGTATTGTATTAATGGCGTTGGTAGATTCCAATTACGAATTTATTTTTGTCGACGTCGGACAAAATGGAAGGATATCGGATGGTGGTGTTCTGGAACATACGGAATTCATGAGACGATTAAATAACGGGCAGTTGAATTTGCCTGATAATACTGAAACAGTAAAAAATTTAAACTTCGCCTTTTTAGGCGATGAAGCGTTTGCCTTAACTAACAATCTTTTAAAGCCTTATGCGCAAAGGGAACTGGACCACGATAAAAGAATATACAATTATAGGTTATCGCGAGCTAGGAACGTAGTTGAAAACACATTCGGCATATTATCCTCGCGATTTAGAGTGTTACATACCGCAATCAATATGAAGGTGGAAAATATATCCTATGTCGTATTGGCTACTTGTGTTCTCCATAATTTCTTACGGAGACGGAGTGCAGCATATATGACGAACAACAGGAGTATGCAGGAGGGGAATCGTCAAAACGATGCAGTACAGTTAGATAATTTGCAACCCGTTAATCATAGGAATATAAATAACGCTGCAAAACAAAATAGGGACCGTTACAAAGAGTATTTTGTAGGAGAAGGAAGTGTTCCGTGGCAGGAAGATATGTTGAATGTGTATAGAGTGTAGGGTAAATCCGGGAGACGCGGTCGGGCCGGAGAGTTGGTCGTGTCGCTATATTTCAGAGTCTATACGTAAATATGCATTAAAGTGCAGACCAATTACTTCTCTAGAAGCCAAATAGTTGAATGAATAGCGTTATTTCGCTTCCTTCTGTGGTTTTCTGGATTTATAGGCTATAAAAGGTAAATTGATGTTACATTTAACCTCTTTTGTCAAACAGCGGTTGTACAGAATCGTATTTAAAATATACTTCTAAGTTTATTTTCCATTAATGTTTGGAATAATGAGATAGTAGAGATATTGAGGGACAATGCAGCCAAAGTATTTGGCCATATTAACTCTTCCTCTCAAAGCTAACGAGAAGACCATGTCTCGCTGCAGAAAGGTGAGATGGTCGAGTTATGATTTTTTTATTATTTTTGTTTATTTTTTATTTTTTATTATTATTTTATTATTGTTTTTGTTTATTTAGTTTATTCATTCACTTTTGTATTCATTTGCCTTGCTAATCGCCAGTAGGGAATTCACTTTTTCTTTGATGTGTTCTGTACTTGTTTAGCGTAAACAAATTAAATATCAATGAATCCGTAGTTGTATTCACTCATTAATAATTTTGCTTTATCCGCTGTTAATTTTCCATGAATAATTATGTGAGTGGTCTCTGCCAACGACGAAAACCATTTCTCCCGGCACCTCGGGAGAGGTGGTCAGATGTCATGACTTCAGTTTTCAACCCGATTTACAGTAAATATTATGTTAAAGCAAATGTCGACCAGTTTTTCTGAATCGGCATAAAATTCTGAACATATTAGGTTTGTTCTGATAAAATAAGTCATATCTATATTAGTTTTAATAGCCATTTTATATTAGATCGACCGCGTCTCCCGGATTTACCCTAATTGTTTAATGTATTAAGGGGTTAGGCCACCTTGGACGAAGTAAAATTGCAGTCATTTTCGGCATTTTTTTAGGAAGATAATGAAATAAACAGAAAATTTAATAAGAAGCCTGTTATTATACAACTCTCGCCGGAAATAATACGATTTTTATTTCCTACAAAATGGTGACGGCATAGTCATGATGTGCAAGATCTTGAGGAGCGATGCCTTCCACAGTGTTCAATCTGACGGCTATACCGTTTGACTTAGAACAAAAAACCAAAAAGATTTATTTTCTGCATGCCTAAAACTAGAGAAGTACGTAGGGAAATCCAGAAACATTAATTTCTCACGAAATGGTGAACATGGGGAGAAAAAGTGAATTTTTTTTTATAAAAGAGTCAATTGCAAAGAATATGTTTAAGATATCGCAAAACCGCTACGTACTTCTCTAGTTTTAGGCATGTAAAAACTAAAAGTTTTTGTTATTTTGTTCTAAATCAAACGGTATAGCCGTGAGATTGAACATTGTGGAAAACGTCGCTCCTGAAGATCTTGCATATCATGGCTCTGCCGTCGCCATTTTGTAGGAAAAAAATCGGATTATTTCCGGCAAGAGTTGTACAATAACAGGCTTCATAATGAATTTTCTATTTAATTCATTATCTTCCTAAAAAAAATGCCGAAAATGACTGCAATCTTGTTCCGTCCAAGGTGGCCTAACTAAAAGGTCTGAAAACACAATTTTTTTTTTTTCAAATTTGAAGGCTTTTTAAATAAACTGTTGCGTATTCGAAAGTATATATTTTAAAGTTCTTGTATTTTTTTGTAATTTAGTATATAAATAAATAAGGGAATTATAGGCGATCTCTCCGCAGTGTTTTTTTTTATTTAAGCACTTTATGGTGACCGTGACTGTAGCTTTCACCTGGTTCATCAGAAATAAAAAATTCGAACAAATTTAGTGCTTAATCGTGGCTTCTTTAATTTCGTTCCGTACATTTTTTTTTACAGATGAAAACTGATGTAAGATAATGAAAAATGAGAGTGATTCTATGGCGAAAGTCGATACTTTTACTATGAACAGCCGCCTTTTTATTTGAAAATAATTTTTCGGGATAATGAACGATTAAGCACTTGATAATGGTCACTGGTTTGGGGGATGAATGTGCACCTCTGGACCAGTGGAGATTTGTTAAAAAATCTTGCTACAAAGTTTGTTATAGCATTGAAAATGATGTTTCAACGATTTGATTGTATAGAGTTGCACATATAGACATGGACCTACCACTACTCTGCCGCTTTGCCAGTATCTACCCAAATGGTGGGGCCTGGCACAGTGCGTACCCCTAAACGTAAACAAACACAATTCGACGTTTAAAGGGATAGAAGGTAGTGCAAGGTGCATTGACCTAATTTGGGCCACTGTGCCAGACACCCCACCATTTGGGTACATACTACCAAAGCGGCAAAATAGTGGGTAGGCCCATGCCTATACGTGCAACTCTATACAATCGAATCGTTGAAACATCATTTTCAATGGTATAAACAATTTTGTAGCAAGTTTTTTTAACAAATCTCCACTGGTCCAGAGGTGCACATTTACCCCCAAACCAGCGACCATTACTTTTTGAACACCTTGTACATTAAGTCGATCTGCGCATGTGTTAATATTATTGTTTGAATACTATTTAATTTAATTATTTTGTAATCATAATTCATGAAGTAATTCAAATGTAATTCTGCACATCTCTGTGCAATTGTAATACCTACATACTTAGTCACCCTAATAAACTATAATTTCATAAAATGACAACCATATGTTTCCTTTTTTGTCTGTGTCCATTGTAAAATTAAATTCAATTTCTTGTTTACCTTCAGTACTACATTCAAATGATATTTCCACGTAGTTGGAGCCACAGAGGCTCCCTAAGAATAAAAGTTTGCAGTGACAACATTTTAAAATAATGTTTGTATGTTTTTCGATTCGAATTAAAAGAACGCCGACGGTTAGACTCTCCCATACGTAAGTTGTAATACTTGGAGGCAAAGTTATATTGCGCGATCTGTACACTAGAGTACTCCCCTTGAAGAGAAAATAAAAGTGCAATTTTTAAACGTATTGTAGAAAGGACATGGTTCACCGAAACGTTAATTGTCGCTTATTTTTTGGGGGGAGTGTAGTAATAAAATAAATGAGGTCATAAATAAACTTACTGGATTGTGAGGCTGTGTACCAGTGTCGTCCAGGTCATGTACATCTGCATCTGCATCTGCAGCTTGAACCTCAATTTCTTCGAGTTGTGGTTCGTCCCGCCTCGCTTCCGCCTCGTCCAGGAGAGATGTCTCTTGTTCTATATTAGATATGCTGGCACTTGGGGTATCTTGGTCTTTGGTGAATGACAGTAAGTCGTAGTACCACAGTGATGGCACATACACATCATCGGCCCCCTTCCCAGACCGTTTGGATGCCTCTACTCTTCTGAATTCTTTCCTGAATGACCCACGGAGCTTTTGAATCTTCTTACTAACAAAATCTTTGTCTGCATGAGGAAATATCGGCTTGCAATATGCAATAAGTTGGTCGTAACACTTTTTCTTTAAATTACGATTTAAATAATCATCCGATTTCACTTTCCACAGAGAAGGCATTCGTCTATACAAAGTAAGGAGCCCCGTCACTGCTTTGTGACACCACTTTGTATCGTCAGACATAATTTTCACAATTATCACCCAGTACGTCACTAAACTAGCCGAAGTATACGAACACGTATTGACACCACGACTCTTCGTTAGATTCTGCCTTTCCTCCATGTTTTCACTTAAAACGTAAGCATTGGTTCCTCCCTCCGTAGGTCAAATTCCGAATGGAGGTGGTTATGGCAAAATATAATTGGTTAAGGCGTGACAAAAGGGGCTGATTTGAGCCCAGGAGGACATGCAAAACGCTTTCGTCCTTCTTCCCGAACGACGGTCTGGTAATAAAAATCAGGGGTTGTAAATACGTCTTTAGTTTATGTTTGGCGGCCAGATGTGGAAGCTCCGCGAGGTATTTCCTTATTTGACCACTGTCTTGGGATTCCCAATGTTTAGCCCAGCAATAAAGACGTCGAGGGCTGAAGCCCATCAGTGACGGCATTGCGGAGAGTCCCAGCAGTATGGCAATTAGAATTGCCAAGTGTTCGCCAGGCGCAGGATATAAACTTAAATATACCGAGTCTTAAGAGTCATGCGTAAAAAGGATGAATATGTAGGCGTAGGAGCGTGGTAATTAGAATATCTTGTTTTCAGACATTGCTAAACTAAATTCAGTTTTATTATAAGTATGTAGAAATACACGTGGTTCCACTGAATACACGCGATTACTCGCGACGAGGGCCAATACACTTCGCGGAGGGACCCGGGAACAGGTAGTTCGCGCGGGGTCCCGTCTACGCCGTGCACCCTTCAAATTACAGACGGATCCCTTATCGCTCGAGTATACACGCTTTTCTTCCTGTGTCTTGTCTCCGCGAGGCGTATGTATTGATTAGTGATGGGCGTGATACCAGTCTTTTCTCATGAGTTTTAAGCAATACAAATCATAAAAGGAGTAGGGGAGAGTGGGGTAATCACGCACAGAGTGCTAAATATCGCAGAAGTCGCACAGAAAGCGCGATTTCAATGGTCAATTCATAAAAAACGTTCCCACAACCCATACCTAATGTATTTTTCAAACTCCTCTTCTTGTGCGTTAGAAAAAATTGCAATCGGTCGGAATATCGAAAAAATATAGTAAAGGCCATTTATATACTTTTTTTCTGAGCCTGTACTGAAAATCCAAAAATCCCTTTTGTACATTTAAATAAGTTTTATACATGCTGAAAATTTCATCAAAATCGGTTAACGTTGCTCTGAGCTACAACGCGCTTAAGGATATGTTCGGCATTACCCCACGACATAAAAAAATAAAAAGGAATTTATTTCAGGGGTTAAAATCATGATTCAAGCCACGCCTTGGTCACAACATGTTGGTAAAAAAGTGCTTTATTTCAACTTAAAAAAATCCCAATTGTATCATTAATTCAACAGTAATTACATGCAATTGAAAATGGAGAAAATATTACTTGAAACATGATGAAAATAATAAATTGTGTTTATCTTGACTAGCATGAGCGTTCTGTATTTATTACTTTCTGCCTGGCGTTGGATACGCCTTAAACTATTAGCTAGTGGAGAGGAAACATCAGTTTTTATTTATTAAAACCCTGTAACTATCGCGTTCGGGATTACTCCGCGTTCGTGATTACCCCACTCTCCCCTAGGCATTCCGTAGTCCGAACGATGACCAGAACGAGCAAAAAACCTTGCTGATTGGCCAAATTTTCCTTGGAGAGGAGGGACCTTCTCTCTGTGAGTTCGACGGTTTAGGAGGAACCCTCCTCCCCCTCTTTGCAACGTAGAGGGTGAAAATTAGACATCTGCTTACCAAAAATAACCAGATGGATCGCCTAGAGTCTCGACACGGTCGCGGTTTATAACCGTATTGTTCCGCGGGTCAGCGGTGGAACCCGTCGATGGAGCAATATACTCATCAACTCAGAGCGAAGAAAGTCTTAATCCTGAAAAAGGGCACGATGTCGATTGCCCCTTTTCGACATCTGGCAGACAAATGCTTCCCGACGAAACCTTCGGAAACAAGCAATTGCCTAGTTGTAAACGTCAGGGGCCCCTACGCTGGACAGCGCTGTTGTAAACGAATGAATGAATTTTTTCATATAATTTTTAAATAGGTACAAAAATTAGTCCATTGGGACGTTTATTACGGTTACTTTCCTTATATTTATTCTCTTATTATTAGGTTCTTTGCTCGTTCTGGTCATCGTTCGGACCACGGAATGCCTACCCCTTTCATGATTTGTATTGTTTGTGTAATAGTATTCCGATTTGCACGATATTTGTGATAATTTTAATTGGGAGAACGCCAGGAATCCATTAGTGTTACTTTCATATCGATACGACGAAGAATAAAGAATTTCTTAATACGCTGTAATGAATATTTCACCCTCCACTTTGGGTCCCCGGCCTCGATTCGCTACGGTCGGCCGAGGATTCATACCTGTTTCAGAAAAATTGTATACTTTATTCTTTATCGTATCGATATGGAAGTGATACCGATGGATTTCTCATGTTTTTCAAATGAAAATTATGCCTACCAACTTTCATATAAATCGAAATATTTTTAACGAAGTTATGGAAATCAATTTATTATGAAGATTCCTTAATTACAATCCGATTTGTGTCGTTTTTGGACCATTTTCATCGGGAAAACATAAGGAAACGATTCACGTCAGTTTCGCCAAGATCCGGTGAGAAATGTAGAATTTTTTATTCGCCACGTCTTAGGGGGCAACATTCTACGGCCCCCCCTGGTCTCGAGGGTCAAAGTCCTCGAAACCCATCGAGGCACGGCTTATCGACGGCGTTGCCTCTAGAGCCTTGGATCGGCTGCCAGGCTCGTCGCGCGCCTCAGGATTTCTGCACTGTCAGAAATCCTGGGCGCGCGACGAGCCTGGTTTCAAATGTCGTTTTGTCCTTTTCCAACTACCTTTTCTGTCTCTTATGTAAACTCTTCTGGAATCGAGGTTGGAGCGCGGACAGGACCGTGGTGCTTTCTGTCGCGCGGGCAGGACCGTGGCGCTTTCTTGCGCGACACGCAAGAGCGTGGGTGAAAAATTTGATCTGCATCACGCGCAAGCAGAAGACTACCCCCTTTCTTCAAAACATCTTGCATATCACACCTCTTCAGCATTTATCTTACAATATAACGTCACTTGCATACCTACGTGTATTTATTGTCTATCAATATTAGTTTTTATATTAAAACAAACAATAACATGGTCATTATTGCCGTCAATAGTAATAATTATGATCGTCACAACGGTGAATGTGTTAACTGCAATTTCATTTGGCAACGCATTGCCGGGGAAACATTTGGACATTTTTTAATGTACCCTTGTAAAATATTACAGTCGTTATAAATGAGTCATAAACCATTTCCAGAATTTATAGCACCTTTAGGTCAACCAAATGTAGCTTCCTAAAAACAGATGTTTCAGTGTACCCTACAGTAACAGCATTTATGATATTTTCTATAAGCCAGGTATATCGAGGAATTTGTATACTTTTCGCGACCGTGTCTTGCCGATCGTTTCGCAGATCGATGATATACATCGAACAGGTAGTGCACAATATACCACTGCGGTGGATCGTGTAAAAAGCATGTGGAGTCGACGTAGAAATGGGAGCCCGAACTCGCTGTCTCTAAGTAGTGACGGGTACGACCTCCTGGCCTGCGCGAAGGACCGCCGCGATCCGGCTTCACGTATTTTTGCGTGCCGTGCGGCGTGTGGCGCGCCGGACCGTGCGCCGGATCGCGCGCCGGAACGTCCGTGTAAAGGGCCCTAATGTCCCCACGGAAGGGTGGTCACCCGATCCGTCAGAATACAACGTTTATCGTCGAATGGGCTGAGAGCGTTCTTTTCCTCGCTCACCGAATACACCACGTGCAGCCTAGATCTTATATTATTCTGGCGAACCGCTTTCTCGGTGAGATTGCGAAGACAACGAATGTAATCGTCGAATTGTACATCAATCGCGACCACGTGTCTCCGCACACCCTTCACTTTTTTAACCTCGCACGTAGCCCTCGCTGCAGCGTTAAAAGTCCTAGTCGCATACATTTTAGACCGCAATCCGACGAACTCGGTCATCAAGGCTCCGTTATTCTCATCTTTCATGAGTCCCGGAACCTTTTTATTTACGCGAGGCATACCATACGGATTGTCCACCGCGTAATCACTCGTGTCGAATCGGTCGACGTCACACTTAATTCTTTCATACGCATCCTCGCATTCCACGCTATATATCAAACTGTCGGTATCGGTGTACAGAACCTTACACCGATCACCGAACCTCGCACGCATATATGAATAATGAAATTCATACAAACATTCCTTAGAAATATCAAGCACACTCATACCCACATATATCGGCTTATCGAATTTAACTTTTAATTTACGCATCTCGATCGCCACTAACTGCTCGGAGAAGATCGTCCGACTATGAAAGTTTGGTTTCGCGATCAGCGTTTCCGCGCCGTAACGACCGTCCCACTTAGTCACTAGTCGCACGTCTACGCGATTCCGCACGTTCTCCATTGTCTTACCGTATACCGCGTTATTCATTAATTTAAATAAAGTCTTTTGAAATTCACTCGTGGCTCGCGTCCTCAAATCAGTGTTCAATTGAATGTACTCGCGCAACCAATGCGACTGATCGAACCGCAACACCCGATGAATTCGCGTCACGCGTAAACCGTGGCGCACGCACTGTTTCAGGTAGCGATAGTGAATTACGTATCGCTCCTTATCGTCGAGCGTGGCAAGCAGCTTGGTCTGTTTCCCTTCTGGCGCGTGCTCGCGTACAGGGCAGAATGGCAGGTCGGCGTGTGCGTCATGAATCTCCTTGGGATACTCGATGTCCACCTCCAACAGGTATCCCTCGGGTCCATCGTCGTCAGGCATGGATGATACGTCGAGCGCGGCGACCGTCGCATCGTCCAACCATTCAAACCCTCCGTGCGGCATAGCCTGCGACATCGCCCATCCGTACAAGTTGTTGACGTCGAAGTACATCAGGTACGTCGACGGCTTCGACTCGTCGTACATCGCTGCCGGCAGGTACTTGTTATTGGCACGCGCGTACCTGTGCGAGCACTGACTCAGACCACCGCGTATGCCACGCTCCACGAACAGTAGCATGTCCACGTCCGTCAAAAGCTCTAATTTGATACCGGTGTACTTGAGCATCGCGTCCCACGTAAAACTCGGCAACGTAAAATAATGCGCGGGATCCAGATTGTAACTCGCGATACAGTCGGTGCGGAAACTCTCGAATACGTCGGCGAGTAACAGCACATCTGTTTTCAAGTATAAATCACTGTACTCGCCTAATGTCTGTACGCGAAAAGCATTCCACACGTTCACGGCGTGCGCGTAATCAGGCTCCGACGCGGCGGTATCGTTCAACCGATTATAAAATTCTTCGCGGGACGGTAAACGCGTATCGTTAAGTTTGGCGTATGACGATACATAGTCGTACGGGAAGACGCCCTTCCTGGTCAAGAGATTGAACTGATCGTCCGACAGAGATTGAAACTCGCCTCGTAGAATCGCGAGTCGTTCTTTGCCAAGGTCCGAAGCGAGTTTCTCCAGACTAGCGGCTAAGAACTTCAGCGAATCTACGAATCGAAACTTCAACCCCCTCTTCCAATCGTTGTTCTCGGCGTCGATTCCCTTGACATGTTTCGTGAACGATATATATCGTTCCTTCGTTACCGGCAGCAGGTCGATCTGCCCATCGAACGCGGACGCCAACTCCTTAATTACAAAATGCGCGTCGTAGCCTGATAAATTGTGAAATACTACGGGGATCGTGTACGATCTTTGAAATTGTAAGTTACACGATACGTGGGCCGCGCCTCGATATTCACCCGTCGAGTGGCAATGGTCGCGCACTTTTTTGTCCGTATCGACGAATGGTTTTCCGCACATGTGGCACGCGCTCGCGTCATGAAAACTTCGCCACTGTTGCCTCGTCAGCGGGATCATCGGTTTCGCGTTTCGCAACCACGAATACGCAGTGTCCGCAAAGTCTCGAAGTTCCCGCACGAACCATTTTACGCACTCGGAGTCGTGACGATACGCGCGATAACGGCACAGAGACGCGTCGGTGGAACAATGAATGTAATATCCAACGCTGTACGCTCTGTGCTGCTGGTACGTGTACGTACGCCTCCGCTCCGCAGGCTCGACGTCCTCCAGCATGCATTCGAAGTCCGCGTACACGACGAATGGTGCTCGTTCCTTGTTCTTGAAGTTTTTGAACTGCAACCATTTGTCGGCGGCGGATGGCAATTCGACGGCACATTCGTTTATGCGTTGGCAGTCCACGGTGTGCTTGGTCAATTGCTCGGACGAATAGAAGAAGATGAGACATCTGCAATGATAATAGCTTTAATAATAACCATAAGAATAAATAATATATCGATCGAAATATTTTTACGTACCTCTCGCAAACGAAAACTTTATGTCCATGGGTGCTGAGTTGCTGCGATACGAGCCTCGACATACTTCGAATGCACGCGAAATGATGCTGATTGGGGAATTTGAAATCCTGCACCAGTAGCAGGTTCGCGTGTCTCTCGCGCTTGTCTTCGGTCAAACGCAGAGGCATGCAGCTTTCGTCGGTCCAGGTGTACACGTTCACCGACACGTTATTTAACCTCTCGAACTTCTTAAGCTGATTTAGCGTTACTGGAAGAGTCATATCGTCCGTACGAAGTACCGTCGAGTGATGAGGGTACGACGTGTGCCTGTCCCCATGCGTAGCAGCAGGGTGCAAACTAGCGACGACGGCCCACAAGAAGCACGCATTGTCACTAGTCGGTATATTAACCACGGCCTTTTTAACAATGACCTCGAATGGAAGTGGCACGAAGCAACCAGCGCGAAGTGGATTATGCTTATTTATATTCACTAGAATATTTAGCACAGCCCTTAGGGTCCATCCACTGTCGCGATCTTGAAACTCCTCGATAGCCACTAACGTGGGAGCGACCACGTGCTTCGAATACCACTCGCGCACGTTCGATGTCCTGAACAGTACACGATTTCGCGTACCGAAACTTTTCATGTCCATATTATGATTTAACATAAACTCCGCGTTCAGTATCGTATTCACGGACACACTAGAATGTTCGTTGATAGCGTCTGTCACGCGTGATAGTACCATTCGTCGAGCACCCTCTAAAAATCGACGTGGATCGACGTGTCCCACGTTGATTACCGCGCCAGTCGAAATACGACCTATAAACGCTGATTCCACGTCTTCCCATACGACTTTGGGCGCCGTCGATCGACCCGAAACCCCGAGTCCTACTCGCGAAAACCGACCCCGCACAATCGCGCGTAATGTTTTTATTCGCGCGATCAGCGACACCAGGCGTTGTTTCGCGGCCACTGCCACTCCTCCGCTGCACTGGTACTCGACGATTAGCTGCAGGCACGTGTCGCACTGGTCCTCCCAGTCTCGGAATTCCGCAACATAGCGTAAAAGCTCGGACATCCGGGACAAAACCCTGTACGTGTCCATGAACACTTCCATGTTCACTTATTCACGATGAGTACACTTCCTCACAAATAGTTTATTTCCCACATTTGTTTCATTTCACCTGACTTTATGATTCGACTCTTCCAGGTGATACGATCGTGCTCCCAATCCGGAAATCGAAAACTTAACGGTACGAGGACGAGCTTCGAGTTTCGCGGCAGACTCGTACGATCGTCCAAAAATCGTTTCAATTCCCGACATAAAAACTTATGCACCGTAATTTTTGTTGTATCAGGATACAATACTTCCCGTACTTTGACCGCTCCGTTCTCGATGTCGTGCAGAAGTGTCAACGGTGTACACACGATCGCGGTAATGTACTCCGTACGCTTGAGGTATACGTCCTTATCGTTAACTATGCAATACAATGAGCATTTACCCACAGTACTATTTCGCGCGATATGACGTAGCAATTGACGATGCTCACGCGGCAGTTGCATAAATCCGTGTCGAAAGATGCTAATCCATGACGTCTCGGTTAATGATGGTACGCTTAACGCGCTGCGGATCTTATGCCTCTCGATCGTCAGTGATTCGTCATCCAGCTGCATCGACGTTGATAATTGTATTGCCCCTCCATTGATATAATCATCAGAATCCGATGACTCGAGCAAAGCTTCTAGCGCGTCCTGTTCAGCGAGTATGTGTGATATTTTGCTTATGACACACGTTTGCACTATTTCTAAATTACTCTTAAGTAATGTCAAACGTTGTTGTTCAGCTGTCGATACTCTTCGAGTCGTAAAATACGCATCGATAAGCCGCAAACATTCGTTATACGATATGAGCCACTCGTTACAATGTTCTTCGGTACGCAGCAGTGGGGTCATCCCTCGTAACAACTTATATGAATTCACGAAAAAGTCCATGTCTCGCGACACTTATGCGCGCGTAACGTATTTCACGATATTCACCGAGCGACTGCCGGATTTAATATACTAACCGCATACCCTATCCGAACTCATTATGACGCCATCGAACTATGTTTACGTTAGGTGCGGTTCGAACGTATCTTCAAATTTTTCTCACCCTTACACGGTCGCTGTACCACTCCCACGATTCAGATATAAACATACGGCATCGCGCGGTGCAGCGCCATGTTTACTCCATGGGCTATCGCTACGATTGACTTACAGCCTCCTCGATATGAATGCTCGCCCCATTCTCGATCGCCGAAATACTTGGAACTCTACCCCCGAATAATTATTACTCCCTGCTTACGATGGTTACTCACACGAATGTAATGTCGAATAATTATTGGTCCATGTTTTCGTATGTGTGATCATGGGCCGGCCACGTTAAAATCAGATCTCTCATGCTACTGCATCAGTCAGGTCATACGTTACTACAAGAAACGTTTTTAAAAATTTATCGCATCCGAGTGGATTGCAGTTGCATCGAAGACTGTTGCATCAAAGTGATATTGTTGTTGTTGTTGTTATAAGCGAGATTAATTTGAAGGATATCGTCCACCGTTCAACGCACGGAAATACAATCGATTAATACCGTAAGTTTCCATTACCATATTTTAGTGAATCATTGTGATACCAACTTTGAGAATTATAAGAAAAATCGGTTTCAGATTATGTCTCTACCCGTGGTTTTGAATCGGGAAGTTGCCGCTGTGATCCCCAGTTACGCATCCCATCCCAAAATATATGTACCGTGTCGGGATGTCGCTGTGCAATGCGCAGAAATTCGAGATGGTGAATTTCACGAGGCAGAAGTTCTTTACTGTGGAAATGTTTATTTGAAGGTGTTTTATAATGTTGATGGCTTAGACGGTATAGATATGTTTGACAACTACGGGGACGCGCAATATTGGTTAAATAGACATACGCGGCGAAAACCTTTCTTTTTAGATCTTAGTGATGTCGACGATGATGATTATCGTTTAGATATGGACTACAATGATGTATATCATCTGCACAGTTCGACGGATCCAAAAAGTGTGGTTTGGCGGAAATGTGTCAATGCGAAACAAATCGACTATATCGCGGTTGATGATAATGCGATGTCGGGGATTAACGTTCGTGATAATGCAGATCAGGTTGACGAGTCTGATTTTCATACGACTGCGTCCGCGCAACTTGATGCGTTCTTTACTGATGCTGATTTATTTACTGAAATCATCGACAATGCATTCTTCACGAACGATATCGACGATGCTATATTCAACGATGATGTTACCGAGTGGGATAACTAAGTTAAATAAACTACTAAAATCTTGAAAATCTATGTACGAATTCTTTTACCCTCACACACACACTCCCACGCCACTCAACTTACACCCCCTCGAGAAGGATGCTTGAGACGTCGCCCTGTTCTCGATCGTGAAAATACTCGGAACTCTTCCCCCGAATAATTATCGCTATATGTTTACGTCATTGCACGTGCGCTGTATCGATCCCACGATTCAAAGATCAAATCGCGTTCAATCCTGCTCAAATATAAACACACTGCATGGCGCGGTGCAATGTTATGTTTACTACATAAATTAAATACTCGGAACTCTCCACCGAATACTTATCGCTATATATTTACTCCATGGGCTGCCGCGACGATTGATTTATAATAATTATCGTTCTATGTTTATGTCACGATATAAACATCCTGCATGAATGGTATGCACATAGGTTTCAAAACGTGTTCAATCCTATCGCGCGCCATGATTCATTATCTTTTCTCAGAAATTCTATACCACCCTCTTTCTCAGAAATCAGCATCGAAGACGAAATTCGAAATTCCACGATTCGCTCGCGGTCGCGCCTGCGCCCCGATCCCACACGCGTGCGGAGATTGCGCGGCGGCGACTCATGTTCAAAGTACCTTAAACATCCAACAGGTGGCGCCAATACGAAATGTACTAAAAATCTAGGAAATTTACCAACGTATGCCCAAATATCGACGTGGATCCAAAGTACCTTAAACATCCAATAGATGGCGCCAATACGAAATGCGCGCGACGCCATCTTGAAATTTTGAAAATTCTCCCCCTCCCCTGTGACGTCATCCCCCTCACCAACGAACTCAACCGCCATTTTGAAATTTGAAAATCCCCCTCCCCTGTGACGTCATCCCCCTCACCCACGAACGTGGTACCCCCTCCCCGCCTCACCCCCTCACCCACGAGCACGGTACCCCCCTCCCCACCTCACCCCCTCACCTACGAGCACGGTACCTCCCTCCCACCTCACCCCCTCGCCCTCGCCGAAGAGCGCGGTACCCCCCGCCCCGCCTCACCCCCTCGAGCACCATGGTCTAGAATCGGCATAGCCTAACTACTAAGGGCAAAGGGTGCAAGGGCAAAGGGTGCAAGGGCAAAGGGTGCAAGGGCAAAGGGTGCAAGGGCAAAGGGTGCAAGGGCAAAGGGTGCAAGGGCAAAGGGTGCAAGGGCAAAGGGTGCAAGGGCAAAGGGTGCAAGGGCAAAGGGTGCAAGGGCAAAGGGTGCAAGGGCAAAGGGTGCAAGGGCAAAGGGTGCAAGGGCAAAGGGTGCAAGGGCAAGGGGTGCAAGGGCAAGGGGTGCAAGGGCAAAGGGTGCAAGGGCAAAGGGTGCAAGGGCAAAGGGTGCAAGGGCAAAGGGTGCAAGGGCAAAGGGTGCAAGGGCAAAGGGTGCAAGGGCAAAGGGTGCAAGGGCAAAGGGTGCAAGGGTAAAGGGTAAAAGGTGTAACGGTATATAAGGGTATATAAAGGTATAAGGGTATAAGGGTATAAGGGTATATAAGAGTATAAGGGTATACCGGAATATAAGGATATAAGGGTATAAGGGTATAAGGGTATACCGGAATATAAGGATTTAAGGGTATAAGGGTATACCGGAATATAAGGATATAAGGGTATAAGGGTATAAGGGTATAAGCGTATAAGGTTCTAAAGGTATATAAGGGTGTAAGGGTATAACAGTATATAAGGGTGTAAAGGTATACGGGTATAAGGGTATATTGAAATTTGGTCTTATTCGAAAGCTTATATGCGGTTTACATAAGAAAAATGCCTTTAAATTTAGAAAATATTGCAGGCGTCATGAGATATTAATGAAATAAGTTTCAGGTTAGGTTGGATTAGCCGTTTCTCGAGTAAATGATAGCGGTAGCGACAGTCGACATATACAGGGTGTCTTTCCTGTACTTGTAACAGTATATAAGGGTGTAAAGGTATACGGGTATAAGGGTATAAGGGTATACCGGAATATAAGGATATACGGGTATAAGGGTATAAGGGTATACCGGAATATAAGGATATACGGGTATAAGGGTATAAGGGTATACCGGAATATAAGGATATACGGGTATAAGGGTATAAGGGTATATAAGCGTGTAAGGGTAAAGGGTAAAAGGTATAACGGTATATAAGGATCTATAAGGGCGTAAGGGTATACCGGTATATAAGGGTATGAGGATATAAGGGTATACCGGTATATAAGGGTATAAGGGTATAGGTGTAATAAGGGTATAAGGGTATAGGGGTAATAAGGGTATAAGGGTATATAAGGGCATAACGGTGTAAGGGTATAAGGGTATAAGGTTATAAAGGTATATAAGGGTATAAGGGTATAAGGGTATAAGGGTATAAGGGCATAAGGGTATAAGGGTATAAGGTTCTAAAGGTATATAAGGGTGTAAGGGTATAACAGTATATAAGGATGTAAAGGTATAAGGGTATATAAGAGTATAAGGGTAATAGGGTATACCGGAATATAAGGATATAAGGGTATAAGGGTATATGGGTATAAGGGTATATAAGGGTATAAGGGTAATAAGGGTATAAGGGAATAGGAGAATATAAGGGTATATACTCTGCGGAATGATCCCGAGAGTCGACGAACGAAACATGTGTGCGAAACTGATAGGTGTGTGTGTGTATACGTATTATGTCGACAAATTTTCGACTGGAGAAGAAAAATTTTCTCTTACCATTTCTGACAATTTCATGAGACGATATTACGATATCTCTAGCATGCGTGGACCGATTTTTTCGGAATTGGTCTTATTCGAAAGCTTATATGCGGTTTACATAAGAAAAATGCCTTTAAATTTAAAAAATATTGCAGGGGTGATGAGATATTAATGAAATAAGTTTCAGAATAGCCTGGCGACGAGTAAAGGATAGCGGTAGCGACAGTCGATACGAATATATGCAGGGCTCGGAATTTCGGATTTCGGAAAATGGAAATACATGGCAGGGGCAGTCGACATTCATATACAGGGTGTCTTCCATGTATACAGGGTGTCTGTCATGTATACAGGGTGTCTTTCATGTATACAGGGTGTCTTTCTTGTACTTGGCGTCGAAACGCTACCGCGTCTCTAGATACTACGCGTTGCACACACACACCTATCAGTTTCTTACACATGTTTCGTTCGTCGACTCTCGGGATTCCCTTATACCCTTATTACCCTTATACCCTTATATAACGGTATACCCTTATATACCGGTATAACCTTATACCCTTATACATCCTTATATACCGTTATACCCTTGTACCCTTATACATCCTTATATACCGTTATACCCTTGTACCCTTATACATCCTTATATACCGTTATACCTTTTACCCTTTACCCTTACACGCTTATATACCCTTATACCCTTATATCCTTATATTCCGGTATACCCTTATACCTTTATACTCTTATATACCCTTATACCTTTACACCCTTAAATACTGTTATACCCTTACACCCTTATATACCTTTAGAACCTTATACCCTCACACCCTTATGCCCTTATATACCCTTATACCCTTATATACCTTTATAACCTTATACCCTTATACCCTTACACACTTATACCCTTACACCCTTATACCCTTATGCCCTTATATACCCTTATACCCTTATTACCCCTATACCCTTATACCCTTATTACACCTATACCTTTATACTCTTATATACCCTTATACTCTTATATACCCTTATACCCTTATACCTTTATTACCCTTATATACCGTTACACCTTTTACCCTTATACCCTTTACCCTTTACCCTTTACCCTTTACCCTTTACCCTTTACCCTTTACCCTTTACCCTTTACCCTTATACGCTTTACCCTTACACCCTTTACCCTTACACCCTTTACCCTTGCACCGTTTACCCTTACACCCTTTACCCGTGCACCCTTTACCCTTATACCCTTACACCCTTTACCTTGCACCCTTTAACATTACACCCTTTACCATTACACCCTTTACCAATACACCCTTTACCATTACACCCTTTACCAATACACCCTTTACCATTACACCCTTTACCATTACACCCTTTACCATTACACCCTTTACCCTTGAACCCTTTTTGGTGCAATAAAATTTACCTTAAGAAGTTATACCCTTTTTTGACCAAACATGGCGGAAGAATTGACGAAGAATTTATGAAATGTCCACATGTACAAACTCAATCTAACAATCGGGAGAAAGGACTTTTTCTGAAATTTTCTATTAAAACCTGTAGAGAATAGGTTGATGCATAGTTAAACTGAAGGACTTATTACCAAAGAATGATTCAAACAAAAAAATTGATTAGTTGATTATGTAAACCTGTGTTTTATTCATCATCAAACCTTAACTACCCCATCTTGTCCCACCTTCCCCTACAAGCTCAACCTAACAGTCGGGATTGCGGAGTTGTTGCGAGTGCATTTGCTGTTTCGTTATTATTCATCATCAGTTCAATAAATTACCAGACAAAGTAACGTACAATCATGCGTTAATGCGTCAACATATGATCCAAATGTTTCGATCTAATCGTCTGGTAGATTTTCCATGCATTTAGGATAAATAAACAATTAACACGTGTGTATGAATATGAATTTGCAAATAATAGTACAATTGTAACGAGTTAGAACCGGTGGGACGCGGGTCTTCCCCCACCACGCGCGCCTAGCGCGGCCGCGAGATGGCTGCGCGCCGAGCGGCGCTCTCGCTCGCGAAGTTCGCGCGCGACCGCCTATAAGCTGGCGCGATGGGCCCATTAGCCAGAGTCTACCACGAGCGGTACAGGCAAACGGCTAAGGCTCTCCCAAAGATTTCCTGTATAACCAGGCTGCATCTTTGTGTATTTTTGACTCCTCTTACCTCCACGGCTCCCAAAGGAACGCGAGTACGCCGACCTTTGGACGCAGGTCGATATCCGCCGTCAATCTTAGGGACAAGCTTCGCTTGATCCGGAGGACATCCCATAGCCTCCGTATCTTCCGCGGGTTTTACCCACTGGACGATCGGACTCAAGGTTTCCCGGTCAGGGCCATTGGTGGAAACCACAGCCAGGGCACCAGAACGACCACTACCCCCACTCCTAACCTCATCGCAGAATCGCTCGAGCCTTCGAACTCCACGACGCGACCGACGCGACCGACGCGACAGACATCGTAAGTTAAGATTTAGAGTAAGCCGCACAGACCCTGTAAGTCAGCTGGACCTGGCCGGGACATTTGTACACGTGTTAGTTTTACCAATAAAGCCCGATTTACCCTCGATACCTGAGTCAATCACTCGACGGCACTGGACACCCGGTCTGAGCCGGCATAATCGCGGTTCCTCCACCGCACACCGAGTAACCTCCACGGGGAGAGGTTACACAATTAATCTTTGAAAAAAGAAGTGAGATCCCCTCAAAAACATCAAAAGAGTAAAAAAATTACGCCAAGTACATCAAATCAAGTAAATCACAAAACATAGAAGATAATAATAATTACAAAATTAAAAAAAGATGTGAAATCAGAATGAGCGGCAAGTACATAAAGGTGCTTGCCAATGTATTAAATAATATTAAGCAGATATATTTTTATAGAAATAAATATTTTAATACGAATAAATATTTTATTCAAAATACTTGGCGCTGCGCAACCGAAAAAATGTTAATTGTCTTACAATTAGTATTAATAATTTACAATTACTCCCTTACAATCTAAAATACATACACATATTAGAAACGCAGTCAGATTTATTCTACATATATTTATTTCTAATATAATACGCAGCATATGCACACGCACACACACAGTTACGAACGCACCCACAAGAAAGAAAAAGATTGATGCAATTTACACATGTTTATTCAGTTTAGCAACACCAATTCGGCGCGCAGCGCCAAGAATTTTGAATAAAATATTTATTTCTATAAAAATATATCTGCTTAATATTATTTAATACATTGGCAAGCACCTTTATGTACTTGCAGCTCATTCTGATTTCACATCTTTTTTTAATTTTGTAATTATTATTATCTTCTATGTTTTGTGATTTACTTGATTTGATGTACTTGGCGTAATTTTTTTACTTTTTTGAAGTTTTTGAGGGGATCTCACTTCTTTTTTCCAAGATTAATTGTACTATTATTTGCAAATTCATATTCATACACACGTATTAATTGTTTCTTTATCCTGAATGCATGGAAAATCTTCCAGACGATTAGATCGAAACATTTGGATCAAATGTTGACGCATTAACGCATGATTGTACGTTACTTTGTCTGGTAATTTATTGATGAATAATAACGAAACAGCAAATGCACTCGCAACAACTCCGCAATCCCGAATGTTAGATTGAGTTTGTACATGTGGACATTTAATAAATTCTTCGTCGATTTTTCCGCCATGTTTGGTCAAAAAAGGGTGTAACTTCTTAAGGTAAATTTTATTGTACCAAAAAGGGTGCAAGGGTAAAGGGTGCAAGGGCAAAGGGTGCAAGGGCAAAGGGTGCAAGGGTAAAGGGTGCAAGGGTGAAGGGTGCAAGGGTAAAGGGTGCAAGGGTGTAGGGTGCAAGGGTGAACGGGTGCAAGGGTAAAGGGTGCAAGGTAAGTGGTGCAAGGGTAAAGGGTGCAAGGTAAATGGTGCAAGGGTAAAGGGTGCAAGGTAAAGGGTGCAAGGTAAAGGGTGCAAGGGTAAAGGGTGTAAGGGCAAAGGGTGTAAGGGTAAAGGGTGTAAGGGCAAAGGGTGTAAGGACAAAGGGTGTAAGGGCAAAGGGTGCAAGGGTGAAGGGTGCAAGGGTGAAGGGTGCAAGGTAAAGGGTGCAAGGGTAAAGGGTGCAAGGGCAAAGGGTGCAAGGGTAAAGGGTGCAAGGGCAAAGGGTGCAAGGGCAAAGGGTGCAAGGGTGCAAGGGTGAAGGGTGCAAGGGTGAAGGGTGCAAGGGTGAAGGGTGCAAGAGCAAAGGGTGCAAGGGTAAAGGGTGCAAGGGTAAAGGGTGCAAGGGTAAAGGGTATAAGGGTAAAGGGTGTAAGGGTAAACGGTGCAAGGGTAAAGGGTGCAAGCGTAAAGGGTGCAAGGGTGCAAGGGTGAAGGGTGCAAGAGCAAAGGGTGCAAGGGTAAAGGGTGCAAGGGTAAAGGGTGCAAGGTAAAGGGTGCAAGGGTAAAGGGTGCAAGGGTAAAGGGTGTAAGGGCAAAGGGTGTAAGGGCAAAGGGTGTAAGGGCAAAGGGTATAAGGGTAAAGGGTGCAAGGGTAAAGAGTGCAATGGTGAAGAGTGTAAGGGCAAAGGGTGTAAGGGCAAAGGGTGTAAGGGCAAAGGGTGTAAGGGCAAAGGGTGAAAGGGCAAAGGGTGGAAGGGCAAAGGGTGGAAGGGCAGAGGGTGCAAGGGTGAAGGGTGCAAGGTGCAAGGGTGAAGGGTGCAAGGGTAAAGAGTATAAGGGTAAAGGGTGTAAGGGTAAAGGGTGTAAGGGTAAAGGGTATAAGGGTATATAAGAGTATAAAGGTATAACGGTATATAAGGGTGTAAGGGTATAAGAGTATAAGGGTATATAAAAGTATAAGAGTATATAAGGGTGTAGGATTATATAAGAGTAGGGTGTAAGGGTATAAGGGTATAAAGGTATAACGGTATATAAGGATATAAGGGTATAAGGGTATAAGGGTATAAGGGTATAACGGTATATAAGGATATATAAGGGTATAAGGGTATAAGGGTATAACGGTATATAAGGATATATAAGGGCAAAGGGTGTAAGGGCAAAGGGTGTAAGGGCAAAGGGTGTAAGGGCAAAGGGTGTAAGGGCAAAGGGTGTAAGGGCAAAGGTTGTAAGGGCAAAGGGTGTAAGGGCAAAGAGTGGAAGGGCAAAGGGTATAAGGGCAAAGGGTGTAAGGGCGAAGGGTGTAAGGGCAAAGGGTGTAAGGGCGAAGGGTGTAAGGGCGAAGGGTGTAAGGGCGAAGGGTGCAAGGGTGAAGGGTGTAAGGGCGAAGGGTGTAAGGGCGAAGGGTGCAAGGGTGAGGGGTGCAAGGGTGAGGGGTGCAAGGGTGAATGGTGCAAGGGTGAAGGGTGCAAGGTAAAGGGTGCAAGGGTAAAGAGTATAAGGGTAAAGGTTGTAAGGGTAAAGGGTATAAGGGTAAATGGTAAAAGGTGTAACGGTATATAAGGGTATATAAAGGTATACGGGTATATAAGGGTGTAAGGGCATAAGGATGTAAGGATATAAGGGTATAAGGGTATATAAGAGTATAAAGGTATAACGGTATATAAGGGTGTAAGGGTATAAGGGTATATAAAAGTATAAGAGTATAAGTGTATATAAGGGTGTAGGATTATATAAGAGTAGGGTGTAAGGGTATAAGGGTAAATATATAAGGGTGTAAAGTTATAATAATAAAGGTATAGAAGGGTGTATATATAAGAGTATAAGGGTGTAAGGGAATATATATGAGTATAAGGGTATAAGGGTATAACGGTATATAAGGGTGTAAGGGTATAAGGGTAGGTACATAAGAGTATAAGGGTATATAAGGGTATATACTCTGCGGAATGATCCCGAGAGTCGACGAACGAATCATGTGTGCGAAACTGATAGGTGCGTGTGTGTAACGCGTAGTATACGTATTTGGTTGACGAATTTTCGACTGGAGAAGAAAAATTTTCTCTTAGCAATTCTGACAATTTCATGAGACGATATTACGATATCTCTAGCATGCGTGGACCGATTTTTTCGGAATTGGTCTTATTCGAAAGCTTATATGCGGTTTACATAAGAAAAATGCCTTTAAATTTAAAAAATATTGCAGGGGTGATGATATATTAATGAAATAAGTTTCAGAATAGCCTGGCGACGAGTAAAGGTTAGCGGTAGCGACGTCGACATATATATGCAGGGTCTCGGAACATGGATAAACGGCAGGGGCAATCGATCGACATTTATACAGGGTGTTTTATACAGGGTGTCTTTCATGTATACAGGGTGTCTTTCTTGTACTTGGCGTCGAGACGCTACCGCGTCTCCAGATCAGGCATGAAAAATTTATTCGGCGCATTTATTCGAATAAAACTTTCGAATAAAAAACTGTCGTTATTCGTCGAATAAATTCTCATCGAATAAAAATTATCTTTATTCGTCGAATAAATTCTCATCGAATAACATTATTTATTCGGTGCTCTTAGAATAAAGATAACTTCGATTATTTATCTTTTGTTCGTTATTTGCGATTTTTATTTAGATAAACTTTTGCCCAACTCTGCTTTGCCGTAATAATATGTATACATACCTATATAGCCATGTATTGAATACAAATAATCTGGGTTATCTTTGCGACCTGAAATTTCAATTGAATTGACTTTATATGTATTCCATCGTTTTTCCATTTCTCTTTATTTCCTTTTACGTTTTTCCTTATCTTTTTATTTTCATTCCTCATATAAGTCAATTGCGTTTTCTAAATGACATCCATTACAAATACTATTCTTATAGAAACATTTCTATAAAATCACATATTTCTTTACAACTTTCTGAGTCACATTTAAAATATGAAAATTCGTGATACCCCATGTATGTTACGACTATAGTATAAGTCTTCGTTCCCCTTCACTCTTCTCCTTCTTTTCCAGTTTACTATTATCCAGATCTCATTCTCTGTTTTCGCCTTCTCCGCCTCGCACTCCCCTTTGTCGCTTTTCTCCTCTTGTTTTTTCTTATACATTTCCTTATATTACTTACACCATACTCCCACCTGCCTTCCCTGCTCTCCTTCATCTCCTCATTCTCCTTCTCACCTCATTCTTCTCCACTAGTTACAAATTCATACTTATCGACGGTAAAATGTTTTCAGATTAATTGCATTGACTTATTTAACACATCTGAACGTATTTAGAACTGCATATAACACATTTAATGAACAATATATATATATGGGTCATTCCACGTCAACCGGATCACCTTCGAGTCCAAAATTTGGGGAAACGTAGACAAACGTGTGAGGGCTTAAATTATTCGCCTGCACATGTACTTTCGAAAGAAAGTTGACATTTTGAAAAATTAAATATGGCGGATCCAATATGGCGTCTACAATCTGCGAAATTGGGAGATAGTTTAGTAATACTATTAATAAAAATCCGAAAATGACTCGAACGGCTTGAGAATGAAGTGATTACGAATCGACATGAGTCGCTCATTACGAATCTGAAGTAAGAATTGACGAATTCAAAATGGTGGATTCAATATGGCGACTATACACCTAAGATCTTGTTCCAAGGGACTGTAAGTTACTCAAAATGAAAATGAAATAATTACTCGGGGTTTTTGGGGCCACTGATCACGTATCTGAAGCCAGATTTCCAAAATTCAAAATGGCGGATGGAACATGGCCGACCAAAATTTTGAAAAATGTACAATTTTCATTAAAATTTGCATGTAGGGGTTCTTTGGAGCGCTCGTTACGAATTCGCTGTTAGATTTCCAAAATTCAAAATGGCGGATGGAACATGGCCGACCAAAATTTTGAAAAATGTCAAATTTTCATGAAAATTTGCACGAAGGAGTTCTTTGGGTTTCTTGTTAGGAATTCGCAGTCAGATTTCCAAAATTCAAAATGGCGGATCCTATACCAACGCGACGGCCGGGAATATAAGAGCCCTCGAATGGGTGGGATTCTAGGAGAGTACAAAGTAAACAGGCGGAAAGAAAGTGAAGTAGATGGTTACTTCTTCTTCAGTTTTAAAATTTTTTCTTTGCAGATCCATCATACTGAATGTGCAATTTTAATGTTTGACAATCCGATCTCATATTCTTAATTAGATAAGTCTTGTCATTCTTTTCGTTTGCTGATAAACAATCCTTCATATTTTATGCATCTTGTACTGCATAATGTATCAATTATGAAGTTAATACTGTACAATAGTTATAGGGTCTTCTTGCGTCAGAATATCTCATTACCTTTAATCTCTTTTCTGAAATCGGTATAAATGCATGACTCATTTGAATGTTGGTCACAGGGGCGCACAAGAAAATCTTTTATGGAGGAATCTCTGAGTCCTTTTATGACTCTCCTTACTGTAATAAAAGAGTCGCATGTTTGCAAATTTCTTCTTTGTCCAAATAAAAAGAGCTTCCGATTTTAAAACCGAAGATGAAGTAACCATCTACTTCTCTTTCTTTCCGCCTGTTCACTTTGTACTCTCCTAGAATCCCACCCATTCAAGGGCCCTTATATTCCCGGCCGTTGCGTTGGTATCGGATCCGCCATTTTGAATTTTGGAAATCTGGCAGCGAATTCGTAACGAGCGCTCCAAAGAACCCCTACATGCAAATTTTCATGAAAATTGAACATTTTTCAAAATTTTGGTCGGCCATGTTCCATCCGCCATTTTGAGTTTTGGAAATCTGGGTTGAGATACGTGATCAGTGGCCCCAAAAACCCCGAGTAATTATTTCATTATCATTTTGAGTAACTTGCAGTCCCTTGGAAAAAGATCTTGGGTGTATAGTCGCCATATTGAATCCGCCATTTTGAATTCGTCAATTCTCACTTCAGATTCGTAATCAGCGACTCATGTCGATTCGTAATCACTTCATTGTCAAGCCAATCGAGTCAATTTTGGATTTTTATTAATAGTATTACTGAACTATCTCCCAATTTCGCAGATTCTAGCCGCCATATTGGATCCGCCATATTGATTTTTTTCAAAGTGCCAACTTTCTTTCGAAAGTGCATGTGCAGACGAACAATTTAAGCCTTCACACGTTTGTCTACGTTTCCCCAAATTTTGGACTCGAAGGTGATCCGATTGACGTGGAATGACCCATATATATATACAGGGTGTCCCAAAAATGCTGCGGTTCCTTAAAGGTGATTGGGGGGGGGGGGTGATTGCAAACAACTTTTTCCTTTGCGAAAATGCCCTCCGAGGTTTCGTTAACGAGATATTAATAAAAAGTACCGACCAATCAGAGCGCGAGCCTTCCGCTGGAGGTCCCGCGCTAGCGTGGCCGCGCGCGGGGCCGCGCTGCGACTACGAACAAGCAAGGCGGCATGCATCGAAGGAAATTGCGTAGAATGACAAATGAAAAAGACGTAACAAAAAAATCGAACCTTTTGCCATGGTTTGTTTGCCATTTAAAGTGAATAATGAATAAAGGATAAATGGATGAAAATCACATGTAACGTAAAAAGACGAATACACATTTTTTTTAGAAGATTCGAAAATAATAATTATTTGAAGTGGGAGGATAAGGAATACGTAAAATTCCTTGTGTTAATAACATATCCACGAAAAGGTAATGTAACAGGAAATTAACGAAAAGTGATCGTAGTTCGTTATTGTGATAAAAATCCGTAACTCAATAACGGCCAGCACTGTTGCTGATAACGAATAAGTCTGTTTAAAAAGCCCGAATAAATATTTTCGTATGAGAATATTGAGAATTATCGCCGGAAATAAGGCATAGCTTGCGTTAAATTTAAAAATGAATGATCACCATTAAAGTACCTAAAACTCACCTATGCCGAAAATTCACCTGCAACTTGAAAACATGTGTCACTGGGTCACTGAACCGATCCTGGTCATCGATGGACGAGCCCAGTGCACAGCTGATCCCAGGTATACGACACTACCCAAAGTTAAGGGTCGCAATGTCAGGTGCGTCCAGGTCAACGTACCGAATATTCACTTCACTGCACGGCTACTAACACTGATCACTTAATTTACTTTACTCTCCGGGAATCCTTCTCCCTTCCACACCTTATTGAAAATTTCTGTGATTCTTTTTACTATTTTCACGTTACCGTAAATCCAGGCTTCATTTTCTATTTTGTCTTCCCCAGCTGCCTTCTTCTTTTTTAATCTCCTGATTTGTTCCGTTACTTCTGTTTCTGTTATTTCCTCTTCCTCTTCTCCTTCCGTGTTTTCTATTTCTTCCAACTCTCCTACTTCTTTTTTACTGTCGACGCCTTCTAGCAATGTTTTAAAGTGATCCTTCCATTCTTTTAAATCTATTTCATTGGAGATTCCTATTCTTTTCTTTCTTTGTTTATTTATGTATTCCCATATTTGATTTTCTCCCTTTAATTGCATTATCTCATTTTCTGTATATTCTTGTAATTCCCTTCTCCTTTCTTCGCACACATTTTTGTACTCCCTTCTTTTCTTCTGGTAGTCTTCTTTGTCTCCTTTACCCCTTCTCCAGTTCCTCAATGCTTTCCTAGCTTCTCTTTTCTTTATTGTACAATTCGAATTCCACCACTTAAAGCTGCCCAATTTCCATTTTTTTATTTTTACTTCATCTTTCCGTACTGCATTATTTATTTTTCCTACCATTTCTTCCACCATTTCATTCACCTCCGTCTTATTAAAGTTTATTTTGTTTAAGGCTGCCGTCTCGGCGGGCCTTGAATGTGTGCGTACGCTCACACAAGCTAGGAAAAGCGCGTACGTATACGCGAAACCTTTTCAACCATTATTCGTCCTGGAATCGGCAAGAGTTAAGTTTTTGCGGGTATAGTTGCCTCCAGTAGACATCAGTGCAGGGTGGAACGGTGCGTTTGAATGCTAATAAGCATCGCACGTTGAAATAATAATGAATTTATGACTCGAAAACTGACAGAATGAGAAGGCTTCTCCGTTGGTGGCGACACTGGTATAGTCGAGCCACGTAGCACCAGCGTGACGTGTACGCAGGGCCGACGCGAGGTTAGCTGGCGCCTGTATGCAAGAAAATTTTTGGCGCCCCCAAATTTTTGCACCTGTTTGCACTGGATGCAATAAAAAAAGAAATATATTTACATTTTGTTTATGTGTGAGTTGGATTCTTTTATTATAAGCGTGTGATATAGTTTTTTAGCACCACTTTCGGCTGGCGCCCTTATGCGGCGTATAACTTGCACAGTGGTTTCGCCGACCCTGCGTATACGCGATGTAGTAAACAAACCGTTTCAACCATCTTTCGTCCTGGAATCCGCACGAAGAAAGTTTTTGCGGGTATAGTTGCCTCCAGTAGACATCAGTGCAGGGTGGAACGGTGCGTTTGAATGCTAATAAGCACCGTACGTTGAAATAATAATGTATTTATGAATCGTGTACTCAGGACAGCCCGAAAAATGACAGAATGAAGCTTCAAGGTTCCTCCGTCACCGGCGCTGATGGTATATTCGTGCCATGTACCACTAGAACCGGTGGAAGTCCAAGCTAGCCGATAAATGTAGGAAAGACATAGTTGCCGATATTTATCGAGAGTCAGATCGCGCTGTTGCCGCATTTCCCCTATTACTATTTTGTCGTCAAGAAGGCTTGAATGAATCACGGCGAAGCGGCTGGAGAACAGAGATGGGCAAAGATAATATCTGGATAAACTCAAATCTAGAGACGCGGTAGCGTCTCGACGCCAAGTACAGGAAAGACACCCTGTATATGTCGACTGTCGCTACCGCTATCATTTACTCGTCGCCGGGCTATTCCAACCTAACCTGAAACTTATTTCATTAATATCTCACGACGCCTGCAATATTTTCTAAATTTAAAGGCATTTTTCTTATGTAAACCGCATATAAGCTTTCGAATAAGACCAAATTTCAATAAAATCTGTCCACGCATAACAGAGATATCATAATATCGTCTCATGGATCTGTCAGATGGATTAAGAAAGATTTTCTTCTCCAGGCCAAAATTTCGTCAACATAATACGTATATGCGTTACACGCACACCTTCAGCCAAAAGAACTAGTGTATGTTTCGTTTATATGCGTTTTATATGCGTTACACGCACACCTTCAGCCAAAAGAAACTAGTGTATGTTTTTCTTCTTCAGGCCAAATTTTCGTCAACATAATACGTATACTACGCGTTACACGCACACCTTCAGCCAAAAGAAACTAGTGTATGTATGATCGTCGTCCGCCATTGTACATATAACCTACGAGTGTCATCGCTTTATATTTTATAACCTACCGAGTGTCAATCCGTCATAACCTGCCAAGTGTTAAATAAGGTAAGTTGTCCAAATTTGAAATGTCACGAGTTTTTACACTGCATGGGAGACTGAATGATTGTCTCAATTAACAAGGTGGGTCACCAAAATTGTTTAATAGATTTTTTATGTAGACTCGCAGACTTGGAAGTTGTCTGGAGAAGGTTCGACAAAGAAGTACTTCTTTCGCATAATTTTCTGTAAATTTGTACCATGCATGTACAAAATAATATATTGTAGCAAAAAATTGCATTGCATTTAAATTGCCAGATACTTGTATTTTTTGTATACAGGGTGTCCCAAAAATGCTGCGGTTCCTTAAAGGGGGTGATTCGGGGGGTGATTGCAAACAACTTTTTCCTTTGCTAAAATGCCCTCCGAGGTTTCGTTAACGAGATATTAATAAAAAGCACCGACCAATCAGAGCGCGAGCCTTCCGCTGGAGGTCCCGCGCTAGCGTGGCCGCGCGCCGGGCCGCGCTGCGACTACGAACAAGCAAGGCGGCATGCATCGAAGGAAATTGCGTAGAATGGCAAATGAAAAAGACGTAACAAAAAATCGAATCTTTTGCCATGGTTTGTTTGCCATTTAAAGTGAATAATGAATAAAGGATAAATGGATGAAAATCGCGTGTAACGTAAAAAGACGAATACACATTTTTTTTAGAAGATTCGAAAATAATAATTATTTGAAGTGGGAGGATAAGGAATACGTAAAATTCCTTGTGTTAATAACATATCCACGAAAAGGTAATGTAACAGGAAATTAACGAAAAGTGATCGTAGTTCGTTATTGTGATAAAAATCCGTAACTCAATAACGGCCAGCACTGTTGCTGATAACGAATAAGTCTGTTTAAAAAGCCCGAATAAATATTTTCGTATGAGAATATTGAGAATTATCGCCGGAAATAAGCCATAGCTTGCGTTAAATTTAAACATGAATGATCACCATTAAAGTAACTAAAACTCACCCTTGTCGAAAATTCACCTGCAACGTGAAAACTTGTGTCACTGGGTCACTGAACCGATCCTGGTCATCGATGGACGAGCCCAGTGCACAGCTGATCCCAGGTATACGACACTACCCAAAGTTAAGGGTCGCAATGTCAGGTGCGTCCAGGTCAACGTACCGAATATTCACTTCACTGCACGGCTACTAACACTGATCACTTAATTTACTTTACTCTCCGGGAATCCTTCTCCCTTCCACACCTTATTGAAAATTTCTGTGATTCTTTTTACTATTTTCACGTTACCGTAAATCCAGGCTTCATTTTCTATTTTGTCTTCCCCAGCTGCCTTCTTCTTTTTTAATCTCCTGATTTGTTCCGTTACTTCTGTTTCTGTTATTTCCTCTTCCTCTTCTCCTTCCGTGTTTTCTATTTCTTCCAACTCTCCTACTTCTTTTTTACTGTCGACGCCTTCTAGCAATGTTTTAAAGTGATCCTTCCATTCTTTTAAATCTATTTCATTGGAGATTCCTATTCTTTTCTTTCTTTGTTTATTTATGTATTCCCATATTTGATTTTCTCCCTTTAATTGCATTATCTCATTTTCTGTATATTCTTGTAATTCCCTTCTCCTTTCTTCGCACACATTTTTGTACTCCCTTCTTTTCTTCTGGTAGTCTTCTTTGTCTCCTTTACCCCTTCTCCAGTTCCTCAATGCTTTCCTAGCTTCTCTTTTCTTTATTGTACAATTCGAATTCCACCACTTAAAGCTGCCCAATTTCCATTTTTTTATTTTTACTTCATCTTTCCGTACTGCATTATTTATTTTTCCTACCATTTCTTCCACCATTTCATTCACCTCCGTCTTATTAAAGTTTATTTTGTTTAAGGCTGCCGTCTCGGCGGGCCTTGAATGTGTGCGTACGCTCACACAAGCTAGGAAAAGCGCGTACGTATACGCGAAACCTTTTCAACCATTATTCGTCCTGGAATCGGCAAGAGTTAAGTTTTTGCGGGTATAGTTGCCTCCAGTAGACATCAGTACAGGGTGGAACGGTGCGTTTGAATGCTAATAAGCATCGCACGTTGAAATAATAATGAATTTATGACTCGAAAACTGACAGAATGAGAAGGCTTCTCCGTTGGTGGCGACACTGGTATAGTCGAGCCACGTAGCACCAGCGTGACGTGTACGCAGGGCCGACGCGAGGTTAGCTGGCGCCTGTATGCAAGAAAATTTTTGGCGCCCCCAAATTTTTGCACCTGTTTGCACTGGATGCAATAAAAAAAGAAATATATTTACATTTTGTTTATGTGTGAGTTGGATTCTTTTATTATAAGCGTGTGATATAGTTTTTTAGCACCACTTTCGGCTGGCGCCCTTATGCGGCGTATAACTTGCACAGTGGTTTCGCCGACCCTGCGTATACGCGATGTAGTAAACAAACCGTTTCAACCATCTTTCGTCCTGGAATCCGCACGAAGAAAGTTTTTGCGGGTATAGTTGCCTCCAGTAGACATCAGTGCAGGGTGGAACGGTGCGTTTGAATGCTAATAAGCACCGTACGTTGAAATAATAATGTATTTATGAATCGTGTACTCAGGACAGCCCGAAAAATGACAGAATGAAGCTTCAAGGTTCCTCCGTCACCGGCGCTGATGGTATATTCGTGCCATGTACCACTAGAACCGGTGGAAGTCCAAGCTAGCCGATAAATGTAGGAAAGACATAGTTGCCGATATTTATCGAGAGTCAGATCGCGCTGTTGCCGCATTTCCCCTATTACTATTTTGTCGTCAAGAAGGCTTGAATGAATCACGGCGAAGCGGCTGGAGAACAGAGATGGGCAAAGATAATATCTGGATAAACTCAAATCTAGAGACGCGGTAGCGTCTCGACGCCAAGTACAGGAAAGACACCCTGTATATGTCGACTGTCGCTACCGCTATCATTTACTCGTCGCCGGGCTATTCCAACCTAACCTGAAACTTATTTCATTAATATCTCACGACGCCTGCAATATTTTCTAAATTTAAAGGCATTTTTCTTATGTAAACCGCATATAAGCTTTCGAATAAGACCAAATTTCAATAAAATCTGTCCACGCATAACAGAGATATCATAATATCGTCTCATGGATCTGTCAGATGGATTAAGAAAGATTTTCTTCTCCAGGCCAAAATTTCGTCAACATAATACGTATATGCGTTACACGCACACCTTCAGCCAAAAGAACTAGTGTATGTTTCGTTTATATGCGTTTTATATGCGTTACACGCACACCTTCAGCCAAAAGAAACTAGTGTATGTTTTTCTTCTTCAGGCCAAATTTTCGTCAACATAATACGTATACTACGCGTTACACGCACACCTTCAGCCAAAAGAAACTAGTGTATGTATGATCGTCGTCCGCCATTGTACATATAACCTACGAGTGTCATCGCTTTATATTTTATAACCTACCGAGTGTCAATCCGTCATAACCTGCCAAGTGTTAAATAAGGTAAGTTGTCCAAATTTGAAATGTCACGAGTTTTTACACTGCATGGGAGACTGAATGATTGTCTCAATTAACAAGGTGGGTCACCAAAATTGTTTAATAGATTTTTTATGTAGACTCGCAGACTTGGAAGTTGTCTGGAGAAGGTTCGACAAAGAAGTACTTCTTTCGCATAATTTTCTGTAAATTTGTACCATGCATGTACAAAATAATATATTGTAGCAAAAAATTGCATTGCATTTAAATTGCCAGATACTTGTATTTTTTGTATACAGGGTGTCCCAAAAATGCTGCGGTTCCTTAAAGGGGGTGATTCGGGGGGTGATTGCAAACAACTTTTTCCTTTGCTAAAATGCCCTCCGAGGTTTCGTTAACGAGATATTAATAAAAAGCACCGACCAATCAGAGCGCGAGCCTTCCGCTGGAGGTCCCGCGCTAGCGTGGCCGCGCGCCGGGCCGCGCTGCGACTACGAACAAGCAAGGCGGCATGCATCGAAGGAAATTGCGTAGAATGGCAAATGAAAAAGACGTAACAAAAAATCGAATCTTTTGCCATGGTTTGTTTGCCATTTAAAGTGAATAATGAATAAAGGATAAATGGATGAAAATCGCGTGTAACGTAAAAAGACGAATACACATTTTTTTTAGAAGATTCGAAAATAATAATTATTTGAAGTGGGAGGATAAGGAATACGTAAAATTCCTTGTGTTAATAACATATCCACGAAAAGGTAATGTAACAGGAAATTAACGAAAAGTGATCGTAGTTCGTTATTGTGATAAAAATCCGTAACTCAATAACGGCCAGCACTGTTGCTGATAACGAATAAGTCTGTTTAAAAAGCCCGAATAAATATTTTCGTACGAGAATTTGGAGAATTATCGCCGGAAATAAGCCATAGCTTGCGTTAAATTTAAACATGAATGATCACCATTAAAGTAACTAAAACTCACCCTTGTCGAAAATTCACCTGCAACGTGAAAACTTGTGTCACTGGGTCACCGAACCGATCCTGGTCATCGATGGACGAGCCCAGTGCACAGCTGATCCCAGGTATACGACACTACCCAAAGTTAAGGGTCGCAATGTCAGGTGCGTCCAGGTCAACGTACCGAAATATTCACTTCACTGCACGGCTACTAACACTGATCACTTTATTTACTTTTTATGGAACGTGTTGTTCCTACGTTTTAAAGCCGCGACGCTAACCGACGAAACGTATCCTCGCTTGGTGTTTCGATATTGGAATATTCTAGCGCAAATGCTCGCGCAGCAGCACTTGCGTTCCCGTCGTTCCGGGCGTAGACCCAGAACATACGGTAGTATTCCTGGGCTGTGAACATATTTGCAACGCGATTTCTAGCTGACTGACAGGATTTTTTCCAAGCAACTTCCGCTACCCCCAAGTAGCTTCTCTGGTTCCATTATGAGTTAACTCCCACCAAGCCAAGAGGCTTTAGGTAAAAAGAAGCCAGCACATTTTCGGAACACACGTGTTTTGCAGAAGTGCAACGAGAACTTTCACAAAAGCCCGCGCTCCGTCCTTCTACTGCCAATGTACCCATTGCTTCGAGATAGAAAACAGACACCACGTGTATCGGTTCGAAAGGGTCCGAAGGGACGAGACGCAGAAAGTCTTCGAGTTGCTATAAAGAAGAAAATGCATACCATTCCTGTTTCCCCTTTCTGACACCCTGAGTTCACGTCTGCTACGAGGCGGAACCAATTAAGTCATAAATTATCCGAAACTGTAGGAAACCGTTCTCTACCGCCGACTTGCGGGACAATACGGTCATAAACCGCGACCCTGGCGAAATGCTCTGGCTGATCAGCCTGATTAATTTTGGAGAACTAGAAATTACAGAGTATTATCCAGCATCAATACGTCTCGCGGAGAGACACAGGAAAAGAAGGGATAGTCCGCTGACTGCGCGTAGTCCCACCTGCTTCGTCCTACCCTCAAATTAAAGACGGATCCCTTATCTCTCGAGTATAAACACGTGCTCGAATTTCAAAACACAAGCACGCATCGACGTATTCGGTGCGAGAGAAGGCGGGCTTGAAGTTCGATTGGTCCTGAACTAACCATTTGGGCCTACTTATCTCTCGTGTCTAAACACGCGCTCGAATTTTCAAACAAAAGCACGCGTCGACGTATTCCGTTGGAGAGAAGGCGGGTTTGAAGTTCGATTGGTCCTGAACTAACCAATCGGGCCTGCTTATCTCCCGTGTCTAAACACGCGCTCGAATTTCCAAACAAAAGCATGCGTCGACGTATTCCGTGCGAGAGAAGGTGGGCCTTGTGGAGGAGATATCGTTGTGAAGAGGGCCTCTTCAGGACAGTGGCCGTTTGGGAGGGATGCAGGGCACATTGGTTAGTTTGGGGCCAATCGGACCTCAAGCCCACAGTCTCTCGCACCGAATACGTCGATGCGTGCTTGTGTTTTGAAATTCGAGCACGTGTTTATACTCGAGAGATAAGGGATCCGTCTTTAATTTGAGGGTAGGACGAAACAGACGGGACCACGCGCAGTCAGTGGACTATCCCTTCTTTTCCTGTGTCTCTCCGCGAGACGTATTGATGCTGGATAATACTCTGTAATTTCTAGTTCTCCAAAATTAATCAGGCTGATCAGCCAGAGCATTTCGCCAGGGTCGCGGTTTATGACCGTATTGTCCCGCAAGTCGGCGGTAGAGAACGGTTTCCTACAGTTTCGGATAATTTATGACTTACTTGGTTCCGCCTCGTAGCAGACGTGAACTCAGGGTATCGGAAAAGGGAAACAGGAAGCAGGATTTTTTTCTTTATAGCAACTCGAAGACTTTCTGTTTCTCTTCTCTTCGGACCCTTTCGAACCGATACACGTGATGTCTGTTTTCTATCTCGAAGCAATGGGTACATTGGCAGTAGAAGGACGGAGCGCGGGCTTTTGTGAAAGTTTTCGTTGCACTTCTGCAAAACACGTGTGTTCCGAAAATGTGCTGGCTTCTTTTTACCTGAAGCCTCTTGGCCTGGTGGGGGTCAACTCATAATGGAACGAGAGAAACTATTTGGGGGTAGAAGAAGTCCCTTGGAAAAAATCTTGTCAGTCAGCAGTCAGCAATCGCGTCGCAGACAAATGTTCTCTGCTCAAGAGTATTACGCGATGTTCTGTGTGTACCCCCCGAACAACGAGGACGCAAGTGCTGCAGCGTGAGAATTTGCGCGGGAATTACCCACGGCTCCGAACGCCAAGTAAAAATTCATTTCCACCAATTTTTATAACGTAGCAACAACACGTTCCATGAAAAATAAATTAAGTGATCAGTGTTAGTAGCCGTGCAGTGTAGTGAATATTCGGTACATTAACCCGGACGCACTTGACGTTGCGACCCTTAACTTTGGATGGTGTCGTGTACCTGAGATCAGCTGTGCACTCGGCGATGACCAGGATCGGTTCAGTGACCTAGTGGACACAGGTTTTTAAGCTGTAGGTGAATTTCCGAAAGGGTGAGTTTTAGTTACATTATTGGCGACTATTATTTTTTAAATTTAACGCAGGCTACGGCTTATTTCCGCAGATAATTCTCCAAATTTCCGTACGTAAATTTTTCTTCCGAGTTTTTAAACCTACTTATTCATTATCAACAACAGTGTTGGCCGTTATTGAACTACGGATTTTTATCACAATAACGAACTACGATCACTTTTCGTTAATTTCCTGTTACATTACCTGGATATGTTATTAACACAAGGAATTTTACGTATTCCTTATCCTCCCACTTCAAATAATTATTATTTTCGAATCTTCTAAAAAAAATGTGTATTCGTCTTTTTACGTTACACGTGATTTTCATCCATTTATCCTTTATTCATTATTCACATTAAATGGCAAACAAACCATGGCAAAAGGTTGGATTTTTTTGTTACGTCTTTTTCATTTGCCATTCTACGCAATTTCCTTCGATGCATGCCGCCTTGCTTGTTCGTAGTCGCAGCGCGGCCCGGCGCGCGGCCACGCTAGCGCGGGACCTCCAGCGGAAGGCTCGCGCTCTGATTGGTCGGTGCTTTTTATTAATATCTCGTTAACGAAACCTCAGAGGGCATTTTCGCAAAGGAAAAAGTTGTTTGCAATCACCCCCCGAATCACCCCCTTTAAGGAACCGCAGCATTTTTGGGACACCCTGTATACCAGCAATTTAGAGTTTTTATGTAAAGCTTATTATATTATAGAAATGAAGGGGACGCACAGGACTTCGATAAAAATGAAGGGGACGCACAGGCTTGGATAGTAGAATTGAAGGGGACGCACAGGCTTGGATGGATAGAAATGAAGAGAATGCACAGGCTTGGAGGTTGTCCGGAGAAGATTAGATAGATAGACAGAGCATCTTGTTTCGCACAAGTTTTTGGATTGTCAAATAAGGTAAATTGACAAAACTTGTCAAATTAGCGTAGCATTAAGAATTAAGATTAAGAATATTATGGCGTACCGCTTGCAATGTAGAGTCAGTCACATTAGTCAAGAAAGTACGTTGAAAATACATCTCCCTTGATACTTTCCAATCTTTTGTGAAAGATGAAGTAAAAAAATTACGGCAAGTACATGAATTATCTTTGTAAAAAGAAGTGAGATCCCCATAAAAAACTTTCAAAAAGTAAAAAAATTACGCCAAGTACATGAAACAAATAAATCACAAAAAATAAAAGATAATAATATAAACCACAAAAAAATAGAAGAAAATATATATCACTGTGACGTCCCACTATTTTTCGCGCGGTATTTTAACACCACTTCCTCACAAATCCATCCACAACTCCACCAAAAACCTTCAATCTCGAGTCATACCCTACTCCCCCACCCAACCGATCATTTAGACGATATACCTTAGTGGTCCCTATCTCTAAACGGTCAATCCAGATTCCTGGTCACCTTGATGTTGTACCTTAGCGGTCCCCAACACAAGATGACCTATACAAAACGCCACCTCGATGATGTATCTTAGAGATCCCCATCACGAGATGATCGTTACAAAACTCCTTCGCCTATTCGCCATATGAGGCACGAATCCTTCCCTTTAAAACGAATTCAAACAAGTCCCTCGCTACAAAATCCTCTTAAATCGAGACCACGTCTCACCCCCTCAAACAGCCCTTTAATTTGACTCCACTCTTACCCCTGTACCCATCCAAATACTCCAAATCCGTCGGATTGAGTATTCCCATATAAAAACCCCAAAAATGTAATTGCGACGCATACTTTGCGCATTAGTCATCACTCAGTTATTTACTACGACGCAAATTTGGCGTACGTGCCATAGCTAATTACCGCTCTTACCCTTCATACCTGACATTCCAATCTTTACTATAAATACAAGGCCCACAGAGGCCGGAGCTCATTACCATGTTTACCATTTTTGCGAGCAGTATCAGTATAAACCTCGCGATTTTAAAAAGTGTTATAAAACGAATCTACGAATTTCTTTATATAAAAATCAGTGCGAATCCTCAAAGAAGGAGAACCGTCCTGTTCTACTTATTGTAAGTTGCTATTATTATTAATATATATATATTTGTATGTCATATTCATTTTTCATTACTAATGTTTATTGCTAATCATATTTCTATACATAACCATTCATTTATAACGTTTAATGCTGCTAAAGCTTATTGGCTTATTTCCTATTACTTGTTTGCTTATTGCTTAATGCTTATTGGTCAACTTGTATCATCTACTTATTGTTAAGGCCTATCGGTCTATTTTTGTATCGCACCTTCATTACCAATATTCATGCGTATCACTGTTATTACATTTAAATCATATGTTCTTAACGGTACACGTCAAAACAAGACGGTACCAAAATAAACAAACGTTACTATTCTCTAAACATGCCTCGTATTATTGCATAAATCCTACGATAATAGAGATTACAATACATAACACGCCGGTACAACAGCTGATCTCGTCTCGCGAACACGAGAGCTCTTGTTATGTTTACATGACTTTTCCCGAATCAGCGCATCTAAACGTAGTTCCCGGAATATCGCGAGCGGTTCTTTGAAATAATGCAACGGCAAATCAAAACAGAGCTATTAACGTCCTAACGGGTGTCTCCCAAATACATAATAACCATTTAAACCTTCCCTGGTCGTTTAGTGCCGCGAAATACATTTTCGTGCCGAGACACCGGCCCAACTCGTGACGCGAAATACATTTTTGTGCCGAGGTTCCTACCCGCCTTGTGACGCGAAATACATTTTCGTGCCGAGACTCTTACCCTCCTCGTGACGCGAAATACATTTTCGTGCCGAGGCTCCTACCCGTCTTGTGACGCGAAATACATTTTCGTGCCGAGACTCCTACCTTCCTCGTGCCGCGAAATACATTTTCGTGCCGAGACTCCTACCTTCCTCGTGACGCGAAATACATTTTCGTGCCGAGGCTCCTACCCAAATTTTGTGCTGCGAAATTCACTTTCGTGCCGAAACCAAATCCTCTTAACCTACCCTAACAATGTCATTCCCCTAAGACCTTCACCCGGGACGTGACATCACAAAAAATAGAAGATAATAATATAAATCCCCCAAAAAATATAAGAAAATATACAATATAAAAAAAAATGTGAAATCAAAATGAGCTGCAAGTACATAAAGGTGCTTTCCAACTGCCCTTAAGATTACACAATTACATAGACACAGCTAAAATGCTGTGTTCATACATTCCATTACTCATATCGCGGACATTTTAATTATCCCATCAAAAAGAATCCCAATTAAAAACATTGCCGTAAATTAATTAATTAGTAGCTTTACAAAATTAATATACAAAATTGCGCCAATTATAACAATGGCTATTTATAAAAAGAAAAAATGTATTAAATAATAATAAGCAGATATATTTTTATAGAAATAAATATTTCAATACCAATAAATATTTTATTCAAAATACTTGGCGCTGCGAAACCGAAAAAATGTTATTTGTCTTATTAATAGTAAATTAATTAATAATTTACAATAACTCACTTACAATCTAAAATACATAAGCATATACATATTAGAAACGCAGTATATATTTAATTCTAATATCATACGTAGCATATGCACACGCACACATACACACATTCACGAATGCACGCACAAGAAAGAAAGAAAAAGATTAATGCAATTTATACATATGCATTCAGTTTAGCAACACCAATGCGGTGAGCAGCGCCAAGTATTTTGAATAAAATATTTATTGGTATTGAAATATTTATTTCTATAAAAATATATCTGCTTATTATTATTTAATACATTTTTTCTTTTTATAAATAGCCATTGTTATAATTGGCGCAATTTTGTAAAGCTACTAATTAATTAATTTACGACAATGTTTTTAATTGGGATTCTTTTTGATGGGATAATTAAAATGTCCGCGATATGAGTAATGGAATGTACATTTGAACACAGCATTTTAGCTGTGTCTATGTAGTTGTGTAATCTTAAGGGCAGTTGGAAAGCACCTTTATGTACTTGCAGCTCATTTTGATTTCACATTTTTTTTTATATTGTATATTTTCTTCTATTTTTTGGGGGATTTATATTATTATCTTCTATTTTTTGTGATATATATTTTCTTCTATTTTTTTGTGATTTATATTATTATCTTTTATTTTTTGTGATTTATTTGTTTCATGTACTTGGCGTAATTTTTTTACTTTTTGAAAGTTTTTTATGGGTAAAAGATACTTTATGTTTATCCGTTATGAACCAAAGTGAATTCATTCGACGACGAAAGATAATTTTTTTATTCGAAGAAGAATAATTTGTTTATTCGATCTTTAACCGTAGTTTATTCGACTTTTATTTGAAGGCTTCAAACAACTTTCGGCAGCGTGTTTACCCGAACCGGCGCGATCTCTCTTTGAGCCTGAAGACTTGGGCTGTTCGGCGGCAGCTTCTGATTTCGGTTCGAGAGGCATACAGTGTTGCTTGCGGTGGATTATGTAAGGTAAATGTCCCTATTTCTGCTCATGTCCCCATTTCTGTTCATTTCGTATTTTTCTTATTATTATAAGCGTTACGCTTGTACTATAGTTGCAACAAAATAATTCCA
Source organism: Andrena praecox (assembly GCA_963932275.1). Classification (NCBI taxonomy): domain Eukaryota; kingdom Metazoa; phylum Arthropoda; class Insecta; order Hymenoptera; family Andrenidae; genus Andrena; species Andrena praecox. Next base: position 27,687,731 of record OZ010729.1, read on the forward strand.
AATTATTTGAACATTTACACGAGTGTTGCACGAGGTTGGGGCTAATCAAAGTGCAGCATAAGCAACGAAAATAATTAAAACGAGAGACTCATGGTTTTCGATCGTGTTCTAGTTGGTTGTGCTAAGGAACAGGATCACTATTCGTATTCGATAATTGGGCAGAAAATAGTTTTTGCAGTAAAAGTTCTTATTTAATAACAAAAACAAATACCGTATTGTGCTCTGGATTTAGATTTTTTTACTATTTTTAATTTTTTTAAGTAGAAAACAGGTGAGTAGGTTTAGGGTCAAGTGAATCACCGTCATGTCCGCATTTATACTCACCAAAATTTTAGTGACATAACCTCCCAATTCAATGTATGCTGTAACCTCTATTTCTATTCGAAGGCATTTTTCTTTTTGTCTATCATTATTTTATGCTTTACTGTTGTGTTATAAAACCTCTCCATAGAAGATGTAACTTACTTTAACCTGTAAAGGCAACATATTATGTGAGCAGAAATTGGTACAAATGGTGAGTAGAAATACGTACATCGCTATTTTTCGTGAGCAGAAATACGGACATTTATTGTATTGTATTTAATTACAAATTACTAATAGTTAAACATCTTGAAATATATTTCTTAAATAGTTTTCGAATTGGTTGATTTATGATTAAAGAATTAATCAATTACACTGCAACTATTGATCACAAACAAATTTTTCACACCTTCTTTATGACGAGTAACCTCTTAGATGAGCAGAAATTGGGACATTCACCTTATTAATAAATTGTAAAACATGACGTTTTCACTATTTATTAACATACTGCTGAGATTGTCCAGATTAAAATGAGTTCAAGCACGGTATAAATCGGATTATTTCTAGAACTGTACTTGGTAATTAAATATAGGGTAACTGTACTCCTTGTTGACAGTGTATCAATAGTTGACACTTTTATTTTCAGTCACAAATAATAAGCTTTTTATTAAAAATTTTTTTTTGACTAATACGCTGTTTGTACAGCGTGATTCTCTCGCTAGAGTCCTAAAGGCAATGCCGTGAATATGCCGCGCCTCGCTGAGTTTCGTGGAAGTGACGAATTTCACGTTCTACATTTCGCATCAGATTTTTGCGAAAATGGCTTCAACCGATTCCGTCGTCCCGATGAAAGTGGCCCCAAGCTAACATCGTTAAAAATAGTCTGATTTACATGACATTTGACACGATTTTAATCGGGAGAACGCCAGGAATTTACATTGTATCCCTTACGCATCCTACTGGACCTCGCCTTCCAAGACGGCGAGCGATGCCCAGTGTCCTTACAGAAATGCGAAGTTCAGAAGGGATATTGATACGCAAATTAGTATTGTTTCATAAATTATTGAAATAAACTATCAAATTAAAGAGATTTTATCTTTATTTGTCGTCGAGTAAAAATAACCCAGAGTTAGTTTTATTTGAAACGCCACGGATGAATCAGTTTATTCGACGGGAATTCATCCGTCGGCCACAAATAATTTTTTTAATCGAAGGCCTTCATTCTTGAGGTCCCCCGAAGCTTAAGCCGAGCGACATTGTATCGCTCACCCGTCTAAAGGTAGGATCTCCTACCCGCGACTGGTCGCAGGTAGGAGATCCCGCCTTTACGCGACTGGACACTATTCCGCGCGGCCACTGGCACGAGTGAGAAAACCCAATGACCGAGCGAAAGGAAACGAAAGCCGACTCGTTCGTTTCCTCTCGCTCGCTCATTGGGGTTTCTCACTCTCGTCCGAAGGATTCCAAGAAATGGTGGGGATAGCCGCCGGGCTCCTAACGCGTGGTAGAAACGGGCTCCTAACCAGGATTTACTGTATCTGTTCTCCTACAAGCGACTGCGATCGTCGGGTATACGCCAGACGTAGGAGCCTGACAGAAGTCTGTTTGAGTACCAGCCTAGGCTACTCGAGAGGCAACACAATGCGATAGGGTCTGTTTCCCATTATACCTAGTCGCACTGCGACCCATTGCCACAGTGTGACAGAATCCCAAGAAATAAGGAAAGAAGTCAGAATTCAAAAGATATGGGAGTATGTATTTTTATGTTACCTGTAGACTACTAATATGAGCACATATAAGCGGTAAAAATATCATGACGCCTACTTCTGATCTGTGTGCAAACACGTGTCTATGATTGTATGTATTTTTCGTGCAGAATTTTAAATCGCGTCTTTTAATTTTTGGTGATATAAAAGAAAACAATTTTTGGGGCCCCAAATGAGTAGCGTCGATTCTGCTAAGTAATAGAAAATAATTAGTTACATACAGTTTTTTTTACATACGAAACCAATTGAAAAATTGTCAGCAATCATCCCCTTTTTAGTTCCACTTCCGGGAACTTCTGAACAAATTTTTTGTTTGTTTTCTAATCAACATAATCTAGGCCTTGCTACTGCGGACAAAAAGCATTCGCGAATATTTGGCAGTTATGGATTAAGTACGTGTATTCTATGTCGCACAGTGGGGGTAAATCCCCAAAAATGGGAAAAAATGCAACATCCTGTATTTTGCATTTAAAAATGCCGAATATTATTAAGGAAATTGATACTAAAAGTGTTAATATATAAGTTTTACGTTATTTAAGAAAATAACGTCAATTCGTCATGAATTAGCGTCAATAGTTCCAATAAAACTACAAGAATTTGATAAATATGCCATGGAAAGTGCAGTGTTCCTATCGACACACGCGCGAAGTTCCATGTGGCGTGATGAGTGATGCCCTAAACGGATTGTTAGCGGGCCACGGTTTACTACAGCTTTATGACAGACCTTTGGCCCCCTACACGATATAAATTAATTAGGAAACATCTGCCAAGTAACTTGCAGAACATCGGAATAATTTTTAGGATTAATCCCCAATTGCTACAAGCTAATTCCTCTACGTTCGGCAGGCAATAAACCGTGTTTCGCTACAGTATAAAAGAATAATAAGTATGGTCGGAACGTTGACCGTGACGAAAATTAATTTTAAGGTCCGCACAATTACCAAAAGAAGAAGATGTTCTTATGTTAGATCGAAGAATGTTTCCTTGGCAATGGTGTAGGAAACGAAATTATTCTGCAGAAAGACCAGTACGCCTCGCGGAGAGCCACAGGAAGAAAAGGGGTGGCCATGCGACATTAAATGACCTTATGTTCCAACTTCTTTACTTCGTCTCAACAAATCATATATTATGAATATAAATGTATGCCAATGCATGAAAGAATACCCCTTCAGAACCAGGTATAACGATAACGAGAGTTCGTACAGCATCTTCAAGGTTTCTGCTTTCAACTATTTTATATTTTTGACTTTATTGTATAAAGAAGAGAAAATGATATGGAAGTAATTGCTGTTTTGATATAATTATGAAACAAAAATTTTGGAAACACCGTTCTTCGAGAAGGGGGGACCCGCGCTCTGTGAATTCGTCGGCGGAGTAGGAACCCTCTCCCTGTTCACGAAGTGGGGGAGGAAAATACCTACCACATTTTGTTCCAAAATACTAAGCAGGCTGATCGGTCAAAGCGTCTCGCCAGGATCACGGTTTATGGCGGTATGGTCCCGCGAGTCGACGGTAGACAACGGTACGTGCGGGTCCGAACTCATTATAGATATGTACCATCCACAGACAGAGCAATCAACGGATTAACTCAGTGTGAAGAAAGTTGAAACCCCTGTAAACAACGGCAGGGCGTTGATTGTCCCTGTTCGACATCAGGTACACAAATGCTTCCCGACGAACGCTTCGAAAACAAGCAATTGCCTACCGTAAACAAATGAAGAAATTTCGCTTCGAAAAATTCTAAATTACCGGCTGTAAAAGATAATTGGAATTTCCGCCTCGCGCTGAGCCCACTTTGGTCCCGCAAGGCGAAACATGCAGAAGTAGTGGTAAACCTGTATCCATGTTTGCCTACAGGGTGTCCCAAAAATGTCGCGTTTCCTTGAAAGGGGTGACTCTGGGGGTGATTTGAAACAACTTTTTCCTTAGCGAAAATATTGTCCGAAGCTTCGTTAAGGAGATATTAAGCAAAAACCCCGACCAATCAGAGCGCGCGCCTTCCGCCTGAGTTCCCGCGGTAGCGTTGGCTACGAGGTAGGCGACCGCGCTTGTGCTACGAACGTACGAACAAGCAAGTTGGCGTGCATCGAAGGAAACCGCGTTACACATTTTTTTTTAAAGCAGAATCTTAAATAAGAATAATTTGAAGTGAGAGGACAAGAAGTACGTAAATTTCGTTTTTAAATAAGGCATAAACGAAAAGCTAACGTAACAAAAAATGTACGACAAGTGATCGTAATTCGTTATTGAGGTAAAAATCCGTAGTTTAAGAACGGCCAACACAACTAAATTTAAAAAATAATATTAGGTGTATGAATAAATTCTTTCCGACTGGAATTTCTATCGCGGTGGTATTCAGAAGCTGCCAGAAAAATGGCAAAAGGTAATGAACAATAATGGAAATTATTGCGATGATCGAGTTGTTTTCATATTTTTTAAATCGAACTGTTATTGTACACTAAAATCGGAAAGAATTTATTTTCACACCTAATAATCACCAATAAATTAAAGAAAACTCACCCTTTCGGACATTCCTTTCCTTGCTTTCCTTCCCTTTCCGGAAACTTGTGTCACTGGGTCACTGTACCGATCCTGGTTATCGGTGGACGAAAAGATTTATGGTTGGGTAGCGCCCAGTGCTCAGCTGATCACACTGCGTCCGGGTTAATGTACCGAATATTCACTTCACTGCACGGCTACTAACACTGATCACTGAATTTATTTTTCACGGAACGTGTTGTTCCTACGTTATAAAAATTGGTGACTGCGAAAGCGGCTGATTACTGTTAATTACTGGGACGAGATTACTACTATTACCCGGCGAAAAGAAAACTCGTGGCAGACTGTCTCGGGCTGTGCAGTCCGCTGCTGTGACGATTGGTCGAGTCACCTATTTGGGCACACTTTTAAAGACGGGGCACACGTATTTTGGTTATTGGCTGAAGTTGCCACATACATTGTCACACCGCCCGACGAAGAGAACGAACGAAACACGAGATCGAGTGGGATAGAGCGATTTGACCAAGCGTAGCCTACGCTTTTGTTTTGACGATCGTCGGTCGGATCCGTATCTGATCGCTGCACAGAAGCGGACTGCACAGCCCGAGACAGTCTGCCACGAGTTTTCTTTTCGCCGGGTAATAGTAGTAATCTCGTCCCAGTAATTAACAGTAATCAGCCGCTTTCGCAGCCACCAATTTTTATAACGTAGGAACAACACGTTCCGTGAAAAATAAATTCAGTGATCAGTGTTAGTAGCCGTGCAGTGAAGTGAATATTCGGTACATTAACCCGGACGCAGTGTGATCAGCTGAGCACTGGGCGCTACCCAACCATAAATCTTTTCGTCCACCGATAACCAGGATCGGTACAGTGACCCAGTGACACAGGTTTCCGGAAAGGGAAGGAAAGCAAGGAAAGGAATGTCCGAAAGGGTGAGTTTTCTTTCATTTATTGGTGATTATTAGGTGTGAAAATAAATTCTTTCCGATTTTAGGGTACAATAACAGTTCGATTTAAAAAATATGAAAACAACTCGATCATCGCAATAATTTCCATTATTGTTCATTACCTTTTGCCATTTTTCTGGCAGCTTCTGAATACCACCGCGATAGAAATTCCAGTCGGAAAGAATTTATTCATACACCTAATATTATTTTTTAAATTTAGTTGTGTTGGCCGTTCTTAAACTACGGATTTTTACCTCAATAACGAATTACGATCACTTGTCGTACATTTTCTGTTACGTTAGCTTTTCGTTTATGCCTTATTTAAAAACGAAATTTACGTACTTCTTGTCCTCTCACTTCAAATTATTCTTATTTAAGATTCTGCTTTAAAAAAAAAATGTGTAACGCGGTTTCCTTCGATGCATGCCAACTTGCTTGTTCGTACGTTCGTAGCACAAGCGCGGTCGCCTACCTCGTAGCCAACGCTACCGCGGGAACTCAGGCGGAAGGCGCGCGCTCTGATTGGTCGGGGTTTTTGCTTAATATCTCCTTAACGAAGCTTCGGACAATATTTTCGCTAAGGAAAAAGTTGTTTCAAATCACCCCCTGAGTCACCCCTTTCAAGGAAACGCGACATTTTTGGGACACCCTGTATATACCAAATACTGTTCACAAAGTGTAAATACATTCCTGCGAAAGTATAAAATATTTTGGCAACCTTCCAATCGGCCAATTGGGTGGACAGACCAAAGAAGAAGGCAGAAATAGAGATTTTAAAAATTATAGAAAAAATTGTAGCTCAAAATATTCCCACTGCAATACAGACGAAGACGTTTTAAACTTTTTATGCATTTCTTTAGATCCAGTAATAGTTTTCTATCTTTGCCGAAAGAAAATCAAAAATCTTTTTTTATAAAGTAGCTTAATATGATTCGGCATTTCGATTGCGAAAAATGGCATGTTGAATAGTTCCTCTATTTCTTGGGATTCTGCCCCACTGTGGCAATGAACTTGGTCGCAGGTAGGAGTGTGCGGATCGTCCCGAGGCTCGGGTTCCTGGCCCTCGGGACGGGTCGGGAAATTTCGGGTGGGGTCGGGCGGGGTCGCGATACTTTCGTATTGCTCGAGATCCCAAAGTTTTCGGGATCCCGAGACTCGTTTCGGGCTACAAGCAAAGAGGAGATATAATAAGAGGCGTCACTCGACAAGGACAGAAATAAACTAGGGAAATCACTAGACAACCAATTTAAATGCCCATTCGGCAATGATTGGTAAACTTCGCCAATAATCAGCAAACTGCGGTAAGGTACATTTAGTCGATTTGAATATCCCGCTCGAATAGACAACCAGTTTAAACGTCCGAGTTTTGTCGAGCCGAGCTGAAATCAAATTGCCCGCTCATGGCGGCTATGCTTGTAGCCCGAATCGAGTCTCGGGATCCCGAAACCGTCGGGATCTCGGGCAATACGAAAGTATTGGGAACCCGCCCGATCGCGCCCGAAAGTTTCCGGCCCGTCCCGAGCCCGAAAAGTCGGGTATCCGCACACCCCTGGTCGCAGGCAAGGAGATTCAACCTGGGGCCAGTCGCTGGGTCAAATCGCTGCGACCAGTCGCGGGTAGGAGATCCTACCTTAACCTGTCGCCTGGAGTTGCTCGGCGATGTATCATCGATTATGCAGAAACAGAATTTCTTTATTTTTCATCGTATCAATATGAAAGTGATTCTGCCGATTAAATTGACAGAAAATAATTTAAATCGGACTACTTTGAACGAAACGGGCTTTCAATTCTGCAAATAAATTTTATGTGTAATCTGATAGTTCAAATTGTGTCAAGTTTGATATATTTCCATCTTTCCTTCTTACACTCCCGGACCTCTCTATCTTTCATTATTGCTACGTTCAGCGAGGATCTGACGCTGGACGTAGCTCTCGTGCCGTATTGCTTCAAGACTTCTCGATAGAAAGAGAGAACTCTGTGGCAACAGCGCGGCAGAGACAAAGAGAACAGACGATTTCGCAACTATGCGTCAAAAGTTCGTCTACCCAGAGTACCTGGAGATGTCATCTCTGTACAAGTTCTTTTTATCGACCGCAGTAGTTTCATTAGGGTCCGTTTGTTTACTGGGGACGCTTCGATCGATTCGGACCATAACAAAAATGAGACGGCAGCCTTAATTCCATTTGAAACTCTCTCTTCCCTTCCTCTGTCCAGACTCTTCTCTCTCTCCACCTCTCTTCCTGATTTCCCTCTCGTTCTCTCCTTTTATTTCCCTTATATAGTTCCGCAATCAGAGGCATATGGTCTGACTCCACTCTTTCTTCCACTGTGAATTTCTTGATATCTTCTTTCGCCTCGACATTTGTTATTATATAATCAATTACCGTGCTGCCTCTCGGCCCCGTATATGTGTACTCTCCTTTATCATCTCCCTCCATATTCCCGTTCAGAATATTCCATCCTCTCTCCTCCACCATCTCTAATAACAACTTTCCCTCTGTGTTTTTAACTTTGTCTTTTGATCTCCTTTCGCCATACTTTTCTTCTATTCTAAAATCGCCCCCTTCCTGTCCAATTCTTGCATTGAAATCTCCGCTGATTATCAGTTTCACCACCTCTTTCTCCTCTATTATCTGGTCAAGCTCTTCTTTCGTCTCCTTCATGTCTCTGCTGTATACTGTTATTATTTTCCATTTTTCATTTTGTATCTTTATTCTTCTCTCTTGAATATGTTCCGTTCCCGCGTTCGATTCCTCCTCTTCTATGCCCTTTCTTATTCCTGTGATAATTCCGCCTATCGCTCTCCCTTTTTTTCTTTCTCTGGTGGCATATTTACATTTCCATGAGAATTCTCGTGGCAATTTATTTTTCAATCCTTCCCATTGTTTCTCTTCAATCCACGTTTCTACTAATGCTATTACATCCAGTTCTTTTAAGAAATCCCAAAACTGTCTGTCTTTGCTGAATAATCCAGCTACATTCCAGTATCCTATTTTAAATGTATCTATTTCTCTTTGACTTCTTATTCCTTTCCCAATTCTGTGTACCCCCTCTCCCAGCATATCTGCATCCGCAGGCGCGCGGGGAACGGGCGTTGGTACTGCCTTTTGTCGTGCTTTCGTTGTCCTTGTAAGCTCTGCGATCCTCCAATAATTTAGAGGTTCACAGAACTTTGCCGACTCCAAAAATTTACTTCTTTCAGCCCACCATCCTCTTTCCAAATAAATATTTTATCGTTGATTTTTACTTTCTTGTACCCAACCTTCACCTTTGCCCCTTGCTCCCTCTCCACCTTGGCAATATCTTTAATATTTCTTTGTATCTCCCTTTCCTTTTTCGTCAGGTCATTGTCAATAAATAGCCTCTTATCTTTCAATGTACTCTTCTTTAGCATTACTGCTCTTTTCTGTTTGCCAGCTTCTTAACTTCGCTATCAGTAGCCCTCTTTTATCTCCCATTCCTACCCAATATGCTTCCTCGATTTCTGCTTCTACCTGCAATTCGTGCCTTAACACATACTCCACCGTATCCTTCGGCGCCTCTTTACGCGGTAAATCCTCTCCCCTTAGGGTAATATTATTCCTTCTCTCTCTTTTTTCTCTAGCCTCTTCCTTTCTTTCTAACCCCTCCAGGCTTCCTGTCAGCGTTTCTGCCTGAACATTCTTGGCCTCCAGTACTTCTATCCTTCCTCTCATTTCGTTCCTTTCCTTCTCCCATATCTCATCCCTGCTCTTCCACTCGTCCCTCAGATCCTGCATTCCCTGCCTCAGATCTCTATTATCTTTTCTCAGCTCTTCCATGTCTTTCTTAACTGCCAGCACAGCTTTGATCAATTTGTCTAATTTTGCATTCATTTCTTTTTCCTGTTCTGTCTTCTGACTGTCCGGTGTTTCCGCAGTTCCTACCTCAGTTTTCTTCGTTGGAGGCGACCTCCCTACTTTCCTTGCTTTTAAGAATTCTTCTTCTATTTCCTTTTCGGCCCTTAACCTCTCCTGCTCCTCCTCGCCCTCCCGTTTCCTCTTGAATGAGTCCAGTATCGAGCCTTCGCTGTCCGCTCTTTTTCTTCCCAGCTGTTCTGCCAACGATGGTCTTCCCCTTCTTCTCGTTTCCTTTTGCACTTCCCCGCCTTCGCCTGCTCGGCTCATTAGAGTCTCCGCTCTTCTTTACCTACTGCTGTCTGCGCTTTGTCTTCTTACTTCTTCCACTCCCCTAGATGTCACTTATCCTTGCCACGTATCTTATACTTCGTGCACTCGTTTCACACCTTCACTTCTTCGCCTTTATCTCATCCTTAGACCCTTTATTAACTGTCGCTTATACCGTCCACCAATACCTTGTCTAATCCCCTCGTTTTCCACCCAACCTCGTAATTTTCTGCGCACTTTTGCCACACTTTTCGTCTATTTCTTTCACCTGTCTGCATACACACGTTATTCTCTCGCGCACGTCACGTGGTTCCCCCAAAATGAAGTATTCATGTCAATAAAATAATGTGAAAAAAATAGTGTGAAAATTGTTTTACAACTTTATTTAAATAATAACGTAATTGAGAAAATTGCAAACGAACAAATAAAAATAACTACAATATATCTCATTTTAATAATTTGCAATATTAATAAAGAAATTTTACATTATGAACTTCTCGTAATAGGCCAATTCTATTAGTGGACATAATATGTATATTAGGGTGGAGTGAAAAAACTTTTTCTCGATGATCAAATTCTAATGGTGCGGAAAAGATGTCTACTTGGCCCAATAAAACGTGTAAAAAAATTCAGCTCGATCGGATAATTTCTTCTGTGTGCACCAAAGGCCTTAACTTTCAAAGTTTTAGTTCGAAACTTAAGAAAGTGCAACTTTCTTCAGCTGGTGGATTCTACCTTTTTTTTTACCCAGGACTATATTTGTTGCGTAAATGAAGCAAAGAAACACCCGTGGCTGGTTTCGGAACGATAGGAATGCCCTGTCGGCACTGTAAACTATCAAAAAATTCAGCTCTTCGGTGACTTTCCTAACGGAACAAGTGGCCCAGAACCCACCACGCGGAGGTAGCTGTATGCCGGGCTCCTTGTTTTTTGTATTTTATATTTTTATACTATCTTAAGTTTTGTACTAAAATTTTGAAAGTTAAGGCCTTTGGTGCACACAGAAGAAATTATCCGATCGGGGTGACATTTTTTACACGTTTTATTGGGCCAAGTAGACAACTTTTCCGCACTATTAGATTTTGATCATCGAAAAAAAGTTTTTTTTCACTCCACCCTAATGTATATTATTATTATTATTATTATTAAATGTCTTTATTCACCATTACAACTAAGATTATAATGGCGAGTAGGCGAGGTTCAGCATTAACTGCTGCTTTACAACCTAACCTAAAAAGCCGTTGGAGGTAAGAAAAGGAAAGAAATCAAAACAAAATAAAATAAAATACAATAAAATAAGATAAAATAAACTATGAATAAGATAAGAATAAGATTAAGCCGATTACATAGGAAACCGCGAGACGATGAAAGAACGAGCACTAAGTTTAAATGAAGCAAACGATGATAGGGAACGTATATTAGAAGGAATGGAGTTATAATAATAGGAAGATATGTAGGAGAAGGACGCAGTGAATTTATAAGAACGATGGTGCGGCACAGACAAATCAAAACAGCGTCTCGTTGTCATAGAGCCGCTAGAGTGCATTGACAAATTAGAGCGAAGCAGTTCATACAGATACCTCGGCGTACCTGTTGCAAGTATTTTATAGACAAGACAGCAGAGATGGAAAATCCATCTCTGCTTCATCTTTAGCCAGCCAGAACGTTGGAAAGAAGGCGTTATGTGGTCGTATTTACGAACATTGTAAGAGAAACGGAGACATGAGTTCTGCACACTTTGGACAACAGACAAAAGTGAAGAGGAGAGACACGGACCGTACACTACATCAGCATAATCAAAGATGGAGATGATTAAGGCTTGACACAACAAGAGCTTCGTGTTAGTAGATAATATACGACGTGAAGGGTAAAGGAGACGCATGCGAGAGAAGGCAGATCGACACAACACAGCAACATGACGGTCGAAACACCAATGGGGATCAAAGGTCACACCTAAGTTTTTTAATACAGGTTGTACACCAAGGACAGAGGAGCCAAAGGAAATGTCGAAAGAGGACAGGTTACTAAGGAAAATAGGAGAACCAGCAACTAAGACAGTGGTTTTGACAGGATTTAACTGGAGACCGTGAGAGTCAGACCAGTGTATAATTCGACGTAAATCAGCTTCAATTTCTGCTTTGGCTAGATCAGCACAGCTGGGATCAAAAACTTTGATAAGCTGGGTGTGATCCGCATACATATAAGCTTGACAATGATTACAGACTGCAGGCAAATCGCACACATAGACACTGAACAGAAGCGGACCTAGCACAGAGCCTTGCGGAACTCCACTAGAATTCTGTCTAATAGTCGAAGTTAGAGGTAAAGAGCGTTTAAGCACCACCTGCTGAGTGCGCGGTGAAAGATAGGATTTAAGAAACGACAAGGCGCTAGGCGACAGACCAAGATAGCCTAACTTGGCGCACAGCAAGTCGTGATCAATTGTATCAAACGCCTTTGAGAAATCCAGAGACGTGATACAAGTTAAGCGACGCGAGTCAAACGCACGAAGTACAGTGTCCGAGATGTGAAGCAAGGCAGTGCTCGTACTATAACCTCTACGAAAGCCCGATTGGAAAGGCGGAATAGCGCTGCAAGAGTCAAAGTACCTCAGCAGTTGTGCAAAACAAAGTTTTTCAAGAACCTTGGACAGGAAAGGCGTAAGAGAAATAGGACGAAGAGAATCAAGGGTGGTGGCATTAGCCGTCTTAGGAATAGGATAGACAAAAGAATGCTTCCAAGCAGCGGGGAAGGACCCGGATAGGACAGCAGAATTGAAGATATGCAGGAGAGAATCAAGACAGTAAGGAACACAATTAAATATCATGATGCCAGAAATATCATAGGGGTTGGAGGAGGTAAGTTTTATGCCTTTGAAAACAGAGAAAAGATCGCCAAGTGAGAAAGGTGTAAAAGTAAAGCTAGAGGAAGAAGAGGACTCATGTGAATGAGATGAGTAATAGGAAATGAGCTCGGGAGACGCAGAGGTAGAAGGTAGAGAATCAAGGAAGTGATCGTTAATTGCAGAGGGATCCGGAAAGGAATCAGAGACAGAGGAGGAATGTGATGATTTGTGAAACCCAGCAGCAGAAAGAGAGTGCCAGAAACTCTTAGAGGAGCCGCAGCGGGAGAGATTCTTGAAATATAATCGCTTCTCCGTACGAATAGAGGAATTTGCGAGGTTCCGAAGTAATTTATAATAGTCCCAAGCAGCTGCCGCTCCAGATCTCCTATACTTCGTCAGTGCACGATTACGGAGGCTCATAAGTTTTTTGACGGTAGGTGTGAGCCAAGGCATGGGAGCCTTCGAGACACGCACTAGACGTATAGGCGCGAACTGATCAAATAAAGCAGTAATTACCGTAGTAAACGCTTCAACTTTGGAGTCCACAGTATCCAAGTTATGGATATACTCCCAATTGACCTGCTCAGCAGCGATACGGAAGCGCTCAACAGGGACACTTTTTAGGTCTCGACTCAAAACGTAACGCTGTCGCATACGTGACTTAGGAATATCAAAGAGCCCATAAATTAGGCAGTGATCACTAATGTGACTTATGTCGTATACACCCGAAGAGACGACTTCCACATCCCTGCTGACCAAGATCAGGTCCAGCAAGGTCGATGAAGTTTGCGTAATCCGCGTTGGCTCAGCAATGATTTGTTTTAAAGAAATAATAGACATTATACTATGAATGTAATGTAAATCGGAATTGCTGGTGTTATTGAAGTTGACATTAAAATCGCCTAGGCATACTATGCGATCGACGTAGCAAGGAACATCAGTGAGAAAAAGTTCCAAATTCTTTAAAGACGTGATCGGACAGCTAGGCGGACGGTAAACAGAAAGTATTGCCAGACGACTCCGATTTACACTTATAAGAGCACCAGATACATCAAGTAAGCTGTTGGAAAAAAGGTTGTCGGAAAACGTATTGAAGATACTAGAGCAATGAAAGCTAGAGTTAATATATAGAGCCGTAACTCCTCCACGAGAGAGGGAGTCAGAGCACCGGTCAGAACGAATAAGTACATATCCAGGTATAGATAAAGACACGGAGTTATCCGTGCTACGCAGCCAGGTTTCACTAAGACATCGAAATTGTGGTCATGCAAAAGATCAGTCAAGCCAGAGAAGTGAAAAGTCAGAGAACGAACATTTATATGCGCAACAGAGAGAGAGGTAGGATTAGCACGTAGAATATCCGAGAGCGTAGAGGAGACAGTAGAGTTGACCATAGGCGCAGCAGCAAGCGACGAGATCTCCGCCGAGGAAGAAGAAGAGATAGATGCCGTAGACCCCATAGAAGATAAGCTAAGTAGATCACAGGAAGAGAGTCCAGAAGAAGGTCCAATAGGTTGCCGGTTCTGGCGAGACACAAGTCATTGCTCCTTGTTGAGATCCAATGGCGACGAGAAACGGGTGGCCTTAGAGGCGTCATCTTTTTTTATGTAAGTGATACCACGCCTCATCCAAACATATTGTTACGATTTCCGCGCGACATAATAAGTGTTTATTGTAGAACAGTAAGAACGGAACATGAACAATATTCAATAACTATTAACAGGAATACAAGTTCTAATATTCAGTAATGAGGGATCGGTATGTCTGTACGCAATGGCGGCTGACTCTCGAATGACAGCTTGACAGGCGATCGATCCGATCGCCTTCTTCTCGCTGTCTTCTTGTCTTTGTCGCGAGCACCAGCGGGCCATGGAATTCCATCCATAGGGTGCTCGCAACACTGCTCCCCCCTCCGGAGGAGCGGTCGTCCCGACCGCTGTAGCTTCTGTGTGTCTTGCAGCCGTACCCTGGTCCGGAAGAGTGGAAAAGACACTGCGTGGCCTCTTCCGTCCGTCGCCTCGGCATTTGCCTTCCCGCCCAAGGGGAAAACCACCCAAAAACCCTGGGCAAGGCGTGGGTACGTGGACCTTCCCAAATCCTCTGCATCTCTACCCTCCACTTACCTCTTCGGACTTGTGGCCTTCTTTCTTGAGAGAGGTTTCCTCTTCTTCGACGACGCATCTTCTTCTGGGGTAGAGACGGGCGGGGGTCCTGTCGTCTGGCTGTCGGGACTTGAAGTTTGTATCGGAATATTGCCTCGTCTCGTCTTCGTTCCGGTCCCTCGTTGTCCGGTCTTCGTTCCGGTCCCTCGTTGTCCGGTCCTCGTTGTCCGGTCCTTCGTTGTGGTCTCCTCCATTCCAGCGTTCGGTGTAAATCCCGCGTCGTCCCCGCATACGACACTGTTCCAACTCTGCATTTCGGTGCTAGTCCCGCGTCGCCCTAGCTTACGACGCTGCTCCACCTTGTGTCCTGGTGTGACTCCTGTGTCGTTCCTTGATCTTGCTCGACGTTCCCTTGCCTTGGTGGTTCTGGAGTCCCTTTATTAAAAAAAACGGACGAACATTATTTCTTATTCACTCCCACTCTCTCGAATCGGTGGAGTCGGGGAGAACCGGCAAGACAGAATGGCGAGACGAGCACGAAGCAGAGGATCGCGGCTAGTCACAATCGTGCTAAGGCCCTCTCCCCAAACGATCCGCTCGGAACTCCCTACTCGTCTTCTATCTTCTTGTTTCTTCTCCTCCGGTTTTCCCTTCCTTGACTTCCTGATGGCCCCATTCCTCTTCTTGGCCTCTGGTGCTGTTCCAGGGGACCGTCTCGTTGCAGCTCGTCAACGGTCCCGTCTCCGCGATGCCCCCTCCGCCCGGTCCGTGCGTCGCACGTCCGTCCGGTGGTTGGGGACACCATTTCCCGTCTGCTGCCCACCCTGTCGAGCTGGGCCTGTTGGTACGCATGTACCGGGGAGCCGCCCAGATCCAAGTCAACAGGGCTAGAGGAGCGGTTCCACGTATGTCCGCGCTCCTCTGCGGGCTGCTACTCTGTCGTAGCACATTCGGGGAATTCGGGGCCGCATCCAAGCCGCGGCAGCAGTCCCCCGACACCTTGTCCCTCGTCGTGGGGTATCGTGTTGTCTGGAACAATCAAGGGAAGAGGGCCGGACTACGAAGGTGTCCTTCGTAGTCCCGTCCACCGATTAGTCTATAACTAATCTTCTTTCTTGACGTTTGTCCCTCGACGTCTTCATCCTTCTTGAAGTCGGCCTTCGTACTTCGCAAGGCGGCGTATATGTACCACTTTGCACTTGGTCTTGGATGAACGTCGAATCCTGTAGACGACGCCGTTAATCTTGTTCACCAGCGTGTAGGGTCCTTCCCAGTCGGACTGTAATTTCGGACATTTTCCTTTTACTCTTCGTGATTGGAACAACCACACTCGTTCACCAGGCTGGAACTCCACCGCGTGGACACGGCTGTCGTACCAGGACTTCATCTTCGAACTATAAATGTCCAGACGGCGTCGAACAAACTCATGGATCCTCTTCATTCTTCCCCGAATCCATTCGGAATATCCTTGTTCAACGTCCTCGTCTTCTCCCACTTCAGGGGGTAAACCTCTCCAAAGTTGCAGGGGCAGGCGAAGTTCCTGGCCGTACAGGACCATCGCTGGCGTTAATTGTGTCGCTTCATGTCTTGCCGACCTATAAGCGAGTAGGAACATGGGAATCCATTCGTCCCAATCCCGCTGGTGTTCTGAAACAAACATTGCAAGGTATTGGAGCAATGTTCTGTTCAAACGTTCTACTAGACCGTCGGATTGGGGATGCAAAGGAGTAGTTCGTGTTTTCCTGATTCCAAGCAGCTTCAACAATTCCTTGAACACAGAGGATTCAAAGTTCCTTCCTTGATCTGTGTGTATCTCCAACGGTACACCATGCCGACATACTACGTTGTGTAAAAGAGCCTTTGCCACTGTGACAGCTCGTTGGTCTGACATCGCGATTACTTTCGGCCACCGGGTAAAGTAATCCGCCACGACCAGCATAAATCTGTTCCCGGCCTGGGACCTCGGGAGCGGACCCACAACGTCCAGGGCAAGCCTCTCGAACGGAGCTCCCACGTTGTACACCTTCAGGTTCCCTGTTCCCTTCTGACGTGGTCCCTTCTTCGCCGCACAGACGTCACACCGCCGGCACCACTCTTGAACGTCCTGTCGACACGTAGACCAGAAGAACTGTTGGCGGATCTTTGCCAAGGTCTTGTTTATTCCGAAGTGTCCAGCTGCTGGCTCATCATGGAATCCCTTCAATATTTCTGCGACCCTTTCGCGTGGTACCACTAGAAGCCACGAGGTCGTCGCACCATCATGGGACTCCCATTTCCTAAAAAGTAAACCTTCGTGAATTTCCAGCGAGTCCCATATTGACCAGTAATATTTCAACTGCGGTGAGAAACTAGCAACGTCTTGCCAGTCGGGCTTCTCTCCTTCCCCCTTCTTTTTCAGGATGAAGCCGATCGCTTCATCCTTCTCCTGGCTTCGTTTCCACTCTTCCGTGTCCTCTTCTTCGGCGAAGAGACGATGAATCTTCTTCGAGGAGTTTCCTTCCTCTTCCGCTTCCTTCTTCTCCAGCCGGTCGCAGTTTTTACAATTTTCTTCGACGCAAGGTCTTCGTGAAAGTCCATCGGCGTTACCGTGGGCTTTTCCCTCCCGATGGCGAATCTCGAAGTCGTACTCCTGCAGTCGTTCAATCCAACGTGCGACCTGTCCTTCGGGCCTCTTGAAAGTCAGCAGCCAGCGTAGCGCTGCATGGTCCGTCCGTATGAGAAATCTTCGTCCGTAGAGATAGTGGTGGAAATGTTCGATGGATTTCACCACTGCCAGTAGCTCTCTCCGGGTGACGCAGTAGTTCCTCTCTGTTTTTCCCAAGGTCTTGGAGAAAAAGGCTACAACTTTTTCCTGTCCTTCGTGCTCCTGTGAGAGGACGCCGCCCATGGCAAAATTAGAGGCGTCCGTGTCCAGAATGAAATCCTTATTTGCCACCGAGTAGGCTAGTACCGGGGCTCCAGTGAGTCTCCTCTTCAGTTCCTGGAAAACTCCTTGGCATTTTTCTGTCCATTCGTACTTCTGTATGGTCTCGGTGAGGCGATGCAGGGGCTTGGCGATCCTGGAAAAATCCTTGACAAATTTCCGGTAGTACGTGCACAATCCTAAGAAGCTTCTTAATTCCGTGACGTTCTTCGGCTGCGGCCATTCTGAAATCGCCTTAATCTTCTCCGGGTCCGTCTTGACTCCGCTCTCGGTGACGATGTGTCCTAGGTATTTGACTTCTCGGCAGAAGAAGGAGCATTTCTTGGGGCTCATCAGCAGTCCAGCTTGACGTAAACGTGAAAACACTACTCGTAGACGGTCCAGCTCCTGTTCAAAATCGTTCCCGTAGATGATGATGTCGTCCAAGTAAACCAAGCAAATTTTCCAAGTGAGGTCTTGAAGTACGTCCTCCATTAGTCGTTCGAAGGTCGCTGGGGCGTTGCAAAGTCCAAAGGGCATCACTTTGAACTGCCACAGTCCCGTTCCCACTGAAAACGCCGTCTTCTCTCGGTCCTCCTCGTCCATAGCGATCTGCCAATATCCGCTCTGTAAATCCACGGTAGAAAACCACGATGATCCTGAGAGAGCGTCCAGAGTATCCTCGATGCGGGGCAGGGGATACGAATCCTTCTTCGTAATCTCGTTCAGCCGACGGAAGTCTACGCAGAAACGAATGCTTCCATCCTTCTTCTTCACCAGGACAATCGGAGAAGACCATGGGCTACAGGATTCCTCGATTACGCCCTGGGCCAACATCTTCCGGAGTAGCTCCTCCACTTCTGTTCGACGGTGTAGCGGCAACCTCCGTGGTGCCTGTTTTATGGGTCGGTGATCTCCGGTGTCGACGACGTGCTTTACCCGGTTGCAGTTCCCAATTTGACTCGGGTCCGCGGCAAACACGTCCTGACATTCGCGGAGCACTTCAGCAAAAAGCTCTTTTTGCCTTTCCGACAAACCTGACGAGCAGCGGGTATACAGCTCCTCCAAATGTTGTGGGACGACCGTTCCCTTACTTTCTTCCTGTTTCTTCTTCTCGGCGGTCGGCTCACCACAGCGTATTTCCGGTTGACCAGGAATGCACAGCACATTCCGGGATAAGTCGATGCTGCAGCGGTGTTTCTTCAAGAACGCCGCTCCCAGGATGCACTTCTCCACCATCTCGACGATGTAGAAATCTTCTATGCTCGAAAGTCCTCCAACGCTGATTTCTAGGCTCTTTTTACCAAACACTTTCATTTTCTCCCCAGTAGTGGAGCGGATGTCGGTCTTCGTCTCATCGAAGTCCCTCGTCGGATACAATCTCTTCTCCAGGAGGTTGATCGGAGAATCTGTATCTAAGATAATTTTACAAGGTTTACCACCGATTTTCCCACGTACGTAAATTTCTTCGGATTGACGCCCAGTCGCCTCCTGCATCGCCGCACTTTTGACGACCGGGGGACTGTTCTTCACGGTCCGGCGTCTCCCCCTTACGCCGTCCTCTTGATGTTTCCCTGTTGCCTCGTTGCGGTTATTTTGGTCTGGCCGTCCTTGGCCTTAAAACAATCCTTTTGCAGGTGTCCCGCCTTGCCACAGAGCCAACACTTCGGTATCCTCGGCGAGTTGTCCGGTCGGTCCTCGGGTTTCTCAAATCTCCGCTGTTTCACCGGGAACCTTTCTGAAGTGTTAGAAGTTTTAGCCTTTCGTTTTTCTGAGTACCGTTCTCGCGATTCAGCTGCGGGGCCGCGAGACACTCTGTCGACGGCCTCGATTTCCAGAGCTCTGGCTACAGCGGTCCTCAGCGACGTAAAACCGCCTAGTCGCAATTCTCGTTGCAGGAAAGAGTTCGACAACGCCGTAACGAATTGAGACGCGGCTAGTTTATCGCGAGTTTTCGTCGGGCAGTCTGCGAACGCGGACTGCGCCAAGCGTTCTATTTTGGCGGCGAGTGAGGTGATACTTTCATCCCTCCGCTGTCTATAACTCTGGAAGAGTACATAATTCAGGTTGGACAGATGTTTCGCCCCGTAGCGGAACTCTAGCGCCGAAACCAGTTCCGCGAAACTTTCACATTGGGTGGTGGAGAGCGTCGTAAGGACGCTTCTCGCTGCACCCCCGAGAGACGCGACCAAGGCCGTAGCCTTCTTCTGGTCGTCCCAGCCATTCGCACGCGCGATCGTGTCGAACTGAATACTGTACTCCTCCCACGAACCTTTACCATCGAAAATCGTCGGCTTCACCGCGTATCCCAAACTGAGAACGCGGGGCTCCGACAAAGGGGTAGTAGCGGGCGCAGCGACGGGGGCAGAGGCTTGCGCCGTCAAAACACAACTATCAACACTACTTACAAGGGCCAAAGGAACACTATTTACAAGGGGTGCCGTCTCTCCTCCCCGAAGCCCCGCGCCGCCACCACCCGAACCGACACCGTTCTGTGACGAAACGGCTACGACCTGGATCCGTTCCTCCAGACTTGTCATCCGGGCCTCGAAGGCCGCCTGTGTCCGTCGGTCTTCAGCGTCCTTTTCCCTCCTTCGAGCTTCGTCGTCCCTTCGTTGCTCCTGCATCTGTCCAACGATGCTAAGCTGGAGACTGTTAAACAGTTCCTGCAGGGAGGCGTCGCCCGTTGGTCCCGGGGAAGATCTCGCAGAGGCCGCGGAAGCGCGAGTGGGCATGCCGCTCCGAGCGGGCATCCCACTTCTGACACCACTGTTTCGATTTCCGCGCGACATAATAAGTGTTTATTGTAGAACAGTAAGAACGGAACATGAACAATATTCAATAACTATTAACAGGAATACAAGTTCTAATATTCAGTAATGAGGGATCGGTATGTCTGTACGCAATGGCGGCTGACTCTCGAATGACAGCTTGACAGGCGATCGATCCGATCGCCTTCTTCTCGCTGTCTTCTTGTCTTTGTCGCGAGCACCAGCGGGCCATGGAATTCCATCCATAGGGTGCTCGCAACAATATTTAAAATTGTGCTCCTTCGCCAACTTCTTCGCCTCCTTAAGTGTGTTGCGCTCACTGGCCGTGGATCGTTCGTTAATATACACCAACGTGCTCGGCCAGGAAGGGATAATTTCCCCAGCCCGCAAGTCCTTCTTAATACGCTTTTTCGAGATCCAGTCATCGCGTATGAGTATAGAGGTAAACCGAATAATAAGCGTCTTGAAGGCGGCATTGGAGCTCCTAAGCCACATAGTAGAGGAGACATCTGACGGTGTAAAAGGCACCTTTATAGCTTCTGCAATTCTCGTGATCACATGGACCGAACCGTCGTTAGCATTACAGGGAATACCAGAAATGACTAGCTCATGATCTCTATTGGACCGCTCAATACGATCAATTCTCCTAGTCACGTCCACATAAGGCTCAGGGGGAGAGGCAGAAGCAGCAGTAGCCCCAGATGTAGAGGCAATAGATTGCGATTGCTCGATAACCGTAAGACGTCGATCAAGAAGGTGTTGATCACTAGTTAGGTTATCGACGCGCGCAGAAATGTCAGAAACTGAAGAGCGCAAGGTATTCACCGAGTCGGTACAAACATTCACCCGGGCAACTAAGTCATCTAGAGTATTTAATTTAGCCTTTATCTCCTGCAGACAGGTATGAATATCCCTCAGATCCGGAGACAGAGGCACCTGCGAGGGTTGGGTGTGTAAGACTAGCGACTGTCCAGGAAGAGAATGGCCCCCAGTGTTGACCGGCGAACTGCCACTACTGGGCTGCGTAGATATTGCACCATGGGCTGATGCATAATGCGGCGAGGTGCAACCAGGCACATTCCCAATATTAGCATCACATCCACAGCCTGAGCAGATACCCGATTTCGGCAAAAATTTCGAGCACATGGGACATGAGCGAGCCATACCGATAAAGTCAGTTATCCACGAAACTTTGTAGACAGAGACAATAGATGTCACTAATTACAGACAGCTGGCTCCTTATCCCTAACCGCGAAGCACCAGAAAAAACCTCACAAAAACAATAACGGCAATCCACACAGTTAGCCGAGGCAGGCAACGATGAACAAGAAGTGCGATAATCCAGTCAATACCGAGAATTACAGCACAGCACAGCAGACACCAACAGATACACACCGGATCCACACAAGCACGAGAGACTGCAGCGTAAAACTCGAGCAGAACTCAGTTAAAAGGTCCAAAAATGCAGAGCGAGATAAGAACACAACAACTTATCGAAACGACCTCTCGCGGACCATCTAATCTATATCTAAGTAGCAGTTAAGATTGCTTCTAACGTTAAGGGTGTTCTTGTTTAAATATTTTCGCACGTTTTAGTGCAATAAATGTGATATTTTTCTATTTTATGGGGTGGTGTGATTCTGTAATTTGTGTGATTTTTGCACGTGTGTGTCTAGATAACACAATGGACTACAGTGGATATAATGGAAACAATTGGTTTTAGCGAGTAGGCAGGTCTGGTGTAGTAGGTTAATAAGTCGGGGAGCAGCCGACCATCTGCTGCCCCCCCGGGAGCCGCGCCATTGGCGCCGTTTTTAGCGCGCTCCCGAGGAAGGCGGTCGAGCAGGTACAGGGTGAGTGCGGCGGTCAATTGACCATATGACCTAGTGCCGCCTCCCCGTCCGGCCGCGACCCTTCGGGCCGCGTCCGGGTCACTGCTCGACCGCGGGGGGTCGCGGGGTGGGGGTGCCGGGGGGCACGCTCACCCCTCCACAACATCATGCGACCCCCCCAGAAGTGGCGACGCGGACGCGTGGTCCGTCTCGCGTCGCCGGAGTCTTGGGAAGACCCCGCGCGTTGCCGCGCGGGGCTGTTGAGCGCGGAGTTTGCACTGCGCTGAGAGGGAGGTAGCGGATGAATCGCTAGTTTGCTCCCGCAAAAAGTCCTCCCCCTCGAGCGCGCGGCTCCGCGCCCGAGGACGACCACCGTGGAGTTTTAGTGGGTGCAAGTCCCACATAACCCCGTCCCTCCCCCAGGGGGCGGGGTATCCGTTAGGGATTTCTCCACGTCAAAAAAAAAAAAAAAAAAAGTAGGTTAATAAGTGGGCGAGTGTGGGCCTGCGCTTTGAGCGCCCTAGGAGCCGGTCTCAAGCGGTTGTTCGACGCCGTCTTGAAGACCGGCAGATACCCCCCAGCCTGGAAGGAGGCGAGGCTGGTTCTCCTCCGGAAGCCCGGTAGACCCGCGGAGTCACCCTCGGCGTATCGGCCGATTTGCCTCCTGGACGAGGCGGGCAAGCTACTCGAGAGAGTAATAGCTGCCCGCCTGTGCGAGCACCTGGAGGCCGTGGGCCCGGACCTGTCCGACCGCCAATATGGCTTCAGGCGGCAGCGATCGACCATCGATGCCATCCAGATGGTACGATCGCTGTCGCGCCGGGCGGTCGAGGGGGGCGGTGTGGGCGTGGCGGTGTCACTGGACATCGCCAACGTCTTTAACACCGTCTCCTGGGCGGCGATCGAGCGGGCGTTGTTGTATCACAACGTCCCGCTCTACCTTCGCCGCCTGGTTTGGGACTTTCTCCACGGCCGTGTGGTCTCGTACGTCGGCCGGGAGGGCGACGGGGTGACGTATGTGTACCGAGGGGTCCCGCAGGGGTCCGTTTTAGGGCCCCTGTTGTGGATCCTCGCCTACGACGCGGTACTGCGGGTCGTGATGCCATCGCTGGGGGTGTCGTTGGTGTGCTATGCCGACGACACCCTGGTGGTGGCCTCCGGGCAAAATTGGAGGGAGGCGATCAGCCTCGCCGAGGAAGCGCTGCGACGCGTAATAGCCTCGATTGGGACGCTCGGTCTGCGAGTCGCCTTGGAGAAAACCGAGGCGATGTGGCTCGCGGACTGGGTTGGGAGCGGTGTCCCCAACGGAGCGTCCCTGAGGATCGGGGACGCCTGCATCAGGGTCGGCCGAGAGATGAAGTATCTCGGTCTGACCCTGGACACCTACTGGACACTTCAAAGCCCTCGCCCCCAGGTTGGAGAAGCAGGTATTCGCCCTCAGGCGAATCATGCCCAACCTGGGTGGACCACACGAGGGGGTTCGGCGGCTATATGTGACGGTCCTCCGGTCCATGGCGCTGTACGGCGCGCCTATATGGGCCGGCGACCTGGAGGACTGCCGCGTCGGGCGTGAGCTCTTGGCAAGGGTTCACCGCCAGGCGGTCCTCCGATCCGTGCGAGCGTATCGCACGGTGTCACACGCTGAACTGTCCGCTTTGGCTGGGTCCCCCCCATTCCACCTGCTCGCGGAGATGGAGGCCGAAGTTTATTCCGCCGTCCGTGATCTCCGCGACGCTGGGGGCCCGAATGCCGGCGGACATGAAGTGGTGCGGGGCCAGGCCCGGCAACGCATGGTGGCCAAATGGCACCAGTGGTTGGCCCTCCCGAAATATCGGGAGGGTCGCGTTGTCGGGGCGCTTCTGCCCATTCTGGACGAATGGGTGGGGCGCGGGTATGGCAGGCTGACCTTCCGCCTGACGCAGGTCATAACAGGTGTCGGTTGCTTCGGCACATACCTGCGTCGCATAGGGCGGGAGGAGTCGTCGCAGTGCTTCAGCTGCGACTCGGGCGACGAGGACACGGCCGACCACGCCCTGGCTAGATGCCGGGAGTGGGTGGACGATCGGCGTGTCCTCGAGGCGCAGCTGGGCCCCGATCTCTCGCTACCGACGGTCGTGCGTCGGATGGCGGGAGACCGGGAGTGTTGGAGGGCCGTCTCCGCTTTTGCGGAGGCGGTGATGGAAGAGAAGGAGGAGGCCGAGCGGGACCGGATCCGCACCGGGCATCCGTCCCGCATAGCCGCCCCTCGGAGTGCCGAAAGCAGGAGGGGAAGGAGATGACCCGGGGCCGGGGGAGGTAGGGCGGTGACGTAGTTTCGTGCATCACCCCCGCTCCCCGTCGGCATTACCCCCGGTCGGAGGCGCCCTTTTCAGGGCGCCTCGGGAAGGAGGCGGCCTTAGCCGCGTGTTGCCCTCGGCGTCGCGTCGTGGCAGGGCGCGACGCGCGACGGCGGAGATACGATCAGGGGGGGTCCTCGTGTCAAAGCCCCCCCCCCCCCCGGGGAGCAGCCGACCATCTGCTGCTCCCCCGGGAGCCGCACCATTGCCGCCGTTTTTAGCGCGCTCCCGAGGAAGGCGGTCGAGCAGGTACAGGGTGTGTGCGGCGGTCAATTGACCATATGACCTAGTGCCGCCTCCACGCCCAGGCGCGACCTTTCGGGCCGCGTCCGGGTCACTGCTCGAACGCGGGGGGTCGCGGGATGAGGGTGCCGGGGGGCACGCTCACCCCTCCACAACATCATGCGACCCCCCCCCCCCAGAAGTGGCGACGCGGACGCGTGGTCCGTCTCGCGTCACCGGAGTTTTAGGAAGACCCCGCCGTCATTGTGCGGGGTTGTGTCGCGCGGAGTTCGCATTCGCGCTGAGGGGGGGGGGCAAGCGGACGTATCCTTAGTTTGCTCCCGCACAAGTCCCCCCCCCCCCTCGAGCGTGCGACTCCGTGCCCGAGGATGACCACCGTGGAGTTTTAGTGGGTGCAAGCCCCACATAATCCCGTCCCTCTCCCGGGGGGGGGGGCGGGGTATCCGTTAGGGATTTCTCCACATCAAAAAAAAAGTAGGTTAATAAGGTCACTGCCATCGGCCGCCCCTGCAACGGAGAAAGAAGTGACGGCTGGGGGAGGTGCGCGGATTGCACGAGGGGGGAGAGGTGGTTCCTCCCTCCCATGGTGCCCTACCCGTACACAGTTCATCCCGGGGCGCGATTATAGGTGGAGTTGGCGTGGTGCTTGGGAGAGAGGCGTCGGTGGAGGGCGGGCAGCGGGAGTGTTCTCGGGGTTGGTATTATAACCCCCCCCCCATCATTCTCGCCGGGCGCGCCTTCCCTGCCCCATTTCCCCTGCCCCGCCTTCCCTTTTTGGGCGGGTCTACGGTCTCACGAGGGGATAAGAGTGGTGACCGTGGGGGGGGGGTCGGT
Organism: Andrena praecox; assembly: GCA_963932275.1. Taxonomy (NCBI): domain Eukaryota; kingdom Metazoa; phylum Arthropoda; class Insecta; order Hymenoptera; family Andrenidae; genus Andrena; species Andrena praecox. The sequence goes on from OZ010729.1 coordinate 27,713,256, forward strand.
GGACCGGGTACACGTGCCGGGCCCGTCCCCCCCCCCGTGCAGTGCGCTTCACACGACTGGCCGCACCGGAAGCACCTAGTAGCAACTGTCGGGAACGAGGGGCGACACTGGCGCGTAACCCGCAATGTTGCCCCAGCGTTAGCTTAGGAATCTTCCGGGGAGCTTCTCTCCCCCTTGGGAAAGTGTCTACTCTGGCAAACGAGCGGGGAGATCGGGGATCTTGGAGGGTGGCCTAGCGAACGAATCGCTAGTTTGATCTCGTGTAAGAACGGCCACTTTCCTTGCCGGATCACCCCGCTCAAGGCGGTTACCGTGCAGGTTTTAGTTGGTTGGAGCCCAACATAACCCTGGTTCCTCCCCCGAGGGCCGGGGTATCCGTTCCGGATTTCCTGCACGTTAAAAAAAAAGTAGGTTAATATGGGGAGTTCTGAAGAAACGCATGGCGAGGGGGTGAAGCGGGGCGGGGTACCGCACCGAGGGGGAGGGGCGATGCAGTTGAGGGGCAACGCGTCTCGTAGACGCGGGGAGGGGGTACCGCCGATGACTCATCACACGTTCTCGAGGCGCGAAAATTCAAAGCGGACCGCAACCCTCTTTCGCCCCAAGGTCAGATCGCGTCCGCGATAGCCGCGTCGCGGTGCGTATAATGTCGACAAAGGACGCGTATTTGCTGCTTACGGAGTTTAGAATTTCCGACAACCACGAGAACATATGATCGATGCAGCGATTGTATTTAAACATTTGATGTATCGTAGCTTCGGCCATATATTTGATGGAACTCCCATCCGATATTTTGGCAATTTTCTGACTGTTGATTTGTGTAAAGTCGATGCGTAAATGATCAACGATGATAGGTCTTGATGTAATGGCGTTGCGTCGTTAGGGAAACGTTGAATTATCTCAGGTTCTTCTTGCAACAGAAGCTTCCACGTAGACATGTGTAACGTACCGCAACGAGCCGCCATTAAAATTTTCTTTCCTTTATTATATTAGTCCTCATTATTGTTGGGTTGATAAGAGATTACTTTAATAAAATCCTCAGTTACATAAATGTGGTTTGCTTATACACTCGTCTCGTCTCGGCTCGACGCAGACTGCCTCAGCCGCGCAGTTCTCTCGGCTCATCGCCTAGCAACGCCTCGCCGGCAACGCTGTGTCTGCCTCGACGCGTGCCTTGCGTGCTCGTCTGGCAACGCCGTGTCTGCCTCGGCGCGAGCCTACCACATTATTCTATATTATGTTATATTATATACCTAAAATATTTGTATTAGCAGTAAGACACGAATGCACGTATGGATGAATGCAATTAGCGACCAGTGAAAGAACTAAGCGAAGTGAAGGCATGCGCAGTGTCATTCAACCGAGCGAGTGAACCGAGTGCGGACCGCGAGCGGATCGGGTGCGCACACGTAGAAAGCCAAGTGAAACGCGAGTGTAACGCCTGATTGGTGTAAACCAAATTCGAAAGTTAATTGGTGCGCGTAAAGTGCGACAAGTGATTGCTGCGGGCAAGTTCCACAGATGGGTATAAATATGGACCCGCCAGCAGCAGTCAGCAGAGATCATTGAGCATTCACCACTCAACATTCAATCCAATTCACATTCTGTTCGAGGCGCTCAACTAGGCACCTCGACTACGATTCCACGTCCAATCCAATTCTCACTGAGGCGCTCGAACCGGCACCTTTGTTTCCACATAACATACAAAATTATTCGCACTCTACCATCCGAGGCCGCTTGAACAGGCACCTTAGCTTCCATCTGGGTATGCTCTAACCAGCTACCTTGGTACCATCTGAGGCGCTCGACTAGGCACCTTGGCTACCATCATAGCCCGCTTGACTAGGCACCTAAGCAACGTGGAATCTACAACTGAGGCCGCTTTTAACGAGGCACCTTGGCTCCTATCCTAGAAAGCGTGGACCAGCTGATAGGCAACTGGAAGCTACACAAATCCCGAGAGAAAGAATACTCTTTACTCTCAACTTAAACATTCAAAATCGACCAAAGCGTCATTCTTTCTGTATTATATTATACACCGACTTAGTGTCGAGACTTATGTTCAAATAGCGATTTAGTATCGTATCTCTATCTTTCTATTATTCGACCAAGCGTCAACTACTATTTCTTTTCGACCAAGCGTCCAATACTATTTTCTTTTCGACTAAGCGTCAAACACTATTTCTTTTCAACCAAGCATCCAATACTATTTCTTTTCGAATAACCATCACTTCGAATTCTTACCGATCAAAGCGATATTTGAGTTAGTTAATTTTGTGTTCTATTATACCGACCTAGCGTCACGAGCGAAAATCGAACAGTATTCCGTTTAACCGACCAAAGCGTCGTTACGTAATCATTTTCGTTCGGTTATATTTCGTATTACAACTCCACGACACCGCGTCGTACTTTTGTTCAAATCCAATTAGAACCAAAACTCTTTTTGAATAAACTATTTTGTTATTTATTGTTAAAAGAAGGACTCTTGTTTCGTGAAATTAATTTCTTTATCGCACGCCACCCGCACCAATCCCATCATTCTACGAGTAAACCGCTCTACTTGTGGAATCTCCTGTAACTAACGGCAACGTCTCGTCCGAGAACGTTACACATTGTCGACTATCGCGACTTCGACGCGACGTGAATCCCGACCGATCTATTACGAGACGTTTGTTGGTGGTCGAGGTCAATGGGTAATCACGTCCCATGATTCGTATGACGGCTTTCTTCGATGCTGATGTAGATTTCTTGCTGTAAGAAACACACGCACAGAGTTGATGATTCGAACGATTTCGTGTAAATCGAAATGTATGCAAATGAGTACTACGTGCCTTATATTCTGCTTTTGTTGTTCATGTTGTTGCTGTTGGTGTTGTTGGTTAGGAAAATCCGTATCGTTGCAGTGATTAATGCGGTTCCCGGACATGCAGGAAGTATCGATCAAACGTATACATTTTGAATACACACTACAGCTGAGTCTATTGAACGGATGCGGATACTAACTGTGCAGGCACGAACGTACGCGATGGAATGAAGTCTGTAAGACCGATCGGAACCACTTTTATGGTGGTTCACAACCATACATGTACAGTATGTTGGTGGTGGGGGTGGTAGCCATCGTCGTTGCAGTACGAGAAGGATGAGGAGGAGGAGGAGGAGGAGGAGGAGGAGGAGGTGGTGCAGGAGGAGGAGCTGGAGGAGGAGGAGTGTTAAAATAAAATTCTTATCATATTTTCATAAAAAATATTGCGTTTATTTATGCATTAAGTGTCCATAAAATATGTAAGATACAAGGAATAAAATAAAATATAAGATATCTGTTTGGGAATGAATAGTTCTCCGCGCCGCCGCACTCTCGATCACCGCAGCACCTCCTGGGCGGCGGAAGTCGCGGTCGATCCGCGATCGATCAACCAATCAGCGTCCGTCCTGTCGATCGACTCTCGAGAATGTTCGAGAAGACGGCGCGGCGGAAATGCGCATCCATCTTGTAACACTCTGTTCACAACCGTGCGCAACGTACAACGCGTTTTGTCCAGTGTTCACAAGCCTTGCTCAACAAGCAAATTCTGTGCTCAAATCACGTTTGAATTCACAAGTAAGCTCAACCACGGTGTTCGCGACACGGTCGGCGTGTACTCAGTCAATTGACGGCGTATTCGCGATTGTGCGTGTCCGCGTGGGCACGTTTTCACACGTGTGATATTGTACGATAGAGTGTACGGGGGCTCAACCCTCTAATTTCAAGTGCGCACAACGGCTCACCCGTTGGCACACTCTTTATAATAAAGACGTCACATTCCTGTGTGCAACTCAGTGTTTTAGTGCCAATCGCCGATCCTAACCTATCCAGCAACCTTGTGCTCAATCTAACCTCACATTTTTACAGTTTGGTCCTTCGAGCCGGATCGGTGATTGTGCACTACAGTGCTGTGTAGTTTGTGTTAGAGGGCTCACAAGCTCATCTCGTGTGCTTCGAAATGGCGGATCAAGAAGATCAAAAGGTCGCGAAGTCGGCGGGTTCGTCAAGGGCGTCCTCCCCAGCACCGATTGTGCTCACCATCCCCACCGAGGCTCTGGGGACGAGTGGGGACAAGAAGCCACCGAGGGCGACATCACCAGCAACGTTGCCCTCGCAGCTGGTCTTCAAGGCCAAGACCCAGATGGGTCGCTTCGATTCCCTTCAGGCCTTGAAGTCGCAGCTGCCCACCCACGCACACACTACGTCCGTCAACGAGGTGGAGCTGCTTGCAGCCCACGTAGATGAGCTGCACGCAGCATTCACGCGAGAACATGCTCATTTTGAGGAGACCTGGCCGGTGAAGTGCATCAACCACCCTTACTTTGAGGCTAACATGGCAGTGCAGGAGGCTCAAATATACCTCTCTACAAAGATCCAGCTCAACCGCCTGCGAGAAGACGTGAAGGCGATACAGCAGCGTCCACCGGCTGCATCGAGCTCAGCATCTTCAAGGGCCTCGAAGCTGCCGGAGATCGCCTTGCCAACATTCTCTGGCTCGTACACTGAGTGGCCAGCCTATAGTGAGCTATTCACCTCCTTAATCATACATGACCAGCAACTCATGGAGATAGATCGGCTCCATTACCTGCGGTCCAGTGTTCAAGGTGAGCCATCACAGCTGGTGAATGCGTACCCTCTCACAGGCTCATCGTTCCAGTCTTGCTGGGACGAACTCAGCAAGAAGTACTCAAACAAGCGTGTGCTCATCGAAGAGCAGCTAGACAAGCTGCTCAACGTCTCACCGATCACAACGCGCAGTGCAAAAGCGCTTGGCGAAATCGTGTCAAATATCAACAAGGTGCAACAAACACTGACCACCTTGGGCGCAGCAGAAGACATGCTCAACATACTGCTCGTGCACCAGGCGACCAGCTGGCTGGACAAGTCCACCAGAGAAGCGTGGGAGACTTCAGTGGGCTCAACAAAGGAATACCCTCGGCTGACGCAGCTCGAGACCTTTATTGCTGCCAAGGTGGTGGCCTTGGAACGGCTGGAGGCGGCAGCTTTACAGAAGGGAAAGAAGGCTCAACCGCCTGTAGCTCAACCGAGCAGATCATACCCCAGCCGGGGCGCTGCTCACACGGCATCGAAGACGAAGCCGAAGGCTCACCCAGCTGCGTCGCCCTACAGCTACCCGTGCGACTATTGCAAGGAAGACCACTTTGTGGTGATGTGTCCACGGTTCAGGGAGCTGTCGGTGGAGGAAAGGCGACGGATTATCACAACAAACAAGTTGTGCCGGAATTGCTGTGGACGACACCGCACAGAGGATTGCAATTCCACCCGTCGGTGCAAGACCTGTGCAGCAAAACACCACACGATGCTGCACCTCACACAGCCAACTGCTCACACCGCTGCTCTTGCGAAACCGCAACCAGTAGAGGGAGCTTCATCAGACAGCTCAACCCATTGAGACATCGGTGCAGTCGTCCAGTCACCACCATCACTCACACAACAGCGCACAACGCAGACACACACAGCTTGCTCAACAGAAAGAAGGAGGCTCAACCAATCATCGCCAGTGCTCATCCCATACGTTTCAGTTACCCTGTTGGCAACAGCCAACGCCCAGCTGATCACTTCAGTGTCATCTACTCCAGTCAGATTATTGATTGATTCGGGCTCGGAACTGACATTTGTCACTGAAGAGCTCATCAACCTGCTTAGGATTCCACGCGCCCATGCATCCATCACGATCACTGGCATTGGGGGTAACACATCAATTCAAACCAGAGGAGTCGCACTACTAACTCTGCGCTCCAACTACGATATGTCAACAGTGCACTTTCAAGCACACGTTCTGCGAGCACTGACGTCAAGTTTACCATCGGTGGAACCGCCACGTCAAGAATGGCCACATTTGAATGGCCTTCCGCTGGCCGATCCAGACTTTCTTAAATCAAGACCGATAGACATCGTGATTGGCGCAGACGTGTATGGACAAGTGATCAAGCCCACCCTCAAGAAGGGTGATTCTTCAATGCCAATTGGACAGCTGTCCATTTTTGGGTGGCTCATTCTTGGACCAGTTACAGTGGACCGGCGTACGGTCACAGCACACCACTCTGCAGTCGTGCAGCATGACGACAATTCTTTACAAGACATGCTGACACGATTTTGGATTCAAGAAGAGCTCCCAACAGATGCACCCATGAAGCTCACACCTGAGGATCAACAGTGTGAGGATCACTTTCGAGCGACACACACTCGTGATTCCACAGGACGATACACCGTGCGCATCCCTCTGAAGGAGACTCCAAAGCTGCTCGGTAATTCTTATCAAGCAGCTCATGCTTGCTTGAAGCGTACGCTCGTCAAATTCAATAGCAACGGCGAGTATCGCAACCTCTATCAAGGCTTCATGCAAGAGTACGAGGAGCTCCGTCACATGGTAAGAGCACCATCACTTTCACCTAATACTCACTCTGTGTTTTATCTTCCACATCATGGAGTATTGAAGCCTGACAGCCAGACGACAAAACTGAGAGTCGTCTTCAATGGATCGAGCCCTACTTCATCCGGGTATTCTGTCAACGATTTGATGCATACGGGTGCAAATCTGCTCCTTAACATCACCGACGTGCTGCTGTGGATACGCCAGCACAAGTACATTTTTGCCACAGACGTGACGAAAATGTATCGTCAAGTCAAGATTCACGAGGATGATCAAGATCTCCAACGAATACTGTGGATCGATGACGATTCAAAGGAGGTGCCCTACAAGCTCACAACGGTCACATATGGGACCAAGGCTGCTCCATTTTTGGCGGTCAGAGCCTTACTCCAATTGGCGGAAGACGAAGGTCATCGCTTTCCTCTGGCGGTGCCATCAATCACACATGCCAGATACGTTGATGACATCTTTGGAGGTGCAGACACAGGTGAGATGCTCATTACAATTGCTCACCAATTAAAAGATCTGTGCAACGCGGGAGGGTTTCCACTAGCCAAGTGGCATTCAACCTTTCCTCCGTTGCTTGATGCAATTTCTCAAACCCAACGAGCCCAAGGCTCAGTTATATCATTAGACGACTGCAATACCAAAATTCTCGGACTTCAATGGAATGTGATCAACGACGAATTTTCTTTCACCTCAAAACCAAGCTCAAATTCAAGGCTCACCAAACGCCTCATCTTATCAGAAGTAGCACAAATATTTGATCCATTAGGTTTTCTAGCACCGGTCATAATTCGAGCAAAAACACTGTTGCACAAGTTGTGGCTACACAAGCTCAACTGGGATGATCCACTGCCTTCCCAAGTAACGTCACAATGGCTCATCATCAGAGAAGATTTAACAAGCTTGCGCAAGCTATCATGTCCAAGGTGGTTCAACACCTTCAGCAACTCTACAGTGGAACTACACGACTTTTCTGATGCCTCACAACTCGCCATGGCAGCGGTAATTTACATTACCGTATCATCACCGTCCACAACTCACAAGGTCGCGACATTGGTGTGCTCCAAAACTAAGGTAGCACCACTAAAGAAGCTCACAATCCCGAGACTCGAGCTTACTGCAGCATTGATGCTGGCGAAGCTCACCAAATATGTTCAAGCAACGCTCAAGCTCAACATTGCTACAACATATCTGTGGACGGACTCACAAGTGACACTAACCTGGATCAAAACACAAGCATCACGCTGGAAGGACTACGTAAGGAATCGTGTGTCTCAAATTCAAGAGATCACCCAAGGCGCACATTGGAGACACGTTCCAGGGACCTCAAACCCAGCTGATTGCGCATCACGAGGCTTATCAACATCGCAGCTTGAACATCATAAGCTTTGGTGGACGGGACCACCATGGCTTGCGCAGCCCAGTGAAACATGGCCATCACAACCAATGCTAGACGAAGACTTGAGTGCACTAGAGGCTCGTCCAGGCATTTCAAAGCTGCTCAATATTCAAAAGATTGAATATCACTGGGACCTCATTTACAAATATTCATCTCTCAACAAACTTATTCGCATCACATCAGTTTGTTTCAGATTTGTTTCAAGGTTGAAGAAGGCTCCAGTCACGCTGCCGCTCTTCACCTTGTCGCCCATCGACATAGAATGGGCCAGGATCTTCTGGATCAAAGCAACGCAGGCGCTTTATTTCTCCAGCGAGATGAAGATGCTCAGCTCAGGCTCAACTTTGCCAGCCGCTCATGTCTTCAATCGACTCACCGCATTCATCGATGAGAGTGGAGTCATTAGAGTTGGAGGCAGACTCAACAATGTTTGCACAAGCTACGAAAGTAAGCACCCTGCAATTCTACCTCGTCATTCACATTTGTCTAAATTGATTATAGACCATGCTCATCGACAAACTCTCCATGGAGGGACCCAGCTCACCCTCGCCCAGATTCGACAAAACTACTGGATCATTGGAGGGCGAGCGCCAGTAAAATCGCACATCCTGCGGTGTGTTGTGTGTGCTCGACAAAGGGGGATCCGTGCCCATCAACTGATGGGCCAACTACCTCTTTCGAGAGTTACACCCTCACGACCGTTCAACAATACTGGCACCGATTATGCGGGTCCAATCACACTGAAGACGTGGAGAGGAAGAGGTGCCAAGACTCAAAAGGGCTGGATTTGCGTCTTTGTGTGCCTCACCACATCAGCTGTTCACCTAGAACTGGTGACAGATTATACAACAGAAGGGTTCATCGCCACCTACAGGAGATTTGTCTCCAGGAGAGGTACTCCTCTCACTCTTCACTCTGATTGCGGAACCAACTACGTTGGAGCTGACACCGTCCTCAAGAGAATGTTCACCCAGGGGACTGAGGCGCATCAACGCTTGAACCAGCTGTTCGTCAATGACAAGACAGAATGGCACTTCAACCCACCAGCCGCACCACACATGGGAGGCAAGTGGGAAGCGGTCGTGAAGTCAGTCAAACACCATCTCCGGCGCACAGTCAGTGAGACGGTGCTCACATACGAGGAGTTCAGTGATGACCCAGATGACATCACAGCACTCACACCAGCGCACTTTCTTGTTGGACAACCACTCTCAGCTCTTCCGGAACCGTCTGTGGAGAATTCATCAGTCTTGCCATCAGCTAGATGGCAATTCATTCAAAAGAAGATGCAACAATTCTGGACTCAGTGGTCATCCCACTATCTGCAGAGACAACTATCCATCACCAAATGGCATCATCCAACCAACGACCTGAAGGTCGGGTCCCTGGTGCTCATCACAGATGAGCGTTTTCCACCCAGCAAGTGGCCACTTGCGAGGATCATCACCTTACATCCAGGGAAGGATGGACTCACCCGAGTCGTGACGCTCAAGACCGCCACAACAACACTAATCAGGCCAATTGCAAAATTGGCAATTTTGCCTGTTACAGATTCATCATCAACATCTTCAAGCAGCTGTTGATGGCGGGAGCATGTTTGGGAATGAATAGTTCTCCGCGCCGCCGCACTCTCGATCACCGCAGCACCTCCTGGGCGGCGGAAGTCGCGGTCGATCCGCGATCGATCAACCAATCAGCGTCCGTCCTGTCGATCGACTCTCGAGAATGTTCGAGAAGACGGCGCGGCGGAAATGCGCATCCATCTTGTAACACTCTGTTCACAACCGTGCGCAACGTACAACGCGTTTTGTCCAGTGTTCACAAGCCTTGCTCAACAAGCAAATTCTGTGCTCAAATCACGTTTGAATTCACAAGTAAGCTCAACCACGGTGTTCGCGACACGGTCGGCGTGTACTCAGTCAATTGACGGCGTATTCGCGATTGTGCGTGTCCGCGTGGGCACGTTTTCACACGTGTGATATTGTACGATAGAGTGTACGGGGGCTCAACCCTCTAATTTCAAGTGCGCACAACGGCTCACCCGTTGGCACACTCTTTATAATAAAGACGTCACATTCCTGTGTGCAACTCAGTGTTTTAGTGCCAATCGCCGATCCTAACCTATCCAGCAACCTTGTGCTCAATCTAACCTCACATTTTTACAATATCAGATGCAAGAAATATAATCTATACAGGGTGTTCCGAAAATGCTGCGGTATCTTAAAGGGGGTGATTCGGGGGATGATTGCAAACAACTTTTTCCTTTGCGAAAATGTCCTCCGAGGTTTCGTTAACGAGATATTAATAAAAAGCACCGACCAATCAGAGCGCGAGCATTCCGCTGGAGCTCCCGCGCTAGCGTGGCCGCGCGCCGGGCCGCGCTGCGACTACGAACAAGCAAGGCGGCATGCATCGAAGGAAATTGCGTAGAATGGCAAATGAAAAAGACGTAACAAAAAATCCAACCTTTTGCCATGGTTTGTTTGCCATTTAAAGTGAATAATGAATAAAGGATAAATGGATGAAAATCACGTGTAACGTAAAAAGACGTATACACATTTTTTTTAGAAGATTCGAAAATAATAATTATTGGAAGTGGGAGAATAAGGAATACGTAAAATTCCTTGTGTTAATAACATATCCACGAAAAGGTAATGTAACAGGAATTTAACGAAAAGTGATCGTAGTTCGTTATTGTGATAAAAATCCGTAACTCAATAACGGCCAGCACTGTTGCTGATAACGAATAAGTCTGTTTAAAAAGCCCGAATAAATACTTTCGTATGAGAATATTGAGAATTATCGCCGGAAATAAGCAATAGCTTGCGTTAAATTTAAAAATGAATGATCACCATTAAAGTAACTAAAACTCACCCTTGCCGAAAATTCACCTGCAACTTGAAAACTTGTGTCACTGGGTCACTGAACCGATCCTGGTCATCGATGGACGAGCCCAGTGCACAGCTGATCCCAGGTATACGACAGACACTACCCAAAGTTAAGGGTCGCAATGTCAGGTGCGTCCAGGTCAACGTACCGAATATTAACTTCACTGCACGGCTACTAACACTGATCACTTAATTTACTTTTCATGGAACGTGTTGTTCCTACGTTATAAAAATTGGTGGAAATGAATTTTTACTTGGCGTTCGGAGCCGTGGGTAATCCCCGCGCAAATTCTCACGCTCCAGCACTTGCGTCCTCGTTGTTCGGGGGGGGGGGGGGGGGGTACACCCAGAACATCGCGTAATACTCTTGAGCAGAGAACATTTGTCTGCGACGTGATTGCTGACTGCTGACTGACAAGATTTTTTCCAAGCGACTTCTTCTACCCCCAAATAGTTTCTCTCGTTCCATTATGAGTTGTCCCCCACGAGGCCAAGAGGCTTCAGGTAAAAAGAAGCCAGCATATTTTCGGAACACACGTGTTTTGCAGAAGTGCAACGAAAACTTTCACAAAAGCCCGCGCTCCGTCCTTCTACTGCCAATGTACCCATTGCTTCGAGATAGAAAACAGACACCACGTGTATCGGTTCGAAAGGGTCCGAAGGGAAGAGACGCTGAAAGTCTTCGAGTTGCTATAAAGAAGAAAATGCATACCATTCCTGTTTCCCCTTTCTGACACCCTGAGTTCACGTCTGCTACGAGGCGGAACCAAGTAAGTCATAAATTATCCGAAATTGTAGGAAACCGTTCTCTACCGCCGACTTGCGGGACAATACGGTCATTGTTTCGTCTTAAAGAACAAAAGCGGGTTCAGGGCGAGGCGAAAATTCAATATCTTTACGGTGGGCAATTGTTTGTTCTCGAAGCGTTCGTTGGGAACCATTTGCCTGCCAGATGTCTAAGAGGCAATCGACATCGTGCCATTTTTTCTTATATTTTCGACTACCTTCGTCCTGAGATAATCCGTTAAATTGCTCTGTCAGCGAGGGTACACGGTTACCTCGGACCGGTACATATCGTCGTCCACCGCTGACCCACGGAACAATACAGTCATAAACCGTAACCCTGGCTGAACGCTCCGACCGAGCAGCCTAGCTAAGTTTGTTAACCAGATGTCTGGTTTTTCCTCCACTACGTCACCAAGAAGGAGATGCCTTCCTCTTCCACCACCGAAATCGCGGAAGGAAGGTTCCTCCTCTTCGAGGAAAAGCTAACCAATCAGCAATTTGACACCTCCCGAAAGTCTGATGTCTTGTCTACCTTCGACGCGAAAAGGAAAAACCGGACAGAATTCTATCGTTTCTCAAGCGAACACATCCTTCTCTCGTGACAAACTTCGAGCAGCTATAATCGACTATACGTTAAAATACATCGAGTCAGTCAAACATTCGTGACTAAGACTCTTACTCTAGTCGTCGTACGGACTAGCTCGATCAGGTCTAATCAAACGTTCGTGATTAAGACCATCATTCGAAAACATTCGTGCTCTTGTCTGGTCATCGTACGGACCAACAAGTTCTCTTTCGTCGCATCAATTAAAACAGTCACTCAAAATTAATTTGGCGGGTGATAAGGCGATCAACACCGCGTACCACGGAGTCTCTTGGGCCTTACAACCCCAAGAGGAAAGACGAGCTTTCGCGCGTGTGTCGGTCGCTACAGTCATAAACCGCGACCCTGGCGAAATGCTCTGGCTGATCAGCCTGATTAATTTTGGAGAACTAGAAATTACAGAGTATTATCCAGCATCAATACGTCTCGCGGAGAGACACAGAAAAAGAAGGGATAGTCCGCTGACTGCGCGTAGTCCCGCCTGCTTCGTCCTACCCTCAAATTAAAGACGGATCCCTTATCTCTCGAGTATAAACACGTGCTCGAATTTCAAAACACAAGCATGCGTCGACGTATTCGGTGCGAGAGAAGGTGGGCCTTGGGGAGGAGAGGGCCTCTTCAGGACAGTGGCCATTTGGGAGGGATGCAGGGCAGATTGGTTAGTTTCCGCCGATAATTCTCAAAATTCTCGTACGAAAATATTTATTCGGCCTTTTTAAACAGACTTATTCGTTATCAGCAACAGTGCTGGCAGCTTTTCGTGGATATGTGATTAACACAAGGAATTTTACGTATTCCTTATCCTCCCACTTCAAATAATTATTATTTTCGAATCTTCTAAAAAAAATGTGTATTCGTCTTTTTACGTTACACGTGATTTTCATCCATTTATCCTTTATTCATTATTCACTTTAAATGGCAAAAGGTTCGATTTTTTTGTTACGTCTTTTTCATTTGTCATTCTACGCAATTTCCTTCGATGCATGCCGCCTTGCTTGTTCGTAGTCGCAGCGCGGCCCGGCGCGCGGCCACGCTAGCGCGGGAGCTCCAGCGGAAGGCTCGCGCTCTGATTGGTCGGTGCTTTTTATTAATATCTCGTTAACGAATCCTCGGAGGGCATTTTCGCAAAGGAAAAAGTTGTTTGCAATCATCCCCCGAATCACCCCCTTTAAGGACCCGCAGCATTTTCGGAACACCCTGTATATAAAACGGGAAGTATTATTATGTTTGTACGCGGTGAACTCGGAAACTACTCAACCAATTCTCCTGCAGTTTTCACACATTTGTAGAAACAAGATTTGGGAAGGTTTTATGCTATATATCATCTCGATATTACTAAATGGGACTGAGTAATAAGCGAAATAATGAAGCGAGGCAGATAAATGTTATCTTACGTGGCGTCCACCGCTGTGCGCGGAAGAGATGCGCGTACAGTTCCCCGCACAGTGGCGATCACGGTTGCCAGTATCAACGGGCGCACCGCTATTTTTAACGTTCAATATACAAATTACCAACAACAGATAGACATATTTTATAGAAAAGACTTCATCGAATATGGTAGTATCTTTTTCGGATGTTTAAAGTCGGGACCTTGAATCGGATTGACAGTATCGTTTCGTTAAAAGTAGTCCGATTTAAATTATTTTCTGTCCGTTTAATCGGAAGAATGCAAGGAATCCATTGTTGCCACTTTTATATTGATACGATGAAAAATAAAGAAATTCACTTTCCGTATAATCGATGACACATCGCCGAGCAACTCCAGGCGCCAGTTTAGACGGGTGAACGATACAATGTCGCTCGGCTCGGGCCTCGCGCGTCATCGATCAAAGGCTCTCGCGAGTCTCCAGGCTCGCCAAGGTTAGTCGAGCTTCAATCTACTAAATTACGATTGAATACGAGAACACTGTTCATTCAATCATGATTGAATCCCCATGATTGAAGGTAGTTCAATCATGGCCGACGATTAAATCCCCATGATTGAAGTAGTTCAACCATGACTAACGATTGAATCCCCATGATTTCAATCTTGAGCGTTTCGATTAAAAATTGAATCGGGTTAGTCTTATTCATGAGTCTCGAATAAAATTTTCGTCTTTTAGTCGAACTCAATTTTTTATTTGAAATAATTTTTTGCTCATCTCTGGCCTGGTGGAGATGCTTGACGCCTTGACGGTCACAGTCACATCGTTAGCTGTTGTTTCTCACGCGTTTTCGATGAGATCCGACTGAGCTAAAGACGGGTCAACGGGAGTTGTAAATTCCCGCTACGGTTCTTCCGACACTAAAAACTACGCGGTACCCTATGACGCGTTACCGTGATAAGGTGAATAAACTGAACACTGCATATAAATGTAACAGTGAATTTAATGTCCAGTAACGTTGAACTATACAACAATATAAGGTGAGTAATTATCAGAACTATGAGTCGACCCAGTAATCCGATATACCCTCCTCACTCCGGAGGAGACCTTGGGTTTATCGAATTGAGATGTTAACGAATCTCCGTCATTAACGTATCTGACTGGCTGCCGGACTTTTCTTCTGCACGAGCCAGAAGTCCTCCCTCTCAGGCAGATTCCGTGGTGGGCCATACGGATATTGAATCCTCATTGGTCGTTGCATCGTCAGAAGAACGGCCCACCTAGCCCCATAGAGAGGGAAAACTCCCGGAAATCAAGGGCTCGCCGATAATGAATGAGCCAAACAAACTGTCTCCAAATATCAACCCATGCGTCCAAACGGCGACACAGGATGCCTGGCCAACATCAACGAACTCCGGGACCGCCGGAATCGACCGTACAGAGGGTCATTGTAGTCCCATACCACTCGAAACCCTGCCACGGTCCCAAATCTAAACAGGGTACAGGCGACAACCCAATGTCCGCCAGGCAACCTCATAAATTACAGGATTGCCTTCCTTCGGAACTGTTGCCTGCGTTTTACAATCTACCCGAAGTTCCTGAATATAACCTTCAGTGATTATTGCGCTGATGGAAACTAGCCTAGACCTAATAATAATCGTAACGCGTAACAGCTGTTTATGAGCGTTGACATTCACCCGCATGCAGGTTTTGCAGCTCGACTTCTCAGCCAAATAATGTTTTTGAAGCTTTCACTGTTGTCACTATCAGTATTGTTACAATTTATGCCACTCGCTCCTTAGCACCACTATTCTTTCATAAATTCTACTAATCGCCAGTATTATAAACGGACGTTCTTCTGTCTGTATGTTCACGAATATTTCGAAAATCGATTAGTTTTCTCAGTTTTGAAACGTACACTCCAGGGATGCGCTCCGAAACTGTACATACGCGTAAAGTCTCCGCCGTGATAAAGGACAATCGTGCGGTCCTGGCGCGCGAGTCCGGATTATGTACAGATATAATGCACGTAAGCAATGGGTAATGAAGTATATGTAAGTAAGCACTGCGTAATAATTAATGAAGGTGCCTGTTAATTTTAAAATATTAATGAAGCCCGGGCAACGCCGGGTACTTTAAGCTAGTAAGAAATAAATTAAAAGAATGGTCACTTTCATTAAAATACGTAAAATTTAATATAATTAATTAAACAGATATAAATATTAATTAGTTATTATGTTGAAAAAATCATACTGTAGCACTATTATCGTAAATATTTGGGCACAAAAAGAACGCTTAACCACCAGAATATGCTTCAATTATATGGTCTCCGAAACGCATTAATCACGACATCATGCTTGAGAGAGTGCAACATAAATTTCTCAGATTTTGTTCATATAAGCTAAGGAGCCCAATGTCAATATTCGATCACGATTACTCTACAATATTAAACACAGTCAATCTCGAAACATTAGCTGCACGTAGAAGAATATCCGACCATTTCTTTATTTTTAATTTAATCAATAATCATATTGATTGTCCCTCTCTTCTTATGCAAATCAATTTCTACGCACCTGAACGCATATTGAGATCTAGAGCAGGACTTCAACCATTTAAATCCAGATCTACATATGGATTAATTAATCCAATAAATCGAATTATTGCTGACTCTAGTACTCTCTATAATAGTATTGATTTCTTTAATGGGTCTGTGCACACTTTTAAAAGACAGTTACGTAGGATTATCGGATAATGTCATATCTTATGTACCATGAGTTTTATTCCTTTTTGTGCATGTCTATCTTTTGTTATATTAGGTTAGGTTCTTTTTCTTTTCGTCT
The DNA here is from genome assembly GCA_963932275.1 of Andrena praecox. Lineage (NCBI taxonomy): Eukaryota > Metazoa > Arthropoda > Insecta > Hymenoptera > Andrenidae > Andrena > Andrena praecox. Next base: position 27,729,559 of record OZ010729.1, read on the forward strand.
AAATATTTATGTAAAGAGGGCTTCGGTCCGTTTATAAATAAATAAATAAATATTTTTCTTCATACCTTTCCGTTCATACAAAATTACACATTTATTGCAACTTTAACGCGAATGTGCCACGTCTTCCTCTTATCCGATCAACTTCATCTTTTACGGGAATTATTTTCGTATCCAATGGAACAATTTTAGGGGGCGGCGTGAAAAAAATTTTGCAAAAAAAATTTTCACCAAGAGTAGCTAAGTACCACCCTACTGTGCACAGTTTAACGAGATCATTTATGTATATTATGAATAATAACGGACCTAGAACCGATCCTTGTGGCACTACATATTCCGTAGACAATAACTTAGAGCATACATCATTATATCTTACTTGCTGCGTTCTGTTTGTTAGATACGATCTAAACCACTCAAGAACCGCTCCCTTCAAGCCATATTGGTACAATTTCTCTAATAACCTATCTCTATCAATCGTCTCGAATGCACGCTTAAGATCCATAAATACTACTCCTACCATTTTTCTTTCGCTAATTATCAATTTCCATTCATCTATGACTTTTTGTATTGCTGTTTCACATGAATAATTTTTCCTAAATCCCGACTGATGTTCCGTTATAATATTATTAATCTCCAAATACCTTTCAATTTGCTTTTTAACTACTGTCTCAAGTACCTTCTCATATATTGGTAGCATATTAATAGGCCTATATTCGCTTGCCCTTCTTGGTTTCTCTATCTTAGGGATTGGAATTATCGTAGATGTTTTCCATTCTTCTAAGAAACAGCCTTCGCTTAATGATTCATTTATTATACTAACAAATTCTTCCCGTATTACACAAAACACCGCTTTTAATATATCACTACTTATTCCTTCTTCTGTACCCTTTTTCTTTGGTAATTCCCTAACAATTTCTCCTAACTGTTCCCCGGTAACCATTTCAAATTTTTCCATCTCTCCCTTATTGTCAATGACATAAATAATTCTCCTACTTATACTCGCACTATTATTTTCCTTTATAGATTTTATTATGTCCTTAATACTCTGCATATAATATAAGTTGAATTTATCAGCCAAATTGCATCCTGTGGTGTCATTCAATATTTCGAAATCTATATTGTCTAATGCTTTTGTTCCTACTGGTTCCCCCTTGATGACTTCTTTTAAAGCTTTCCACATACTTGTAGGGTATTATTATTATGATCAATTACATTTTCATAGTGCTCTTTTTTCTTTTTTTTAATCAATTTGACTACTTCATTCCTTCTAATTTTGAATTGTTTCCAGTTTTGGTCCGTATCCTCGTACAATCCTTTTCTATACGCTTCAACTCTTTTGGTCGCTAGTTCTTCTATTTCATTCGTATACCATTGTTTACCTTCCCAAATTTTTGGAATTTTTAAAACTTTCTTAGGTGCCGAGATATCTAGCGCCTCTACCATACTATTTGTAAGTCTCCTCGCTCTTATATTCACATCTATTTGCTGGCCTACTAAGTCTTGTTTATCCCTTAAGATATTTTCGACCAGCTTAGTAAAATCGTCCGCATTAAATCTACTGTAATCCCTACCACTAAATTCTTTATATTTAGTTACATTCTTGTTTCTATTTAGTATTACTTTTAACCATGCATGGTCCGTTATCTTAGGTTCATGAACTACTTGTACATTTACCTCCCTATTTGCAAATATTAGATCTATGATTGTTTTACTATTGTTTGTGATTCGTGTTAGTTCGTTAACATATTGTTTCATGCCTAGACTCTGCATAGTTGCTAAGAGCTTATTTGTATAAAATGAATCCGTCCTACAGTCCATATTAAGGCTGCCGTCTCATTTTTGTTATGGTCCGAATCGATCGAAGCGTCTCCAGTAAACAGACGGACCCTAATGAAACTACTGCGGTCGATAAAAAGAACTTATACAATAGTGACATCTCCAGGTACTCTGTGTAGACGAATTTTTGACGCATAGTTGCCGCATCTCCTGTTCTCTCTGTCTCTGCCGCGCTGTTGCCACAGTGATCTCTCTGTCTATCGAGAAGTCTTGAAGGAATACGGCACGAGAGCTGCGTCTAGCGTCAGAGCCTCGCCGAACGTAAAAGAGGATAGCAATAATGAAAGATAGAGAGGTTGGGTAGTGAAGTTAGGAAACATGTCGATGAAACAATACTAATTTGCGTATCAATATTTTTCATTTATGGGCTAGGTAAGTACCGCGGAAAGCGCCGCCTCGTGGTCACTTTTTTGAAAAGTGGGATGATTAATCGAATGTATGACATGGTTGAATATAGTAGGGAAAGGAATGAGGGTGAAATTAGTAGAAGTTTTAAATGTTTGAAATTATGTGATGATTCTTATTTTCATCGATTTCCTCTCGAACTTCACTTACATGAAAACTTTGTAATAATTTTAGGCCTTTTGAAAAACTTTTTTGTCGAAATACACTGGTATTGACTTCTTTAAATCCAGCTTTTATTATTACGATCATTATTTTATACCCGTAACCACGTACAACCCGTTGAACAACAAATTACAAAACGCATATTTCACGTTTGAATCTTAAACAGTTGCGCGCCCGTATACTCCCAATATTTAAAAAAAAAATCCGAGAGACGGCGCGAGCGCTCCGCGCCGAAGATACTTACCTAGCGCATACGCAGAGAGATGTATTTGTATAATCAATATGTGATTTCAAAGCATACAATTTGAATAAGGTACATCACCGAAGTGTAACACACCGATCGTAATGAAGTTTATGAATGCTATACCTACCTAATTCTTCGAAAAACATGACACTTTCTTTTTTATCTAGCTATACATCAAATTATCTTTTTTATCAACAAGAATTGTCTGTTGTTTAAATACAAATTTAATAACGTAATCATTATTCAGCTTCGATCCTCTGTTTGTTTGTTTGTATGCTTGTATGGTTCAAATCTGGCAACTCAAATCTAACCCACTTCCAACTATCCAATTGTCTTGAAACTTTTCAGGCGTGCATAGATTGAATGACAATACAATACTTAAAAAAAAATTAACCCCGAGGGGGTGAGAAAATAACCCAATCATCAATAAATATAACCCATAACCACAAATCCTAACGACATGAAATCAGCCACTCGCGTTCTTTACGAAAACGACAAAAAGCAGCTGCGTTCGGGACACTATAGTGGCATCGCGATTACCGAAAATACACAATTTATCGAGAAATAATCCGTCATCTATGTACGAATAGTAAAACTAATGGCGTTTTCGGACGGTCGCACTGGGGCGCACTGAGTGCGAATTTTGGCCAATCGGAGGCGAAAAAGTTCACACTCTTCGCTTCCGATTGGGTAGGGTTCGCACTCGGTCCGCCCCAGTGCGACCGTCCGAAAACGCCATAAAACTTTGCAGGCGTTCGTAGTATATCACCATTGCAATTGCAGTACAAGAAAATAATTATATTTTAGTGACTTTAGCACTATAGCGTTTAAGCAAACTGTTAAATTGTATACAGCAATAAAAGATATTTCTAAAAAAGTTTGAGGTGTGAAATGTAAATCCACAAACACTGAAAACTAGAAAATAAAAAAATATATAAAAAAAATTTATTAAAAATATACTAAAAACTAAAAAATAATTATTTTCTTGTACTACAATTTTGATGGTGTTAATATCACTTTAAATAATTCACTTTAAATAAAATCGTGGGGCACGATATTTCATAACACGATATGAATCACTTTAATACTTCAACTTCTGGTTGCACATGGTGCCCCACGATTTTATTTAAAGTGAATTATTTAAAGTGGTATAAACACCATCAAAATTGTAGTACAAGAAAATAATTCTTTTTTTAGTTTTTAGTGCATTTTTAATAAATTTTTTTTATATATTTTTTATTTTCTAGTTTTTAGTGTTTGTGGATTTACATTTCACAGCTCAAACTTTTTTAGAAATATCTTTTATTGCTGTATACAGTTTAACAGTTTGCTTATAGCGAATTCGGTACCTCGCACTGATTCTGCACTGGTGCCAGAAAATGACTTGGATTGGTTGTTTCTGATAGAAACGAAGATAGCTCTATAAGAATCAACCAATCCAAGTCATTTTCTGGCACCAGTGCAGAGTCAGTGCGAGGTACCGAATTCGCTATTAAACGCTATAGTGCTAAAGTCACTAAAAAATAATTATTTTCTTGTACTGCAATTGCGATGGTGATATACTACGAACGGCTGCAAAGTTTTAGTATCATTTCTCGAGAAATTGTGTATTTTCGGTAATCGCGATGCGATTAGCGTCCCGAACGTAGAAACTTTTGTCGTTTTCGTAAAGAACGTGATAGTTGGAAGTGGGTTACGATCCATTTCGGTTAGAATGGAAAATATCATATGTACGGTTCATTCCATGCCAAGCGGATCACTTTGAGATTTAGTGTCTGAGATTTAGTTCAAATTGAAACACGTTATAGTGCATGTGAAAATAAGAGGGGTTCAAGTTGTCACATTTTGTCACATTCAAAATTGTTTTATAAATACAGACCCTCAAAGTACTCAACTTTCATCGATTTTTTGAAAATTACCTTTCGAATTTGGCAAAATGATTATTTAAATCCTCCTTATTTTCACATGAACTCTAACATATTTCAATTTGAACAAAATCTCCAGGACGACGAGGAGGAAATAACCGTGGGGGAACAATATTTATATTTACTCATAAAAAAATATATTAAAATGATTGTTTACGTTGTTTGTTTTGATAGAATGTAAAACATCCACATTCGCTATCGTATCGGCATGAACGTTTCAATTGCATACTCATGCAGGGATCGGCTGACTCCAGCTCTCGCTGACACGTAAAGGAGCGGTGGTAATGTGTGCGAGAATTGACTCCAGCTACGCGACCTAGAGTCGGCTGAAGCTACGCTAGCAGCGAGTCAACGTGTAGTGACGTAAAAGCATGTGACGTCACATTCGCTTCGCGTGTCCGTCAATTCACGCACACATTACCACCGCTCCTGTACGTGTCAGCGAGAGCTGGAGTCAGCCGATCCCTGTACTCATGAGGCTTTCCAGATGAAAATAAATTTAAACACAGTATAAATCGGATTATTTTTAGCACTTCGGTTCATAACGGATAAACACAAAGTGTCTTTTATTTGAGTTTATCCAGATATTATCTTTGCCCATCTCTGTTCTCTAGCCGCTTCGCCGTGATTCATTCAAGCCTTCATGACGACAAAATAGTAATAGGGGAAATGCGGCAACAGCGCGATCTGACTCTCGATACGTCTCGGCAACTATGTCTTTCCTAAATTTATCGGCTAGTTTGGACTTTCACCGGTTTTGATGGTACAAGGCACGAATATACCATTAGCGCCGGTGGCGGAGAAGCCTTGAAGCTTCATTCTGTCATTTTTCGGGCTGTCCTGAGTATACGATTCATAAATGCATTATTATTTCAACATACGGTGCTTATTAGCGTTCAAACGAACCAGACCACCCTGCATGAATGTCTACTGAAGGCAATTATACCCGCAAAAACTTCCTTCTTGCCGATTCCAGGACGAAAGTTGTAATTTACGGGTTGTTTACTACACGCGTATACGTACACGCTTTTCCTAGCTTGTGTGAGCGTACGCACACATTCAACGCCCGCTGAGACGGCAGCCTTAAAGTCTCCTACTAACATACACTCTTCTTTTATCGTTAGCTCTTCAACTACTTCCTCTAGGTATCCTATAAAATCGCCATGTGACGCACTCGGTGAGTGGTACACTACCATTATCACTCCTTTATACATTTCAAGTTCTACTTTTATCGCAACGCTCCAGCAGTTCCTATTTATCTTTTTCAGTAATACTATTTCGTAATTGACCTCCTCTCTTATATACAAAGCAACCCCCTCGGTATTCCTATTTTCCGCATCGCATCTAATCACATTGTAACCCGGTATATTCACTTCACTATCCTCGATGTCAGCAACTAACCTAGTCTCTGATAACGCTATGATCGCTGGATTTATTTTCTTCATAACATGATGCTGTATTTCATCTTTGTGTGCCATCAAACTTTGGGCGTTTGTATACATTATTTGTATACAAAATATCCCATCCAGCTCTCCTCTTCTCCTCCTCGATAGCTCTTTTATATGACGGATACTCCGGATTAAGAGCATCATGTTCGTCATTTAATTTCAGATTGTATGTTTTATTTTTAAACACACTTATTATCCTTCGCTGTACATTCGGTCGCCTTGTGTTATCCTGCACACTTATGACATGTTTCCTCTCGGGTACAGTTTTTCGCAATGTGATAGAATCCCCAGCATTTAAAACATCTCTTAACGCTGTAGTGATTGAAGGCCAGACATTTTTCTATCCTATATTTAATTTTTCTTTCTTTATTATCAAATCATGTGTTTCTTCATCTACTTCGATTATTATAGATCCATTTTCCTTACTTTTCAGTTGGCTCTTCTCTTTACCTTTCTTCTGCATTATCCTTTTTACTATTCTTATATGGGATCCATCCATGTGGATCCCGCACTGAGGATCGTGCATGCGTTCAATTCTCCCCACTCCTCAACATTCGATTCTCTCTCTCTCATTGCACTCTCGTCTCGCGGTACTCTGAGCTAATATTAATATTAATGCTAACGCGCTTATTAAAGTAAGAATAATAAGAATATAAGTATTATAATAGTTACTAATTACGTTTACTAAGAAAAGAAAAAAGATAATGGCATTTTGGGGGTTTGTTACATCTCCCCGCCGGGAGTAATCTCTCGTCCTCGAGAGACAGGGTTTTAGGGTATGGTTATTTCAAAAGGGTCTTGTGGAGGGCTTGGGCTGTTGTGTTCTTGGTCTATGTACTGGAAATTTTGGATTTCATCGTCATCCACCATCGGTAATCTTTTTCCAGTAGTTGGAGGTGGTGCATGTCCAGAGCCGAAGAGAAAGTTGTACTTCCATGCCCGTTGTCGAGGGTCAGAGGGGGGTAATTTAATATAATCGCACCAGCCGTTTTCAGGAATATCTATTTTACTCAAATTTTTCCATTGGATTTCCATTCTTTTTGTTTTTATTCTCTTTGTAACTGCACGACAGTTCGTCATTGTTACTATTATTTTAAATTTGTAGTTTATGAAAAATATTACGTTATCGATCGCTAATTGATCCGCACTGATCGCTGTCAATTACTATACTGCGCACAATTTCGGCATTGTTCTCCCATCTCCGCGATCTGTTCTCTCGCGACCTATTTTTTTTCTTCCCTATTGACAGGATTGATACGGAGATTCACTACGCAGTTTGAAAGGAAAATGAAATTGCGATTTTATTATTTTGTGATCACCATTGGGTGATCACGTTTATTGCATGCCCCTGTCGGAGCAAGTCGTCGTCTTTTCCTTCCTCATCGAAATTAAAATACATTTCGATGCATTCGGGGCATCGTCTCGCATGGTACACAGTATATAAAGTTTTGTTACAAAATTTGCAATCTCGATACGCCAGAGCGCTTGTTTCCCGGGTGATGAGATGTTTGAATGTTTGGGGATATGAGAACCTATGATTCTCTGGGAGTCGTTCGTAACACTCCTGGCATATTTTTCTATGGAATGTATCGTATCGATCTTCTCGGATTATTCCCGGTCCTTGGAGGCAGACTAGCCGCATCAATTTTAAATAGATCGTCGGGTATTCTTCCGGTAATATCCCATCCCAGGGTCCGTAATACTCTTCGTCCATATCCGTTGGGCTGAAGGCGCGGGAGTGGAAAACCGGCATGCTTTTAAAGGCAAAAATTCGAAAATCCCGCTTATTAATCTTATTGATTTATTAAATTAACTTATTCTTTTGAATCCTTTACTCACATTTATTTCTACACTCACTATCTTTATCACCTTTTATTACTTCTCTATTCGCTTCTATATTCGCTTGCTGCGATTTCGAAATCTCAGTGCGCACTAAATTTTTAAACTGGATTTCGTTGTAATTAATCTCGCGGATCTCCCCACTTTTCGAAATCACGTTCCTGCATTGGTACCAGCCTGATTATGATCCCTAGTATTATTATGAATAGGTGAGATGTAAGCCTTCTTAATCCTATCCTGGTGTACAATTCTAGTGACACGGGGACTTATTGCCAGTTTCACGTTATTATTCTCCAGGACGTCCATAATCATGTACGGTCCATCATATTCGTTGCAAAATTTGTTTCTCTTTGGTTTTAATAACATTACTTTCTCGCCTCTATGGTATTGAACGGATGATACTTTCCTATCATAATAGTGTTTTTGTCTAAACTTTGAGTTTTCTAAGTTACGTCTGCCTATTTCGCGAATATTTATCAATTTACTCATCAAGTTATCGACAAAATCTGGATACGTGTTTAGTGAGTCGTTCTGCGTCATGCTAGATGGTTGTCTGGCTTTTCTTCCGTAGATGAGTTCGTATGGAGTATATTTTGTGCTTTCATGTACACTAGTATTGTAAGAAAACATTGCCTGTGGCAACCACTGATCCCATTGTCTTTCTTTTGTTATATAATGTTTTAAATATTCAATTAGTACATGGTGGCTTCTTTCTAGTGAGCCATTCGATTGGGGATGAAAAGCGGATGTTTTATATTGTTTAATACCGAAGACTTGCAAATTTTCTCATAAGAGACCCGATAAACGAAGATCCTTGGTCTGTCAGAATTGCTTTGGGACATCCATACTGGCATATAAAGTGTTTCATGAACGCTTCGGCTATTTCTTCGCTCGTGAATGAAACTAACGGTATGGCTAATGAATATTTGGTTAAATTGTCTTGTATTGTGAGTATGTAGCTTTTTCCTGAACGAGTGTATGGCAATGGCCCTACGATATCCATTGATACTTTGTCGAACGCGTCTAATGGTGTGTCTGTTATCACCATAGGTTCCCTTGTTTTAACTCGCACTAATTTCTGTCTCTGGCAACTTATACAGGTTTTAATATATTCTTTAATATCTGTTTTCATATTTTTCCAATAATATAAACTTCTAATTCGATCTTACGTTTTTGTTACTCCTTTATGGCCTCCTACTGGTGACTCATGATTTTCTTTTATTATTATTAACTTATCTTGTTCCATAGGTAATTGTATGGTTCCATTACAAATAGTTATTGTGATATTGGTTTGTACAAATTTTAATTTAATTATATTCTTTATTTGTTCCCATAATGTATTATTATCTCCCCTAGACAATGATATTTTCTTAATTCTCCTTTCCATAAGGTTATGGCACAAATTTCCTAATACAGTGGCATATGTCTGTATCGTCGGAGGATCTTGTATTACCATTCCTAAAATTAATTGATTTCCCTCTGAAATTCTTATCACTTCACCTATTTCGAATGGAATTTCTGAGGTTATCTTAAGCATCTTTCTTTCTTTCAATTCTATTCCTGACTTTTCTACTGGATTACCTTCTGTATTAATAAATATTGCTAACGTCTCCCTTCTCATCCATAAGTGATCATTTATTTCTATAACTTTACATGTAATTGGAACATCGTTTATTATCCTGGGTAGTCCTTTTCGTTTGATATTCCTTTTCTCTGGTTTAGTAGGTTTAATAAATTTAATTTTATTTTTAGGGGTTTTAGGAAGTATTTTATAATTTCCTTTTCCTTCTTCTTTTATTGTTAATGGTGATACTCGTCCCGATTCTGTTCCGCTGGATTCTAAGGGTTTCTCTTTTTTAGGAGGGATGAGTCTGATGCTACTACTGCTGCTGCCAGAAGAATTTATTTTAGGAGGGTCACGATATACGTGGGTTTTGGGGACTTCTACTCCTTCATCGATTTCCATTATTTCATCTTCATTAATTATTCGTCGATTTACAATCAGTTTTGGTTCGGCTCCACTTTGTCTTTGCTGATTCGTGGGTGACATTATATCGACCTCCATTCTGGATGGTCCTGGTCCTTCTCGACTAACGTCTGATTTAGGGGGGGGGGGGGATGTACCTCTACTGACACTTGAATATCTCTTTTTACTTCATAACTATCTGTGGACTGTTCATTTCTTAAGGGTTCTTTGATTAATAATTCTTCTCCTCTTGCCTGTTTTCGGACTGGTCGACCTGTCGGTGAGGTCGTCGTAGTCTGATGTTTTCGCTTTAGTTTTCGTTTAATTTGATAATGATCTAATATCGGATCATCGGAATCAGTTGAATCGTCTGCGTCGTTTGCATCACCGGGTTTTACTTTTTTTTGAATTGGTCTACCTGGCGGTGATGTTGTTGTTGTTTGATGTTTCCTTTTTAGTTTACGTTTTATTTGATAGTCGTACATCATTGGGTCATCAGAGTCGTCTATGTCGTCTGAGTCCCGTGAAGAAGCATCTCCTTTTGGTTGTTTTAATGGTCTTGGATTCCCGGATTCTGTATTAGTGGTCATCTGTGACCGAGTTCGTTTTTCGCTTGCTTGTAGGGGAAGAGTAGGTATTGGATTCCTTGATAAGGCATCGGCATTGGTATTATATTTCCCGGGCTTGTAAATGATTTCGTAATCGTATTCAGCTAATCTAATTTTCCATCGCATCAATCTTGAAGTTGGGTTTGCTAATTTGTGCAGCCATTCTAGAGGTTTATGATCCATTATTAGTTTACATTTCTTGCCATAAACGTAGGGTCTAAAATGTTCCAGGCCGTATACTAATGCTAGTAATTCACGCTCAGTTGGTGCATAACGCGTTTCAGCATTGTTTAGGATTCTCGAGGCATATGCGATCGGAAGGTCTTTTCCAATTTCTCCTTGACTGAGGACAGCTCCCACGGCGTATCCAGAAGCGTCCGTTGTAACAATAAATGGAGCGTCAAAATTCGGATATTGTAATATAGGCTCGCGACATAACGCGTCTTTTAATATTTCGAATGCTTCTTGTTGTTTACTCGTCCAAACGTAATTATTATCTTTCCTTGTTAGATCTGATAATGGTTTAGCTATTTTCGAGAAGTCTTTTATAAATCTACGATAATATCCAGCCAGTCCAAGGAACTGTCTCACGTTCTTTATTGTTTTGGGTAATGGGAAATCCTTAACAGCTTCTAGTTTTCTTGGATCTGGTTGAACTCCATTCTCACTAATAATATGTCCTAAATACGCTACTTCTCTCTTTAAAAATTCACATTTATCTGGTTGTAGACTTAAGTTTGCTTCCCTAAGTCGTTTCATTAACTTTTCGAATTTGACTGCATGTTCTTGGAGTGAGCGAGCATAGATTACTATGTCGTCTAAGTACACGAATAATTCTACACCCTGTAATCCTGTGAGAACTTGATCCATCAATCTTTGAAATGTGGCAGGGGCATTCTTCAATCCAAACGGCATTCGATTAAATTCATAGTGTCCGTAAGGAGTAGAAAATGCTGTTTTATGTCTATCATCTGGATGCATCGGAATTTGATGGAATCCTGAAGCTAGATCAAATACTGAGAAATATTTGGCACTACCAAGTTGATCCAATATATCTAGTATATTCGGCAATGGATATGCATCTCCTATTGTTTCGTCATTTAGATCACGGAAATCTATTACTACTCTCCATTTTTTGTTTCCTTTACTGTCTGGTTTCTTCGCGACTATCCATACTGGAGAATTATAAGGAGAAAATGAAGTTTTAATAATATTATTATTTAATAATTCGCATATTTGTTTATTAATTTCTTCTTTATGCACCTGCGGGTATCGATACTGTTTAGTGTTTATTGGTATTTCAGTTTTTGTAATTATTCTGTGTTTAATTACTCTTGTAGCTTCTAGTTTTGTTCCAGGGAGATGAAATCTATCAGAATATCGTCTAATTAATTTTTCTATATTTTCTTTTTCTTCAGGATTTAAATGATTAGTTCGAAGTAATTTTAATACTTGTTCAACATGCTCTGGGGTTTCAAGAATTTCTGGCATCTCTACTTCCTCATAAGGTTCTAATTGTATGGGTGGTATCGCTAATGTTATATCCTTATTGGACGTATTGATAACATAAAGATTAGCTAGCCCATTATTATTGGTAACTAGAGCATTTCCCATAAGAATTTTAGGATGTAAATTTAGTTTAGGTACATATCCGGTTCTAAGATCTGAGGCGAGAACTTTAACTTGCACTTGACACCTTGATCGGTTTGGTATAATTACCTTGCAATTTTCGAATGGTAAGATATAGTCTCCTACTATTACAGCTGATCTAGCATAATCTATCTTGGCTCCTACTTCTTTGAAAAAGGTTGTACCTAATAATCCATCCTGGGCAATTGGCAATGTTTTTACTACATGAATCTCTACTTCGGTATTTAGGAATTTAAATTTAATATATCCTATAGTAGGAAGAATACTGTCGGCTATTCCTTTTAATTCGTACACAGCATCTGTATAAATCGGAATGTCAGGGGAAATTGATTCTTGTTTAATTACGCTTAAGTTGGCACCCGTATCTATCATCATTTGGATTTCAGATTTATTAAATTCTGGCCCTGATAGAGTAAGGTTCGGTGATTTTCCAATTCTTAACATTTGCAAATTAAGTGTACCTCGTTTTTGTGGTAAAGTTGGTTGTATATTGTCTGAAGCTTTAGGCGTTTCTGGTTTAGAATTTGCAATTCTTTCGCGGTTCTTATTATTATTATATATTCTCTTACGGCATTGGTCAATAGTATGACCTTTGATTTTGCAGTATCTACATTCTACCTGTGGTGTTGTTCGCGATACTGAATTGTTCTGTGGATTTCTTATCCTACATTCTCGAATAGTGTGTCCCACTCGTCGGCAATGATCGCAGAATTTTGACTGCCAGGATATCTGTGATATTTGTCTCTCAGGGAGTTTACTACTACAGTTCGTTATAGTGTGCCCATAACCAAAACAATTAGTGCATTACACAGAATATGAGAGGCCCTCTGTGAATCTATTCCTCATTAAATTGTCCTGATTTTCTGCTTCAGCTTTGATCGCGGCGCTGATAGTGCTATCCAAATCAGCGAAGTCAACTGTTCGCATTCTCGCGTAAATCTCCGGTCTCAATCCCGTCAAGAACGTCCGAATAGCATTTATTTCCGCAGTTTGGTTATACTGCGCGACATTCTGGGGAAATTCTGTTTCATGACACGTTTTTATTTGCTGGAGGATTTCTGACACACGGCTACTGTAATCGACAGTCGCCTCGTTCGGCAGTTGAGCGATTCTGGACATATCTCCATATAATTGAATTGACGAATGTAGTGGAGCAAAGCGAGAATTAAGCACTCTAATCAGTTCGTCTATGGTATTGTAATCACCATTCAAAACGACTCGTGAGACTTGGCCGTATAATTTATTTTTTATTATTTGTACTAGCCCATATTCGGCGTCTGGTGCGACCATATTTCTTGCATTTTTACAACATTTCGTATAATGGTACATAGAAATGTTTCGCCCATCGAATGCCGGAACCGTATCTGCGGCATCTCTAATTCTAATCTGCGGGTGACGCATATTTCCTGGGTCTAGATGCAGATTTTGCATTTCGGCTACTACCTCATCTATAGGAACCTGGGCGCCTGCTTGATGCATGATTACTGATTATTTTCGCTTACTTTAATAAGAAAGATAAATTCTCGTTCTTCGCTAAAGGAGGAAGTCTCCTTTGCCACAAAATTCGCGATTTTGCAAATCTACAATCCCACCGCTGCCACCAAAAATAACCTCCTGTAACGTTTTCACGCGTGGCGTAACGCGTTTTACAGGATTTCGGGATTGGTTCGAGTGGCGTGCGATAAAGAATTAAAATTCAAGAACCAGAATTAATCTTAATAGTGTTTATTCAATAAAACACTTCTAAATTATACAAACAAACAAAAATTAACGCTTTATAATATTAAAGAAATTAGGATAATTATGTTGCGACTCTCGGTCGGTACAAAAGGATATAGTTGATCGTCTTGGGTTGCGACTCTTGGTCGGTACAAAAGGATATAGTTGATCGTCTTGGGTTGCGACTCTTGGTCGGTACAAAAGAACGCCCGTTTGATCGATCGATTTAGAGTAATATAACTTAAATAACTAATGGCGACGTCTTAGTCGATTGAATTAGATCTAGGAATTAGCTTATAGATAGTGACTCTTTTGGTCGATGTAGAAAGATTTAGGAATTATGTAATAGCTTAGGATTTAGGATTGAATATGTTTAAGTCGAGACTCGTTCTTAATTGTTTCTCCGTTTCGTCAAGGGCGGATTTTGCCACTTGGAATAATCTTCCTCCCACGTTGCTCAGGAGTAATATTACTAACCTGAGAATAAGAATTAACAACTTTGCTTCTTCAAACAAAGGGGCCTACAAGGCGGCTTCCAAGGCTGGAACGTCTCGTCAAACCTGGCGACTATGGCCTTGGCTGGAACGCTCAACAGAACCGAGGGGCCTACAAAGCGGCTTCCAAAGTTGGAGCATTAATTTACGTCGGGATCGGCTATTTGCCTTAAATGATCCTTTGAATTGTATCGATTTGATAGCATTAAATGCTTGGAGTCGAATGAATCGAATGAATCTCTCTGGGCTATCGTGCCCGTATTTATACATATTCTGGATACTGGGAGCGCACCAATAGGAATGGAGCTCGACTATTACGCATTGACAATTCTGCTCTCGCATGGTCCGCTCTCCAGTCGGCTTACAGAGCGACTGACTAATGCGCAGGCGCGCGTTGAACGCTCGGTTCTCCCACTCATTGCTCTGCACACTTCTCTGCTCCCGATCCTTGCTCTCGTCGATCCGCCGATCGACTGAGGATCGCGCATGCGTTCAATTCTCCCCACTCATCATCATTCGATTCTCTCTCTCATTGCACTCGCGACTCGCGGTACTCCGAGCTAATATTAATATTAATACTAACGCGCTTATTAAAGTAAGAATAATAAGAGTATAAGTATTATAATAGTTACTAATTACGTTTATTAAGAAAGAAAAAAAGAAAAGGGCATTTTGGGGGTTTGTTACACGCCAGGCAACCTCATAAATTACAGGATTGCCTTCCTTCGGAACTGTTGCCTGCGTTTTACAATCTACCCGAAGTTCCTGAATATAACCTTCAGTGATTATTGCGCTGATGGAAACTAGCCTAGACCTAATAATAATCGTAACGCGTAACAGCTGTTTATGAGCGTTGACATTCACCCGCATGCAGGTTTTGCAGCTCGACTTCTCAGCCAAATAATGTTTTTGAAGCTTTCACTGTTGTCACTATCAGTATTGTTACAATTTATGCCACTCGCTCCTTAGCACCACTATTCTTTCATAAATTCTACTAATCGCCAGTATTATAAACGGACGTTCTTCTGTCTGTATGTTCACGAATATTTCGAAAATCGATTAGTTTTCTCAGTTTTGAAACGTACACTCCAGGGATGCGCTCCGAAACTGTACATACGCGTAAAGTCTCCGCCGTGATAAAGGACAATCGTGCGGTCCTGGCGCGCGAGTCCGGATTATGTACAGATATAATGCACGTAAGCAATGGGTAATGAAGTATATGTAAGTAAGCACTGCGTAATAATTAATGAAGGTGCCTGTTAATTTTAAAATATTAATGAAGCCCGGGCAACGCCGGGTACTTTAAGCTAGTAAGAAATAAATTAAAAGAATGGTCACTTTCATTAAAATACGTAAAATTTAATATAATTAATTAAACAGATATAAATATTAATTAGTTATTATGTTGAAAAAATCATACTGTAGCACTATTATCGTAAATATTTGGGCACAAAAAGAACGCTTAACCACCAGAATATGCTTCAATTATATGGTCTCCGAAACGCATTAATCACGACATCATGCTTGAGAGAGTGCAACATAAATTTCTCAGATTTTGTTCATATAAGCTAAGGAGCCCAATGTCAATATTCGATCACGATTACTCTACAATATTAAACACAGTCAATCTCGAAACATTAGCTGCACGTAGAAGAATATCCGACCATTTCTTTATTTTTAATTTAATCAATAACCATATTGATTGTCCCTCTCTTCTTATGCAAATCAATTTCTACGCACCTGAACGCATATTGAGATCTAGAGCAGGACTTCAACCATTTAAATCCAGATCTACATATGGATTAATTAATCCAATAAATCGAATTATTGCTGACTCTAGTACTGTCTATAATAGTATTGATTTCTTTAATGGGTCTGTGCACACTTTTAAAAGACAGTTACGTAGGATTATCGGATAATGTCATATCTTATGTACCATGAGTTTTATTCCTTTTTGTGCATGTCTATCTTTTGTTATATTAGGTTAGGTTCTTTTTCTTTTCGTCTAAATATTTATGTAAAGAGGGCTTCGGTCCGTTTATAAATAAATAAATAAATATTTTTCTTCATACCTTTCCGTTCATACACAATTACACATTTATTGCAACTTTAACGCGAATGTGCCACGTCTTCCTCTTATCCGATCAACTTCATCTTTTACGGGAATTATTTCCGTATCCAATGGAACAATTTTAGGGGGCGGCGTGAAAAAAATTTTGCAAAAAAAATTTTCACCAAGAGTAGCTAAGTACCACCCTACTGTGCACAGTTTAACGAGATCATTTATGTATATTATGAATAATAACGGACCTAGAACCGATCCTTTTGGCACTCCATATTCCGTAGACAATAACTTGGAGCAGGCTTGGGAATTAAGTGATCTTTTCGGCCGAGTTTCAGAGGCGACGCCTCCTTTCTCCCGTCGCGCGTCTTGGCCCCCGCGGCGGCCCAGCAGCTTGGAGCGCCTCAGGCCCGTACCACGTATCTCCTTCCGCAGTCATAAGAACCCCAGAAATCTAATTGCGAAGCATATTTGGCGTACGTGACATAAATACGTCTATTAATAGCCATACCGTTTACAAAAACCCCAGAAATCTACTGCGTCTTGTTTCCGAAATGTGTCAAGGTCTTTACCGCGCGTACCCCCGCAATACTCCTGTAAAATCATATAAATACGAAGGATCGAGAGGCCAGGACTCTCTTTCATCGCTACTCTTTTGACGAAGTGTTAATTACCGGTGTCAAAGATTCAAATCAGTGATCAACTCACCAACCATCGTAAGCCATTATAATTACTATTATTAAGGAATATCACCCTTATTCATATTTCTCCGCATAAGTAACGCTTATTGCTTTCTATATTATATTTTCTCATATTACTTTATATTAATAACATTTATTGCATTCATAGCTTATTGCGTTCATTTACAGTTATCATCGCTTAGTATCTTTGTATAATTTCATTTGCTTATATTTATGAACTTCATATTCATATTTCCATGTTGTGATTTATATATAAATGTTATGTGTTAACACTCGAAGTCCCACGCATTGTTATAAACGCTCTAACAAGGCTAATAAACTGCTTTGTTATCAATTGTGTCTCGAATTATTGTGTGTATCCTCGAGTCATAAGGATTCCCAACGAAACCAAGCTGCCGCAACAGCTGATTCGTGAGAGCGCTCCCAGTATTTATAAACACACTGCTGCATGAACCGTGCAATCCATAGGAAAACTAAGTGTGGTTTCTTTTGTACGAATGCAACGGTCAATCCTTGTTAGAAAGTATTATGCGGATCAGTCCTAGGGTTGAAAAGTGAATAAGCAGCACTAGCATAAGCGACCGGGATGCGACGAATAAGTTAGAATTAGACACCCACAAGCGCGGATAGGTAAGTATTTATCAAAAGTTGTCCAGGCAGCACAGAGTGATCGTTTATTTATAATAACCGATGCTCTACAAACGAGTAGACGGTCCAATAAAATGTATTTAAATGTTTCCGTTTCGATGACCGTTAGAATTTGAATCTGTGTACAAGGTTACGGGCAATAAACGATACAGTTTCCACACGCACTTAATTTACGCATGTAATAACCCAATGATCCCTACACAATTAACTTTAATCATTGAACTCGCGAAATAACGTCAAAGTCAGTCTATTGAAGCCGAATCGCAAGGCACGATTGCGAAACAGAGTCGAACGCAAGTTGATAAAGGTAAGCGGCACAGATAATATGACTCGTTACGTCGGCGCGAACAGAGCGACTTCCTGAAATCACGGTTGATTTCTCCGAAGGAAGAGCTGTCCCCCTTCCATCGACCGCGAGTCGATGGAAGGGGAAGTGATCAACGCTCCACATGAGCGAGCGAGCCGTTACCACCTGTCTAATTAGGGAAGATCGTTTGGAGATGGCGTGGTCTGTACGATTTTCTGTACAATCCTATTACCAGAACCAAAACAAATACAAAGTGCCATAACGGGTGTTCTCCAAGTGTACATTTACCTTCCCTGGTCGATTTGAGTGACGGATTTAGTATTCGCGCCTGATCACCTCCAGAAATTCTAAGTGTGACGGATTTAGTATTCGCGCCTGATCACCTCCAGAAATTCTAAGTGTGACGGATTTAATATTCGCGCCTGGTCTTCCCTCAAAACCTTCAATGTGACGGATTTAATATTCGCGCCTGGTCTTCCCTCAAAACCTTCAGTGTGACGGATTTAATATTCGCGCCTGGTCTTCCCTCAAAACCCTCAGAGTGACGGATTTAATATTCGCGCCTGAGTTCCATCAAAATCCCCAGAGTGCTGGATTTTAGATTCACGCCTGGCCTTCCCTCAAAACCCTCAGAGTGACGGATTTAATATTCGCGCCTGAGTTCCCTCAAAATCCCCAGAGTGCTGGATTTTAGATTCGCGCCTGGCCTTTTCCTTCCCCATAATCATCGTTCCCAAGGACCTCACCCGGGACGTGACATCCACTCTATTTTTTATCACGCGGCACAGTGGAATAGGCCTACAGGGGATACCACTGAAAAAAAAAACGCATCGATAATAGTACCCCATGGGTGATGTGGAAACCTATTGATACGGGTGTCGCCCCAATGCGCCACGCGCGGTTCATACGGCACAGGCCTGAGGCGCTCGAGGCTTCTGGGCCGCCGCGGGGGCCAAGACGCGCGGCGGGAGAAAGGTGGCGTCGCCTCTGAAACTCGGCCGAAAAGATCACTTAATTCCGATGCCTGTCATAGATAAATGGCTGTTTCTTTTTTTAAACTTTAATTTAGAACCCCTTTAACACTAATATACAATTGCCAGACGAAAATCGCGGAACTAACACCTTGCCAGACGTGAGCAATGTCTCGGCCGGCACGCACATTGAAACCTCGACGCTACGCTTAATCCATTACTGTAATACTTCCTCAACAATTATATACGTTTTCCAGACGTATATATCGAAACTAACATTTTATCAAACAGCTGCAATGTTAAACGTACATACCTTTTCGCTGTTGGCGTGGGGGAGCTATTCCACGTCAAAACGGATAGGTGAAATTTTAGTTTCACCGATTCTCTTCAAAATTACAGCATTTGTCGATAACCTTGCAAAAACAAAGCATACTGAATTTTAAAGGCCGAAATATTTAATGTTAAAGTTTTAAAAATTGAAACATAATCGGCTGACGCGTCATCAGTTAAACTATAATATCTCGGTCATTTTTAAAGATAATGCCTCCGTCTTGGGCTCATTTTAAAGCTGAAGGAATGCTGAGAATATCTGCTCACCATATAAAAGATTAGCAATAGTGAGCAGATATTACTATTATTTTTCTCGAGAATACTGAAAACACTGAACGAAAAGTTTGTTTTATTGCATCATATATAAATACTTTCCTACGCTAGGCGATTGTTTTGAAAACGCGTGCGTGCGGACTGACCATGGGATCCGTGCAGCAGAGTTGGGCATTATCTAGATAAAAAATTATTTAAATAACGATCGAATAAATGATACTTTATCTGTATTCATTATTCGAGGCTCGAATAATCGAAGTTATCTTTATTCGAAGAGCACCGAATAAATAATTTTATTCGATAAGAATTTATTCGACGAATAAAGATAATTTTTTATTGGATGAGAATTTATTCGACGAATGAAGATAATTTTTTTATTCGATGAAAATTTATTCGACGAATAACGACAGTTTTTTATTCGAAGGTTTATCGAATAATTCGTCTTGTGATTGTGCAAATGGCAATAGGACTGTGGGATGCTTTTCCCATGTTGCTGCCATAATTTATTATTTAGCACATGGGCGTTACAAATAAAAATTTATTAAGCCAGCGGAAATATTAACCGAATTATTCGATGTAACCAACGTAATTGCTGTTATTGACGAATACAGCGACGAAGATTAGAACCAGAAGTCGATAACGTGTAAGTTAAAAAATTACGTTTTTATTAAAGTGTAAACTACACACAAAACCTTAAACGCGCTCTCCTTCTAGAAATATTCAACACATTATCTAAAAATGTCCGAATTGTTTATTTCAGATGATCCATTTTCAATCAGCGGCAGTCGTCGCAAAGCGCTTGAATAATAATGGCCAAAACTCGTTAAATATGTAATTTTTACCACGTAATGACATTTATGAATATACATTTTTCTAAGCTTTCCTGAAAAAGATCCTAAACATGCACGATTTTTGGCCTCCCTATTGGTCATGTGGCCGGCCCATTTAGTACAATATGGATTAATGTTGGATTCGCTCTTAATTAAATTAGGGCTAACTAATATAGTCACTGCCACGTGTAGAGTTAAAAAATAGCGATAAATCTGTTTTGATACTACAAGCTTCAGTACAACAGGGCCTGTGTAGAGCAAAAATTGCCGAAATTCCGTAGCCTTCCAATATTTAAAGTCCGCCAAACTTCTCGGCTTCCTTGAAAACTCTCGCGACACATAATTCCCGACAAAGAGTAGATTTTGCGATATGGAGTTTGTGGCTTGTCCACCAATTCTAACGCTTAATGGCCCATTAAGCCATAATAGTAATAGCTTCTTCGTGATCCCCAGGCAAACTAGATGCATATAATCTAGGGGCACATTTGTGACTAATCCAATACTTGGAACTTTCAAAAGAGAGGTGGCACCTCTATGGTAGTTTTCGTCACTTTGTCGTACAAAAGCTTTGTCTGTTCGAAGTGTATTAGGGACTTCGGTGTATGGGAAACAAATATTCCTCTCAATTTATTTCCCAACAATATCACACTTCGAACAGCTCGAAAAGCCAGTATGGCCTTTTGTGTACAGTGCGAAGGATTTTGCTGGGGCATCAAGAATAATTTTCGACAATGTCACAGAAAATTCTTTATTGTCGTACATAAATCCATTGTTTATAAAAAACGTAACTTCATCAATGAATTTGGACAACATCTCGTTGGATGAATGTGCTTTTTTGTGCCCATAATATAACCCAACGATCTTTATTCGTTTGAAAATATCCTCAGCTATTAATATGGGCCAGAAACTGCGGGAGGAGGCCCTTGACCCATCAATGTTTAAGGGTAGGTTGATTTGTCGCACGCTAATCTTTGCCTGAACGTACATTTCAGCATAACAATTTAAAATTTGTTGTACACCGAAGTGTAAGTACTCTCCCCCTTGTACTTCGGTACAATTACTTGTACGGGGTGTATGTAATAACGCCTTGGCTTCTTTCGGCAATAAACATTTCGGCATATAGGACAAAAAAATTTTCAATAGTTCATTGATCGCTTTATGGGTGATATTATTTCTCAGGGCCCAGTTAGACAAATCCACTCTTAATGTAGGGCTCTGGGGTTCATTATAGTCAACGTCACTCCCTGACTCATCACTGGATGAGTCATGATCCTCTATACAATGATAGTAATCATTACTTTCATCTAATAATGAATCAACTTCTGCTTCTGCATCACTTTCACTAAGTACTTCATTGCAAGATTCGTACTCTTCCTGCGAACTATTTCCTTCATTGTCCGATGTATGTACATTTGAGTCGGAATTTTCACATTCTAAGGAATGTGATTGTGGAGGAATCAACTCATTAATTCTTAATTCTGTACCACTGCCTTGTCCGGTTTGGCCTTTAATACGCTTCACATCTTCTTTTTCGAATCTTCTTTTTCTTATATTGCGACACGTTACTACAATTCCCTTCCTGCTACTATACGACAATTAGACTCTTACCAGTCTTTCAAACTTGCAGTGCGGCAACACATTCTCCAACATTTTTAATTATCTACAGTACTATACTCCTTGTGCTATACTCATGTTAGCCTTAAGTCTTAAGCTAATTTACTTTAGTATAGTTTATTTTCAACGTTTGTTTGTTTTGTCCTGCTTAGTTTAGTTTAGTTTATTGTACATGGTTAGGCTTCACAACAGTGTCACCACTGCAGCCTAGCCTTTACTCTAATTGGCTATGTCATTTGTAATATTCAGTTTTATTTTCTTATTCTCTTTGAGTAATAAAGACGTCTAATAATAATAATAATAATAATAATAATAATAATAATATTGGCGGACTAGTCTTCTTTTATGCCTATCAGAACATAGACTATTGTCCTTCCTGATACGTTTTTGGTCCGCCATAATAACGTGAACACACAGGAATGAAAAATAATTATAACAATTTATTAAAAAGTATATACAGCTTCAGATGATCTACCATCAGTGGTATTTACCAGATGTTGAAACGCAATGGACGGACTGGACAATGCACGTCAAGAATTGAAAAGTAATGCGCGCAGTAATGTCAGAATCTTTCGTACTTTTCCGCTAAAAATAATGAAAATTTATTGAAAAGTGCCGCTCCCTATTATAGTGTGCTTTTATATTTATGAATAATCCGTACAAAAAGACTCGCAGAAGTGAATAAGCAAAATGTTTTTTGTAACTAGCAAGGGAAGTTCGGCAACCCGGAAAGTCAGAAAATAATGCACTTTGTGTGCATAGAGTACTTAGGTATAGAGTACTCTATACTTGCACACAAAGTGAGATATGTATATATGAGCACACAGAAGACGAGATACGCAGCGAGCGCAGCGAAACGACGGACGCTAGGTACAGCGAGATTCGTATTTGAGAGCTCAATCTAGGAAGTAGCCGAGCCGACGTGCCGTCAAGATCGCGACTTCGTTCCCGCGCTTAGTTACACGCGAATCGCGCTCGGTCGCTCAGGTTAGGCGAAGTGTATCTCCGTTCCAATACACCGAGAAACGACCTCGCCGGCAGAGCATTTACGCGCCGATATAGACCACCGCGAACGCGAAGACGAGTGACAGGGAGTTAAAAAGAGCGTCTCGGGTGTACGGTCCGGCAGCGTTACCCACTATCCATACGGTACGACAGCTGTCAGTCTTGCTCGCTGCGGCCTTTAGATGGAAAGGCCGTACATCTTCGCTCGCGAGTCGGTTCGCGGTTTCGCGGCCGCCTAGCGGCCGCGGCGCGAACTCGGCTTATCGATTCGGCGCCGTGCGCTCGCGCGGCGCGTGACGTGACTTCGTCACAAGCCCATTGTTGGACGTGGCCGAAACCGCGACGTCTAGCCCGTCGACGTCGACAAAAGACGGAGACGATCGGCGGCCGACAATGACAAAGGCATTCGCTCCTTAGATCGAAGCAAATCATCGAACTGCAACCATCTGAGCTTACCACCGCGTTTTTTCTATTTTAAAATATATATTTTATTTTTTTATACTTTTTAATATTTTATAGTTAGTGTGTTAGTTTATGTTTTTGTTTCGAATCGGAGCTACTGCAATAAGTCACTTCAATTCTTCCTAAGTTGATTACTTTATTGAGTGATGATGGGCACCCATAAGGCCCACAGTGTGTTTGCTGTCGCTGCTCTGCGATGTAAGACTGACTAGCGAGACGCGCTCGTCCCGATTACCGAGTTATGTGCGCGCACGCTCGCACTCGTGACCCACACAGGTGTTAATCACGCATACAATACAAGGGGGCCATACGGCGTCTTAACAGTTTTAAAATATATATATTTATTTTTTCCTATTTTTTGTATACTTAGTGTGTTAGTTTTTGTTTTTAAATATATATATTTTGTTACGTCCTGAAGGGACAGCCTGTAAATCACCCCGAGCGGCTGGAGTGACTTACCGGGTTCTTGCTCTGTCAAAGGGCTAAGGCCCACCTTGACTATACTTACCGGGGGTAGAAAGGAAGAAAGGGGTTGAAATAATAAAGTAGGAAGGATATAAGGGGAAACGAGAAATAAATATATTGTTACAAGATTAGCTTATCCTACCTCGAGACAGCGCTTCGTCTCGGCTGTCGCTCGCTGTGTCGCGCGGCACGCTTGCCGTCTCGCGTTTCGGACGCTCGCCGTGTCGCTGACCCAAGGGTAGGTCGTGGTCGCTCGTTCGTCGCTCGGGTGTCGGCGGCCTGATGCCCGTCGTACCGCACTGACTCTATCCGTCGTATCTCGTCGCGGTCCTACGTCGGTCACGATTTACACTCGAGGGCACTCCCGGCTAGGCCGTTTCCTGTATGTCGGATGGAGTTACCCTTTTCGCGAATTACTATCGGCCGATCGCGCTTCGCGGAATCTACGCGGAGACGTGGTTACGGTATCTAGACGGTCCTCTGATCCGTCGCGACTCCCTAGCTCGAGCTCTCGAATACGAATGAATGCTATCGAGTCCGCGGTTGAGGACCGCGCCTCGTCTTTTCGAAATCAATCGGGGGGAGAAATCGCCCCGTCGGCACCTGGCGGTCGCTGCCTCCTGTTGGGAAATATCGGGGCCCGGGCCGTCAACGGTCACGTTGCGCTTACGACGAACCTCCGCGGTTCGTCGACTTGCCCGACACGCGCGAGGCGATTCCGCTGAATCGCCGATTCGGAGGAAAGCGACGCGAGGACAGTGAGCACGGGATGGACCAGAAGGGCCCATGTAACACCTCCCCACTTAGACACGAAACGGTCTCGTGAGTCCGTTTCGTCGTCATCCGTGTGATGCTGTCCGCGCGTACACTTTCGTCCGACGACTTAAAAATACGAATGTCGCTACTAAATCTAAGGGGTTGCGAAAGGGGAATTACAATAAATGAATCGGAGTTGGGCGAAGCAGTTGAATAAAATACTGTTACATTGTAACGCAAAGCAAAAAAAAAAATTATACTAATAATAACATAACCCCAAAATTTAAGGAAGAATATGATAGTAATAGTAATGTAGCAAAAATGAAAGGGGAATATAGTAATAGAGCAAAAATTGAAAACAATAATAATAATGATATCGCAAAAAAAATTGAAAGCGGATGTGTAGTAAAATTAGCGATGAAGGGGGGGGGGAGCGACTCCTGGCGGTATCCGAGATGACGCTCGGAAATCGCTATACCTGGCGTCCGTCGTGTCGCTCGCTCCGTCCTTCGTCCTCGCGATCGCGGTGGTTCGTATCGGCGCGTGAATGCTCTCCCGGCGAGGCCGTTCTCTGTGTGTCGGATGGAGATACACTCCGCCTAACCTGATCGACCGAGCGATTCGCGAGGCTGGACACTGAAGCGAAGACGCGGTCTAGACGGTGCGACTCGTCGTGGTGTTTTGCTGCCATCAGCGGAACCACGCCTTACCATATTTCGAAGCATGGCTCTGTACCTGGGAAACTTCTCGCTTTCTCTACCTGGGTTCTATCACTTGTCCTCGTGGACGGTATAACGGGTAGGTCGGGAGGAAGGGATGTAATGGCAAGAGGATGGGGTTTGGAAATTATTTGCGGGGGGGGGGAGGGGACGGTGTGGTGCCATTTCTATTTCCACTTTTGCCTCTTTCCTTGGGGACTGGCGATGTTGGGTGCAGCGTGACTTCAAACAACGGTATCCCATCCAGACAATAAGGAGGATGATGAAGATTCCTCCCAGTCCGGGCAATCCATAGGTAACATAGGTTGATAGGTTTTTGGTTCGATGATGGGTGGCCAGCTCCCTTGCCTGTCTTTCGATGTCCTCCAGGGCGATTGCGTTTGCTTTCGCATGGGCCTCATGAAGGGTCCCCTGGGGTTCTTTTTCTTGATGGTCGGCCAAGATTTTCACGTGATGTTCCGTGAGTGTTGGCAGGAACTCCGAGATGTTTATGTCGATAGACGGCTTGTAGACGGTTGTCAAAGCCCCGGTGTCGACTCCGGATGCCCAGAGCTGGTCGGTCCCGATTTTAGCCTGACAATCTCTCTTCAGTTGTAATATTCCTGCACCCTGGAGCATTTCATATCCGGCCGCGTGCTTGTTGCATTGGATCTGCAGGGCCTGGGTGTCTTTAATGGAATATAACCAGGTGTTGGGTGCGACCATTTTCTTGAGGAAGGTTCGGCTTCCGGGAAGGGCCTTGATGTTGCAACTGGACCACTTGATGTTCTGTGGTTTTAACAACGCATCCGTTTCGCAGCTTGGTGCTTTCTCCAAGTCCTGGAGTGGCACGCTGAGTTCGCACATGTACATCCGAGGGTGTTTCCTACATCCTGAGATGTAGTTCTCGTTGGGCATGAAGTATTGGGAGTTGGTTTGGCTGATCGCTGAATATTGTGTTCTTGGTGCCATGAATATAGGGGTCGACACGTTGGTTGATATAGACTGGAACGATGGGCACGGTTGTAGGTAATAAAGGTCGAAGGGAATTTGGTCTAGTAAAGGGATATCGAGTGACAAGATGATTCGACCCTGTATGTAAGCTACGTTCAATTTGGTCACCCCTTGTAGCTGTTCGGAATTTAATTCTTCCGGGGTCAGCGGGAATTCGTACGGCGTGGTTTCGCGAATTCGTTCGCAAGTTTGCGCAAGCTGACTGGGGGACAATACGGCCGGATGTACAATACCGAGTTTCGCGAACGTGAGCGCGTCCGTAATTACAATGAGCGCGGTTACATATTCGTCCGCGTGCCTGGTCATCATACATATACGTCCGCGTCGAAAAAGCTAATTCTAATTCTACTTTTGTTTCGCGTTCGTCTAATTGTAGTGTCCCCGCCGCTATTTCCTTAATTCTATCGCCCACCTTTTGCACGGCACCCGTTACAGATCTTAGTGTGTCGTGTATAATCTGGAATTCGGATTTTATAATGTGAGTTTGGTTTTCTAACAATTCGGCTAAACGATTTTGATCTTTGTACAGTTTATCTATTTCCTTATTGTAATATTGGGCGTCGTCGCTGTCCAAGGTTCCGAAAAGGGCCTTACTCAGCGATCCGATGAACCCCAATGGTACCGATCGCTTGGTGCGGCGTAGCGGTGTCTTTCCGAGTATGCTGAGTAGCAGTTCCTCGTAACGTTCGCCGTCGCGGAGTTTTCGTTGTAAGGCCTCATTAAGGGCGTCGGCTGGGCAAGGCATCCAGCTATGTGTTTTACATATTGTTCTCATCCGGTCAATCTGGGGTTGAGTCTGAGGTCTCGAAGCTAGTACTTCCGCGACTCCTATGCCCGTGACCAGCCTCCATTGGGTATGGAAGACTCGGAGGGGTCGGATCCTTTCGTAGTACAAGCCCGGGTTGTGAGTCAACTGCGATATCTGGTAGTCTCCGTCGATGATTACTATTAACGATCGTCCACAGTGACGCCAACAAAAGCAGCCCACGTCCGTCCATGGTGGCCGTAGTACGAGGGTTTCCCGAAAATGTCTTTCGCGGTAAAGTCTACTGTTATATGTAAATGTTAACTGCAATTACAAAAACAAGTGAGATAAAGGGAGGGGGTGGGGTTCTAGGGAGGAGGAATTCTATTGTTTCAAGTAATTGTTTACGAAAAACAAGTGAGATGAAGGAGAAAAGAAGGGGAAAAGTCCGATTTACGGAGTGTAGGACCTGGATTATGGGGATCGGCTATTTGAGCTCTCCCGCCGGTCCGTTGTAAGCTTAAACCACATTGTGCATTGTGCACATACGCTGCATTGGCGTCAAGGTGGTTCTTCTTTAACATAAGCATGTTTTAGTTTATCGAAATGCTTTATGATCTGTTGGCCCTTATCCGAAATTAATATGGCATTGTTTTGTTCGGTGATTGCTTTTATCTTGTAAGGACCGATGTAATGCGGGTCGAATTTATGGAGCCGTGGCTCTTTTTGAACGTAAACGAGGTCATTTGGCGCGAATGTGACCTGATTACTTTTGCGGTCGTAAATATTTTTCGAACGCGATTTACTAGTATCCAAATTTGATCGTGTAGTCGTTCGGATTTCGTCTAGGCGCTCCACTAGGTTCTGTACGTATCCCGGGTATGTTAGTAATTCTTCGCGGGACATAGGCGTAAACGGGTCTCGAGCTAATTGTCCGAAAACTACTTCGTATGGGGTGAACTTCGTTGCTTCGTGCACCGAGGTATTGTATGAGTACATTGCGAACGGGAGGAGCAAGTCCCAGTCTTCGTATCTCTCCAGATAATGTTTTAAGTATTCTGTGAGGACTATGTGACTTCTTTCGAGGGAACCGTTGGTCTGCGGTCTATATCCCGATGTGGTTACGTGTTTAATTTTGAAAGTCTGGGCTATTCCCTGTATTATATTATTAATGAAGCTTGTCCCGCGATCCGTTAGTATTGCGCGCGGCGCGCCGAAGATCGCGATAAAGTAACGCGATAACGCGTCAGCCACGGTTACGGCCCGTATGTCAGGTAACGGGACGGCCATGCAAAATTTTGATAATTGGCATTGGATCGTCAATGCGTGACGGTTTCCACTTGGTGTTGGAGGAAGCGGTCCTACTGTGTCCAGGGCTACCTTATCGAAGGGTCTGGCTGGCGTATCGGTGATTAACATTGGCTCCCGTGTTTTGATGCGCACGAGCTTTTGTTCTTGGCAGCTCTGGCAATTTCGTACGAAATCCTCTACGTCGCGGCGTAGGCGCGGCCAGTCGAATAGGCTGCGTATGCGTCGATACGTCTTCGTCACGCCCTTGTGCCCTCCTATCATGCTTTCGTGATAGTGCCGGATGATTTCTTCCCGTTTATCTTCCGGTGGTAGTTGGATTTCGCCGGTACAGATCGTAATTGTAATGGTTGTATGTTTGAAAATTATTTGGCAGTATTTCTGGAGCGCCGTGGCGTCGAAACGGTGTAAGGTTTCGCCATACGTCGCTACTCGGAGCGTGCGGACGCGTTCGGTTTCTACGGCGTCCCTGAGTGCTGTTAATGCCGACGTGAGCTCGTCTTCTCCCATTTCATGGTAGAAGCTTCTTGCTCCGACAACGCTGAAAACTTTTCCTTCCTCATTGCGGGTGATAATTACGCGGTTTCTGATTAATTCTTCGGACGATACTTTAGTTTCGTCGAAAAGTCCGATAGCTTTTAGAGTTTTGCAAATTGGGCTAGTTAATATTCTGTCGGATGATATAAAATGAGCATAGTTGTCGGGGGTTGACGCGAGCGTGGTCTTGACGATTTTTACGTCGCATCGCGTTGGGTGGACTTCGTGTTCCGAGGTGTCCTGCCTGTATCCCGATGTTCCCCGCATGGTTGTTGGAAAATTTGGCGGGTCCACGAATGGCCCGCATACGGTTTCTTGGAACTCTGATATGTCAGGCATCTTAGTCACGTTAGACCTTTGGCTTGTGCTGGGTTTCTGTCTGGGGGGCGATTGGTCTCTCTGCCCCTTCAGGGTCTTGTCCTCTGGACAAATCATGGTCGACTGCGGGATGTCCAGGGCTTCCGCGTGCAAAGGTATTCCCCATGACACCCGCTTCTTTGGGATTGATTGTAGGTCCACTGTTTTCTGGGGACTGGAGTTATCGGGGGTATTCAATGCCTCCCCTTCTTCTTTTGGTGGGTATTCTTCGTCAAGACTCTTCAGGATAGTGAGTTCTTCCTGTGTAATCGGGCCTATGCACGAGTCGTCGCTTAATATGGCGGAATCTTCGTTGCCTTCTTCTGGATCGTCGTTTTCCGGGTCTAGGAACTCGGGCATTCCTGTCTGTCCTTCCGTTGTATCCAGAACGGTAGAGTTCGCCCTGCTCTCCAGGCCGGACGTGTTGTCTGGCGGTTGTAACTCTTGTTCGAGTTCGTGTCCTTCAAGCGTTGAATCTTCAAGGAGGTCGAACGAAGGGGGTTCTTCATAATTTGGTCTGGGCGCTCCTTGACGACGCGTGCTAACGCGTGTTCCTATACCATCCTTTTCGCTCTCCTGGGCGGTTTCCTTTGAGGTAGTCGGGAACGCGTGTGAGACAGGGTTTCGCGATAGTGCGTCGGCGTTCGCGTTTACTCGGCCGGGCTTATAAATGATCTCGTATTGATAGTCGGCGAGCGTAATCTTCCAGCGGGCGAGTCGCGACACCGGGTCTTTTATCGACGAAAGCCACTGAAGCGGTCGATGGTCGGTTACCAAAAAAAATTTTCGTCCATAAATGTACGTGCGGAATTGTTTTACGGCGTAGACTATCGCGAGGCATTCCTTTTCGGTTGTTGAGTAGTTTTCTTGGCAGGGGTTGAGTACCTGCGAGGCATACGCTATTGGCGGATCTTCGCCTATTTTTCCTTGACTTAAAATTGCGCCGACCGCTACGTCGGAGGCGTCAGTTGTAATTATGAATGGTTCATCGTAATTTGGGTATCGTAAAACCGGCTCTTTGCAAAGTGCCTGGCGTAAGTCTTCGAAACTCGCTTGATGACTCTCTGTCCAAAAGAATGGAGTTTTGATGCTGGTTAGCTTCGTGAGTGGCCTAGCGCGTCTAGCCATTTCGGGGATAAAGCGACGATAGTAATTCACAAGTCCCAGGAATTGCTTTACGTTTTTTCTGGTTTTCGGCACGGGGAAGGCAGAGACGGCTTTAATTTTCTCGGGGTTAGGTCTTACTCCGTCCGCGGATATTATGTGCCCCAAGTATATGACCTTGTCCTTAATAAACTTGGCCTTCTCCGTCTGTAGCGTCAAGTTATGCTCACGTAGGCGTTCAAAGAATCTCTCGAGTCGGTCTATGTGCTCCGCGAGCGTGCGCGAGTACACCACCACGTCGTCTAGATACACGAATAACTCTTTACCGATAAGCCCGCTCAACACCCGGTTCATTAAGCGCTGAAAGGTGGCTGGGGCGTTCTTTAACCCGAACGGCATGCGGAGGTATTCGTAATGACCATCGAGGGTGGTAAACGCGGTTTTCGCGCGATCTTCGGGGGCCATAGGGATTTGGTGAAAACCGTTCGCCAAATCGAAAATCGAGAAGAGTTTGGCCCCGCCTAAGCGATCGAGGATATCCGAGATCCGCGGAAGGGGGAAACGGTCGTCTATCGTTTTGGCATTCGTGAATCTAAAATCTGCCACCACCCGCCAGAGTTTCTTTCCATCGGGGGCCGATTTCTTGGGGACCACGTGCAGTGGTGAGTTATGTGGCGATGACGAGGCTGCGATTATTCCCAGTTCTTCGAGATTGCGTGTTTGCCTGGTGATTTCCTCGTCCAGCAACGGGGAGTGCGGGTATTGTCGGGTAAATACCGGCGTGGAATCGGTCATCGGGATAGTGTGCTCTATCGTTGTCGTTCCGCCGAGCGGGTCTCCGGGTACGAAGAACCTGTCTGAATGTCGTGTGGCTAAGTCCTCGATTGCCTGGCGCGGTTCCGGTTCCAGTTCTTCCAGTTTCAGCGTTTCGACTATATGCTTTAATCGTTCTTCGGGGGGTTTCTGTTCGACGCGGTAATCCCCGAGATCTTGATCCTCGTTGGCGTCGAATTCTTCTTCGAAAATAAAGGGGGTACCTATTTCGTCCTCCATGAGACCATCGCGATTTTCGGGGAAGCAGATATTTACTTCGCTCTCATTTAATCTTAGTTCCGGATTCTCCATTAGGTGCGCACGAAATTTCTCATGGCTCCTTTTGCATCCCTCTAGCGTATTTTCTAGTTCTTTTGCATTAGAGAAGATTATGGGGTTGATCGGGCGGTTCGCCGTTACCATCGTGCGTTGGTGGTAAGATATTATGGCTTTCTCCTGAAGCAGGTACGGGCTCCCGACTAGGCCCGCAACCCCTTCAGGTAAATATGGCATGCTTATGACGTGGAATAGAGCCCAGTTGCCGTTGATTTTCAGGCGAGTCGTCCCCATGGTCATAACCTTTCCGTTCAAACCGCCGACTTCTATGGGGTCTCTACTTAAGACGGGGGCCTCCGAGCTCGCGGACCGTATTTCGAGCAGATTTAGCGCGGAGCCTGTGTCGACGATGAATTCTCCCTCACCGTTTTCCAGCTGTTCGGCCTTGACCCGGATGCGGGGGGAATCTGCGCGTCCGAGGACCGTCGCGGGTTCGGACTTCCCCGGGGGAATCTCGGTGATCCTGGGGCCAGCGAGAAGGACGCGCCCGCCTCGTCCCGATTGGACGAGCGGGCGCGCTGGTAGTTTAAATGTTCGCGATTTTCAAAAAATGTGTCGCGATTTCTTGATCTTCGCGGTACGCGAGTTTCGTATCCTTCCGGTTCGTGAGGCTCGTATAATCTTCGTTCGCGGGGCTCATACGTCATAAGTTCGCGAGATCGCGACTGCCTATCGTATCGCGGTCTCTCCCGTTGGGGTCTCCGCTGTGGAACGGGCTGTCTGCTCCCGTCGTACAACGGCCGTTCGCCCTGCCTTGTCAGCAAGGTCGTCCGCCGGCGCGGCGGTGTTGGGTCGCGATAATACGCGACGGCGCGATCTTCCGGGTCGCGGTAATACGGCTCGCGATGATACTCCTCGTCAAAATCTTCGTCTCGATAGCGAGGGGAGCTATAGGCGGAATACGAGGAATGGGGCTCGTCGTATGGGACCTCCTCAATCGGCGGTCTCCACTCGGTCCATTTTCGCTGGGGATCGTATGGGGCCGGGGTGCGCGCGCTCCGAGCGTGCCCGTACACATCGTCGCGAGGCAAGCCGGATTTTTCTAGTTCTCGCCTTTGGATGTACAACGCTAAATCGAGCGCGTCGTCCAACGTTTCTGGATTTCGTAGCGCTACCCTAGTCGAGATTCTTTGGGGTAATCCCGCGATAAACGAGGAGCGTGCCAATCGATCAATGTCCCTCAGGGTCTTTTCGTTATTAGTCCCGACCATTTCTTTTGCCCTTAAGGTCACCTGTCGGTGCAGGCGGACTACACGGTGAATAAAGTCAATTATACGTTCTCGCGGTCGCATGCTTATATCCTCCAGGGCTGTCCGGAGCTCCTCATAATTACGACACGGAGCGTAGCGGGTCCGTAAGAGGGAGAGCAGTTCGGCCACGCTATTACAATCTCTCCCTTCGACATAGAATCTAACTGGCTCATCTAACTTGAATATGAGGCCGTCTAGGAACCTATCCTCCTGACCTGACGGTATACGTTTCGTGGCGCGCTGTATCGCGGCAGCGAAGTCCTCCAAAGTTACTAAGTCAGGGTCGAACCGGGGGACGCTGTCTAGCTCCCGATCCGTTTTTTCTTCGTCGGCTCGAGATTGCCATATGTCCATTCTGGACGATTCCGTGTCGTTCGTTCGCATGCCGAAGGATACTTCACCGCCCTGAGGCGGCGGGGGAGGAGGTATAGCCGGAAGGGCTGCAGTAGAGGATCGTGCGGTAGAGGATAATCCCGAAGTCGGGGACCTCAAAACACCACCTGGCATTGTTATGCAATGCTCAGCAAGAGACTTTGAGTGGTAGGAAGCGTAGTCAAGTTACGAGCAGATAAAATTGCGGCAGGTCGCGATTATACGCGACGGCGCGATCTCTTAAAAGGAAATGATTAGAAGAATCAAATCCCACTTCTGACACCAGTTTGTTACGTCCTGAAGGGACAGCCTGTAAATCACCCCGAGCGGCTGGAGTGACTTACCGGGTTCTTGCTCTGTCAAAGGGCTAAGGCCCACCTTGACTATACTTACCGGGGGTAGAAAGGAAGAAAGGGGTTGAAATAATAAAGTAGGAAGGATATAAGGGGAAACGAGAAATAAATATATTGTTACAAGATTAGCTTATCCTACCTCGAGACAGCGCTTCGTCTCGGCTGTCGCTCGCTGTGTCGCGCGGCACGCTTGCCGTCTCGCGTTTCGGACGCTCGCCGTGTCGCTGACCCAAGGGTAGGTCGTGGTCGCTCGTTCGTCGCTCGGGTGTCGGCGGCCTGATGCCCGTCGTACCGCACTGACTCTATCCGTCGTATCTCGTCGCGGTCCTACGTCGGTCACGATTTACACTCGAGGGCACTCCCGGCTAGGCCGTTTCCTGTATGTCGGATGGAGTTACCCTTTTCGCGAATTACTATCGACCGATCGCGCTTCGCGGAATCTACGCGGAGACGTGGTTACGGTATCTAGACGGTCCTCTGATCCGTCGCGACTCCCTAGCTCGAGCTCTCGAATACGAATGAATGCTATCGAGTCCGCGGTTGAGGACCGCGCCTCGTCTTTTCGAAATCAATCGGGGGGAGAAATCGCCCCGTCGGCACCTGGCGGTCGCTGCCTCCTGTTGGGAAATATCGGGGCCCGGGTCGTCAACGGTCACGTTGCGCTTACGACGAACCTCCGCGGTTCGTCGACCTGCCCGACACGCGCGAGGCGATTCCGCTGAATCGCCGATTCGGAGGAAAGCGACGCGAGGACAGTGAGCACGGGATGGACCAGAAGGGCCCATGTAACAATTTCATTTTTCTTATTCTTTTTATAGTTAGTGAGTTTTAAAATATATATTTCATTTTTTCTATACTTTTTAATACTTTATAGTTCGTGTGTTAGTGTGTAAACTAAAATATATTCCATTTTTTATACTCTTCATAGTTCGTGTTACTTTTTTTTTTAAATTTTGCGTGCTAGTGTGTTCAGTGGGACAGGGAGCTTCCAATACATTCCAAATGACTTCCATCATCGGTAAGTACGAGTAACATGTCATACTACAATATTCAGTATTAAGGGGTTACACCACCTTGGCGCTCGGAAAAATAGGTATAAAAATAAACTTTTTTTTACGCTGCCATTAAGTATATAAAATGATCTTTATTTTACACATATATGTAGTAGTTTTATGAACAATTTACAATATTAACGATTAAAAAAAAATAAAAAATGGCGGAGATATAAGTCGATAAGTAGGACCCTCTTTTGAAAATCCTTGCTGATGGTGTACTTGATTTCTCTGTTAGGCATCGTCTAAAACATAAAAAATAAATTTTTTCTTATTTAAAACGGTAATAGCTAAAATGCGACGTAGGATTTTTGTGATTGGGTGCCATGTTCGAAAGTTATAAATTTTTTAAACTTAAAATTTCGATGCAAATTCGAGTTTTTTTTTCAAACAGCTGTCATTTCTACTAATTTTTTTTTAAACATTTTTCCCTATGTCACATTTTAGCTATTACCCTTTTAAATAAGAAAAAAATTATATTTTATGTTTGAGACGATGCCTAACAGAGAAATCAAGTACACCATCAGCAAGGATTTTCACAAGAGGGTCCTACTTATCGGCTTATATCTCCGCCATTTTTATTTTTTTTAATCGTTTGTTGCGAGGTTGCCGGGGCTGAGGTTCTCTCTGAGAATCTCGTCGGTTGCCGTGGGCTGTCCTCGGAAGGGTCGTCCTCCGGGCTCCGATAATTCGGGTGTAGATGCCGGGAACGGGGATTCGGGTTTGAACCGAAGGTAGTGGATGCTTGGCCGGTTTAAGAGTTAGAACTCACCGTAGAGTGAATAAGGATTTATTGAGCCTGAACTGACACTGGCGCGGCGATCAAGGTAGTGATCGCTAATCGATTCGAAAAATGAGAGCCCGCGCCCCGTTTTGGGCGGTGATTATATATGGTCGGTTTGGGTCGTGGCGGGGGCCTAATGGTCGCCGTCCGATGACCCGTGGCTGCGCAACGTTCGTTGACCGTTGCGTCGTTTGCGGATTCCTTAGCATTGATGCACATCTTGCTGGCTCGGTGCTATTCGGTGGTTGTTTCACAACATCCTCCCCCCCTTGAAAGAAGGGTGGCTGTATCGGGATAATTTTGTCCTATTTCTATGGCTCAGCGTCAGTTCGTTACATAGGTTTTCCCGATTATAATGTTTTATACAATCGTTTCTTATTTTAATTTAGTTGTACATTAAGTTCTGATCGTGTCACTTTCGGTTCTGGTACGGTATATATGGCTTGGGCCTCGCGTTTCGTTGGTTTTTTCCGATAGTTTACGAAGTATATTATTACTGCCAGTACTATTACTATTACAATTAATATTGTTGTGGCACTCGGGTACAATATGTGCCATATTGGTATGCTTACATGTTTTGTTTCCGCAGGTAGTTCGTTCTTGATTTCGTTAAGTTGTCTGTACAATTGTGAAAATTCCGATGGGTCTTTTATTATTCTATAGAGTTCGACATGTGTGAGGGGTTTTGTTCGTGTACTGTTAACCAACCCTGCTATATTTGGGTCTGCGGTTATGTTGTAGAGGGGTGATGTTTTTATTATAAGGTTTTGTTCATATAATGTTTTTTGGTTTCCCAATAGTACCTCTTTACCGGTTACTTTACAATTGTCTTTTAGTGTGATAGTTCCCGAATGTGTGAGCGTTGTTTTGAATGTTTTGCTATTTGTACATTGGATTGTAATTGTTTCTGGTTCATGGGTCGCGTAGATCCATGTCGCTGGTTGTGCCGTGGCGATCCATAAGCTATTGTTCGCTGTTAAATACTTTACTTCGCAGTTTTCGGGGGATTTGTCCGTTGGTTGTAACCATAAAGTAACCTCGCACTCGCGTGTTTCCGTTAGTTTATGTACGACCATCGGCTGTTCGCAGTAATATTGAGATGCTAATTTTTTACATTTTTGCAATTCTTGTTCGCTCGCGATTATGTATTGGTCGTCGTCTGCGTCGAGTATCATGATCGGCGAATGTGTGACTAACAATGCATATATATTATCGCGTACATGTATTGGGACCGGTGTTGCTTCTATTACACTGTATGTCTGGGAGGATATGAGTGGTATTTTGATTATAGTAACGAGTGTTTGTCTTTCATAGTACGCTACGACTGATGCTAAACGCTCGATTAAGTGCGCGTTCTCTAACGTAGGTGCTATGGGGAATGCGAAACCGTCTGGTAACCGTGCTACCGCTGTCTGTAGTAATTTTGCTATCTCCGTGTTTGATAATACGCTTGGGTCTATGC
Organism: Andrena praecox; assembly: GCA_963932275.1. Taxonomy (NCBI): domain Eukaryota; kingdom Metazoa; phylum Arthropoda; class Insecta; order Hymenoptera; family Andrenidae; genus Andrena; species Andrena praecox. The sequence goes on from OZ010729.1 coordinate 27,766,461, forward strand.
TCCCGCTCTTTAGCTGACTACAGTATTGTTTTACGTCCCTTACGTCATCCGTTAGGTCGACTAACAGCGAGTTCAATGTCGCGAAGTGGTCCACTAGGTCAGTACGTATTTTCTGCCGAGTAAACTCCGTCTCGACTTGCACTCGCAGCTGTCTCGTCTGTTTTGCTAGTATCTTTTCGTTGTCCTGTATCGTCTGTTCAATGTCGTGTAAATGATGTAAGGTATTGTTTGTAAGTTGTATCTGTCGTTTTATTGTTGTCTGTAACGCGTCTTGTTTACTATCTACTTCCGCGAAGTGTGCGTTTATTTCTTCCGCGTCGCTCGCGTCCATTGTTCCGAACAGTGTTTTGGCTATCGAGCCTATCCCGTTTATTAATCCTCTTCGTTTGTTTTGCGTATATGACGGTATTTCGTAAATGTGTTGAATTTGTCTGTTTAATTTTTCTGTTCGTCTTACCAAAATACCAAGGTAGTTTTGGCAGGTTGATTTTAACTCTAGTATGTAAGCTGGTAAGTTGCATAGTGTTTTTACTTCCTTGATGTATGGTTTCAATTGTTCATACCTTCGTATCAGTGGTTCCGTGTCTAATCGTGTCACGATCTTCCACGTATTGGTTGCCAGGTGTAAGTCGCCGATGTGGGTAAAGTGGATTCCCGCGCTATGTTTCGTGGGTTCGATTATGTACGGTGGTGTGTCGCTAGCGGGCGCCGTCTGTGAATTTAGGCCCTGCAGCGCGATGCACCTGTAACATGGGAGGTCGGATCTATCCCTTCCTAATTTCTTTTTTGCGCGCCTACATATAACGTCGCTCCGCGATTTTTTCCCATTATTACTTGTGTTATCAGTTATCTGTCCATTGAAAGCAGTCATCATGTATCCGGACACACTGTGCGCCGTAAGTATCGTTATTGCCTTTACTGTTTCTTTCTTTCTGTGTCTAATATGTGTGTCACTATAGTGTTCTAATGCTATTTTCTTTTCGTTTTTATTTTTATTAGTGGTGGTCGGCGAACGGAATACTGGGATATGTGCCTGACCACCTAATGGTACAGGTACGTCTACAGCGCTCGTTGCGTCGCGCTCTTTTCGACGTACTGTGGGAGGAAGGCTTTCCCCAGTGGTCCCGTAGCTGTGACGTTTTCGATCCGCGTCGCCTCTTTGGGTTTGACCCTTCGGAAGTGGAAGTAAGTATTTGATTCATTGTTTTCCTCTTATCTTGTTCTGTGCTGGTTTACCACTTTCCTAATCGTCGTTGTTTCTTTTTTTTTTTTTTTTGTTATAGGAGGAGGACTGGGGGCAGCACGCCATTTGATTTTTCCTTCTTTTTTCAATTTTGTTTGGTTATAATATGAGTTTGTAACTCTTGTGCTTTTTGAATATATTTTGGTTTTACCCAATTTTTGTGTTTCCCCAATTATTTTCCTTCATTTCCGTTCCTCTGTCCCGCCCGTAGCGTTTAAGGTTTTTATTCTACGAAGTGCTTTATTCGATTTACGTGGACGGTTAACGTCCTTCTACCCTTTTTTATCGTGACGTTTACTTTTGACTTTTTATCTATTATTACGTATGGTCCTTCCCATTTAGAATCTAGCTTCTTCGAACTTCCCCGCCTCACGGGCTCGTCGTATAGTAGTACTTTATCGCCTATCCTGAATTGGATTTCCTTCGTTTTTTTGTCGTACGTAGTTTTTGAGCGTTGTTTCGCGTCTAATAGCTTTGCTCGCGCTACTTCATTCGATGTCCTTAGCCGTTCTCTGGCCTCTTGCGCGTAATCGTCGTAGTTATAGGTAGGATTAGGCGTGATTTTTAGTGCGGTCGGTAATTCCGCTTTCTGACCGTAGACCAATTCGTGGGGAGTGTAGCCAGTCGCTGTATGTGGGGTTGTATTGTAAGTAAACATTGCGTAGGGTAACCATTTATCCCAATCAGAATGGTCTCTGTCTATGTAGTGTCTCAAATATTCTACCAGCGTCCTGTGAGACCTTTCGAGAGCTCCGTTCGATTCGGGGTGATACGCTGTTGTCTGTATTTTCGTGATTTTTAATAGTTTACAGGTATTTTTGAACATTTCTCCGACAAAATTTGCTCCCTGATCGGTTAGTATTTTGTCCGGTATTCCGTGCTCGCAAATTATTTTTGTTACGAACGCTTTTGCTATCGTTCTTGCTTCTTGGTCAGGGATGGGTATTGCTTTACTAAATTTCGTGAGGTGATCCTGGAATGTTAGGATGTATCTATTTCCTAGCTCCGTCACTGTGAGTGGTCCTACAATATCCAGTGCGCCCTTTTCGAATGGTCTCGTAGGCGTGTCGGATATCACCATTGGTGCCTTGGTTCTTTTGCTGGCTTTATTCTTTTGGCACCATGCGCATTTTTGGATGTACTCCTCTATGTCTTTATCCATTCCTGTCCATCTATATTTTTGTTTTATTCTTTGCGCTGTGCGCTGAATTCCTTGATGTCCGCCTAGGGGTGCTAGATGGTACTCATACAGTATTTGTTGTCTGTCCTTTTCGGATTCTACTTCCATTACGCTTGTTTCTTGTTTTGCGTTTCCCCCGTTTTTTTCTTGTTGGTTCTGAATCACATTCACGTTTCTACTCAGCGCGTCTGCATTTGTGTTGGCTTTTCCGGCCTTATGTATTATCTCGTAGTCGTGCTCCGCTAGCTGTATTCGCCAGCGAGTCAACCTTGATCCGGGGTCTTGTACCTTGAATAGCCATACTAATGCTTTGTGATCCGTTACCACCTTGAAGTGTGTTCCGTACACATATGGTCGAAATTGTTTTGTTGCCCAGACGATCGCGAGTAATTCTTTTTCTGTTGTGTTATAATTCCTTTCTGCTTTGTTTAATACCCTACTTGCGTATGCTATCGGTCTGTCTTCTCCTATCTTTCCTTGTGACAGTATTGCGCCTACCGCTACGTCCGATGCGTCGGTTGTGATTATGAATTCTTTTGAAAAATCTGGGTATGCTAATACTGGTGCTGTAATTAAGCAGTTCTTCAGCGTCTCGAACGCGTATTGCTGTTCGGTTGACCAGACAAATTCCGTTTTGTCGCTTGTTAGATTGGATAAGGGTTTCGCTATTTTTGAATATTGTGGAATGAATCTTCGGTAGTATCCTGCCAAGCCTAAGAAGGATTGTAATTCTTTTAATTTCGTAGGTACGGGGTACTGTTCCACCGCTCTTGTTTTCTCCGGATCCGGCTTTATGCCTTCGGGCGTTATTATGTGTCCCAAAAATCCTACTTCCTTACATAGGAACGAGCATTTTTCCGGTTGCAGTTTCAAGTTGTACTCTCGTAGTTTTCTCATCACCCTTCGCAATCGTGCATTATGTTCCTTTAAGGTCGCCCCGTGTATCACTATGTCATCCAGGTAGACGAAACAGTCTAGTCCTTGTAGTCCCATGAGTACGGTGTTCATCAACCTTAGGAACGTTGCCGGTGCGTTTTTTAATCCAAAAGGCATTCGATTGAACTCGTAATGTCCTTGCGGGGTTGAGAATGCTGTTTTGTGTTTGTCTCTGTCGTCCATGGGTATCTGGTGATACCCCGACGCGAGATCTAGCGTGGTGAAATACTGCGCTTTCCCTAACTGGTCAAGTATCTCGGTGATATTTGGCAGTGGGTATGAATCACCTATTGTGATTTCGTTTAGTTTTCTGAAATCTAAAACTACGCGCTTTTTCACGTTTCCTTCTGCATCTGGTTTTTTCGGTACGACTAACATTGGCGCGTTGTACGGACTGGCGCTGAATTGTATGACCTCGTCCTCTAGCATTTGGTTAACTTGTGTTTGCACTTCACGCTTATGCGTTTCTGGCAACCTGTATGGTTTGACATTGCAGGACATCTGTCCCTCCTTGATGGGTATTCGATGCGTGGTCGCGTTAGTGGTCGTCAAACGATCTCCGGCTAAATGGAAAATATCGCAAAATTCTCGACCGATTTCTTCCATACTACTTTTTTCTTCGCCGTTTAAGTGGCTTAATTTCATCATTTCTAAAACTCTGTTCACGCGAGTCGTCAGCGATTCCTTGGCCACGGTGGCGCGGAATGCCGCGACAGCGGAATGCACCTTCGTTGTCACGTTGTCCGGCACCTCGGTTAATTCTATGTGTGGCCGTGTCAACGTGCGCGGGTCGTTTGTTAGGTTGATTATGCAAGCTATTCCCTTTCCGTGGGCCGGTTTTATTAAGCACTCGCCCAGGAATATTCCTTCTTCTAATTCTCGTTTTTCTACTATTCCTTCCTTTTCTCCGTCTACGTCGATTTCCACTATGGTTTGTGCGCGCGGGGGAACTGTAATTTTATTTTGGGCCTGGAGGGTTTTCCAGGGCTGACCTCCTATCGAGAGGGTTCGAGTTTTGTAGTCGATTCCTGCCTTGTGGTGTTTGAGGAAATCTACCCCCATTATCCCTTGGGAGTCCCTTAGCGTTTGCTCTTCGACTACATATAACGGATGTTTAATCTCTTGGTCCCCAAGTGGAAAGGTGGCTTCTACCTTTCCCAACGTGTTTATTGGGTCTCCGGACAGGGCTACTAATTGCAGTTCGCTTTCCTTTATCTCTACGTCGTCGCGGACGCATGGTTTGGTTATTACCGACACTTCGGCTCCTGAATCTACCAACATCCTGACGGCATTAACCTTTGTTTCCTTGATATCCACCTGAATTTCGTCTGCGACGTAATCGGGTGTTTCGTCCGCTCGTGTCCGTATTTTCGCTATTCGCTTAGGTTTCCGGTTTTCTTCACGGTTATCGCGTTGCTCGTTAGAGGGGAAAGAGAGGTTCGGGCCTCTCGATTGCGGATATGCTGCGTTAGCATTGTACGGTCTCCGTCCTTGCTCACGTGCCCTGTCACTAGAGTATGGCGGGCGTTGTCCACCTTGCGTCTCAGGTGTCCCTCGCGGCGGGTATCGCGCGACTTCGTTTATTCTTTTTCTATTTCCTGTTTCTGGATAGGTCTTGAACGAACCATCTCCGTTACCTTGATTATTTTTCCAACATTCTTTAGTTAGGTGCCCCGATCTCTTGCATGTATAACAGTATCGCGAAGCTCCACTGTTCGCGGAATTCGCGCCGCGGTTAGTCGCTGACGCTGTGAATCGTTTCTTCGTCGAGCGCTCTTCTTCTATCGCTAATGATATCGCTTCTTGTAAATCGGCTGACCGTCGTGCTTTGACCAGAATTTTCAGGTCGTCGCGAAGGCCTTCTTGGAAAAGTGTGTGCGCTAGCCTCTTAAATATTTTAATTGCCGCTGTTTTTTCTACTGGCGTATCCTTTTCGTCTAGCCCTACTTCAATTAGTTCGTTGAGTAATTTGGCTAATCGGCTACCGTAGGAATGGGCATCTTCATGCGTTCCTTGGGTGCATTTCAAAAGTTCCATTAATACGACCGCGGACGTACGCGCTGGTTTGTAAATTGAGGTTAACACGTCTTCCAGCTCCTGGAACGTCCGTATGTCCCTAGTCCGTACTTCTAATCGCGCTGTCCCGATTAATCGAGTCGTCTTTATTCCATTTAGAATCTGGGCTCGATGTTCCGGTGTTTTATATGATCTCAACACGTATTTGGCAGTGTCGAGGAAGTCGACTATGTCCTTGGAATTTTTTCCGTCGAACTTGGGTATCATTTTCAATGCGCTAAAAACTCGTCGTTCGTCCAATTCTATTGGATCGTCGGGCGGTTCTTCTATATCGAATGTGGGGGGTACGAAAAGGCTAGATCGTCTAGGCTCATCGTTTAATTCTTCTAGTTCGTCATTGAAATGTACCGCGGTTCTGTCCCCTGGGCCTTCTCCTGGCGGAGGTGTTTCCAGCGCTAATCGCAGCCTATCGATTTCTTCTTCTACTTCTCCGGGCATAACCCGTATTTCGTCTTCTGTTCTCCGTCTTTGTCTCGTAGCGTCGGTTCTCGGTACGTCAATCAGTTTTTGTATAGATTCCTGCAGTAGTTGTAATGTGTGTTCGATCGCGGGCATTCTACCTACAGTTTGCTCTATTGCCGCGATCCTAGCTTCGGAACTCGCATTTCCCGTATTAGTTTCCACTCTCGAGGTCTCTATTCCGGCTATGCCTTCTCCCGAGGGTCCTCCCGACGGTCGCCCTACTGGTGATCTCTGCATGTTGCTTACTGGTCTATCGGACAACCTGAATACTTCGCTATCGTATGAGGTGTACGCAAACCCGCTTGTTTCTGTGCAGGTCTCGTCAAAAGTGTCTGTCACTATGGGGGGAAGTAAACTCGGATCTAATTCCTTGAAAGGGAAAGGTCGTTCCCAGACTATGTGTCCGTCGGTATCTAGTGACCTTTGTAGGATCTCAGCTATCGAACTATCGTGCCCTAGTGGCTGATTCGGACCGGCTACCGCGCTCTCGTTGAGTTCGATGATCGCATCGACCGCCGCCGCGTACTCTTCGTCGCTGGGTGCGTTCGCGGGTACGCTTCGTCTCCTGCGCGGGGAGCCTATGTGACTTAGGTCCGGTACTACGATTTCGCGTCTTTCTGTTACGCCTAGATTTCGCTCGAGGTTAGCTCCTAAAGATATCGCTCGGCGCATGGAAAAAAATTTTTCGCCGTGATGCTCGGCTTAGGTATTAAATTTCGCACTTACAATACGAGTAGTATCGGATGCATCGTAGTTGTCGTTAAGTGGTCGTTGGCGTCCTCTCTTGGCCGTTGACAGCACTGTCAGTTGATCTACGGCCTTACTGGTAAGTCGGTACTGGCCGTGGTAGATCTGCGTTGCTCCAGTCGGTCGGCTCACCTGGTCCTCTACGTTGGCTGGATCCCACCGCTGCCACCAATTTTGTTGCGAGGTTGCCGGGGTTGAGGTTCTCTCTGAGAATCTCGTCGGTTGCCGTGGGTTGTCCTCGGAAGGGTCGTCCTCCGGGCTCCGATAATTCGGGTGTAGATGCCGGGAACGGGGATTCGGGTTTGAACCGAAGGTAGTGGATGCTTGGCCGGTTTAAGAGTTAGAACTCACCGTAGAGTGAATAAGGATTTATTGAGCCTGAACTGACACTGGCGCGGCGATCAAGGTAGTGATCGCTAATCGATTCGAAAAATGAGAGCCCGCGCCCCGTTTTGGGCGGTGATTATATATGGTCGGTTTGGGTCGTGGCGGGGGCCTAATGGTCGCCGTCCGATGACCCGTGGCTGCGCAACGTTCGTTGACCGTTGCGTCGTTTGCGGATTCCTTAGCATTGATGCACATCTTGCTGGCTCGGTGCTATTCGGTGGTTGTTTCACAACACGTTAATATTGTAAATTGTTCATAAAACTACTATATATATGTGTAAAATAAAGATCAATTTATATACTTAAAGGCAGCGTAAAAAAAAAAGTTTATTTTCATACCTATTTTTCCGAGCGCCAAGGTGGTGTAACCCCTTAAGTGCAGTGTAATTTATTTAATAAATTCTCAATTATATTTTAGTTACAAAATGGTAAAAAAATATTCGATTGTCGAATTCGCCGATGGTGTGCAGGTGATTCCATCCTGTTGAATGAATCAAAATAGAAGTGAAAGTGCTTGGCCGGGATATATATAGAATTTGTGCAAACTCAACAAAGTCATAATTCAAGCAGATCTACCAGGAATGAATGATGCCCACCATCAGTGGGATAAATGCACAATTATTAAGTGGTTTGGATCAGCAGGTAATTTTTTTTCATTAAAGCATTATTTCTATTAATTGAGCCTCAATATTGTGGCACTGGATTATCGGGCGCTGTCTGCCTGATGAGAGGGAGAGAGAGAGAAAGATACAGCGAAGAAGACGTTTGCGAGGTTGTTCGCATTTAGCCGTTAAGTAGTCGATGTACGAATGCGAGAGCGACCAGGCAAGTCGTGTGAAAAATAAAAGTGCAGATTTCATGTTTAGTACGGAGAGTCTCAATTACTACAATTTATATAACTTAATGTGTTACGTATTAATGAATTATTTGTGTCAGATACATATAACCGGGCGGTGGAACAGCGGGCCAAGGCGGTGGACACCTTCACCATTCTCGACTCAGACGTGGTTGAGGAAGAAGGTCGAAGAAACGAAAATAAAGAACGGAGAAGGAAACGTGGTCACGGTGTTGACATGCCGACCGCCGAAGCGCCATTGCCCAAAAAGAAGAAGAAGAAAAGCAAAAATTGTGGTAACTCGGAAGTGGATGCGGAGAACGGTATTTTTATATTATTCATTCATTATTTATTATGTAAACAAAAATGAAGTAATATTCAGGCTACAGTATTGTCTCGTTACGGGCTTGATTTGGTGTACACGATGTGGATTTTTCGCTATCCCCACCACTTCTGTCTCACTCTTGTCCGCCCAAGGCGAGAGCAAGAGGCACTGAAAACGAGCGAGAACGGTACGAGACAGACGACGGGTTGATGTTTTGTCTCGCTCCCTCCTTCTGACGCCTGACACTCCGTCCTTTGCGCTCGCACCCGTCGCGCACGCAAAGCGTTTCATCTCGCTCCTCCCTTCAGCCAGAAAGAAGCGAGAAACGAACACTCGAAATTAGGGCTCCGTTTACGATACGGGCTCACCGCCGGTCCCGACCAGCGAGCCGCTAACGAGAAAATACTGTATCCCAAAATTGCGGGACTCCACGTAACATGCTATATCCTTATGCAAACAGGTAGCGAAAAGTCCTTTACCGTACGCTGCCGCGCGTTCGCCTGACTCGTGCGGGCCGCCAGTTGTACCGCTAATATTAAACTGTTAGGGCGGAATTTTCAGTCGTTGCTTATTCTTAAGCAAATGCTTAAGCATTCGGCACCCTTTATTAGATACTAGGTTAGTAGAGGATGCCGCATGCTTAAGCATTTGCTTAAGAATAAGTAGCGACTGAAGATACCGCCCTTAATATCTGGAGAAGGAAGCCCCAGATCCGAAAACGTTAAAGAACTTTTCGATGTGTCTTTGCATCAAGATATTATTCTTATTAGTATCTCTTCTCTACATATATAAAGCGGAAAGTATTATTGTGTCTACAACGGGTAAACTCGGAAACTACTTGACCAATTCTCCTGCGGTTTTCACAGATGTGTAGAGACAACATTTTGGAAAGTTTTAGGCTATCTATCATCTCGATATTACTAAATGGGACTGAGTAATAAGCAAAATAGTGAAGCGAGGCAGATAAATCTTACGTGGCGTCCACCGCGGTGCGCGCAAGAGATGCGCGTACGGTTCCCCGCACGGTGCACAGTGTTCGATGAGTATAGGTGAAATGGTAAAAAATTAATAACTTCTCTCTGGAGTAAAATTTTTGAAAATTAATTTCATATTTATGTATAAAAGGACTATTTTTATAAATCTTTGATGTTATAAGTTTTTTTTTTAAATTTCAATGCATGTAAGGTAAGTGCGGGTAATAAGGCCCATCGGGTAATATTGCTTTCATTATATATTATACAAAATATCATAGTTTATAGTATAATGTTCATAGATTTCTATAAAAAAAGAGTTTTCAAAAGTATGTATAATTTTTTTATTAAAAATGATGGATCCTTAAGAGGGCCTTATTACCCGCACTTAAGGTAAATGTCCCAATACCTGGACATTTAAGGTACGGCGGAAACACGTTTCAGAATTGTTCAGTTATACAAGTCGATATATATATAAACGATTTTACAATTGCATGGGTCACCGTGTGTACTTTATCATTAAAAAAAAAAAACCATTATTGGATTGAATAATTTTGTAAAATATTGAAAATTCGTAGTCCTTACAATGGCCAAAACCTGGACAGCTGAACTAGTATGTCCCGGTGTCCCGATTTTACGGTCCCAAAACCTGGACAGCTTAACTAATATGTCCTGGTGTCCCAATTTAACTATCCCATTACATAGACACATGATAAAAGATCAGCAATTTCTTCTATATAAGTAATTTATGGAAATCAGTAAATGAAATTGTGTAAAATAGATTATCGAATGACTAATTTTAAGGTTATATGTCAAAAAAATCTTTCAAATTAAATATTATCGTTAAAACAAGATAAAAAAGGGGAAGTATACTTACAGAAGGATAAGTACAATACAAAGTAATAAGTACTACAGTCCTAAATAACTATTGTATTATTCCGTCAACAATAACGCGTAAGATAAGTCGCAGTTTGGATAGATGGTCTGCGTGGTCAGGTTTCGGGCCGTTCCGGGATTTCACTGTACCGATAGATAGACACGCGAATAAAAAACTAATACGACCATAAATTTTAATAATTCAATCAGAAAATAATACTACAAAGCAACATTTTCCTAAAAATGTATTAGTTGTACCAATATACTAAACATTATTAATAATATTCGCTTAAGAAAAAGTAGAGACTGTTTAGCAAATCAGCTAACGGCAATACTAAAATGGTGTAAACCGGTCAGTTCAAGAAAATTTATTTTTATTACGAGTGTTACGAGTTTACTAAGAAAAATATGTATATAAATATTCATTTGTTATCACATAATTTCGGCAAAATCTTTCCTTTTTACCTTGGAGGATTTTTTTCTGTGTAGTGAGACCACGGGATCTGAACTTATAATAAGGAAATTAATCAAGTCTTTATTGGTATTCTTTCTGGACGATTTTCTGGTATGGTGTTCTCTAATATATCTTATATTTTTATGTGCAGCTTCTAAAGCCTCTTCTGACAGTTGCCCTATTGGAATTTGATGGTGTGATATAATATCACTCCCGTGAATTAGTAATTTGTACATACTGACTGGCATATAATACCAGCCATAGTGCGATAAATTTAATAATTTTGCCTGTTCTGTTTAGTTGTTTCCATGCAGTAATATTTATTTTCAATCCACTTGAAACTACTCTTAAAATTAATCCAATTTTGCATATTAAGTCTTCATTTATTCCTGTTATTGTTGAAGTCATTTGAGGGTTTTTTGAAAACGTCTTAATAATGATTTTTACTTTTTTCTGTGGCAAATTCGGGCAGCTGAAATTGACGGGAATATAAAGCTTAATGTCCCCTAACTTTATATAAAAAAAATCACGGAGGTACTTTTTGGTACTGTAGCCTTTGGGATTGTCAGGAACAAGGATATATTCTGTACAGACAAAATTTATTCGGATCAGGAAGGAATACATGGTTTGGTAGGACGGGGCTACAAATTTCGAAAGGCAGACTTTATGTCTCGTTGAGTTTTACAATTTCAAAATTCTATTGTGCAGACGGCACTTGGCTTTATTCTAATGAGGCGTCCAGGAGTTACTCTGTACTCTCCCGTTCGGTTGGCGTCCAGGTATTATCGCCGAACTCCCCATACCGAACGGGCGTCCAGGAATATTCTCCCGTACTCTCCTCTCTCAACGATCGGGTATTTAAGAAAGGGGCTTTGTACTTTCGTGACTCTACTCTACTGAGGCGTCCAGGAGTTACTCTGTACTCTCCCGTTCGGTTGGCGTCCAGGTATTGTCGCCGAACTCTCCATACCGAACAGGCGTCCAGGAATAATCTCCCGTACTCTCCTCTCTATTCTACTGAGGCGTCCAGGAGTTTCATCTGTACTCTCCCGTTCGGTTGGCGTCCAGGTATTATCGCCGAACTCTCCATACCGAACGGGCGTCCAGAAATATTCTCCCGTACTCTCCTCTTTCTAATGAGATGCTCTGTACTCTCTCGACCGATGGGCGTCCAGGTATTATCGCCGTACTCTCCACATCGGTCGAGCGTCCAGGAACAGACTCTAGTGTGAATCCCTCCAGCAGGCGTCCAGGTATTATCGCCGAACTCTCCTGCCGGAGTCCCTAAGCTGTCCGAGAGCGGCCGTGTGTGTACCTCGTCCTCTCTCTCAGATCAGCTAAGAAGAAAAATGCCTTTGCGGGCCTCTAATTTATACCCAATCGTTGCTATCCGCGGCCGCAGAAATCAACAGACGCGTCGTTAAGCGCGGGTCTCGCGAGCCGCGGCTTCCGCGCCCGCACGTCTCTCCTCGCGGGCGGCCTACAAGCGTGTTCGAGAAACGTCTCGATGATCAGGGTTTCTCAAAACTCCTTTTCTGCATGCTACAGTACTCTTTTTAAAAGTCTCCTTGAAGTTGATAAACACTTAACATAACATATTCGAACAAATGGTTAGTATAGTAAAAAACTGACTTGGCAGTTTTGAAGGTGTGACAGTATTAAACACAACTTTTAAAAATCAAATGAAAAGCATAAATATTCCGCCAATGGGACGTGTTTGATAAAATGCACCGAGATTTGGAATAAATTTATAGGGCCATTTTTTACAACAAATTGGCAAATTGAGCAAAAGTTATGGGTAGCATTAAAAACTACGAATCTTTATTAACATTTTAAGATACAAGAATTTGTGGATCGAACACTTCGAATTTTTGACTGTTGTACATTACGTTGAACACTGTGCGGTGTTGGGGATCACACGGTTGCCAGGAGTACAGACCCTTCCACCGCTCCCAACCGCGTTCGTTGTCCGTGCTCCTGGCATGCCCGGAGGAGATGCTTGATGCCTTTTTTGTAAATATTCATAGGTTTTTGTAAATATTCACAGTTATTCATTAGTTGAATAGATGTTTTAAGCAGTTACGTGTTCGTAAATATTATTGCCGTTATTAATACATCATATGGGAAGCCCGGGCAACGCCGGGTACTTTAAGCTAGTTATTGATAAACGGGGATAGGTCCCCATTAGTGTACAAAATTGGTATTACAGTTAAGACGGACAAATCATAAGTTATACAAGTTACTATGAACCGAGTTTATAAAGCTGCTTATATTAACATCGAAAAAGTCCATGCTATCACAATATGTATTAGCTACACTACATATGCGGTTTACTGGGTCAGAGTTGATCAAAGAGGAAATATACCTACTGCTGGGGAAGAAAAGTATGTGTGAATCTAAACGATCTCACAGGAACATAGAAGTTAATCAACTCAAGGAGTTGAGGGCAATTAATAAGACTGTTAATAATCTTAAAAAGGAAAAGCAAGTCGGCCTCAGCTTTACTAAACTCAAGGGATCGCAGGTTCAACCGATTAAGGATTGGGATATAGTCGTGGTCAGTAACTGCCATGCTTTGACCTAGCCTATACGCAGCAAACCTAAGGAAACTATGCTGCACCCTCTCAATGAGTTGTTTGTATTTTAATTAGTAAGGCGATCAAATAGCGGATGCATATTCTAAGTGAGGTCTGACTAGGGCGCAGTACAATAATTTAAAAGTTCGGGTATTAGTAAAGTCAATAGTGCATCGATTAATAAACCCTAGATTTTTTATACGCATCCCTAACAATCCGTTGGTAGTGCGGAGAAAAATTTAAACGCGAAGTGTAGTGGTCTCCCAGGTCACGGATCTCAGAAACTTGTGAGAGAACAACATTAGCGAGCCTGTATTCAACATTAACCGAGGATGCACTCCTCGAAAAACACATAAAATAACGTTCTGCGTAATTCACTACCAAGCCATTTAACTCACACCAATGCTCTAAATTCCATAGGTCACGTTGCAATAAAATACGATCTACAGGGCACAAAATCTGTTTGTAAATCTTTAGATCGTCCGCAAATAGCAAAATTTTGCTATGGCGAATCACTTTAGCTAAGTCATTAATGAATAAGATGAACAGAAAAGGTACCTAGATGCGATCCTTCTGGAACTCCGGAAGTGACATCAAACGGAACCGACTGCGATCCAGCTACACGAACAATCTGTCTCCGATCAACCAAGTAGCTCGAAAGCCAAGAGAGTAAGGGGTCACAAAATCCCATCGACCACAGTTTGGATGATAGAATATTGTGAGCAACAGTGTCAAATGCCTTCTTAAAATCAGTGTATATAGTATCTACCTGGTTGCAACGGTCAAGATTAGTTGTGACATAGTTGCAAAAGATAGATAGATTTGTTGCGGTAGACTGCATAGGCATAAAACCGTGCTGCTCACTGCAAACAATACTCGTAATAAAGGGCTTGATACTGTCAACTACTAAGCTTTCAAATAATTTAGGTATGTTATCTATGATACATATCGGCCTATAATTCCTCACGTTAGCAGAGTCACCAGATTTAAAGACAGGTGTAATTAAGGTAGTCTTCCAAGCAGATGGAAAAATCCCACTAGCCAAAGAGGAGTTGAAAATAATCCATAATGCCCGTGAAAGAGTGAAGCAACATGATTTAAGAAGAATAGATGGGATTTCATCAATGCCTGGACCCTTGGATACTCGTAAATTATTGATTTTGTTAAAAATATCACCGATATTGATGTTGATATTTGAAATTTGAATATTCTGATCGAAGGTGACATCTGGCGAGACCGCGGGGTGAGAAGTATAGACAGAACCGAAGAAGGATACAAATAGATTCGCGATTGATGAGGTATCAGCTGCACTAGTGTTATCTAAGTGCATAACACTTGGTAGATTGCGGGATTTAGGCTGGCTGTTTATGAAACTCCAGAAAGGTTTAATATCATTGCACTCAGCACGCAGTTTAGAGAATAGAAGATAATCGACATAAAGATTGGTGCGTTTATATACATAATATGCTTGCTTTTTACGACGAATAAGATTAACGAGTTGCCAAGTAACTACTTAGGAAACTTAATATTATGTGGCCTGTATTTCGGTACAAAAAGGTCTATCGCATAATAAAGGTGATCATATAGCAGACAGACTGCTTCATCAGGATTTGTATCTTTCAAGATTTCGTCCCAAATAATAGAGTCGAAGTAGTTGCACATTGCGGAGTAATTACCATGTTTAAAATCATACATATGAGAAATATTATTTCCTGATGTTGCATGGTGTGATGGATGCATATAAAATTGCATGTTCAAGGCAGGATAGAATGAATCACATTTGAGCAAAGGATCATCAGATGAGGATATAACAACATCAGTGTTGCTACAGAAAATGAAATCAAGGATAGAGTCTAAGAACTTGCAAACGTGATTCATTTGTACTAAGCCGCAGAGACTGGGGTTGTTCGCCAATTATTCGAGGGATGATGCTACATTTTGGTTGCAACCAGGTCCGAGCAGAGGGACCTGATCACTCCATTCAGCTCGAGGTAGGTTAAAATCTGTTGGAAAAGTCGAGGTACAATGAAGGTGGTGACGCGGGCGGGATATATGCAGCTGTAAAAATAGCTGTTGAAGACATAAAATATATTCTGACATGAAGATGTTCAACATGAGAGATTTCCGCATTAATAACTGAGCTGCGTAACGAATTTTTGACGGCAATAAGAACACCACCCCCTCTCGAGTACGTGCTTGAGAGTGAGGATCTATCAGAACGGTAAACAGTAAATTGAGAGAGACCAAGCTCAGCTATCGAAATACAGGCATGGAGCCTTGTTTCGACAAGAACTATAACGTCATACGACTGGAGCGAACAAGCAATAGATCGACACAAGTCCTGTATCTTAGTCCGAAGATCTATCACGTTTTGATAGTACACTAACAGGGAATAGCCGCGTTTTTTTTTTATTTTGAGAAAGCGATACAATTTTTGGCATACCACGAACATATCTAATTGTCTTAGTGCTATCATTCATCTCACGCAGTTGAGTCCTTAAATTGTCCAAGAAAGCACGCTGTTTTGATGTTTTGTCTTGCGAGATTTTGGCCTGCCCCAGGTATTTATGTTTATTCTTAAGTATAGACAGCGGTGTATCAGGCGATTTAAATGTGACACACACTGGCCTAGGCTTGTCATCGAAGTTTCTCTTGCCAAACCGTCTGATGGTGACGTCGGCATTGTAGGAACCTTGTAACGAGTTAGAACCGGTGGGACGCGGGTCTTCCCCCACCACGCTCAAACTCCGCCCCGACCCGCCACCCGACTCACTGAGGTTGGCGACCGGTACACCCGCGACGAATGTTGCTGGAACTGCGGACAGCGAGGTCACCAGCGACGAGATTGTCGGCGTCCGACCAAACGATTCTGCAGCCACTGCGGCAGGGAAGGTCGCCTCAGCCGCGAATGCGAATGCACCGCGGCTTCGGGAAACGACGCCGGGACCGGCGGAAGAGGCTACGGCCGGTCCCCCCAACCCCAACTGCCACCACCCCGACCTCTGCTCCAACTACAACTTCCCCGGCCGCGACAGAACTAGGCAAAGACAGCCGGCCATTCCTGCCAGTGCAAATCCACGGTCGGTGGTTCCAAGCCCTGGTAGACACCGGAGCGTCACTGTCCTATGTCAACCGGGCAGTGGCAGACTGGTGTCACCAACACGGCAACCCTGGCACCCCCACGGATAGGTGGGCCCAAGTAGCCAACGGAGCCACCGTACCACTGGAGGAAGAACTGGAAATCGCGGCACGCGTGGGACACTGTGTCCTGACCCTCCCGTGTGCGGTCCTCCCTAACCTAACACAGGATGTATTGTTGGGGATAGACGCCCTCCGGGCCCTAGGATTCACGATACAGGTCCGGAGGCATCAATGGACGCCGGCACAGGAGGCCGCCACCATCGAAAAAACGCTCGGCCTGCAAGAGTGTACCCCCGAGCAAGCACGACGACTCGAAGCCTTCCTCGCACAGGAGTTGCCACCCTTCGAGCGGCTGCCGGGGCGGACCCACATGGCAACGCATCGCCTCCGGTTGAAAACCGGTGCAGAGCCAATAAAGCACCGGTACACCCGGCGCAACCCGGCCATACAGGCCATCATCGATGAGGAAGTCACGCGGATGCTTGCGGAGGGAGTAATCGAGCCATCCAATAGCCCACGGAGCTCCTCCGTGGTAATCGTCCGGAAGAAAAATGGCAAGAAGAGGTTTTGCATTGACTTTCGCCGAGTCAACGAGGCCACGGAAAAGGACGCGTACCCACTGCCACAGGTCCAGGCTACACTGGAGAAACTGCGACAAGCCCGATTCATCTCCACCCTGGACCTGGCCAATGGGTACTGGCAAGTGAACCTAGACCCTCAAAGTCGTCCAATCACCGCCTTCACCGTACCGGGACGAGGCCTCTTTCAGTTCCGAGTGATGCCGTTCGGACTACACTCCGCCCCAGCAACTTTCCAACGCCTCCTGGATCAGGTTATCGGCCCCCGGCTAGAACCTAGAGCGTTCGCATACCTCGACGACATCATCGTGCTCGGGGCGACGTTCGAGGAACACCTCGATAACCTGAGGGAGGTACTACAGCGACTGAGGGCGACGGGCCTGAAACTAAATCAGGAAAAATGCCAGTTCTGCCGCCCTAAACTGCAGTACCTGGGGCACACCATCACCAGTGAAGGCGTGGCGACCGACCCCGAAAAGGTACATGCCATCGCCCGGATACCCCCCCCCCCCCAACATCGGTCAAGGAACTACAGCGGTTCCTGGGGATGGTATCCTGGTATCGACGGTACATCCCCAGGTTCGCCGACCTAGCCGCGCCACTAACCCGACTCTGCAGAAAAGACGGAAGTGGAGTTGGGGTCCCAAGGAAACGGCAGCATTTGACGCTCTCCGTCAACAGCTAGCCACCGCCCCCATCCTGACGTGCCCGGACTTCAGCCAGCCGTTCACTCTCCAGACCGACGCGAGTAACGAAGGCCTCGGAGCCGTACTCACGCAGAATATAGGCGGAGAGGAACGTGTAATAGCGTACGCAAGTCGCACGCTCAACCCCGCGGAACGCAACTACTCGGTGACGGAAAAGGAATGTCTCGCGGTAGTGTGGGGCATCCGCAAGATGCGACCATATCTGGAAGGATACCGGTTCACAGTCCTCACCGACCATCAGTCCCTCAAGTGGCTACACACGATGGACAACCCTTCCGGCCGTTTGGCCCGTTGGGGCCTGGAGCTCCAACAATACGATTACGAGCTCCAGTACCGCCGAGGAACCAGCAATGTCGTCGCAGACGCCCTCTCCCGACAGCCAGAGGAAGAATCAAACCCCCTCCCAGAGGAAGTCGACAACGTGGAAACGCCAACCGGGTGCGCCTGGTACGATAAGATGAAGGCCGCCGCCCAGGACGAGCCACATCGCTACCCGGAGTACCGCGTAATAGGAGGGAAGCTATACCGGCACATTTCGGACACCCACGGTCCCCGAGCAGAGGCGGAATGGAGGATGTGCGTTCCCCAACCCCTCCGAGAAGCGGTACTCCTAGAGACGCACGACGCCCCTACCGCGGGCCACCTGGGCGCCCGCAAAACCGCGGCCCGGCTGACACAACAGTACTTCTGGCCCGGAATGGTCCGCGACGCAACCCGGCACGTCCAGCGCTGCCAGAAGTGCCTGGAGTACAAGGTGCTCCAGCAGGCACCCGCAGGAGGCATGCAGACGACACCGGCGGCAAACCCCTGGGACGTGGTGGCGGTCGATCTGGTCGGACCCCTGCCACGGTCAGCAAAAGGTTTCACCATGATGGCCGTGATGCAGGACAAGTTTACCAAGTGGGTCGAGCTCCAACCACTACGACAGGCCACCGCTCCAGCCGTCACCAGGGCCTTCAAGGAAAGAATAGTCCTCCGTTTCGGCTGCCCCA
Source organism: Andrena praecox (assembly GCA_963932275.1). Taxonomy (NCBI): domain Eukaryota; kingdom Metazoa; phylum Arthropoda; class Insecta; order Hymenoptera; family Andrenidae; genus Andrena; species Andrena praecox. Next base: position 27,784,946 of record OZ010729.1, read on the forward strand.
GACGCGTGATCTCGGACAACGGGAAGCAGTACGAAAGCAAGGACTTCACCGAGATGCTCCGGGGGTACGGGATCGAGCATCGCAAGACCCCTCCGTACACCCCTCAATGCAATCCCGTCGAACGAGTCAACAGGGTCATTAAAACCATGATTGCCCAGTTGACCGACGGGAACCATCGGGATTGGGACAAATGGCTGCCCGAGTTGAGCTTTGCATACAACTCTGCCCGCCACGACGCCACGGGATACTCGCCAGCCTACCTCAACTACGGAAGGAAGCCGGCCACCCCCGGAGCAATCCACCAACCAACCACGGAAATCGCCGAGGAGGATAACGAAGACCCGCACGGCACGCGATCCGAAGACCTGGACCGCCTGAGGGAGGCCATCCGTCTCGCCCGCCACGCCCAAGCCCTGGCCACAGAGGCCCAGAAGAAGGCCTACAACCACCGCCGGCGGGACTGGCGGCCACGCCTCGGAGAATCCGTCATGCTCCGAGAGCATCCCCAATCCTCCGCCGAGAAGAATTTCGCGGCCAAACTAGCGCCCGAATACTCCGGCCCGCACAAAGTGCGAGAATACGTCGGGCCAAACCTGGTCGTCCTGCGGTACGGGCGTAAGACGAAGAGGGCGCATATCCAGGACCTCAAGCCCTGCGGGGGGAAGGAGGAAGATTCCCCGACCACAGGAACCAGCACTGGCACGGGACGCCCGGCCGCAGATACCGTCGCGGAAAGAAACGACGCTACAACCGCGAGATACTCCCGTACATCCGCAGCCACCGATCGCCGACACCAGGGGGCCACGGCGATAAGCAATACAATGCCACTTTCGCGCTGGCGAAATTATCGCCAGGACATAGATAAGGCCGCGCAACGGGCTTGCCAAAGGGAAGCAAGCCAGTTTGCGAAACAGCAAAATGCCTGGGAAAATGCGAATAGCTCACGAGACCGTCCGAAAGACAGCGGTACCGTTGAGGCGCGAAAACGCGATCCGACCGCTAGAGTGCCGGGTAAGAAGCCCGGCGGAGGCCGGGGTCAAAACAGCCGCCCCAGCCGCAAAGAGAAGGCTGGATTTTGGAGGCCCTCCCCCACCAGTACGGGGACCTCCGCAATAGCAGAGGCCACCCCCGCGACCAACGGCGGCGTCGAAGCTGGCGATTGTGGAAGCCGTCCAGAGAAGTCGGCTTCCCCAGCCGGAAGCGCTGGGGAAGGAGAGGCCGCGACCGCAAATAGTAAGCGACCTACGCCCCCCACCACCGGACACGAGAGGCCCAGGAGCAGCCATCCTGGAGACGCTACTGCGGGCGCCGCCGCCACCGTGGCCAGCAATGGGGACACCGCCGCAGCCTATGCCAGGGCCACAGGCGGAGGCGCCACCAACAAAGCCGCAGCAGAAGCCACGACCGCAGCCGCCACGGACGCAGACACCGAAGCCACATCCCCCCTCTCTCCCCTCGCACCCCCTGGCCCTGATGGACGTCCAGACGGCAGCAGACCTCCCACCACGCCCACCACCAGCGCCGGCAGCTCCCACCCCCCGACCCCGGGACTGCCCTGGAGGTACACCCCCCACCCCCCAGAGCTCCGGATCGACATCCCGGCCCTACGAGAAGGTCAAAAATGTCGAGTGGCCACCCCCGGGGGATTTACGGAGGTGAAGATGTTGCGGCGCCAACAGCTCCGGCTCCACTTCCACCCCCAACCTCCGCCATAAGGCAAGCCCTCCGGCGGCTATTTAGTTTTAAGTTTGTTCAAGGTGGCGGGTAGGTCATAAGTTTGTAAATAGTAGTTGTAAGTTACATTATAAATATTAGTAGGTAAGCATATATATAGAAACCAAGGACAGGGGAAGACCGCGTCCTCCGAGGGGGGGGGGGGGAGATGTAACGATTTAGAACCGGTGGGACGCGGGTCTTCCCCCACCACGCGCGCCCAGCGCGGCCCGCCGCTACCGAGCGCGGCCGCGAGATGGCTGCGCGCCGAGCGGCGCTCTCGCTCGCGAAGTTCGCGCGCGACCGCCTATAAGCTGGCGCGATGGGCCCATTAGCCAGAGTCTACCACGAGCGGTACAGGCAAACGGCTAATGCTCTCCCAAAGATTTCCTGTATAACCAGGCTGCATCTTTGTGTATTTTTGACTCCTCTTACCTCCACGGCTCCCAAAGGAACGCGAGTACGCCGACCTTTGGACGCAGGTCGATATCCGCCGTCAATCTTAGGGACAAGCTTCGCTTGCCCCGGAGGACATCCCATAGCCTCCGTACCTTCCGCGGGTTTTACCCACTGGACGATCGGACTCAAGGTTTCCCGGTCAGGGCCGTTGGTGGAGACCACAGCCAGGGCACCAGAACGACCACTACCCCCACTCCTAACCTCATCGCAGAATCGCTCGAGCCTTCGAACTCCACGACGCGACCGACGCGACCGACTGTAAGTCAGCTGGACCTGGCCGGGACATTTGTACACGTGTTAGTTTTACCAATAAAGCCCGTTTTACCCTCGATACCTGAGTCAATCACTCGACGGCCCTGGACACCCGGTCTGAGCCGGCATAATCGCGGTTCCTCCACCGCACACCGAGTAACCTCCACGGGGAGAGGTTACAACCTGGTAGGATGGTGTCCAGAATATCTTTGATTGAGGTCACGTCAGATTGTGAAGCATTTTCCCTTAAATTAAAGAAGATCAGATTGTGCGATCTTCTATTCCTCTCCATAATTTCCTCGATTATATTTTCTTCCAGACTATTCATGCTCGACTCAAGATTATTTACTCTAACGTTGATATCGTTAAGTTTGGAGTTAATATTGTTCATAGTGCTGTTAAGAGTCTCAATGCTTGACTGGAAGACCATTAAATCATTTTCAAGCTTCTTCAACTTTTAATCTAGAATTCCGCTGATGTTGTCCAGTAGGCTCACGTTTGTATTGACCGAAGGCGACAATGGAGTGGCAGCGGTTGTCGGATCACTGCAACTGAGGAGCCTTCCTGCTTGCCAAGGATGTGAACAGCGGACAAGACATGTAGTGCCTGGATGCGATGAAAAAGGATATTGCATGTCCCGACAAGTCTCACAATTTTTGGACACCCGCATGAACATTGGTCGGATCATGGTGATAATTATATGATGAATTATTGCGCGTTTCAATCCAGCCCCCAGATATTCGTCCACACCAATAAAATCGAGGACGATGGATTTGGATGAATTTCCCATGATGCCAGTTATAGATAGAAATTCAATCCAAATATCAGCGGACCCCGTACAATACTCCTTAACGGCATCGCAATCAACGGCGCAACAGCCAAAAGAGAAAAGCACCCCAACATTTGGTAAAATATTGTAATCTGATTATTTAAAAAAAATGATATGTTAAGTAACCTCTCTTATCTTTATTCAGATTTCCAGGAATTCATGATTCGAAAGGCGAAACAGAATTCTATGGCCATCAAGGAAATGGGTCAACAATTGAAACGGATAGAGGAGAAACTTTCCAACAGGACTACAAATCCAACAAATAATTGCGACAACCTTTTCGATCCGACCGAACTGTGCCTTCCGGTAAAGACTGAAGAGGGTCTGTCCAATTTAGATGTGAAACTACAGGACCCATCGACGTTCAATAATATGGTACGTTTTCCGGCCACGTAAGAATAATAAATGTTTTAGTATCATAATGTGAAAAACTTAAATTTACATTAATTATGTTTATATTTAGCAGCTAATTTGTCTTACTGCATTGCAGTCATATAAATATGTGGATTAACTACAGAGAAGTAATTGAGTATTATAAACAATAGCAACATGCCTGTAATTTGTAAAATGTACTCCACTTATATTATTGTACGGCGATGGGATTTTCTTGCACATACAGGGTGTCCCAAAATTGCGAGGCAATCCGGATCATGCAATATCCCGATGTAAAAGACATTGAAAAGTCCTTTACGGTATGCTGCCGCGTGCTCAGTTGACTCTGCTTGAAATGCGCGGGTCGGAAGTTGCACCCCCAATATTCAACTATTAGTATCTGGAGAACGAAAGCCTCGGATTTTAAAACAGTCGAGCAGTTTTCGATGTCTTTTTGCATCGGGATATTGCATGTTTCAGATTGTCCCGCAATTTTGGGACACCCTCCTTTGCTTTCTACGGTTTCGTTGTAATCATGCACACATTGTATAACTTTCACTTTATTTCGGAGAGCATGAAACATTTATATACATTTTAATGAGTAAGGTTCAATTATTTAAACTAATGGTGATTGCTATTTTTCATTGCTTCAATGCATCCTGTGATTGACTGACATGAATACTGCTTTTAATAAAACCAATTTTCAGGACTGAAATAATTTATTAATGACTTTTTATAGATTCATTTTCTAAAGAGGAGCGCCGGAAGCAACGTTGCAATTACAACATCCAGAATTTCAGAGAAATTAATAGGAAGGTGTTTGGCTGAAAAGTACAGCTGGAATGGGAAAAAACATTCAGCAAATTTTCTCATATTGTGAACTCAATACTGAGTATATAATTTTATTATTTTATCTCATATTAGCACTTAAAATTGTAAAATAAATGTATGTATGATCCCAGGTTCAGTACACGCTACATGCAGCGAAAGCCAGTATAGGTGTATAGATGCCGACATAATTCTCGCGGCGGGTAAATGGTTGGTCCAGACAAAGACCCGAATCATGCGTGCAGCAGTACGCATGAACAAGGGCGATGGGAATGCGCAGCTAAGCCAGCCGACTTGCAGCGGGGAGAGTCAGGGCCGATACCTGCAGCAGCCCTTCTCCGCGGACGCACTGCAGCCGTCCCCCGCGGATGCAGTGCAGCCCTCTCCCGCGAACGCACTGCAGCCTTCCCCCGGCTACGCAGTGCAATAATTATTGTTATCGCTATTGTTATTGTTGTTGTTGTTGTTGTTGTCGTTGTCGTCGTCGTCGTCGTCGTCGTTGTTGTTGTTGTTGTTGTTGTTGTTGTTGTTGTTGTTTTTATTTGTCACGAACGAAAAAAATATATGAATATTTAAGTGTCAATGTTTATTATAATTTAATTAATTTCCCTTACATTTCTTTAAGTTTCCCGTAATATCCTAGTAATATTACCGAAACTGGAATAATTTCTGTAAAATCTCAGAAACGTTGCGCGACCATTGCTGTAAAATCTCAGAAACGTTGCGCGACCATTGCTGTAAAATCTCAGAAACGTTGTGCGACCATTGCTGTAAAATCTCAGAAACGTTTGCGTGACCATTGCTGTAAAATCTCAGAAACATTGCGTGACCATTGCTGTAAAATCTCAGAAACATTGCGTGACCACTGCTGTAAAATCTCAGAAACATTGCGTGACCATTGCTGTAAAATCCCGAAGCAATGTTGCAGAAATATTTCCTGCAATGTTGCACAGGGATGGACATAGCAATTTATTTGTAACGTTTCGGCAACTTTCCGTGCAATGTTCCAGATATTAAACCGCAACGTAACTGAGACATTCCTGCAACCAAGTGTGCTGTAGGGGAAATGTAGTTTTGATACCACACTTTTTCTTTGGAACAGCTTCATTAAAGTTTCCATCATGTCTTTGGCTGTGTTTGTATCAGTTATTATCTTTACGTGTTTGTTCGTCACACATTGCACTATCAGAGATCTTACTTTCGTACATTTAATCGAAATGCTGCAATCACCTTCGCTTAGCTGCGCTTGTGTCTTTTCTATGGTTTGTTTTAGTTGCTTCTCCTCCAGCAAGTATTCTACTCTAAACAGCCAGTTACCAAAGTTCTCTGCTTTCAATTGCGGATAATCCAAGCTCGCCATGTTTTGTTTCATTCTTGTTGGCACGTGTTCTGGGCCTATAACCTTTTAGAAATGGATATGGGGCGAGCTTGGTAGATGGAGAAGACTAAACTTGTCATTATAAAAAAAACTTTTATTCATAGTATCTCTTATAATTTAAAGGGTTTCCCGTAAATAATAATAATAATAATAATAATAATTACTATTTGGTTTTATAATATAAATGGATATACTTATTATTAAAAGCAGGTGAACACTTAAGATTACAGATATTAACTTTAAATATAATTTTTCTCCGAACAACGAACTTTCTCAGTCATACTTGAAAAACTCATTCTCTCGTCACTCTTGACATTGTTGCCAACATACACGACCTTCGTCACTTTCATGCTTTCAAATCTTCTAACAGTTTATTTCACCACCATCCCATATGTACCTACTTGCCCGAATGACGTCATGTTTGATTTTCCTTTTATTAAAAAAATCTCACTAATTTTCCGGAAATGCTCGAATAAAGACTAAACAGAGAATGTAAAAATTTCATCTTACAATTAGCTTATCATATGTATATGGGTCATTCCACATCAACCGGATCACCTTCGAGTCCAAAATTTCGGGGAACGTAGACAAACGTGTGAGGGCTTCAATTGTTCGTCTGCACATGCACTTTCGAAAGAAAGTTGGCATTTTGAAAAAATCAATATGGCGGATCCAATATGGCGGCTAGAATCTGCGAAATTGGGAGATAGTTCAGTAATACTATTAATAAAAATCCAAAATTGACTCGATTGGCTTGAAAATGAAGTGATTACAAATCGACATGAGTCGCTGATTACGAATCTGAAGTGAGAATTGACGAATTCAAAATGGCGGATTCAATATGGCCGACCAAAATTTTAAAAAATGTTCAATTGTCATTACAATTTGCATGTAGGGGTTCTTTGGAGCGCTCGTTACGAATTCGCTGCCAGATTTCCAAAATTCAAAATGGCGGATCCGATACCAACGCAACGGCCGGGAATATAAGATCCCTTGAATGGGTGGGACTCTAGGAGAGTACAAAGTAAACAGGCGGAAATAAAGTGAAGTAGATGGTTACTTCATCTTCGGTTTTAAAATCGGAAGCTCTTTTTATTTGGGCAAAGAAGAAATTTGCAAACATGCGACTCTTTTATTACAGTAAGGAGAGTCATAAAAGGACTCAGAGGTTCCTCCATAAAAGATTTTATTGTGCGCCCCCTGTGTCCAACATTCAAATGAGCCATGCATTTATACCGATTTCAAAAAAGAGATTAAAGGTAATGAGATATTCTGACGCAAGAAGACCCTATAACCATTGTACAGTATTAACTTTGTAAGAGATTTTGCCGCCGTGGCCTACAACAAAAGACGATCGTCGCGTAGCGACGAGTCAACGTGCGGCTTGACCGGCGTGCGTGCCCAGCGAGGCTGCCCTCTTCTCTCGCGGATCGCGTGCGGTGTGGACGTGCGAGTGTATTCATCAGAGCATATAATTAAACATTATTTCATTTGGTTATCGTTCACTTTTGTCCCGTAACTCCCCTACAATCATCAGAAGTGGGATTCGGTTCGCGCAGTGAGTTTTATCGTATATCGCTGAAATCGTTTACGCAGTGTATTTGACCGTGCCGCGTAGTGAGTCGGATCGGTCAGTGCATTGTTCGGAATCGAATAGGGGATCGGGCAAAAGTGCTAATTGTGTCTTATCGTTGAGATCGATCGTTTCTCAACATGTCGAACCCGCAAGATTCGGCGTCAGGGACGCCAGGAGAAGATCTCAGCCGCTTCACCGTAGCAGAGCTGAAGGAAGTGCTGAGACATCTAAAATTGACGACCACCGGCTCGAAAGTCGAACTAATGAATCGTATAAATTCAGTACCACCGGCAACATGGTCTGGTGTACCGAGAAGCTCCACTCAAGTCACGCCAAGCAGCCAAGATGTCGAGGTATCCTCTAATCCCGCATCGCGGGAGGAAGAAGGCGCAATGGCGTCGCCATCGTTGCCGAGCGCCGAGGATACCAACGCCCGAAATGGTGACGATGCGCGTGGCGACTCTCTGTTACGGAGACAATACGAATTAATGAGGCAGGAACGAGATTTACTGCAAAGGGAATTGCGATTGGCGGAACGAGAAAGAAGCGCAGCTTCCAATCCATCGACGAGCAGCAGCCAGGCCAACACATCGACGAGCGGCAGCCATGCGCACTCCTCGGTCGGTATTCGCGCGATCGCGGACCAGTTGAGTGAATATAGCGGAGAGAGCGACGGTTTCGAAAAATGGAAGACGCAGTCTGAACTTCTCCGCGAGGCATACCGGCTCGACGAAATCTCGACGAAGGCGCTGCTGATCATGCGACTCAAAGGGAGGGCGCTAGCTTGGTTCCACTCGAAGGCCGAACATGTTCGATTGGAGCTATCGGCGTTTTACGATGCAATGGAAGAAATGTTCGATGAGAAACTTTCCAAATCGGAATTGAGGAAGGAGTTTGAGAAGAGGACGTGGCAGCCGGGTGAGACCTTTAGTGACTACTACCACGATAAGTCTATATTGGCGAATCGAATAGCCATCGACGACGAGGAGTTCATCGACGATACGATTGACGGGGTGCCGGACAAGCGTCTGCGCGATCAAGCGCGCATGCACCGATTCAAGACCCGGAAAGACCTGCTCCAAGGGTTTAAAAAATTGACGCTTCCGTCCAGCAGCAAACCGGAGAAAGGGGAGAAGAATTTACCCTACCCGAGGCCGGACAGGAAGGACAACGCGACATCGAAACCAGCGAATCCAGTACAGCATCCCGTACGGGACACAACCCAACCACAACCCCGTTGTTACAATTGCAGTGAGCGGGGTCATCTATCGAAGGACTGTCCGCAGCCGAGGCGTCAACGGGGTGCGTGCTTCAAGTGCGGAAGCATGGCGCATCGCATCGAGGACTGCCCGGAGAGTCGTCCGGCGCCGAAGAAGACTGCGGAGAAGACCACTCATCTGGTACAGTTGGCGTCGAATCCACCGTACACGGTAACGGTAAAATATCCCGTCGCAAGCAATATTAGCGAAAACTCCGACTGCTGTATTAACGCGATAGTAGATTCGGGCTCGCCTATCAGTCTTATTAAGGAAGGTTGTGTACCGGGTCAGTTGCGGGAACTCGTCGTCAAGAATGACACGTACGAGGGTATGAATGGGTCGAAACTAAATGTCTTGGGTATGTTCAGATGCGATTGCACAGCTAACGGCATTCCGGTAAATATCGTTTTTGGGATTGTCTCAGCCACCGCGATGCGATGCGACGCGCTTCTCGGGAGAGATTTTCATATCTTTGCCGCACATTAAGATTTCATTCGATGACAAATTCGTGGTCATGGCGAAAAATATAGAATCGGGTAAAACGGGATCGTTCGATTGCCAAAACGACGTAATGCAAATTAATTGTAGGAGCCGGAAAAAAGGAAAGCCATTCACCGGGACTCGAACCCGGGCCATCCGCGTGCTGGCCAGCCGCCTTACCGATTCCGCCACTGCGGCTTCCCCCCCGATCTCTTAGTCCCGAACTCCTACTTTAACAGACGCCACCTATGGGCCACTCTCGCACCATTAGGCCGTCTTCCGAGCGCCAAGCGCCTACATAAGAGATTTCATATCTTTGCCGCACATTAAGATTTCATTCGATGACAAATTCGTGGTCATGGCGAAAAATATAGAATCGGGTAAAACGGGATCGTTCGATTGCCAAAACGACGTAATGCAAATTAATTGTATTGAGGCGGAGACTAGCGCCGAGGAAAAATTGAATATCAACCCAAATATCGAGTGGGAAGCGGCCAACAAGCTCGCGGAAATTTTTCGAACGGAATACGCGCTGGCCGATGATCCAGATCCCGCCGATGACTGTATCGTTGAAATGACGATCGTATTAAAACATGACCAGCCCATTTCATTCCGCCCGCGTAGACTTTCCTTTAGTGATAGGGAAAAATTAAAAGCCATCATCGACGAATTATTGGAAAAAGGTATCATTCAGCCAAGTAACTCCCCCTATGCCAGTCCGATTGTTCTAGTGCGTAAAAAGACGGGAGAGATACGCTTGTGTATCGACTTTCGCGGAGTTAACGGAATCACGATCAAAGATAATTTTCCAACGCCCCTAATCGAAGATCTCCTTGACCGACTACGGGATAAAAAGTACTTTAGTAGCCTCGATTTACGTAACGGCTTTCATCACGTTAAGATGGCGGAATCCTCGATGAAATACACATCGTTTGTTACACCCCTTGGACAGTACGAGTATCGCAAAATACCGTTTGGTCTTACGAATGCGCCGCGCGTTTTTCAGCGTTACATTAATAGCATTTTCGCGGATTTGATTACGCAAAACAACGTCCTTTTATATCTTGACGATATTCTAATTGCCACCTCAGATGTTGGTGAGCACCTAGACATTCTTCGCGAGGTGTTCAAGTTGGCACGGAGTCACCGGCTGGAATTCCGATTCGACAAGTGTTCCTTTCTCTTCGAAGAGATCACGTATTTGGGCTATCGTATAAGCGAAGACGGCATTCGGCCTAGCGACGACAATATAGAAGCCGTGTTACAATATCCATTGCCGCGAAACACAAGGGAAGTGTATAGTTTCGTCGGATTAGCCAGCTACTTCAGGCGCTTCGTTGCAAATTTTTCAAGAATAGCTAAGCCGTTGTATGATTTGCTGAAAAAAAAAACGTTCCGTTCAGTTTTGGTCGCGAAGAATTGGACGCGTTCGAGACTTTGAAGGGTCTATTATCGTGTCGGCCCGTATTGGCCTTGTATTCGCCCACTTTGAATACGGAGTTGCACTGTGACGCCAGTGCGAGCGGTTTCGGAGCGATACTTGTACAGCGACAATCGGATGGGACGCGTCGCCCGGTGTCATATTTCAGCAAGAGAACTACCGTCACCGAGGCGAAATACCACAGCTTCGAGTTAGAATGCTTAGCGATAATCTACGCGATCAAACGATTTCACGTGTACTTATATGGGTTGCGCTTCAAAATTTTAACGGATTGCAATAGCCTTCGGCTAACCCTTAGCAAACAAAATATTAACCCCCGGATATCGCGGTGGGCCATGTACTTGCAACAATATGATTACGAAATCGAGCACCTGCCCGGCGCGAAGTTGTGCCACGTGGACGCACTCAGCCGTTGCCACAGTGTGCTGGTGTTAGAAGCGAACACGTTCGAACAGACGCTGTCGATTAAACAGGATCGGGATCCAGATATTCGGAAAATTAGGGAAATGCTAGAGACCGCGGAAGACAAGTTCTACGAACTTCGCGATGGTCTCGTATATCGAAAGATCAAAAATCGGGAATTGCTGTTTTATGTCCCGTTGAGTATGGAGGACAATGTAATCCGCACGTGCCACGATGACATTGGTCACGTGGGCGTCGGTAAGGTCGTCGAAAATATCAGCCGCGTATACTGGTTCCCACGAATGAGAGAAAAGGTAAAAAAATACGTCTCGAATTGTTTAAAATGCGTGGAGTTTTCTCCAACTAGTGGCAAACAAGAGGGATTCTTGTACCCGGTTCCGAAGGGCGGCCTTCCGTTCCAGGCGATACATGTCGACCACTACGGTCCTCTCGAACGGACGGGCCGAGGATACAAGCATGTATTTTCGGTTGTCGATGGATTCACGAAATCTATAAGATTGTATGCGTGCAAATCGACCACGACCGATGAAGCGGTCAAACACTTGAAAGATTATTTCAGAGCCTACGGCAGGCCAAATAGACTCATCAACGACCGCGGAACTTGCTTTACTTCCGCTCAGTTTAGTGAGTTCGTAAAAGAGAATTCTATCGACCACATATTAATTGCCGTCGGTACCCCACGCGCCAACGGGCAAGTCGAGCGCTTTAATAGAACCATAACACCGATGCTGGCGAAACTTTCCGAATGTCTGAATAAGTGGGACCAAGCACTCGATTTGGTAGAATTTTCGTTAAACAATACGATTTGTCGATCCGTTGGTGATACGCCAAGCAGACTATTGTTTGGCGTCAACCAATCGGGCGAGACAAATGATAACGTCCGTCGGATGTAAGAGGCGTCAAAAGACGTTGATCGAGACCTTGGTGCCATTCGAAGTAGGGCGGCGAGTTGCATTGAACGTGAACAGCTCGCGAATAAGACTGGGCATGACGAAAAGCGAAAAGCGGCGACGGCCTACGAAGAAGGCGATTACGTAATGATCCGGAACTACGACACTACCGCGGGCGTGAATAAAAAATTACTCCCCAAATATAAGGGCCCGTACGTGATAAAGAAAGTCCTTCGCTTCGACCGGTACATTGTGACCGACGCGGATGGTGTCCAGGTGACGCGTTTGCCCTACACAGGCACCGTAAGTGTGGATCACATGAAACCCTGGGGCTGTGATGCGCCTGATGGTTCTAATTAACCTTTGTATTCTATATATTTTTGTGTTATTTGTTTGCGTGAACCGTTAATAAAGTGTACGAAATCCTATTAGCGTTAAGTAGTCTTAAGATGTAAATATTGAAGTAAGTGGATGTGAGTGACGCGTGTAGTGATTGCGGATCTGTTGTTGACGGTCACGTGATTACGCTGTGTATGTATGTATGTATGACCGGGACGTTCATACTGTCAGGACGGCCGAGCTGTAGGAGATTTTGCCGCCGTGGCCTACAACAAAAGACGATCGTCGCGTAGCGACGAGTCAACGTGCGGCTTGACCGGCGTGCGTGCCCAGCGAGGCTGCCCTCTTCTCTCGCGGATCGCGTGCGGTGTGGACGTGCGAGTGTATTCATCAGAGCATATAATTAAACATTATTTCATTTGGTTATCGTTCACTTTTGTCCCGTAACTCCCCTACAACTTCATAATTGATACATTATGCAGTGCAAGATGCGTAAAATACGAAGGATTGTTTATCAGCAAACGAAAAGAATGACAAGGCTTATCTAATTAAGAATATGAGATCGGATTGTCAAACATTAAAATGGCACATCCAGTATGATGGATCTGCAAGGAAAAAAATTTAAAACTGAAGAAGAAGTAACCATCTACTTCTCCTTCTTTCCGCCTGTTTACTTTGTACTCTCCTAGAATCCCACCCATTCGAGGGCCCTTATACAGGGTGTCCCAAAAATGTCGCGTTTCCTTGAAAGGGGTGACTCAGGGGGTGATTTGAAACAACTTTTTCCTTAGCGAAAATATTGTCCGCAGCTTCGTTAAGGAGATATTAAGCAAAAACCCCGACCAATCAGAGCGCGCGCCTTCCGCCTGAGTTCCCGCGGTAGCATAGGCTACGAGGTAGGCGACCGCGCTTGTGCTACGAACGTACGAACAAGCAAGTTGGCATGCATCGAAGGAAACCGCGTTACACATGTTTTTTTTAAAGCAGAATCTTAAATAAGAATAATTTGAAGTGAGAGGACAAGAAGTACGTAAATTTCGTTTTTAAATAAGGCATAAACGAAAAGCTAACGTAACAGAAAATGTACGACAAGTGATCGTAATTCGTTATTGAGGTAAAAATCCGTAGTTTAAGAACGGCCAACACAACTAAATTTAAAAAATAATATTAGGTGTATGAATAAATTCTTTCCGACTGGAATTTCTATCGCGGTGGTATTCAGAAGCTGCCAGAAAAATGGCAAAAGGTAATGAACAATAATGGAAATTATTGCGATGATCGAGTTGTTTTCATATTTTTTAAAGCGAACTGTTATTGTACCCTAAAATCGGAAAGAATTTATTTTCACACCTAATAATCACCAATAAATTAAAGAAAACTCACCCTTTCGGACATTCCTTTCCTTGCTTTCCTTCCATTTTCGGAAACCTGTGTCACTAGGCCACTGTACCGATCCTGGCCATCGGCGTCCAGTGCTCAGCTGATCGCAGGGTCAATGTACCGAATATTCACTTCACTGCACGGCTACTAACACTGATCACTGAATTTATTTTTCACGGAACGTGTTGTTCCTACGTTATAAAAATTGGTGGCCGCGAAAGGGGCCGATTACTGTTAATTACTGGGACGAGATTACTACTATTACCCGGCGAAAAGAAAACTCGTGGCAGACTGTCTCGGGCTGTGCAGTCCGCTGCTGTGCAGCGATCAGATACGGATCCGACCGACGATCGTCAAAACAAAAGCGTAGGCTACGCTTGGTCAAATCGCTCTATCCCACTCGATCTCGTGTTTCGTTCGTTTTCTTCGTCGCGCGGTGTGACAATGTATGTGGCAACTTCAGCCAATAACCAAAATACGTGTGCCCCGTCTTTAAAAGTGTGCCCAAATAGGTGACTCGACCAATCGTCACAGCAGCGGACTGCACAGCCCGAGACAGTCTGCCACGAGTTTTCTTTTCGCCGGGTAATAGTAGTAATCTCGTCCCAGTAATTAACAGTAATCAGCCCCTTTCGCAGCCACCAATTTTTATAACGTAGGAACAACACGTTCCGTGAAAAATAAATTCAGTGATCAGTGTTAGTAGCCGTGCAGTGAAGTGAATATTCGGCACATTAACCCGGACGCAGTGTGATCAGCTGAGCACTGGGAGCTACCCAACCATAAATCTTTTCGTCCACCGATAACCAGGATCGGTACAGTGACCCAGTGACACAGGTTTCCGGAAAGGGAAGGAAAGCAAGGAAAGGAATGTCCGAAAGGGTGAGTTTTCTTTAATTTATTGGTGATTATTAGGTGTGAAAATAAAATCTTTCCGATTTTAGGGTACAATAACAGTTCGCTTTAAAAAATATGAAAACAACTCGATCATCGCAATAATTTCCATTATTGTTCATTACCTTTTGCCATTTTTCTGGCAGCTTCTGAATACCACCGCGATAGAAATTCCAGTCGGAAAGAATTTATTCATACACCTAATATTATTTTTTAAATTTAGTTGTGTTGGCCGTTCTTAAACTACGGATTTTTACCTCAATAACGAATTACGATCACTTGTCGTACATTTTCTGTTACGTTAGCTTTTCGTTTATGCCTTATTTAAAAACGAAATTTACGTACTTCTTGTCCTCTCACTTCAAATTATTCTTATTTAAGATTCTGCTTTAAAAAAAAAATGTGTAACGCGGTTTTCTTCGATGCATGCCAACTTGCTTGTTCGTACGTTCGTAGCACAAGCGCGGTCGCCTACCTCGTAGCCAACGCTACCGCGGGAACTCAGGCGGAAGGCGCGCGCTCTGATTGGTCGGGGTTTTTGCTTAATATCTCCTTAACGAAGCTTCGGACAATATTTTCGCTAAGGAAAAAGTTGTTTCAAATCACCCCCTGAGTCACCCCTTTCAAGGAAACGCGACATTTTTGGGACACCCTGTATTCCCGGCCGTCGCGTTGGTATCGGATCTGCCATTTTGAATTTTGGAAATCTGACAGCGTATTCGTAACGAAAGACCCAAAGAACCCGTACATGCAAATTTTCATGAAAATTGAAAAATTTTCAAAATTTTGGTCGGCCATGTTCCATCCGCCATTTTGAATTTTGGAAATCTGACAGCGAATTCGTAACGCGAGACCCAAAGAACCCCTACATGCAAATTTTCATGAAAATTGAACATTTCTCAAAATTTTGGTCGGCCATGTTCCATCCGCCGTTTTGAATTTTTGAAATCTGGCTTCAGATACGTGATCAGTGGCCCGAAAAATCCCGAGTAATTATTTCATTATCATTTTGAGTAACTTGCAGTCCCTTGAAACAAGATCTTGGGTGTATAGTCGCCATATTGAATCTGCCATTTTGAATTCGTCAATTCTCACTTCAGATTCGTAATCAGCGACTCATGTCGATTCGTAATCACTTCATTTTCAAGCTGATCGAGTCAATTTTGGATTTTTATTAATAGTATTACTGAACTATCTCCCAATTTCGCAGATTGTAGCCGCCATATTGGATCCACCATATTGAATTTTTCAAAATGCAAACTTTCTTTCGAAAGTACATGTGCAGACGAACAATTTAAGCCCTCACACGTTTGTCTACTTTTCCCCAAATTTTGGACTCGAAGGTGATCCGGTTGACGTGGAATGACCCATATACATTTTTCGGCTTTTATCTACTGATTTCTGGTTTTGCAGAATTTATAGAGAAAAGTTAAATCTGCCTCAATACAGGGCATTTGGGCATAGCTTGTCCGGATAACGCAATAAGACAATGTATCATACTTTGTGGCCGCTGCCAGAATGATCGTTTGTCGCGTAAAGGACCTCCGTGCTGTTTCTCGCTTGCTTTCATTCTCTCTTATTCCCTCCCATTTCATCTCACTCGCGAGTCGCGACATCCGTAAAACAGAAACTTTTTTCACTTGTCCTTCAAAAAGTACAATAACCGTTTTCTCATATGTACAGTGAACAAGAAATCTGCATTCGAACGCCATCTCCCACGCCTCGCCGATAATGAGGCAATTGGCAACGGCGCGCTTGCTCATGCGGAGCGCCGATCACCGGCCGATTCGCGATCGATGGAAGGGAGACGCTCTAGCTTCCAGGAAATCACTGCCGATTTCCTGGATCTCTCACTCTGTTCCCGACCATGCTGCTAATTAGTTTCTTTCGCTTTGATTTCGCTTCAATTGGTGGCGTCTTTCGTGAAAGTTCAATTGTGCTACGAACTCTGCTGTTCGCGAATCTGCTGCACGCACTAACTATTGTTCTCGCCTTGCTATCGCACGCTTGCTATTGCCTTACTGCCTGACTAAGCGCTCTGCAACTGCTCAAGGGCCTGTGTAAAGGTAGTACCGTTTATTATAATTCAAATCATAGCCGTTGTTCATATTGTAAATAGATATTTGTGGGTAGTGACTAGGGATTGCAAATTTACCGACTTTTTCAATTACCGGTAATTCGGTAAAATTTTCAATCAAAACCGGTTTACCGATAATTTACCGGTATTTTTTAAAGTATTGAAAATATAAGAGTAAGCATTACAAAAAAAACTTTTTTTGAACTCTAATCGAGCATTATAATAAATATATGCAAATAAAACTATTCTGAACATAAAATATAAAATGAGATAACACAAAATAGATATATTTGTGTAACTATTGACAATACTTATTAATATGGATCTTCGCCACGAAAACAATGAAAAGAATCCTATCTTACATACATAATTAAACATTTTTTATTTAACAATTTTTTTAACAAATAAGCACGCAAAAAACATATTTTGTCTAAACTTTGGTCTCCTGATCGCGATCTAATTTTTGTACAAAATAATCCAGCCACGAATAAAGCACTCTCAGATTCTACGCTTGTTGGTCAGATAGTCATTAAGAAATCATATGGCATTTGTACCTATATATTTTCTCCTTACTTTTTCTACTTGAAAATACGTCCCTTTTTTTATGACTTGATTTAGATTTTTAGTTCTCTTTTGGTTTAGAGTTGATTCTTCGTGAGGTACTTCGGTTTTCGTCTTTATTAGTAATTGAAGTTTTTTTCACTGATAACGATGTAGACCGAAATAACGAACGCATATATGCGCTATATTGATATACGTAATTTATCGAATTACCGGTAAAAATTTGACGAATTACCGGTAAAAATTTGACGTATTACCGGTAAAAATTTGAGGGTACTTCTCGTGATTTACCGAGAAACCGGGAAACCGGTAAACCGGGTTACCGGTATTGCAATCCCTAGTAGTGACTCGTTCAAAAGTGCGTCTAATTAAAGCTCCTAGTTTTCCTGCTGCTCCGATCCTTAATAGCCTCTAACATACATATCTAGAAATAATGAAAACAGGCCTTACGCAGGCGATACGCTCGGTTGCTTACATCGTAGATGTTTTTTACAATTTTTAAATCCATACAATAGTTAATAAGGAAAGGGCCAATCAATTTGTACCGAAACGTAGAGATTTAACTACTAATCTACCGTTCTCAAGTAATAAACAAACTATTGCAAAATGTCCTCGGGTCTCGAAAACTACGAATATAAATTTTACAAAAACGTTTGAATTCCTTGTTCTCAATGAATTATACGTGTCGTAGGATGGGCACCGTCTATTTAGACATGCGCGGAGTGCAGATATTTGCGGGAATGTGAGTAACAGCGTCAATTTTTAATATTTTTCGAGACGTTAAAATGTTAGTTAAGTGTTCTACTGCACGTAAAATACTAACAATCAATGTCATCTTGCAATTTATAGCTTGTATAAGCTCTCACGAAGAGCTATATTATTATTACCATTATTATTAATCATTATACCAGTGCATATCGCCTCCATCAATATGCATTGCTAGCGCCTATTGCTTTATTTTGTTTATGCTTATAGTCTTTCGTGTTATTATTTTGCTAACGCTTATTCTATTATTATCTACTTTTGGGTATTTTATATTCTTTCATATTATTATTTTGCTTCGCTTATTCATTTACTATTTACTTATGCTTATCATTATATTACTTTACTAACGCTTATTCATTTAAACTGTTTATTTTTGCTTATGCTTATTGGTTGAGCTAGTTGCATTGTTTAAGCAATTCTTATGTCAATAAATCATAGAGATCACGCGACGGCACTGGCTCACCGGCGAACCGTGACGGCTTCCCCTCGCGTCTCGCGCGGATCTTCGGGTGGACCGAGTAGCTCGGGTCCCGCGGGATGCGGGGAGGGTTTTTTCGTTCGGCCGACGAGACAAGTGTCGATTCGCGGGCTCGCTCTCTTCCTGTGCGACTTCTAAACGGTACACCTCGTTCAGTTTACCTTCGAGTGATCCTTTTCCTGCGTAGGTCGTAACGGGAATGTGCGCCCACTGAGTAATTTTCAAGTATTATTCATTATAAGTGTCGGTCTCGTCCAGGAACTCGAGGAATAGATATATGCAATTTATTTCTTGAAGTTACGCATTCGAGATTAGATACATTTTACACGAATCGAAAGACTTGCTCGGAACTCGAGGAACTTTCGATAACATGCATTTACGTCAACCATGTTTAATGCTAATTCCTACGCTTCTCATGCTCATATATATATACTGCTATTAATACCGTTTATATAAATGTTTTGTGCTAATGCTTAACGTCCCACGCATTTTTTTATAACACTTCCACCGCTATCATATGAGTTATGCATGGCTTGTTCATATGCGTTTAAATAAATAACGCGGTTTATTCTACACAACTCTCGAATTATTGCATTAATCCAGTGAATATCCAAGTCCTAACAAACAATCGCAACGGCCGATATTGCGTCGCGAGCACCGGGAGTTCTTACAGTGTTTACAAGGCTTTCTTTCGCTTACTGTCTCGCATGCCTATTAGAAAGAAATACAAAGCTTGGCTTCTTATCTCTATGCAGTAGTAAATCCAATTACCTAGCCTAACAAAAACCACCAGCGCTCTAACGGGTGTCACTCTGGTGAGCGATGATTGCTTAACCCTCCCTGGTTGATTTATGCTACGAAGCTGGTCTTTGTGGTAAAAATCCTTTCTATCCCTCAAAGTTGCGAAGCTGGTCTTCGAGGCTAAGTCCCATGTACCCTTGCGGTACGAAGCTGGTCTTCGAGCCCAAAATTCCATCTACCTTTGAGCTACGAAGCTGGTCTTCGAGGCTCCATTCCACCTACCTTTGTGGTACGAAGCTGGTCTTCGTGCCTAAAACCTCCCATACTTCCCCAACGTGTCAGTGTCCTAACCACCGCCACCCGGAACGTGACACTATACTTCGTCGATGGCAACACTTAACCCAAAATTAAAGGGTATCGTTGAATTACGCCAAGTAGGTTAATATGGGGGGTTCTGGACCAATGCAGGGCGAGGGGGTGAAGCATGGCGGGGGGGTACCGCGTCGAGGGGGAGGGGGTGAAGTGGGTCGAGGGTACCGCACCGAGGGGGAGGGGCAACGCGACTCGTAGACGTGTAGGGGGTACCGCCGATGACTCATCACGCGTTCTCGAGGCGCGAAAATTCAAAGTGGAGTGCGAGAGAGAGAGGCACGATATACATCTCTCTCTCTCTCTCTCTTTTACGCTCCGTAAATGTAGTGCATTTTATGTGGTAAAAGTGTGAGTGAAAATTATAATAAGTGGTGAGACTATAGAACTATAGGCAAGGATCAAATATACAAGTTATCGGTCGGGAATGTGTTGATTTCTTTGGACGTTTCAACAATGTATTTACTGTGCAAGGAAAATTGACACGCGACAGACAGACATTAGCATTGACGTGGCACGTAGCATTGTCACGGTAGTGGGAACCTGTTGATAATATCGGCGGCAGCCGATAATTATCGACATGGATGATGAATATGTCGAATATCGATGTTCGGCATGTAAGAAGGCAATAAGAAGTCAGGTCGTGACATGTAAATCGTGCGTTAAAATTTTTTATCATCCAGGCTGTGCGAGTAAGCATAAAATTTATGATCGAAACAATGAGTATGTGACATGTCCAGGCCCGTATGAGTAGTTTTCCGTGGAAAGTGAAGAAGTACCGTCATCGGCAGGAGGCAGCAGAGATAGACTGGGATCTGTAGGATCCATAAGTGGACCCAAAGATATTGATGCAAAAATAGATTGGCTTGTAAGAACTGTTAAAGAAATTAAAGACGCAACAGCAGGAAAGAGTGAAATAAAAGTGATGATCAAGGAGATTGTGCAAGAGGAACTCGAGGCTATCAAGCGTGACCTACCACTAAGAAAGTAATAAAAGAAAAAGTGGATATAACGAAGATGCCAATGGGGATGACAAAGCTGAGAAAAGGAAGAGAAGGAACGGTAATCCTAGGCTGTGAAACGGAAGAAGAAATGGTAAATTTAAAAGTTACAATGCAATCCAAGCTTAGTGAAAATTATAATATCATGGAGTCGATGCAGATGAAACCGAAAATAAAAATTAAAAATATCGATGGAGAAGAAATGGAATTGGGTGATGAGGAGTTAATACATACAATCGGCAAACAAAATAACATGGATGGATCCCATATAAGAATAGTAAAAAGGATAATGCAGAAGAAAGGTAAAGAGAAGAGCCAACTGAAAAGTAAGGAAAATGGATCTATAATAATCGAAGTAGATGAAGAAACACATGATTTGATAATAAAGAAAGAAAAATTAAATATAGGATAGAAAAATGTCTGGCCTTCAATCACTACAGCGTTAAGAGATGTTTTAAATGCTGGGGATTCTATCACATTGCGAAAAACTGTACCCGAGAGGAAACATGTCATAAGTGTGCAGGATAACACAAGGCGACCGAATGTACAGCGAAGGATAATAAGTGTGTTTAAAAATAAAACATACAATCTGAAATTAAATGACGAACATGATGCTCTTAATCCGGAGTATCCGTCATATAAAAGAGCTATCGAGGAGGAGAAGAGGAGAGCTGGATGGGATATTTTGTATACAAATAATGTATACAAACGCCCAAAGTTTGATGGCACACAAAGATGAAATACAGCATCATGTTATGAAGAAAATAAATCCAGCGATCATAGCGTTATCAGAGACTAGGTTAGTTGCTGACATCGAGGATAGTGAAGTGAATATACCGGGTTACAATGTGATTAGATGCGATGCGGAAAATAGGAATACCGAGGGGGTTGCTTTGTATATAAGAGAGGAGGTCAATTACGAAATAGTATTACTGAAAAAGATAAATAGGAACTGCTGGAGCGTTGCGATAAAAGTAGAACTTGAAATGTATAAAGGAGTGATAATGGTAGTGTACCACTCACCGAGTGCGTCACATGGCGATTTTATAGGATACCTAGAGGAAGTAGTTGAAGAGCTAACGATAAAAGAAGAGTGTATGTTAGTAGGAGACTTTAATATGGACTGTAGGACGGATTCATTTTATACAAATAAGCTCTTAGCAACTATGCAGAGTCTAGGCATGAAACAATATGTTAACGAACTAACACGAATCACAAACAATAGTAAAACAATCATAGATCTAATATTTGCAAATAGGGAGGTAAATGTACAAGTAGTTCATGAACCTAAGATAACGGACCATGCATGGTTAAAAGTAATACTAAATAGAAACAAGAATGTAACTAAATATAAAGAATTTAGTGGTAGGGATTACAGTAGATTTAATGCGGACGATTTTACTAAGCTGGTCGAAAATATCTTAAGGGATAAACAAGACTTAGTAGGCCAGCAAATAGATGTGAATATAAGAGCGAGGAGACTTACAAATAGTATGGTAGAGGCGCTAGATATCTCGGCACCTAAGAAAGTTTTAAAAATTCCAAAAATTTGGGAAGGTAAACAATGGTATACGAATGAAATAGAAGAACTAGCGACCAAAAGAGTTGAAGCGTATAGAAAAGGATTGTACGAGGATACGGACCAAAACTGGAAACAATTCAAAATTAGAAGGAATGAAGTAGTCAAATTGATTAAAAAAAAGAAAAAAGAGCACTATGAAAATGTAATTGATCATAATAATAATACCCTACAAGTATGTGGAAAGCTTTAAAAGAAGTCATCAAGGGGGAACCAGTAGGAACAAAAGCATTAGACAATATAGATTTCGAAATATTGAATGACACCACAGGATGCAATTTGGCTGATAAATTCAACTTATATTATATGCAGAGTATTAAGGACATAATAAAATCTATAAAGGAAAATAATAGTGCGAGTATAAGTAGGAGAATTATTTATGTCATTGACAATAAGGGAGAGATGGAAAAATTTGAAATGGTTACCGGGGAACAGTTAGGAGAAATTGTTAGGGAATTACCAAAGAAAAAGGGTACAGAAGAAGGAATAAGTAGTGATATATTAAAAGCGGTGTTTTGTGTAATACGGGAAGAATTTGTTAGTATAATAAATGAATCATTAAGCGAAGGCTGTTTCTTAGAAGAATGGAAAACATCTACGATAATTCCAATCCCTAAGATAGAGAAACCAAGAAGGGCAAGCGAATATAGGCCTATTAATATGCTACCAATATATGAGAAGGTACTTGAGACAGTAGTTAAAAAGCAAATTGAAAGGTATTTGGAGATTAATAATATTATAACGGAACATCAGTCGGGATTTAGGAAAAATTATTCATGTGAAACAGCAATACAAAAAGTCATAGATGAATGGAAATTGATAATTAGCGAAAGAAAAATGGTAGGAGTAGTATTTATGGATCTTAAGCGTGCATTCGAGACGATTGATAGAGATAGGTTATTAGAGAAATTGTACCAATATGGCTTGAAGGGAGCGGTTCTTGAGTGGTTTAGATCGTATCTAACAAACAGAACGCAGCAAGTAAGATATAATGATGTATGCTCTAAGTTATTGTCTACGGAATATGTAGTGCCACAAGGATCGGTTCTAGGTCCGTTATTATTCATAATATACATAAATGATCTCGTTAAACTGTGCACAGTAGGGTGGTACTTAGCTACTCTTGGTGAAAATTTTTTTTGCAAAATTTTTTTCACGCCGCCCCCTAAAATTGTTCCATTGGATACGAAAATAATTCCCGTAAAAGATGAAGTTGATCGGATAAGAGGAAGACGTGGCACATTCGCGTTAAAGTTGCAATAAATGTGTAATTTTGTATGAACGGAAAGGTATGAAGAAAAATATTTATTTATTTATTTATAAACGGACCGAAGCCCTCTTTACATAAATATTTAGACGAAAAGAAAAAGAACCTAACCTAATATAACAAAAGATAGACATGCACAAAAAGGAATAAAACTCATGGTACATAAGATATGACATTATCCGATAATCCTACGTAACTGTCTTTTAAAAGTGTGCACAGACCCATTAAAGAAATCAATACTATTATAGAGAGTACTAGTGTTTGCGATTCGAGCATTAGTTCCCATCACCACCGCTCTCATCTCACCGCAGCACCTCACGGGCAGCGGAACACGACGGCAGATCGACGATCGATGGCCGATTCAGATCTGGCCGTCGGCGCGCTCATCCAATCGGACCAGCCGTCCGCGCGCTCACCCAATCAGAGCTCACTTCCGCTTGGCGCGTCTTCCAGAAGCTTCTGGAAGACACCAAGGCGGAAGCTAGCTTCGGGCCATTGTTGACTCTCGTTCGTAACGTTCACCGAATCAAACGTATCGCGCACGTGCTCATTGTTCTGTACAACGCAATATCTCATTCTCTCAACGCTCACCGCTCATGTAAAGCGTTCTTGGCTCACCACGCGTATCAATCGGCTCAACAACTTAGTTGTAAATAAACGACGTGGCTAACGCCGAACTGCTGGCTTTGAATTCACTTCGCCACCCTAACCTAAAATTCCGGCACGCGAAAAACATCTAATCGCGAACATTTGGTCCTTCGAGCCGGATCTGAAGTGCATCAAAGTGCAGTGAAAGTGCGCAAGCTCACCCGCTCACCCGCTCACCACTCATCGCTCAGAAATGGAGAATAAAGCTCCCACCTCATCGGCGACGTCGAGGCCAACGACGCCCACGATGTCGGTGCTCACGCTCACCATCCCCGACGAGGCAACGGGGACTTCAGAAACGGCCGCTGCGGGTCGAACGAGGGCCACATCACCTTCACTCATTCCGGCAGAGCTCCTCATCAAGGCGAAGACTCAGGTGGGTCGTTTCAACTCGCTCAATGATTTTCAATCTGAAATCCCCACACTCGCTCACACTACATCTCTCGACGAGGTACGCGTGCTCAGTTCTCACGTGGAAGATCTGCATCAGGCCTTTATAAGGGAGCACGCATATTTTGAGATCACCTGGCCAGTGAAGTGCCTCGATCACGAGTATTTCACCTCAGAGCTCGTCTCTAAGGAGAGGCAGCTCCATCTCAAGACAAAACTCAGGCTCAACCGTCTTCGTGAAGACGTGGAGGCCATTGCTCAAGCAAAGGTCGCCGTCTCACCCGCTCAACCATCTTCTCGAGCGTCGAAGCTGCCCGAGATTGCGCTGCCGACCTTCTCAGGCAGCTACGTGGATTGGCCAGCGTACAGCGAACTTTTCACCTCGCTCATCATCAACGACACTCAGCTCATGGAGATCGACAGATTGCATTAACTGCGATCCAGCGTGACAGGCGAGCCAGCGAGGCATGTAAATGCTTACCCTCTCACAGGCGCGTCTTTTCAAGCTTGCTGGGAATATCTCACCAAGCGATTCTCAAATAAGCGCGTGCTCATTCAGGAACAACTGAACAAGCTATTCAACCTGCCGTCCATTCAGACTCGCAGCTCAACCGCTCTGGACAACCTGTGGTCGTCCATCACGGAGGCCAATAAGACCCTCCGGGCGCTGGGTGCTGCAGAGGATATGCACAACTGCCTGCTTGTGCATCTCGCGACCAACTGCCTCGATAAACACACCCGAGAGGCGTGGGAAACCTCGGTGGGCTCTGTAAACGAGTACCCAAAGTACGAGCAGTTGGAAGCGTTCATCAACAACAAAATTGTCGCTCTCGAACAACTGGAGACCTCTGCTCAAAAACAAGCTCAGCAAAAAAAGGCTCAACCTCCCTCCGCTCCACCCAGTCGCCCATCTCAACGCTCAGCCACCTCTCACGCAGCGACACAGCATCAGAAGCGCTCACCGTCTCTCTTCTCAGCGAACAGTTACCCGTGCGATTGCTGCTACGGACCGCATTTCGTGGTGATGTGTCCGGAGTTCCGCGAAATGTCGGTGGAAGCGAGGCGCAAGTTCATCACCCGGTACGAGCTGTGTCGTAACTGTTGTGGACGACACAACACAGAAGTGTGCAAGTCGCCCCTCAAGTGCAAGACGTGTGGGGCTCGGCATCACACGATGCTGCACTTGAAGGGGACCCCAGCTCAACCATCTCAAACCTCCGCACCAGCTCAATCCTCATCTCAAGGCTCAGCTCAATGAGAAATTGGTGCAGTCGTCGCACCCCGCTCAAGCTCAACATATCAGTCTCAAAGCTCACGCTCAAAAGGTTTTCCACGTTACCCGCTAGCTGGTAGCACATCATTCTCAACCATGTCACTCTTGGCCACGGCCAACGCTCAGCTCATCACTCCAGTATCATTCTCTCCAGTTCGGCTTCTCATCGACTCAGGCTCCGAGCTCACCTTTGTCAAGGAGGAGGTCATCAGCCAGCTCAACATTCCACGTGTGCAATCATCCATTTCAATCACTGGCCTTGGAGGCGCCAGCTCTCTTCAAACTAGAGGAATTGCACTGCTCACACTGCGCTCGAATTACGATTCGACAACGATACATGTTCAAGCTCATGTACTCAAGGCATTAACCTCTAATCTGCCATCGGTTGAAGCGCCTCATCAGGAGTGGCCACATCTCAACGGCATCATACTGGCTGATCCCGATTTTCTCACGCCCAGGCCCATCGACATGGTCATCGGCGCAGACACATACGGACAGATCATCAAACCTAACCTCATCAAGGCAGACCCGTCAATGCCAATTGCTCAATTATCAATGTTTGGGTGGCTCATTCTTGGACCAATCACCATTCACAATTCGCAGATCGCAACATCTCATCACTCTGCTGTGGTACAGCATAGCAACAATGATCTCCAAGAAATGCTGACGAGGTTTTGGATTCAAGAAGAGCTTCCCGGTGATACCCCCACTCAGCTCACGCTTGAAGAAGAGGAGTGCGAGGAGCACTTTCGAGCGACTCACTCGCGTGACTCAACAGGCAGATACATCGTCCGCATCCCGCTCAAGTTATCTCCAAAGCTCCTGGGCAATTCATACAACACGGCTCACGCATGCTTGATGCGTACACGCAACAGACTCAAGAAGGATGCTGGACTTCGTGAACTCTATGAAGGGTTCATGAACGAGTACAAAGATCTCCAGCACATGGTAAGAGCACCATCAATCTCTCCTAATTCTCATTCCATTTTCTATTTGCCACACCATGGAGTGCTCAAACCCGACAGCCAGTCAACAAAGCTCAGGGTCGTCTTCAATGGCTCAAGCCCCTCGGGCTCCGGACACTCAATCAACGATCTCATGTACACCGGCAAAAATCTCCTGCTCAATGTCACCGACGTGCTGCTGTGGATACGTCAGCACAAATTCATATTTGCCACGGACGTGACGAAGATGTATCGTCAAGTCCAGGTGCATGAAGCCGATCAGGACCTGCAAAGGGTGCTGTGGTTCGACGGCAATCAGAAGGAGGTGCCATACAAGCTCACCACCGTCACATACGGATTGAAGGCTGCTCCATTCATGGCTGTCAGGGCTCTACTTCAACTTGTGGAAGACGAAGGCCATCGCTTCCCACTGGCAGTGCCATCGCTCACTCAAGCCAGATACGTCGACGACATATTCGGCGGCGCCGACACAGGTGAGAAACTCATTGAAATCGCTCAACAGTTACAAGACCTGTGCAACGCGGGAGGCTTTCCACTTGCCAAATGGCATGCAACTCACCCTCCGTTGCTTGATTCAATTTCCCCTACTCAGAGAGCTCTCGGCTCAATACTTTCACTAGACGACTGCAAAACCAAAGTTCTCGGATTACATTGGAACGTGCTCAAGGATAGCTTTTCATTCTCAGCCAAACCGGCAACGAGCTCAAAATTCACCAAACGCCTCATTCTCTCAGAAGTAGCTCAGATATTTGATCCGCTCGGCTTTTTGTCACCAGTCATCATTCAAGCAAAGGTGCTTTTACAAGAATTATGGCTGCACAAGCTCAGCTGGGATGATCCACTGCCATCCCAGGTCACGTCAAAATGGCTCACCATCAGAGAAAATCTTCAATGCCTGGCCAGGCTCTCAGTTCCTAGGTGGTTCACCACCTACAGCTACTCAACAGTGGAATTACATGGTTTCTCTGATGCTTCTCAACTCGCCATGGCGGCGGTAGTTTATATTACCGTCCTTTCACCGTCCACAAATCACAAGGTGTCGACACTAGTGTGCTCCAAAACAAAGGTAGCACCACTCAAAAAGCTCACCATCCCGAGGCTCGAGCTTACGGCATCATTGATGCTTGCAAAGCTCACAAAATATGTTCAAGCAACTCTCAGGCTCAATGTAGCTGCTACTCACCTGTGGACGGACTCTCAAGTGACACTCATATGGATCAAATCTCATGCATCACGCTGGAAGGACTATGTGAGGAATCGTGTCTCTCAGATTCAAGAGCTCACTCAACATGCACAATGGAGACACGTTCCAGGAACCTCAAATCCAGCGGATTGCGCCTCTCGAGGCGTGACCACATCTCAGCTTGAACAACACAAGCTGTGGTGGACGGGACCACCATGGCTCACTCAGCCCAGTGACTCATGGCCCTCTCAACCAGAATTGAAGGACGACTCCAGTGCACAGGAGGCTCGTCCGGGAGTTTCAACTCTACTCAACGTTCAAAAGATCGAATATCACTGGGATCTCATTTACAGATATTCTTCTCTCAACAAACTCATTCGCATCACCTCAGTTTGTTTCAGAATTCTTGACAAGCTAAGGAGAGCTCCTATCTCATTGCCAATCATCTCACACTCACCAGAGGACCTGGAGAGAGCTAGAATCTTCTGGATTAAGGCAACGCAAGCTCTCTACTTCAACCAGGAGCTCAAAACACTCAGTCTCAATTCCAAGTTGCCATCATCTCACGCCTTCAATCGACTCACGGCGTTTGTCGATGAGCAAGGAGTGATTCGAGTTGGAGGCCGACTCAACAACGCTCACATGGATTACGGAAGTAAGCATCCCTTGATTCTACCTCGCAACTCACGCCTCTCTCATCTGATCATAGATAATGCTCACAACACCACCCTTCATGGAGGGACTCAGCTCACGCTCTCTCACATTCGTCAACGGTATTGGATCCTCGGAGGCAGAGCTCCAGTCAAAACTCACATTCTTCGCTGTGTGGTGTGTGCTCGGCAAAGGGGGGTCCGTGCCCATCAGCTGATGGGCCAACTACCTCTTGCGCGAGTCACACCCTCACAGCCGTTCACCCGCACTGGACTGGACTACGCCGGACCAATTTCACTCAAAGCGTGGAAGGGGCGAGGCTCCAAAACTCACAAAGGCTGGATTTGCGTTTTCACCTGTCTCACCACCTCAGCAGTTCATCTAGAATTGGTGACTGACTACTCAACAGAAGGATTCATCGCGACGTACCGCAGATTCATCTCAAGGAGAGGAATACCTCAATCACTCCATTCTGACTGCGGCACCAACTTCATTGGTGCAGATGCCGCGCTCAAGAGGCTATTCACTCAAGGCACGAAGGAACATCACTCTGTGTCACAGCTCTTTGTCAATGACAACACCAAATGGCTCTTCAACCCCCCTGCCGCACCTCACATGGGTGGAAAGTGGGAGGCGGTCGTGAAATCGATCAAACATCACCTCAGGCGCACCGTAAGTGATACTGTACTCACCTACGAGGAATTTAGCACTCTTCTCACACAGATTGAAGCGATGCTCAACTCACGACCGCTAGAGCCACTCAGCGACGACTCTGAAGATGTCTCGCCACTCACCCCTGCTCACTTCCTCATCGGACAGCCACTATCAACGCTGCCCGAACCATCAGCAGAACACTCAACAATCTCACCATCAGCGAGGTGGCAACTCATTCAACAGAAGGCGCAGCGATTCTGGACCCAATGGTCATCACAATATCTACAACGTCAACTCTCAATCTCAAAGTGGCTCCACCCGTCCAACGACATCAAAATCGGTTCCCTGGTGCTCATCACTGATGAGCGCGTTCCACCGAGCAAGTGGCCACTTGCTCGGGTTCTCACCACTCACCCAGGGAAGGACGGACTCACCAGGGTCGCAACGCTCAAGACCGCCACCACCGTTCTAAAAAGACCAATTGCAAAATTGGCACCTTTGAATGTTTCAGGCTCATCATCAACATCTTCTGGAAGCTGTTGATGGCGGGAGAATGTTTGCGATTCGAGCATTAGTTCCCATCACCACCGCTCTCATCTCACCGCAGCACCTCACGGGCAGCGGAACACGACGGCAGATCGACGATCGATGGCCGATTCAGATCTGGCCGTCGGCGCGCTCATCCAATCGGACCAGCCGTCCGCGCGCTCACCCAATCAGAGCTCACTTCCGCTTGGCGCGTCTTCCAGAAGCTTCTGGAAGACACCAAGGCGGAAGCTAGCTTCGGGCCATTGTTGACTCTCGTTCGTAACGTTCACCGAATCAAACGTATCGCGCACGTGCTCATTGTTCTGTACAACGCAATATCTCATTCTCTCAACGCTCACCGCTCATGTAAAGCGTTCTTGGCTCACCACGCGTATCAATCGGCTCAACAACTTAGTTGTAAATAAACGACGTGGCTAACGCCGAACTGCTGGCTTTGAATTCACTTCGCCACCCTAACCTAAAATTCCGGCACGCGAAAAACATCTAATCGCGAACAACTAGAGTCAGCAATAATTCGATTTATTGGATTAATTAATCCATATGTAGATCTGGATTTAAATGGTTGAAGTCCTGCTCTAGATCTCAATATGCGTTCAGGTGCGTAGAAATTGATTTGCATAAGAAGAGAGGGACAATCAATATGATTATTGATTAAATTAAAAATAAAGAAATGGTCGGATATTCTTCTACGTGCAGCTAATGTTTCGAGATTGACTGTGTTTAATATTGTAGAGTAATCGTGATCGAATATTGACATTGGGCTCCTTAGCTTATATGAACAAAATCTGAGAAATTTATGTTGCACTCTCTCAAGCATGATGTCGTGATTAATGCGTTTCGGAGACCATATAATTGAAGCATATTCTGGTGGTTAAGCGTTCTTTTTGTGCCCAAATATTTACGATAATAGTGCTACAGTATGATTTTTTCAACATAATAACTAATTAATATTTATATCTGTTTAATTAATTATATTAAATTTTACGTATTTTAATGAAAGTGACCATTCTTTTAATTTATTTCTTACTAGCTTAAAGTACCCGGCGTTGCCCGGGCTTCATTAATATTTTAAAATTAACAGGCACCTTCATTAATTATTACGCAGTGCTTACTTACATATACTTCATTACCCATTGCTTACGTGCATTATATCTGTACATAATCCGGACTCGCGCGCCAGGACCGCACGATTGTCCTTTATCACGGCGGAGACTTTACGCGTATGTACAGTTTCGGAGCGCATCCCTGGAGTGTACGTTTCAAAACTGAGAAAACTAATCGATTTTCGAAATATTCGTGAACATACAGACAGAAGAACGTCCGTTTATAATACTGGCGATTAGTAGAATTTATGAAAGAATAGTGGTGCTAAGGAGCGAGTGGCATAAATTGTAACAATACTGATAGTGACAACAGTGAAAGCTTCAAAAACATTATTTGGCTGAGAAGTCGAGCTGCAAAACCTGCATGCGGGTGAATGTCAACGCTCATAAACAGCTGTTACGCGTTACGATTATTATTAGGTCTAGGCTAGTTTCCATCAGCGCAATAATCACTGAAGGTTATATTCAGGAACTTCGGGTAGATTGTAAAACGCAGGCAACAGTTCCGAAGGAAGGCAATCCTGTAATTTATGAGGTTGCCTGGCGGACATTGGGTTGTCGCCTGTACCCTGTTTAGATTTGGGACCGTGGCAGGGTTTCGAGTGGTATGGGACTACAATGACCCTCTGTACGGTCGATTCCGGCGGTCCCGGAGTTCGTTGATGTTGGCCAGGCATCCTGTGTCGCCGTTTGGACGCATGGGTTGATATTTGGAGACAGTTTGTTTGGCTCATTCATTATCGGCGAGCCCTTGATTTCCGGGAGTTTTCCCTCTCTATGGGGCTAGGTGGGCCGTTCTTCTGACGATGCAACGACCAATGAGGATTCAATATCCGTATGGCCCACCACGGAATCTGCCTGAGAGGGAGGACTTCTGGCTCGTGCAGAAGAAAAGTCCGGCAGCCAGTCAGATACGTTAATGACGGAGATTCGTTAACATCTCAATTCGATAAACCCAAGGTCTCCTCCGGAGTGAGGAGGGTATATCGGATTACTGGGTCGACTCATAGTTCTGATAATTACTCACCTTATATTGTTGTATAGTTCAACGTTACTGGACATTAAATTCACTGTTACATTTATATGCAGTGTTCAGTTTATTCACCTTATCACGGTAACGCGTCATAGGGTACCGCGTAGTTTTTAGTGTCGGAAGAACCGTAGCGGGAATTTACAACTCCCGTTGACCCGTCTTTAGCTCAGTCGGATCTCATCGAAAACGCGTGAGAAACAACAGCTAACGATGTGACTGTGACCGTCAAGGCGTCAAGCATCTCCACCAGGCCAGAGATGAGCAAAAAATTATTTCAAATAAAAAATTGAGTTCGACTAAAAGACGAAAATTTTATTCGAGACTCATGAATAAGACTAACCCGATTCAATTTTTAATCGAAACGCTCAAGATTGAAATCATGGGGATTCAATCGTTAGTCATGGTTGAACTACTTCAATCATGGGGATTTAATCGTCGGCCATGATTGAACTACCTTCAATCATGGGGATTCAATCATGATTGAATGAACAGTGTTCTCGTATTCAATCGTAATTTAGTAGATTGAAGCTCGACTAACCTTGGCGAGCCTGGAGACTCGCGAGAGCCTTTGATCGATGACGCGCGAGGCCCGAGCCGAGCGACATTGTATCGTTCACCCGTCTAAACTGGCGCCTGGAGTTGCTCGGCGATGTGTCATCGATTATACGGAAAGTGAATTTCTTTATTTTTCATCGTATCAATATAAAAGTGGCAACAATGGATTCCTTGCATTCTTCCGATTAAACGGACAGAAAATAATTTAAATCGGACTACTTTTAACGAAACGGTACTGTCAATCCGATTCAAGGTCCCGACTTTAAACATCCGAAAAAGATACTACCATATTCGATGAAGTCTTTTCTATAAAATATGTCTATCTGTTGTTGGTAATTTGTATATTGAACGTTAAAAATAGCGGTGCGCCCGTTGATACTGGCAACCGTGATCGCCACTGTGCGGGGAACTGTACGCGCATCTCTTCCGCGCACAGCGGTGGACGCCACGTAAGATAACATTTATCTGCCTCGCTTCATTATTTCGCTTATTACTCAGTCCCATTTAGTAATATCGAGATGATATATAGCATAAAACCTTCCCAAATCTTGTTTCTACAAATGTGTGAAAACTGCAGGAGAATTGGTTGAGTAGTTTCCGAGTTCACCGCGTACAAACATAATAATACTTCCCGTTTTATATACAGGGTGTTCCGAAAATGCTGCGGGTCCTTAAAGGGGATGATTCGGGGGATGATTGCAAACAACTTTTTCCTTTGCGAAAATGCCCTCCGAGGATTCGTTAACGAGATATTAATAAAAAGCACCGACCAATCAGAGCGCGAGCCTTCCGCTGGAGCTCCCGCGCTAGCGTGGCCGCGCGCCGGGCCGCGCTGCGACTACGAACAAGCAAGGCGGCATGCATCGAAGGAAATTGCGTAGAATGACAAATGAAAAAGACGTAACAAAAAAATCGAACCTTTTGCCATTTAAAGTGAATAATGAATAAAGGATAAATGGATGAAAATCACGTGTAACGTAAAAAGACGAATACACATTTTTTTTAGAAGATTCGAAAATAATAATTATTTGAAGTGGGAGGATAAGGAATACGTAAAATTCCTTGTGTTAATCACATATCCACGAAAAGCTGCCAGCACTGTTGCTGATAACGAATAAGTCTGTTTAAAAAGGCCGAATAAATATTTTCGTACGAGAATTTTGAGAATTATCGGCGGAAACTAACCAATCTGCCCTGCATCCCTCCCAAATGGCCACTGTCCTGAAGAGGCCCTCTCCTCCCCAAGGCCCACCTTCTCTCGCACCGAATACGTCGACGCATGCTTGTGTTTTGAAATTCGAGCACGTGTTTATACTCGAGAGATAAGGGATCCGTCTTTAATTTGAGGGTAGGACGAAGCAGGCGGGACTACGCGCAGTCAGCGGACTATCCCTTCTTTTTCTGTGTCTCTCCGCGAGACGTATTGATGCTGGATAATACTCTGTAATTTCTAGTTCTCCAAAATTAATCAGGCTGATCAGCCAGAGCATTTCGCCAGGGTCGCGGTTTATGACTGTAGCGACCGACACACGCGCGAAAGCTCGTCTTTCCTCTTGGGGTTGTAAGGCCCAAGAGACTCCGTGGTACGCGGTGTTGATCGCCTTATCACCCGCCAAATTAATTTTGAGTGACTGTTTTAATTGATGCGACGAAAGAGAACTTGTTGGTCCGTACGATGACCAGACAAGAGCACGAATGTTTTCGAATGATGGTCTTAATCACGAACGTTTGATTAGACCTGATCGAGCTAGTCCGTACGACGACTAGAGTAAGAGTCTTAGTCACGAATGTTTGACTGACTCGATGTATTTTAACGTATAGTCGATTATAGCTGCTCGAAGTTTGTCACGAGAGAAGGATGTGTTCGCTTGAGAAACGATAGAATTCTGTCCGGTTTTTCCTTTTCGCGTCGAAGGTAGACAAGACATCAGACTTTCGGGAGGTGTCAAATTGCTGATTGGTTAGCTTTTCCTCGAAGAGGAGGAACCTTCCTTCCGCGATTTCGGTGGTGGAAGAGGAAGGCATCTCCTTCTTGGTGACGTAGTGGAGGAAAAACCAGACATCTGGTTAACAAACTTAGCTAGGCTGCTCGGTCGGAGCGTTCAGCCAGGGTTACGGTTTATGACTGTATTGTTCCGTGGGTCAGCGGTGGACGACGATATGTACCGGTCCGAGGTAACCGTGTACCCTCGCTGACAGAGCAATTTAACGGATTATCTCAGGACGAAGGTAGTCCAAAATATAAGAAAAAATGGCACGATGTCGATTGCCTCTTAGTCATCTGGCAGGCAAATGGTTCCCAACGAACGCTTCGAGAACAAACAATTGCCCACCGTAAAGATATTGAATTTTCGCCTCGCCCTGAACCCGCTTTTGTTCTTTAAGACGAAACAATGACCGTATTGTCCCGCAAGTCGGCGGTAGAGAACGGTTTCCTACAATTTCGGATAATTTATGACTTACTTGGTTCCGCCTCGTAGCAGACGTGAACTCAGGGTGTCAGAAAGGGGAAACAGGAATGGTATGCATTTTCTTCTTTATAGCAACTCGAAGACTTTCAGCGTCTCTTCCCTTCGGACCCTTTCGAACCGATACACGTGGTGTCTGTTTTCTATCTCGAAGCAATGGGTACATTGGCAGTAGAAGGACGGAGCGCGGGCTTTTGTGAAAGTTTTCGTTGCACTTCTGCAAAACACGTGTGTTCCGAAAATATGCTGGCTTCTTTTTACCTGAAGCCTCTTGGCCTCGTGGGGGACAACTAATAATGGAACGAGAGAAACTATTTGGGGGTAGAAGAAGTCGCTTGGAAAAAATCTTGTCAGTCAGCAGTCAGCAATCACGTCGCAGACAAATGTTCTCTGCTCAAGAGTATTACGCGATGTTCTGGGTGTACCCCCCCCCCCCCCCGAACAACGAGGACGCAAGTGCTGGAGCGTGAGAATTTGCGCGGGGATTACCCACGGCTCCGAACGCCAAGTAAAAATTCATTTCCACCAATTTTTATAACGTAGGAACAACACGTTCCATGAAAAGTAAATTAAGTGATCAGTGTTAGTAGCCGTGCAGTGAAGTGAATATTCGGTACGTTGACCTGGACGCACCTGACATTGCGACCCTTAACTTTGGGTAGTGTCTGTCGTATACCTGGGATCAGCTGTGCACTGGGCTCGTCCATCGATGACCAGGATCGGTTCAGTGACCCAGTGACACAAGTTTTCAAGTTGCAGGTGAATTTTCGGCAAGGGTGAGTTTTAGTTACTTTCATCATTCATTTTTAAATTTAACGCAAGCTATTGCTTATTTCCGGCGATAATTCTCAATATTCTCATACGAAAGTATTTATTCGGGCTTTTTAAACAGACTTATTCGTTATCAGCAACAGTGCTGGCCGTTATTGAGTTACGGATTTTTATCACAATAACGAACTACGATCACTTTTCGTTAAATTCCTGTTACATTACCTTTTCGTGGATATGTTATTAACACAAGGAATTTTACGTATTCCTTATTCTCCCACTTCCAATAATTATTATTTTCGAATCTTCTAAAAAAAATGTGTATACGTCTTTTTACGTTACACGTGATTTTCATCCATTTATCCTTTATTCATTATTCACTTTAAATGGCAAACAAACCATGGCAAAAGGTTGGATTTTTTGTTACGTCTTTTTCATTTGCCATTCTACGCAATTTCCTTCGATGCATGCCGCCTTGCTTGTTCGTAGTCGCAGCGCGGCCCGGCGCGCGGCCACGCTAGCGCGGGAGCTCCAGCGGAATGCTCGCGCTCTGATTGGTCGGTGCTTTTTATTAATATCTCGTTAACGAAACCTCGGAGGACATTTTCGCAAAGGAAAAAGTTGTTTGCAATCATCCCCCGAATCACCCCCTTTAAGATACCGCAGCATTTTCGGAACACCCTGTATAGATTATATTTCTTGCATCTGATATCTTATATTTTATTTTATTCCTTGTATCTTACATATTTTATGGACACTTAATGCATAAATAAACGCAATATTTTTTATGAAAATATGATAAGAATTTTATTTTAACACTCCTCCTCCTCCAGCTCCTCCTCCTGCACCACCTCCTCCTCCTCCTCCTCCTCCTCCTCCTCATCCTTCTCGTACTGCAACGACGATGGCTACCACCCCCACCACCAACATACTGTACATGTATGGTTGTGAACCACCATAAAAGTGGTTCCGATCAGTCTTACAGACTTCATTCCATCGCGTACGTTCGTGCCTGCACAGTTAGTATCCGCATCCGTTCAATAGACTCAGCTGTAGTGTGTATTCAAAATGTATACGTTTGATCGATACTTCCTGCATGTCCGGGAACCGCATTAATCACTGCAACGATACGGATTTTCCTAACCAACAACACCAACAGCAACAACATGAACAACAAAAGCAGAATATAAGGCACGTAGTACTCATTTGCATACATTTCGATTTACACGAAATCGTTCGAATCATCAACTCTGTGCGTGTGTTTCTTACAGCAAGAAATCTACATCAGCATCGAAGAAAGCCGTCATACGAATCATGGGACGTGATTACCCATTGACCTCGACCACCAACAAACGTCTCGTAATAGATCGGTCGGGATTCACGTCGCGTCGAAGTCGCGATAGTCGACAATGTGTAACGTTCTCGGACGAGACGTTGCCGTTAGTTACAGGAGATTCCACAAGTAGAGCGGTTTACTCGTAGAATGATGGGATTGGTGCGGGTGGCGTGCGATAAAGAAATTAATTTCACGAAACAAGAGTCCTTCTTTTAACAATAAATAACAAAATAGTTTATTCAAAAAGAGTTTTGGTTCTAATTGGATTTGAACAAAAGTACGACGCGGTGTCGTGGAGTTGTAATACGAAATATAACCGAACGAAAATGATTACGTAACGACGCTTTGGTCGGTTAAACGGAATACTGTTCGATTTTCGCTCGTGACGCTAGGTCGGTATAATAGAACACAAAATTAACTAACTCAAATATCGCTTTGATCGGTAAGAATTCGAAGTGATGGTTAGTCGAAAAGAAATAGTATTGGATGCTTGGTTGAAAAGAAATAGTGTTTGACGCTTAGTCGAAAAGAAAATAGTATTGGACGCTTGGTCGAAAAGAAATAGTAGTTGACGCTTGGTCGAATAATAGAAAGATAGAGATACGATACTAAATCGCTATTTGAACATAAGTCTCGACACTAAGTCGGTGTATAATATAATACAGAAAGAATGACGCTTTGGTCGATTTTGAATGTTTAAGTTGAGAGTAAAGAGTATTCTTTCTCTCGGGATTTGTGTAGCTTCCAGTTGCCTATCAGCTGGTCCACGCTTTCTAGGATAGGAGCCAAGGTGCCTCGTTAAAAGCGGCCTCAGTTGTAGATTCCACGTTGCTTAGGTGCCTAGTCAAGCGGGCTATGATGGTAGCCAAGGTGCCTAGTCGAGCGCCTCAGATGGTACCAAGGTAGCTGGTTAGAGCATACCCAGATGGAAGCTAAGGTGCCTGTTCAAGCGGCCTCGGATGGTAGAGTGCGAATAATTTTGTATGTTATGTGGAAACAAAGGTGCCGGTTCGAGCGCCTCAGTGAGAATTGGATTGGACGTGGAATCGTAGTCGAGGTGCCTAGTTGAGCGCCTCGAACAGAATGTGAATTGGATTGAATGTTGAGTGGTGAATGCTCAATGATCTCTGCTGACTGCTGCTGGCGGGTCCATATTTATACCCATCTGTGGAACTTGCCCGCAGCAATCACTTGTCGCACTTTACGCGCACCAATTAACTTTCGAATTTGGTTTACACCAATCAGGCGTTACACTCGCGTTTCACTTGGCTTTCTACGCGTGCGCACCCGATCCGCTCGCGGTCCGCACTCGGTTCACTCGCTCGGTTGAATGACACTGCGCATGCCTTCACTTCGCTTAGTTCTTTCACTGGTCGCTAATTGCATTCATCCATACGTGCATTCGTGTCTTACTGCTAATACAAATATTTTAGGTATATAATATAACATAATATAGAATAATGTGGTAGGCTCGCGCCGAGGCAGACACGGCGTTGCCAGACGAGCACGCAAGGCACGCGTCGAGGCAGACACAGCGTTGCCGGCGAGGCGTTGCTAGGCGATGAGCCGAGAGAACTGCGCGGCTGAGGCAGTCTGCGTCGAGCCGAGACGAGACGAGTGTATAAGCAAACCACATTTATGTAACTGAGGATTTTATTAAAGTAATCTCTTATCAACCCAACAATAATGAGGACTAATATAATAAAGGAAAGAAAATTTTAATGGCGGCTCGTTGCGGTACGTTACACATGTCTACGTGGAAGCTTCTGTTGCAAGAAGAACCTGAGATAATTCAACGTTTCCCTAACGACGCAACGCCATTACATCAAGACCTATCATCGTTGATCATTTACGCATCGACTTTACACAAATCAACAGTCAGAAAATTGCCAAAATATCGGATGGGAGTTCCATCAAATATATGGCCGAAGCTACGATACATCAAATGTTTAAATACAATCGCTGCATCGATCATATGTTCTCGTGGTTGTCGGAAATTCTAAACTCCGTAAGCAGCAAATACGCGTCCTTTGTCGACATTATACGCACCGCGACGCGGCTATCGCGGACGCGATCTGACCTTGGGGCGAAAGAGGGTTGCGGTCCGCTTTGAATTTTCGCGCCTCGAGAACGTGTGATGAGTCATCGGCGGTACCCCCTCCCCGCGTCTACGAGACGCGTTGCCCCTCAACTGCATCGCCCCTCCCCCTCGGTGCGGTACCCCGCCCCGCTTCACCCCCTCGCCATGCGTTTCTTCAGAACTCCCCATATTAACCTACTTTTTTTTTAACGTGCAGGAAATCCGGAACGGATACCCCGGCCCTCGGGGGAGGAACCAGGGTTATGTTGGGCTCCAACCAACTTGTACGCGAAAGCGACATCTCAACGCCATCTCGTAATGATATCTACTAATTAGGCAGGTGGCAACGGCCTGCTCACTCATGTGGAGCGCAGATCACGCCCCCTTCCATCGACTCGCGATCTATGGAAGGGGAAGATTCTTCCTTCCAGGAAATCACCGAGATTTCCTGGATCGCTCACTCTGTTCTCGGGCGCTTATCAGTGTGATATCTCTTTGCTTACGCATCTTGCTTGCGCTTTTGCTTAAACGTTTTCTACTGTCTAAGCTTCGCGACTTTGCTTCGCCAGCTAACACTTGTATCGCTTGAGTTTGCTTTAGTTTAGAACTGCCTGATTAGTGTAATTATTAGACTTAATTTGTTGTGTAACATATCTGTTAATTTATTGTGCTTGACCTTGTGAATACATTCAAACTATAACTGTAACGTAACTCTACAAATCTTAAATATACTGTCGTGCGTCCCTAATCGCTTTAAAATTAAATTCAGTGGTTTCCAAACGTGCTTAGCCTTTCTGCACCGATCCGTTATTAACATTTTTTGGTCCTTCGAGCCGGATCAGTGCCTTTGAAACAGTTCGCGAACGTTCTTGAGTGCCGTGTAACCGTCGCGTGTGACCTCCATCTGCAAAACAATGAGTCACCTTATTGAAAGTCAACGCAGTCTTAACCGTCGAATCGCTAACGCGTTTGAAAACTTGAAGAAGATGGGGGCTAATAACTTCACAAAAACTAACGTGACATCGCGATTAACGGCCCTTCGCAAAAATTGGGCAAAGTTTGAGGCGCAACACGACAAGTTACTGCTCGCAGCGCCCGACCCGGAAATCGTGGAGGACACCTACTGGAAGGAAGACGAGCCGTCGGCAACCGAGGAGGTGTTCCTCGCTCAGGAAATTCTTCTTATGGACAAGTTAGAAGAGATCGCTAAAACTGAGCGGATCATGAATCGTACGATGGAACGCCTGGCCTCCAGCGACCACTCGAGTGACCGTTCCACTGCCGTGGCCGCTCGTGCAACGTCCTCGCTTCCGAAAATACCCTTACCTACGTTCGGAGGCAAGCATAAGGAGTGGCCGTCCTTTCAAGGGCTCTTCCGTTCCCTAGTCGTCCGGGACGCGACGCTAACGGATGCTGAGCGCCTTCATTACCTGCGGGGCGCTCTTACTGGTGATGCTGCGCTTTTGCTCCGCAACATACCAGAGAGCGAGGAACATTTCGAAGCTGCTTGGGAGTTACTACAAGAGCGATACGATAATCAAAGACTGTTAGTTAAAGCTCAAATGAACGCCATTTTTGGGCTACCGAGTATCGCTCGCGAATCAGGACCCGAACTCAAGCGTCTTTTCTACACGGTATGCGATACCGTCAAGGCCCTTGCTGCCATGAAACGCCCTTACGATGCCAGCGGCGATTGGCTTGTCCACTTAATTGTAGATCGGATCGATCCACAATCCCGACGCGAGTGGGAGACCCTTGTCGGACAGAAGAGGATACCGTCCACTTTTAGCGAGCTACAAGGATTTCTGGAGGGCAGAGTCAACACCCTGGAAGCCTTAGATGAACAACGAAAAGGGGCTGAGAGTCGACCTGCTAAGCCAGCTACACACCAGAATATGGCGAAGGTTCACCAGGTTAGTCAAGCTAAGCGCCCCCTGGAACCCTGCCACCTCTGCAAGGCAAACCATTTTATATTGTACTGCCGGTTATACAAATCGAAGACAATTGCCGAGCGACGGGCGGCGCTACGAGACGCTAACCTTTGTTACAACTGCCTCGGTAGACATCAAGTGAACGATTGCAATTCTGAGAAACGCTGTCAGAAGTGCAATGGCAAACACCATACTACGATACATGAGGATTGCGAGGATGCTACTACTAACACTGCTAGTTGTGTGTCACAATCCGTGCCTGCGGTTCTGCTAGCCACAGCGCGTGTTAAAGTGGTGCAGCCCGACGGGGGTTCAAGATTGGTGCGTGCTCTGATTGATCAAGGCAGTGAGGTATCAATTCTTACCGAGGCACTGGCGCAGCAGTTACGACTTCCGAGAAAACCTGCCAACATCAGCCTCGTCGGTGTCGGGAGCCAGCTTCCAGAAAGGATCCGCGGCAAGGTACAATTGGAATTCTCTGCTTATTTCAATCCCGCCGAGCGACACCTGATAGGCGCACTCGTCCTGCCGCGGATTACCTCGTATCAACCACGCATCGATAGCCGTGCATCTACGTGGAACCACCTCAAGAAACTTACACTAGCTGATCCCAGCTTCGACTGTAATGGGCCAATCGACCTACTACTGGGTGCTGACGCCTTTGCCCTTGTACTGCTCGACGGCATTACTAAAGGACAGCCCGGAGAGCCCATTGCACAGAAGACTACGCTTGGATGGATCGTGTCTGGACCCGCCACTCCGAGCACTGGGGGTGTACCAGCTGACAATTGCTGTCTCACATCCCTGTCATGCGTCACCGAGGAGGAGCTGCTACCATTGGTGCGACGGTTCTGGGAACAGGAAGAGATTGTGGTATCACCTGCCTATACCACAGAGGAACAGAGCTGCGAGGACCACTTCCGAAGTACTCACCAGCGATTGCCGTCCGGACGCTACATGGTTCGCCTACCGTTCCGTGAAGTCCCGGAGCTCGGCGACTCTCGCCACGGTGCTCGCAGAATGCTACATAGGATGGAAACCAAATTTAGACGAGACCAGACGTTCGCCAAGGCCTACAGCACATTCATGCGTGAGTATATGCAACTCACGCACATGTCTAAACTGCCAAATGATTTGCTAGATTCGGGTTATTATCTGCCACACCACGGCGTAATGAAGGAGAGCAGTACTACCACTAGATTGCGAGTTGTCTTCAATGGGTCCTACGCCACGACCTCGGGACAATCTCTCAACGACGTACTGATGGTGGGTCCTAACCTTCTGCCAAATCTGCAACAGCTGCTGCTTCGATGGCGGATTCATCGTGTCTGTCTCACTGCGGACATAGAAAAAATGTATCGCCAGATTCTTGTTCATCCGGATGATCGTCGCTATCAACGGGTACTCTGGCGCGAAGACGCGAACAGGGAAATATGCGAATATCAGTTGAACACCGTCACGTATGGGTTGGCTTGTGCTCCCTACTTGGCTATTCGCACACTACGGCAACTGGCATCGGACGAGCAAACACGATATCCTCAAGCGGCGGTCATCCTGCAGAGGGACGTGTATATGGGCGACGTCTTGACAGGTGCGAACTCCGAACACGAAGCCATCGAGATCCAGACCGAACTCCGTCTCCTATGTAAGGCGGGTGGTTTCAATCTGAGGAAGTGGGCATCCAACCAACCAGCATTGATGGAACAGGTACCCATCGAAGACGCTATTCCTGAGTGCAAATGGCAGTCCAGCGAAACCCACACCGCATTGGGAGTCCATTGGAGCCTGGCAGACGACTGTTTCCGAGCTCGCGTGCAGCCTTCCACGCCGGGGAGCGGAGTCACAAGGCGTTTGGTTCTATCAAAAATTGCTAGATTATTCGACCCGCTGGGACTGGTTGCACCAGTTACGGTTAATGCTAAAATATTCTTGCAATCGCTTTGGTTATTACACTTAGACTGGGATACACCGTTACCGCCTGCTGACGCTGGATACTGGATGCAGTTCCTGGCTGAACTGCCTGCACTGAACCGTATTACCGTCCCCCGCTGGCTCGGGCTACAGCCGACTTCACAACAGCGAGAGCTCCATGGGTTCGCTGACGCCTCGGAACGTGCCTATGCTGCAGCAATCTACCTCCGAGTCGTGGATCTCGATGGAACTGTTCGCACTCAGCTGGTTACTGCTAAGACAAAGGTTGCCCCGTTAAAAAAAATATCAATTCCCAGACTTGAACTGTGTGCCGCAGTGTTGCTGACAAACTTAATGACTCTCACCTGCGAGAGTCTGAGCCTGAGCGGAGCCACAATCCACTTGTGGACTGATTCCACCGTCACCCTCGCTTGGATACACGGACATCCCTCGCGCTGGAAGACGTACGTGGCCAATCGAGTGTCTGAAATTCAAAGGACACTGCCTGACGCCCAATGGCATCACGTGTCCAGTAAGGACAATCCTGCCGACTGCGCCTCCAGAGGCTTACCACTCAACCAGCTACCCGACTTTACTTTGTGGTGGACTGGACCGAGCTGGTTGACATCCCCGACAGGCTGGTCCAACGAGAAACAACTTCCGCTCCCATGGACTGAACTGGAGGCCCGGACTACGGCTACTGTGACAGCGGGTGAAATTCCGAAGGGCGAGACATTATTAAATCAGTATTCATCCCTTCATTTCCTGCTTAGAATCACCGCCTGGTGCTTGCGGTGGCTAAGAAGAAATACAGCCAATCGAAGAGGGACTCACCTGCTACCCTCCGAGATAGATTCAGCCCGGACCCACTGGCTGTCACTTGTTCAGCGAGAGGACTTTGCTATGGAGATTCAGCATCTGCAGCTGAGTCGCCCGTTGCCGAGCCGCAGTAGGTTGCTGCGACTTAACCCCTACCTGGATGACCAAGGTCTGCTACGGGTCGGGGGCCGTCTACGCCATGCAGCCCTAGCCCAAGATGCGAAACACCAGGTACTATTACCGCGAGACAATCGACTAACCGAATTGCTGGTAGATGAAGCCCACCGGCGAACGCTACATGGCGGGACGCAACTCACCTTGGCAACGCTGCGTCAACACTATTGGATACTGCAGGGCCGACAACGGGTGAAGGCCATCATTCATCGCTGCCCTACCTGTATTTCGAGCGGTTTGTCTCGGTTGCGAATGTTTAATAATTCGTGACGTTCAAACCAGTCGAAGAGAAAATTCCTTACGGTGTCCAGCAAACGGTCAAGCGTGGTCTATACTTTCCTTGACTGTTTCCGGCCCCCTGTGGCCTGCACGGTGGTCACTCCTTTGGAGGCGATAAAATGCTCACTCCATCTTGCTAAGCTTGAATTGCTGCTATAGAGGAAACTCTGAGGCGCGGCGCGTCTGTTGGACCTTCAAAAGCTGACACTATCTGCCCTACCTGTATTCGATGGCGCGCTGCAACAGGAGAACAGCTGATGGGAGATCTACCAGCTACACGAGTGACCCCAGCCCGACCATTCCAGCACGTGGGGGTCGATTATGCGGGGCCTGTATCACTGCTCAGGAGTCGGGGCAGAGGCCAGCGCACGCAGAAGGGCTATGTGGCACTTTTTGTTTGCTTGAGCACTCGCGCTGTCCATTTAGAGCTCGTTTCCGATTGCAGTTCAGAAGCCATCATCGCCGCCTTGCGACGTCTCACTTCACGGCGAGGACTATGCAACGTGATCCAGAGCGACCGAGGGACGAACTTCGTCGGAGCCTCCCGGTCTCTACGGGAGATGCTAGCTCAACGAGACGCTGGGAACAACCGCATCCA
The DNA here is from genome assembly GCA_963932275.1 of Andrena praecox. Classification (NCBI taxonomy): domain Eukaryota; kingdom Metazoa; phylum Arthropoda; class Insecta; order Hymenoptera; family Andrenidae; genus Andrena; species Andrena praecox. The sequence goes on from OZ010729.1 coordinate 27,829,665, forward strand.
CTCCGCTCTCCTGAAGGAGGGAATCGAGTGGCGGTTCAACCCGCCTGCTGCACCTCACTTCGGCGGACTCTGGGAGGCCGCCGTCAAATCAACTAAATATCACCTCAGGAGGGTGATAGGCGAGCAAAACCTCACCTTCGAGGAGATGTCGACTCTGCTGCATCAAATCGAGGCCTGCCTTAACTCCCGGCCACTGCAGGCGATGAGCGACGATCCCGGAGATTTATCCACGCTCACTCCCGGACACTTCCTGATCGGCGACGCCCTGCTGAGTCTGCCCGATCCCGTCGTCGAGGACGTCCCCGTTACCCGGCTGTCACGGTGGCACCTATTGCAACAAATGAGGCTGCAATTTTGGAAGCGGTGGGCCACCGAATACTTGCAGTCGTTGCAGGCCCGCAACAAGTGGACTCACCAGCGTTCCCAACCCCTCGTCGGCGATTTGTGTCTGATCAAATCAGAATTAACGTCACCTGCCAGATGGCCACTTGCACGTATCGTAGAATTGCACCCTGGTTCCGATAATCTGACCCGCGTGGTCACAGTAAAAACCTCGCGTTCCGAATTCGTTCGACCCATCTCAAAATTAGTTTTTCTGCCTTTTGCACAAAACACTCGATCATAATCAATCACTTCACTTGCGTTTGCATGACGCCTCCACATGAGTTGAGCGGCGCCACCGCCGCGCGGTCTCCCACCACATTATCGATTCTTTCATCGATCTCTAGCTAGCTTCAGATTCATCGGGTGATGAATCCCGGAGAGAAAATGTACGCGAAAGCGACATCTCAACGCCATCTCGTAATGATATCTACTAATTAGGCAGGTGGCAACGGCCTGCTCACTCATGTGGAGCGCAGATCACGCCCCCTTCCATCGACTCGCGATCTATGGAAGGGGAAGATTCTTCCTTCCAGGAAATCACCGAGATTTCCTGGATCGCTCACTCTGTTCTCGGGCGCTTATCAGTGTGATATCTCTTTGCTTACGCATCTTGCTTGCGCTTTTGCTTAAACGTTTTCTACTGTCTAAGCTTCGCGACTTTGCTTCGCCAGCTAACACTTGTATCGCTTGAGTTTGCTTTAGTTTAGAACTGCCTGATTAGTGTAATTATTAGACTTAATTTGTTGTGTAACATATCTGTTAATTTATTGTGCTTGACCTTGTGAATACATTCAAACTATAACTGTAACGTAACTCTACAAATCTTAAATATACTGTCGTGCGTCCCTAATCGCTTTAAAATTAAATTCAGTGGTTTCCAAACGTGCTTAGCCTTTCTGCACCGATCCGTTATTAACACAACTAAAACCTGCACGGTAACCGCCTTGAGCGGGGAGATCCGGCAAGGAAAGTGGCCGTTCTTACACGAGATCAAACTAGCGATTCGTTCGCTAGGCCACCCTCCAAGATCCCCGATCTCCCCGCTCGTTTGCCAGAGTAGACACTTTCCCAAGGGGGAGAGAAGCTCCCCGGAAGATTCCTAAGCTAACGCTGGGGCAACATTGCGGGTTACGCGCCAGTGTCGCCCCTCGTTCCCGACAGTTGCTACTAGTTGCCTCCGGTGCGGCCAGTCGTGTGAAGCGCACTGCACGGGGGGGGGCGGGCCCGGCACGTGTACCCGGTCCACCGACCCCCCCCCCCCCCGCGGTCACCACTCTTATCCCCTCGTGAGACCGTAGACCCGCCCAAAAAGGGAAGGCGGGGCAGCGGAAATGGGGCAGGGAAGGCGCGCCCGGCGAGAATGATGGGGGGGGGGGGTAATAATACCAACCCCGAGAACACTCCCGCTGCCCACCCTCCACCGACGCCTCTCTCCCAAGCACCACGCCAACTCCACCTATAATCGCGCCCCGGGATGAACTGTGTACGGGTAGGGCACCATGGGAGGGAGGAACCACCTCTCCCCCCTCGTGCAATCCGCGCACCTCCCCCAGCCGTCACTTCTTTCTCCGTCGCAAGGGCGGCCGATGGCAGTGACCTTATTAACCTACTTTTTTTTTTATGTGGAGAAATCCCTAACGGATACCCCGCCCCCCCCCCCGGGAGAGGGACGGGATTATGTGGGGCTTGCACCCACTAAAACTCCACGGTGGTCATCCTCGGGCACGGACTCGCACGCTCGAGGGGGGGGGGGGACTTGTGCGGGAGCAAACTAAGGATACGTCCGCTTGCCCCCCCCCCCCTCAGCGCGAATGCGAACTCCGCGCGACACAACCCCGCGCAATGACGGCGGGGTCTTCCTAAAACTCCGGTGACGCGAGACGGAACACGCGTCCGCGTCGCCACTTCTGGGGGGGGGGGGGGGGGGTCGCATGATGTTGTGGAGGGGTGAGTGTGCCCCCCAGCACCCTCACCCCGCGACCCCCCGCGGTCGAGCAGTGACCCGGACGCGGCCCGAAAGGTCGCGCCTGGGCGTGGAGGCGGCACTAGGTCATATGGTCAATTGACCGCCGCACTCACCCTTTACCTGCTCGACCGCCTTCCTCTGGAGCGCGCTAAAAACGGCGCCAATGGCGCGGCTCCCGGGGGAGCAGCAGATGGTCGGCTGCTTCCCGCGGGGGGGGCTTTGACACGAGGACCCCCCCTGATCGTATCTCCGCCGTCGCGCGTCGCGCCCTGCCACGACCCGACGCCGACGGCAACTCGCGGCTAAGGCCGCCTCCTTCCCGAGGCGCCGTGAAAAGGGCGCCTCCGACCCGGGGTAATGCCGACGGGGAGCGGGGGTGATGCACGAAACTACGTCACCGCCCTACCTCCCCCGGCCCCGGGTCATCTCCTTCCCCTCCTGCTTCCGGCACTCCGAGGGGCGGCTATGCGGGACGGATGCCCGGTGCGGATCCGGTCCCGCTCGGCCTCCTCCTTCTCTTCCATCACCGCCTCCGCAAAAGCGGAGACGGCCCTCCAACACTCCCGGTCTCCCGCCATCCGACGCACGACAGTCGGTAGCGAGAGATCGGAGCCCAGCTGCGCCTCGAGGACACGCCGATCGTCCACCCACTCCCGGCATCTAGCCAGGGCGTGGTCGGCCGTGTCCTCGTCGCCCGAGTCGCAGCTGAAGCACTGCGACGACTCCTCCCGCCCTATGCGACGCAGGTATGTGCCGAAGCAACCGACACCTGTTATGACCTGCGTCAGGCGGAAGGTCAGCCTGCCATACCCGCGCCCCACCCATTCGTCCAGAATGGGCAGAAGCGCCCCGACAACGCGACCCTCCCGATATTTCGGGAGGGCCAACCACTGGTGCCATTTGGCCACCATGCGTTGCCGGGCCTGGCCCCGCACCACTTCATGTCCGCCGGCATTCGGGCCCCCAGCGTCGCGAAGATCACGGACGGCGGAATAAACTTCCGCCTCCATCTCCGCGAGCAGGTGGAATGGGGGGGACCCAGCCAAAGCGGACAGTTCGGCGTGTGACACCGTGCGATACGCTCGCACGGATCGGAGGACCGCCTGGCGGTGAACCCTTGCCAAGAGCTCACGCCCGACGCGGCAGTCCTCCAGGTCGCCGGCCCATATAGGCGCACCGTACAGCGCCATGGACCGGAGGACCGTCACATATAGCCGCCGAACCCCCTCGTGTGGTCCACCCAGGTTGGGCATGATTCGCCTGAGGGCGAATACCTGCTTCTCCAACCTGGGGGCGAGGGCTTTGAAGTGGCGCGTGAATCGCCAGTAGGTGTCCAGGGTCAGACCGAGATACTTCATCTCTTGGCGGACCCTGATGCAGGCGTCCCCGATCCTCAGGGACGCTCCGTTGGGGACACCGCTCCCAACCCTGTCCGCGAGCCACATCGCCTCGGTTTTCTCCAAAGCGACTCGCAGACCGAGCGTCCCGATCGAGGCTATTACGCGTCGCAGCGCTTCTTCGGCGAGGCTGACCGCCTCCCTCCAATTTTGCCCGGAGGCCACCACCAGGGTGTCGTCGGCATAGCACACCAACGACACCCCCAGCGATGGCATCACGACCCGCAGTACCGCGTCGTAGGCGAGGATCCACAACAGGGGCCCTAAAACGGACCCCTGCGGGACCCCTCGGTACACATACGTCACCCCGTCGCCCTCCCGACCGACGTACGAGACCACACGGCCGTGGAGAAAGTCCCAGACCAGGCAGCGAAGGTAGAGCGGGACGTTGTGATACAACAACGCCCGCTCGATCGCCACCCAGGATACGGTGTTAAAGGCGTTGGCGATGTCCAGTGATACCGCCACGCCCACACCGCCCCCCTCGACCGCCCGGCGCGACAGCGATCGTACCATCTGGATGGCATCCATGGTCGATCGCTGCCGCCTGAAGCCGTATTGGCGGTCGGACAGGTCCGGGCCCACGGCCTCCAGGTGCTCGCACAGGCGGGCAGCTATTACTCTCTCGCGTAGCTTGCCCGCCTCGTCCAGGAGGCAAATCGGCCGATACGCCGAGGGTGACTCCGCGGGTCTACCGGGCTTCCGGAGGAGAACCAGCCTCGCCTCCTTCCAGGCTGGGGGGTATCTGCCGGTCTTCAAGACGGCGTCGAACAACCGCTTGAGACCGGCTCCTAGGGCGGTCAAAGCGCAGGCCCACACTCGCCCGGGCACACCGTCGGGACCCGGAGCCGCGTTCCTCCTGCGCATGCGCGCCACAGCGGAAGCGAGCTCCTCGTCGCTGACCCCAGGGGCGTCGGAGGTGTCCGCGCTCCTGTCCAACCACGGATCTCCGGACTCGTCGGCGCCACCCTCCCCGTGTACCGGGGGAGGGGGGAACAGCGCCTCTAGAATTTGTTCTAGGAGCCGGGGATCGAGGCCCTCCGTGACCGGGGGCGCCCAGGGTCCGAGTTTTATGGACACGGCCCTGTATGGACGCCCCCACGGATCCTCGTTGAGGGTCGCGACGAATTCCCGACAGGACTGATCTTTTGCCCGGGCTATGGCCCCCCGAAGTTCGCGGCGCGCCGCCGCAAAGGCGGAGCGCAGCTCGAGGAGCCGTTCCTCCGAGACCCGTCGTCGATCTTGGCGACGGGCCTTGGTATACTGGCGTCTGGCCACGAGATTTGCCGCGCGGAGTTCCGCGATCTCGGCCGACCACCAGTACACCGCCTTCCGACCCCCACCCGGCGGCCCGGTCCGCGGCATAGATGCGTCGCGGAACCAGAGCGCGCCGGCAACGGGGTCATCCAGCACGACGCCCGGCAACGGAGGCCAAGCGACGACGGAGGAAGCGAGTAGGGCCGCGTCAACATCAAGTTGTTTGAGCGCCCATCGCGGGGGATGCCTTCCGACTCGGGTAGGCGGCGGGGGGGGGGCGGAGGTGGCCAGCATCACGTACATGTGGTCTGACGCCGGCTCACAATCCTCCGCCACCCAGCAGCTCGACGTTTTTGCGGCGGCCGCGGGGTTAACCCAGATCAAGTCGATAACCGACTCGCCCCGCGGGCCGCGGTACGTCGTAACTGCGTAGGGGTTCTTTAGAGAGAACCCCATCGCCGCCGTCCACTCGAGTAGCACCTCGCCCCTGGAGTCCGTTCTGGGAGCGCCCCACTCAATAGCGTGGGCGTTGAAGTCTCCCAGAAACACGACCGGCTCGGCACTCTGAGGGGCGATAAAAGCCCCCACCTCGTGCAGCCGGTCCTCGAACTCCGGGACGGAAAACCTCGGTGCGAAATAGCATCCCACCACGAGGAAACCCCCCCACTTAACGGCCGTCCAGCCGCTGCCATGTCGGGCGACCGAACACGGCAGGGCTCCCCGTTCCACCCCCCCCCCACGTCATCGCCACCTGCCCATCCGGATTCGTGGACCGAAAACATCGGTCCGGAAGCGGATACGGTTCGGTGGGGACGACCAGCCCGGCCCCCAACTCCAGGCGAGCCTGCTCAAGCAGGTCGTGCGCTCGCATGGAGTGGTTTAGATTGGCCAGCAGGATCGGTGGGCCTCGGGGCATTACAAAGCCCTTTTTGCGGCCTCCACCGGATCCTGCTCGGGCCGGGCTGCAGCCCCCGTTTGCTCGGGGGCCCCGACGTCGCTCTCCGCGGCGGGGGAGACAAGCTCCCCGCCGTATGACGCGGCGATCGACTGCGCGAGGAGAACAGGTCCAGGAGAGTCGTCTCCACCTCCCCGGTTGTAACCGCGGGGGAGGTGGCCTTCCTGGCCTTCAAGAAGGCCTCTCTCCCCTCGGGTCGAGGACCGCTAAGGGGGAGCACTGGGCTGCTCCCCCTCTCCTTCTTCTTCCTCGACCCCTTCCGGGGGGAGCCCCCGGGCGAAGACGGCGTCGAGAGCGCGTCAGCCGAAGCCCCCGGCTCCCCGCCGGCCTTGCGCTTGCCCGCGCCGGACTTGGCCGCCGAGGTGGAGGCCAGCACATCGGTCTCCATGGCCTCGGCGGGTGCGGCCGGGCAAGCTACCGCAGCAGCGGACGCGGACATGGGCGCAGACAGGGGGGGCGGCGCCGCTCGGGACGCCGCCGATGCGGAGGGACCAGTCCCCCCGGGAACACCCCCTCCCCTAGCTCTCCTCCTTCTTACTGACGACGCAGGAGGGGGCCGACAGGCAGGGCCCCCCATCCGATGCTCGCCCGGCAATCCTGCGCTGGTGCACACGGGGCAGCTGGGGACGGCGACGCAGTGTCGCGCCACGTGCCCCTCCACCCCGCACCGGTAGCAGAGGAGGCGTCGGCTCTCTGAGGTGGAGCATTTCGTCTGAACGTGGCCAAATTCCAGACACCGGAAGCACTGTAGCCTCCTATCCTCCCCGCCTTAACGAGCCCGGACGCCGCCGCCGCGGGAGCGCGAACCCAGAGGGAGAAAAGTCCCGCCGGGTCCCGCCGCTTCTCCCCAACCGTGACATCGGCCGGCGAGCACCCCCCCCCCCTGCGTCGCGACGGTGGCGCGAACCGCGTCCTCGGACGCCAACTCCGTCAGGCCGCAAACCCTGAATTCCGCCATCTTCTGGGGGCAGTGCACCATAATCCCGCTGCCCCCCAGCTGCTCCAACAGCTTGGCTTTCAGGGCCGCGGCCTTGGCCGAGCCCTGGGCTCCCGGGATTTCGAGGACGAGTCCCCCGGTGACGGCGCGCCTCGGCCGCATCGAAGCGATGCCGAGGCCGGCGACCTTGATCGCCGCCATCGCGCCGGCGACCCGCGCGGAGAAGTCCTTCTCCCCCCCAGTCGGAGCGGTGATCGCCACCGCTGCTGATCTGGGGGCGCGCGGGATCGCAACCAGGGCTCTCCCGGGAGCGCCCGACCGCTGGGGAGCCGGCGCCGCCGCGCCCCTCCACCGCACCGCCGTCACTGCGCCGCCACTCGCGGCCGCCGCCGCCGCCCTCCCGGCTTTGCGACCCACTACCTGGGCCCACGTGCCCTGCGGCGCCGCCGAGATGGCGGGAACTCGGGTCGGCACCGCCGGCACCGCCGGCACCGGGGCCATCACCGCCGCCGCCCTCTTCTTTGCGGCCCTTGCGGCAGGGCCACTCGACCGCACAACCGGAGGAGGAGCCGCGGCCCCACCCCTCGCCGCAGGGCCCGCCACCGTCCCGCCAGGCACGATGGGGGCCGCCCCCCGTCTCCCGCGCCCAGCCCCGGCAAGCGCCGGTGTACGGGCAGGGGGAACCGGAGGGGGCACAGCCCCCCCCCCACACCAGGGGAGGCAAACATACAGGGAGGGGGAATAATTCCCCCCACCCCACCTGCGGGCGTGTCCGCCGACGGACCAGCGGGACGCCGCTCGCGCCCCCCCCTTCTTCTTGCTGCGGGCCGGAGCCACGACCACGCTCGCGTATGACGGCCCCCCGCCAATCCCGGCCCATTTCTGGGCCAGAGCAGACGGCGGGTCGGCCGGCCTCGGCGTCGGGGTCGGTGTCGGTCCCCCGCGGCCGATCACCTTCCCCAAGTGGAGGAGACGTCCCTCCACCCTCCTCTCCAGCTCCTCTATGCGTTGCAGCACGGCGTCCCAAGACTGCATAGCGGCCCCGGAGCCGGCATCACGGGAGGAGTCCACCGGAGGCGGGTGGGGGGGACACCACCCTCCTCCTCTTCTTCCCTTTACCCCCCGCCGGCGTCTCGCGAAGGGGGGAGGGCCTCGCCGCCGCAGAGGGGCCCGGCACGGGAGCTACCTCCATCTGGACACAGGTGTCCGTCCAGGGGGGCAGGCACGAGGACAGGAGCCCCTCGCGGGTGGGGATGGGCACGGCGGGACGAAACGACAGAGTCGGAGACTCTGTCACGTCCACGCCGGCCATAGAAGCGCGCGCCTCCAGGCGCGCGTACTTCCCCCGCAAAACCTCCAACTCCCGCTCCCCGCTGTGGAGGAATTCCCTCAGGGTGCGCGCCTGGTCCGTCAAGGCCTTGTTCTGCGTGGCGAGCTCATGCGAGCGCCGTTCCCACGCACCCTGGCGGAACACAACTTCCCGTGCCGGCTTGTCCGGGTTCTCCCCCCTCTCGGCCCTTCCGGTCAATTCGGCGGCCACGGCCGACGCACGACGGATGGTGATCCTAATCGCCCGTTTGTCGGTCGTCTTTAGATTCTTCGCCGCGCCGATTGTCGCGGCGACTGAATCCAGCTCACTCTGGGCCTGCCCGGCGAGACCGTCCACCGGCATCGTCTCGGCCCAGTCGCGGAGCTCCGCGCGGCCCGGAAGGGCCTTCATCCCGGGGCCGAGTCTGGCCGGGTCTGTCCACACGCCCGGCTTCCAGCCCCTCTTACCGGGCACGAAGCCCGGCCTCCGACTGGCGTCGGTGTCGCCGCCGGACGACGGCAGGGGGACGTCCAGGCAGGCGTCCTCGGCGTCGCTCCCCCCGGGGGCACGGTCCACCTCGGAAACGGAGTCGACGACGCGACGAGCAGCCCCGGCGCGCCGCGGCGGCGCGGTAACGGGCTCGTCACCGCTGTTACCCCCCCCCCCCCAGTCGAGTCGCCGACACGGCGCCCCTCCCTGGGGGTCCCCGGGGCTCGGAATCCCCGGCATCCCCACACACCCCCGTCCCCTCGTCGGAGGAGAGGACAATGGCGTCGCCGGCGCCGGCCGCGGCGCCGCCATGCGGCGACATCCCGTCGCAGCGCCGCAGCATCACCCGTGCCGCCTCCAACACTGCCACAGCGGAGTACTGCGGCGCCAACGCGACGGAGGCCTCCGTCGAACGCCCCCGGGGACCAGGGAGACAGCGTCCTGGTCGAGCCGACTGATCAAGTCGGCCACCTCACGGCACACCTCAATCGTGCCAGCCGCCCCGGTTGGTGGTCGAACCTCCACCACGCTCCTAACGTATGGGACGCCACGCGTGGTGTGAGGCGCCGGCAACGGCGCACCGCCGGAAGTCCCCCTACCCCCATAGATAGCGCCGGAGCGCAGGGTCCTCAAAACTGGGGAGACGCAGCGCGCCTCCCCGACTGCGGAGGGGTGATCCCCCGCTTCTGCCGCGGAGCGCTCGCCGCAGGAAGCGGCTGGCATGCCGCCCCCGCTCGTTGCGCTCTCCAAAACTCCCTCCTCCCACAGACTAGCCACCCGCGAAACCGCGGGTGACAGCCTGCCCCGTGTTGCGGCCGGTGACCGGCACGTAGCGATCGTGCACCGGTCCGCTGGCGACGAAGTCCGGTCGTCGGCCGGAGGCGTTTTTACCCGGTCACCTCCCGGGAGTGTATAAAGGACACTATCCTGTTCGAGAAAACCTTCCATGTGAGTCCCACGCGTGACCGCTTAGGAAGGTCGCACAACGGTAGAGGCGGCCTGCCGTTGTGAAGCCTGTGCCCGGGCCCCTAAGGGCGCGGGCTACAGCTGGAGGCGGCAGTACTCCAGCCGGATCGCGGTTAGGTGGAGCATACCCGCTCCACCCACGTGCCCCTCAGATACGAGGGAACACGTCCCCTGGCACCACCGCTGGGGCTCAGGGTTGGGGGTTTGATTATAGAGGTTTTTCCTTACCTCGCGGCCCGGCCGGTTAAGGCAAGACCTCCGGTCCGCGCGGCTTCGCGTACCCTCGGGAGGTGTCTTCCCGAGGGGTCGTTGTTCCACCGCGCGGGCTACGGATCTCCCGGAAGCGATACGCTTCCAGGCTTCCCCACTAAGGCGGGGGTGGCACCATAACCCCGGAGACACCCGGGGCTACTGTCCCACCCTTGGCGGGAGGCGTCCCGCCAGGGAGGACACCCTCCGGATAAATCCGAAGGGAACGCAAGTTGCCATGTCCGCGTCCGCGTCCCCCAACGAGACTATGTCTCGCGGGGACCCCGGGAGCACCAACTTGGAGGTGCGGTACATGGACTTTCCCCGGTCGGGCCCCCAACTTCGTCCAAATTCTCCGCTCCGGGCTGGTCCTGGATCCTCCCCACGCGGCCCGAAGACCTGGGGGTACCACCAGAACCGGCAACCCGGTTGAGAGAACATGGAACCCATTGGGGTTCCCCAACGGCCATGCGCCGGCAAGCCGACGGCCGAAGGGGTGCCGTTCCAGGGCATCCAGATCGTGCAATGATGGCCAGAACCCTCCCGTGAACGGCGCAATGCCAGAACACGGGCACGGCACATCCTTTTTTTTTTTTTTTTTTTTTTTTTTTTTTTTTTTTTAACGTGGAGAAATCCCTAACGGATACCCCGCCCCCCGGGGGAGGGACGGGGTTATGTGGGGCTTGCACCCACTAAAACTCCACGGTGGTCGTCCTCGGGCGCGGAGTCGCACGCTCGAGGGGGAGGACTTCTGCGAGAGCAAACTAGCGATACATTCGCTTGCCCCCCCCCCTCAGCGCAAATGCTGGCTCCGCGCTTAACGCGGCAACGCGCGGGGTCTTCCCAAAACTCCGGCGACGCGAGACGGACCACGCGGCCGCGTCGCCACTTCTGGGGGGGTCGCACGATGTGGTGGAGGGGTGAGCGTGCCCCCCGGCACTCCCACCCCGCGACCCCCCCGCGGTCGAGCAGTGACCCGGACGCGGCCCGAAGGGTCGCGGCCGGGCGGGGAGGCGGCACTTGGTCATATGGTCAATTGACCGCCGCACTCACCCTTTACCTGCTCGACCGCCTTCCTCGGGAGCGCGCTAAAAACGGCACCAATGGCGCGGCTCCCGGGGGAGCACCAATGGCGCGGCTCCCGGGGGAGCAGCAGATGGTCGCCTGCTCCCCGGGGGGCCCTCTGACACGAGGACCCCCCCTGTTCGTAACTCCGCCGTCGCGCGTCGCGCCCTGCCACGACGCGACGCCGACGGCAACTCGCGGCTAAGGCCGCCTCCTTCCCGAGGCGCCCTGGAAAGGGCGCCTCCGACCCGGGGTTGATGCCGACGGGGAGCGGGGGTGACGCACTAAATTACGTCACCGCCCTACCTCCCCCGGCCCCGGGTCATCTCCTCCTCCCGATCCTACCGGATCTCCGAGGGGCGGCTACGCGGGACGGATGCCCGGTGCGGATCCTGTCCCGCTCCGCCTCCTCCTTCTTCAACATTACCGCCTCCGCAAATGCGGAGACGGCCTTCCAGCACTCCCGATCTTCCGCCATCCGACGCACGACCGTCGGTAGCGAGAGATCGGGACTCAGCCGCGACTCGAGGACACGCCGCTCGTCCGACCACGACCGGCAAACCGCCAGGGTGTGGTCGGCCGTGTCCTCATCGCCCGAGTCGCAGCTGAAACACTGCGACGACTCCTCCCGCCCTATGCGACACAGATAATTGCCGAAGCATCCAACTCCGGTCAATATCTGCGTCAGACGGAAGGTGAGCCTGCCGTACCCACGCCCCACCCATTCGTTCATGATGGGTAGGAGCGCCCCGACAACGCGGCCCTCCCGATGTCGCGGGAGGGCTAACCACTCGAGCCACTTGGCTCCCATGCGTTGTCGGGCCTGGCCCCGCACCACTTCTGGTCCGATGGCATTCGGGTCCCCAGCTTCGCGGAGATCATGGACGGTGGAATAAACCTCCGCCTCCATCTCCGCGAGCAGATGGAATGGGGGGGACCCAGCCAGAGCGGACAGCTCAGCGTGTGACACCGTGCGATACGCTCGCACGGCTCGGAGGACTGCGCGGCGATGAACTCTGGCCAAGAGTTCACGCCCAACGCGGCAGTCCTCCAGGTCGCCGGCCCATATAGGCGCGCCATACAGCGCCATGGACCGAACGACCGTCACATAGAGTCGCCGAACTCCCTCGTGTGGTCCACCCAGGTTGGGCATGATTCGCCCGAAGGGGAATACCTGCTTCTCCAACCTGGGGGCGAGGGTTTTGAAGTGGCGCGTGAATCGCCAGTAGGTATCCAGGGTCAGACCGAGATACTTCATCGAACGTCCGACCCTGATGCAGGCATCCCCGATCCTCAGGGACGCTCTGTTGGGGACACCGCTCCCAACCCTGTCCGCGAGCCACATCGCCTCGGTTTTGTCCAAGGCGACTCGCAGACCAAGCGTCCCGATCGAGGTGATGACGCGTCGCAGCGTTTCCTCGGCGAGGCTTATCGCCTCCTTCCAGTTCTGCCCGGCAGCTACCACCAGGGTGTCGTCGGCGTAACATACCAACGACACCCTTAGCGATGGCAGCTCGACCCGCAGTACCGCGTCGTATGCGAGTATCCACAACAGGGGCCCTAGCACGGACCCCTGCGGGACTCCGCGGTACACGAGAGTCACCCCGTCGCCCTCCTGGCCGACGTACGTCACCACACGGCCGCGGAAAAAGTCCCAGATCAGGCGGCGAAGGTAGAGCGGGACGTTATGATAGAGCAACGCCCGCTCGATCGCCGCCCAGGAGACGGTGTTAAACGCGTTGGCGATGTCTAGTGACACCGCCACGCTGACACCGCCTCCCTCGGCCGCCCGGCGCGACAGCGACCGTACCATCTTAATGGCGTCGATGGTCGATCGCTGCCGCCTAAAGCCGTATTGGCGGTCGGATAGATCTGGGCCCACGGCCTCTAGGTGATCGCACAGGCGGGCAGCTATAACTCTCTCGAGCAGCTTGCCCGCCTCGTCCAGGAGGCATATCGGCCTGTACGCCGAGGGTGACTCAGCGGGTCTTCCGGGCTTGCGAAGGAGGACTAGCCTCGCCTCCTTCCAAGCAGGGGGGAATCTACCGGTCCTCAGAGCGGCGTTAAATATCCGCTTGAGGCCGGCTCCTAGGGCGCCCATAGTGCAGGCCAGCACTCGCCCGGGCACACCGTCGGGACCAGGAGCCGCGTTCCGCTTGCGCATTCGCGCCACAGCGGTCGCGAGCTCCTCGTCGCTAACCCCAGGGGCGTCAGAGGTATCCGCGCCCCTGCTCAACCAAGGATCCCCGGACTCGTCGGCGCCACCCTCCCCGTGCACCGGGGGAGGGGGGAATAGCGCCTCTAGAACCTGGTCTAGGAGCCGGGGATCGAGGCCCTCTGTAACGGGGGGCGCCCAGGGTCCGAGCTTGATGCTCACGGCCCTGTACGGACGCCCCCAAGGGTCCTCGTTGAGGGTAGCGACGAACTCCCGACAGGAATCGTCTTTCGCCCGGGCAATAGCTCCTCGAAGTTCGTGTCGCGCCGCCGCAAAAGCGTGGCGCAACTCGAGGAGCTGCTCCTCCGAGACCCGTCGTCGGTCTTGACGACGGGCCTTGGTGTACCGGCGCCTAGCCACGAGATTCTCCGCGCGGAGTTGCGCGATCTCTGGCGACCACCAGTACACCGCCTTCCGACCCCCGCCCGGCGGCCCGGCCTGCGGCATTGACGCGTCGCAGACCGACTGCAACGCGCCGCGGAACCAGAGCGCGCCGGCGGCGGGATCGTCTAGCACGTCACCCGGCATTGGAGGCCAGGCGACGACGGAGGAGGCTAGTGCGGCCTGCTCAGCATCAAGCTGTTTGAGCGCCCAACGCGGGGGGTGTCTGCTGACTCGGGGACGCGGCGGGGGGCGGAGGTGGCCAGCATCACGTACATATGATCCGACGCTGGCTCACAATCCTCCGCCACCCAGCAGTCCGACGTCTTGGCGGCGGCCGCGGGGTTAACCCAGATCAAGTCGATAATCGACTCGCCCCGCGGGCCGCGGAACGTCGTGACTGCATGGGGGTTCTTCAACGAGAACCCCATCGCCGTCGTCCACTCGAGGAGCACCTCGCCCCTGGAGTCCGTTCTGGGGGCGCCCCACTCGGAAGCGTGGGCGTTGAAGTCCCCCAGAAGTATGACCGGCTGAGCTCTGAGGGGGGCGAGAAAAGCCCCCAACTCGTGCAGCCGGTCCTCGAACTCCGGGACGGAAAACCTCGGCGCAAGGTAAACACCCACCGCGAGGAATTCCCCCCATCTCGCGGCCATCCATCCCCTGCCGTGTCGGGCGATCGAGCACGGCAGGGATCCGCGATGCACGTCCCACATCATCGCCACCTGCCGATCCGGGTTCGTGGACCGAAAACATCGGTCCACAAGCGGATACGGTTCGGTGGCGATGACCAGCCCGACCCCCATCTCTATGCAAGCCTGCGTAAGCAGGTCGTGCGCTCGCATAGAGTGGTTTAAGTTGGCGAGCAGGATCGGCGGGCCGCCAGGCATTACAAAGCCTTGTCAGCGGCCTCCGCCGGCTCCTGCTCAGGTCGGGCTGCAACTCCCGATGACTCGGGTGCTCCGTCTGCACTCTCCGCGGCGGGGGGCAGAGCCCCCCCACCGTATGACGCGGCGACCGACTGCGCGAGGAGTAGTGCCTCCTCGGCGTCGATCGCCGTCTCCGCCCCCCCGGTTGTTAGCACGGGCGGAGTCGCCTTCCCGGCCTTTAAAAAGGCCGCTCTCCCCTCGGGTCGAGGACCGCTGAGGGGGAGCACTGGGCTGCCCCCCTCTCCTTCTTCTTTCTCGACCCCTTGCGGGGAGAACCCCCGGGCGAAGACGGCATCGAGTGCGACGAGGCACCCGGATCCTCCTGGGCCTTCCGCTTGCCCGCGCCGGACTTGGCCGCCGAGGTGGAGACCAGAGCACTGGTCTCCATATTCACGGCGGGCGCGGCGGGGCAAGCCACCGCGGAAGCGGACGCGGGCGTGGGTGGGGGCGAAATCACTCGAGGCGCCGCCGGCGCGGGGGGAGCAACCCCCCCGGGAACCCCGCCGCCCTTCTTCTTCTTGCCCCTCCCTGACACAGGGAGAGGGCGGCAGGCCGGGCCACCCATTCGGTGCCCGGCCGGCAAACCCGCGCTGGTGCATAGGGGGCAGCAAGGGACGGCGACGCACAGTCGCGCCGTGTGTCCCGCTACCCCGCACCTGTAGCAGAGGAGGCGCCTGTCCTCCGGGCTGGAGCACTTGGCCTGTGCGTGGCCGTACTCCAGGCACCGGAAGCACTGCAGCCTCCTCTGTGCGAGCGGCGTCACTCGCGCGGCAAGGGAATTTATGACAATTTTCCCTGCCTTAACGAGTACTGACGCCGCCGCCGCGGGCGCGCGGACTCATGCGGAGAACAGCCCCGCTGGATCCCGCCGCTTGTCGCCGATCGACACATCAGCCGGCGCACACCCCCCCTACGTCGCGATGGTGGCGCGGATGGCGTCCTCGGACGCCAACTCCGTGAGGGGCACGGCACATCCGATCTGGATACTTCGCTCCCCTTATTAACCTACTTTTTTTTTTTTTTTTTTTTTTGACGTGGAGAAATCCCTAACGGATACCCCGCCCCCCGGGGGAGGGACGGGGTTATGTGGGACTTGCACCCACTAAAACTCCACGGTGGTCGTCCTCGGGCGCGGAGTCGCGCGCTCGAGGGGGAGGACTTTTTGCGGGAGCAAACTAGCGATTCATCCGCTACCTCCCTCTCAGCGCAGTGCAAACTCCGCGCTCAACAGCCCCGCGCGGCAACGCGCGGGGTCTTCCCAAAACTCCGGCGACGCGAGACGGACCACGCGTCCGCGTCGCCACTTCTGGGGGGGTCGCATGATGTTGTGGAGGGGTGAGCGTGCCCCCCGGCACCCCCACCCCGCGACCCCCCGCGGTCGAGCAGTGACCCGACGCGGCCCGAAGGGTCGCGGCCGGACGGGGAGGCGGCACTAGGTCATATGGTCAATTGACCGCCGCACTCACCCTGTACCTGCTCGACCGCCTTCCTCGGGAGCGCGCTAAAAACGGCGCCAATGGCGCGGCTCCCGGGGGGGGGGGGGTGGCTTTGACACGAGGACCCCCCCTGATCGTATCTCCGCCGTCGCGCGTCGCGCCCTGCCACGACGCGACGCCGACGGCAACTCGCGGCTACGGCCGCCTCCTTCCCGAGGCGCCCTGAAAAGGGCGCCTCCAACTAGTGCTGTTCGAGTACTCGGAAAAAGCGAGCCGAGCCAGACTCGGCTCGAAAAATCGGACCGAGCCGAGTACTCGAAATATTCGAGTAGCTCGAATAGAACCGAGTAACTCGAATTTTTTCGAGTAACTCGGATTTTTTCGAGTAACTCGAATTTTTTCGAGCAACTCGAATTTTTCGAGCAACTCGAATTTTTTCGAGCAACTCGAATAAAACCGAGAACTCGAATTTTTTCGAGCAACTCGAAGTAAACCGAGCGGGCCGAAAGAACCGAGCGGGCCGAAAGAACCGAGCGGGCTGAAAGTACCTAGTGGGCCGAAAGTACCGAACAATCCGGTGTGTCGAGTAGTTTGAAGTTTGAATGTTTCGAATATTTTAGAATATGTTTATATACTGGATAATGATTCGTAATTATTATTATTATTATTATTATTTTGACTTTATTAAGAAAGTAAGATACGAGTAAAGGCGAGGCCGCAGTAATAATGTGAGTAATTAAAATGTAAATTGTAAATGAAAATATTGTCTAACTATTGAAAATAATTTTGCGCGTATGTATGATTTATTAATATTTCTTCTTGCGTTTTCCTTTATTTTTCTTTCTTTTTTGCCTTCTCCGTGTGGGATATATTTCTGCCGAGTCACTGTCAACAAAGGCTGTTACCCGTTAATGAAAAATGAATAAGTATAAATAAATCAAGAATTCATAGAGTGAAAATTGAGATTATGGGTTTTTCCATGTGTGTCTAGATGAAATTTGAATGTTTGCAAAATATACCATCTGAACGCTGTGTAGTTTAGAATTAAAGCGAGGTGGCAATTCATGATGTGCTAAAGTTTTTGTTGGGCATTGCCCACTACTGAATACGCTGCAGAATTCGACGACCTGGAAGACTTGGAGGATGAAATTAATGAAAATTTAATAACAATTAAACTCCACACCTTTTCGTAGAAAAATAGTTACTATTATTATAATTCCCTATCTTAAGTTACCTACTACTTCCTACTACTCTTACATTAATTGGATAAAGAAATTAAAATTGGAGAAATGAATTATGCGAGATCGACATGCTTTAAACATTTCCATGGTCAGATGGCAAAACCTGATATGTCCAGTTTTCCTGATTTTACAGCACAGCACTTTTAAAGTTTTTCCAGCTGTGAAAAATTCATTTTCATTTCTTTAGTCATTCATTAAGAAACTTTAATCGAAATATTAATTGAATATGGAAGTAGTAGGTAACTTAAGATAGGGAATTATTATTATTAAACGACTTTATTACTCGAGTAAAAGGCGAGGCGCAGCTAGTATGCTGTTACTATGCCTGACCTTATAATAATTATAATTATAATAATAGTAACTATTTTTCTACGAAAAGGTGTGGAGATTAATTGTTTTTAAATTTTCATTAATTTCATCCTCCAAGTCTTCCAGGTCGTCGAATTCTGCAGCGTATTCAGTAGTGGGCAATGCCCAACAAAAACTTTAGCACATCATGAATTGCCACCTCGCTTTGATTCTAAACTACACAGCGTTCAGATGGTATATTTTGCAAACATTCAAATTTCATCTAGACACACATGGAAAAACCCATAATCTCAATTTTCACTCTATGAATTCTTGATTTATTTATACTTATTCATTTTTCATTAACGGGTAACGGCCTTTGTTGACAGTGACTCAGCAGAAATATATCCCACACGGAGAAGGCAAAAAAGAAAGAAAAATAAAGGAAAACGCAAGAAGAAATATTAATAAATCATACATACGCGCAAAATTATTTTCAATAGTTAGACAATATTTTCATTTACAATTTACATTTTAATTACTCACATTATTACTGCGGCCTCGCCTTTACTCGTATCTTACTTTCTTAATAAAGTCAAAATAATAATAATAATAATAATAATTACGAATCATTATCCAGTATATAAACATATTTATTTATTTATTTATTTATTTATTTATTTATTTGACATTAACGGTCGAAACCATTTCGTATATACGTGAGCAAAACAATGACGTAAGGTAGAGACAACAATGATACAGGACAAGACGATGACACGCCAATACCTAGCTGCGGTGTAGGAGTTCTCGGTATGCATTGGCTCTAAACACGCAAGTGGAACCCGAAAAAAATCCAGGCTTCTAAAGAGTGCGTTGCCCAGGACGCAGATCCTATGCAGCGGGTCGCTAGTGCTAAATCTCGAGGTATACTGACGCGGGTTAAACAATAGTGGACCTCTGGTAGGGTAGCCAGGCGCGTTAAACCGAATTAAACTCGTAATAGGCGGGTTATCTACTATTCCATTAATAATCTTAAATAAAAATAACAAGTCCGCCACGACCCTCCGAATCTCAAGAGTAGTCAATCCCAGTCGCCTCATTATCGGAGCATAGTCATGGTCAAAACGAGCAAGCGGCTGTCCCATTTTATAAGCAAGGAAACGCAGAAACTTATGCTGCACCTTCTCCAAGCTGTACTTATCCTTGGCCGTACTGGGAGTCCAGATAACCGAGGCATACTCCAGGTGAGGAAGCACAAGCGCGGAGTACAGCGTGAGCAAGGTACGCGGGTTATCGAAGTTAAAACATGACCTGCGTAAGAATCCCAGAGCCTTATTGGCGGCGGCGATGACATTAACACGGTGCGTGGAGAACGTGAGCGCGGCATCGACGTAAACACCCAGATCCCGCGCGACATATCTAGTCGACAGTACGTTGTCCGCTATGGCGTACGGAAACTGATAAACACTCTTGCTGCGCGAGAACCTCATAACAAAGCATTTATCTACATTCAGCTCCATACGGTTCCGCAAACACCAGGCCTCTAGACCTCCCAGGTCCGATTGTAAATCAATTGCGTCGGAACCAGCAGATATGGTTTTAAACAGTTTGAGGTCGTCAGCATATAACAAGAACCTACTACCGGTAATAACGTATCTAATATCATCTATGAATAATAGAAATAGCATCGGACCAAGGTGTGAACCCTGAGGCACGCCTGAAGGGACGCAGATTTGCCTCGAAAGGGAAAGCCCAACCTTGACCCTCTGCGAGCGACCCGTGATATAAGAGTATAACCAGCACAAAAAGCTGTCTCTAAATCCACAGCTCGCGAGCTTGTCAATCAGCAAGGCATGATTCACCCTGTCGAACGGTTTAGAGAAATCAGTGTATATGCAGTCCACTTGACAGTTGTCATCTAGAGCTCTGGACACAAAGTTACAAAATGAGGAAAGATTAGAAACCGTAGATCTACCCGGCAAAAACCCATGCTGCTCGTATGAGACTGTTCTGCTGACAAGTGCACCAAGTTTCTTGGTTACAATACCCTCAAAGATCTTACCAAAAATATTTAAAAGTGAAATCGGCCTGTAGTTGGAAATGTCAGACTTATCCCCAGATTTGTATACGGGAGTAATTAAGCCCCGTTTCCACCTCCGAGGAAAGGACCCCGTGGTCAGAGATCGATTGAAAATTATCAACAGAGGCCGAGAGAGAATGAACTTACAATTTTTTATAAACAGAGCAGGGATCCCATCTTCTCCCGGGCTCTTGTTGTTTGCCAAACCCTCGATTTCAGTAAGGATATCGCTTATACTAATGACCAAATGAGGGAAGTCGAAGGACGCTTGCATGCCATCCTCCAGGTGGAAGCCCGAGTTGTCCCCGGCATCATAAACTGATTCAAAATACTCCGCGAACATGTTGGCGATCTCAGAGCGGCAAGAAGACACGACTCCATTACGCCCTAGGGAAGGCGGCAGCCCACCCGAGGACCGATTTACGTTAACAAAGTTCCAGAAAGCTTTAATATTATCCGGGATATTAGATTCCACCCTGCGAACATAGTTACCATAGCACGATCTCGAGAGAGTTTTACAGAGTGATCTGAGATGACTAAATGTCAAGTAGTCATCGTAGCGATGCGAGGTCTTATACACACGGTGAGCCGCCTTCTTAAATCTGGTTAGGGATACCAACTCCGAGGAAAACCAACATGGGAACGAAAGATGCCGAGCCCGACGAAAAGGTACAAATGAGTCGATCACTTGGGAAATATGCTCATAAAAAACCCGAACAGCATCGTCCACTGAGAGTTGGGGAAGGCAAGCGTCCCATTCAATGGTATTAAGATATTGGAGTATGCGCTCGTAGTTCCCGCAATTAAAGTCACGTTTAGCATAATTTGCGATCACTCGTGGCAGCTGGATCGATATGTGCACACTCGCCACAAGAGGAGGATGGTAACGGTCCTCTTCCAGCAGCGCATCCAGCGCGAGTTCCACGACGACGTCGCCCAGCGTAGAGAGAACCAGGTCCAGCGTCGATCCATAGCAGTTAGGAAAACGATTGGCCTGCTGCATAGAGTAGAGATGACACAACTCCAGGATGTACCCGAGCGCCGACTTATCGCAACTGGTGGCAAGGGAAGAGCTGCAGGGTACGAGGGCATTGCTCGGTCCCGGGCGCCATGACACATGCGGAATGTTGAAATCCCCGAAGATGATGATATCCGGAGAGGACATCAGCGAGACAATATCTTCAAGACTAAGGAGTAGGTCTTCGTACACGGTGAGGCGGGAGGAGGGAGGGATGTACACTGCGCCCAGAATTAGGAGCCGGGGCTTGGCACCCACTCTGACAAAAAGATGTTCAACACTGTCAATTTGCGTATGCACCTGCGACGAATGCAGTTGTTTGCTGACAGCTATCAGGGCTCCCCCACCTCTCGACAAGTTACTAGTGTTAGGATTCCTATCACAGCGATACACCACGTAATCCAATAGGCCGAGTTCACTGGTGGATATATTATCGTTAAGCCATGTTTCAACGAGCACAATAACATCATAAGAAATCGGCGAACAGGCAATAGCACATCGAAGGTCGGACAGCTTGGTTCGGAGACCCCTTACGTTCTGGAAATAAACTGAGACCCTCCGGTTCGCCCATCGTTTTTTGGGCCCTGAGTAGGTGAAGCACGGACAATCCTCGGCTCGCCCCTGACGTACCTGATAGTCTTGTCAGCCTCCCCTCTTGAATGCAGCACCTTAAGTTGATTCCTCAGATCTTGCAACTCGCTCCGCTGCAGGGGAGTCTTGTCGTCCGTGATTTTGCAATGACCTGAGTACCGGTGCTTGTTTTTCAAGACGGACATTGCTACTTCAGCCGAATGGAGCTTAACGCATAACGGTCTAGGGGCAGCACCGCCAGGTTTGCCAAGTCTGTAGGCCTTGATGCTGCTGTAATCCGACGCGTAAACCTGATCAAGAAGAGCTACGGCCGATTGTACATCACCCCCTCCACCTCCGCTCGCAGGCCCAGGGGCCGATTCGGCCAGGCCATGAATAATAACGTTGGATGCCCTTGCTTGCCTTTCGGTGACCTCCTTAATTACGCCACTGGTCATGCCTTGCAGGAGCGGAGCTGGGTCAGCTGGTGTATTGAGGCTCTCCAGACGGCTGATCTAAAATATTCTGATTCTAAAATATTCGAAACATTCAAACTTCAAACTACTCGACACACCGGATTGTTCGGTACTTTCGGCCCACTAGGTACTTTCAGCCCGCTCGGTTCTTTCGGCCCGTTCGGTTTACTTCGAGTTGCTCGAAAAAATTCGAGTTCTCGGTTTTATTCGAGTTGCTCGAAAAAATTCGAGTTCTCGGTTCTATTCGAGTTGCTCGAAAAATTCGAGTTGCTCGAAAAAATTCGAGTTACTCGAAAAAATTCGAGTACTCGGCTCGGCTCGAAAACCGAGTCTCGGCTCGGTCCGAATTTCGAGCTACTCGAATATTCGAGTACTCGAACAGCCCTACCTCCAACCCGGGGTAATGCCGACGGGGAGCGGGGGTGATGCACGAAACTACGTCACCGCCCTACCTCCCCCGGCCCCGGGTCATCTCCTTCCCCTCCTGCTTCCGGCACTCCGAGGGGCGGCTATGCGGGACGGATGCCCGGTGCGGATCCGGTCCCGCTCGGCCTCCTCCTTCTCTTCCCCCTTATTAACCTACTACACCAGACCTGCCTACTCGCTAAAACCAATTGTTTCCATTATATCCACTGTAGTCCATTGTGTTATCTAGACACACACGTGCAAAAATCACACAAATTACAGAATCACACCACCCCATAAAATAGAAAAATATCACATTTATTGCACTAAAACGTGCGAATATATTTAAACAAGAACACCCTTAACGTTAGAAGCAATCTTAACTGCTACTTAGATATACATTAGGGTGGAGTGAAAAAAAACTTTTTTTCGATGATCAAAATCTAATAGTGCGGAAAAGTTGTCTACTTGGCCCAATAAAACGTGTAAAAATAGTCACCCCGATCGGATAATTTCTTCTGTGTGCACCAAAGGCCTTAACTTTCAAAATTTTAGTACAAAACTTAAGATAGTATAAAAATATAAAATACAAAAAACAAGGAGCCCAGCATACAGCTACCTCCGCGTGGTGGGTTCTGGGCCACTTGTTCCGTTAGGAAAGTCACCGAAGAGCTGAATTTTTTGATAGTTTACAGTGCCGACAGGGCATTCCTATCGTTCCGAAACCAGCCACGGGTGTTTCTTTGCTTCATTTACGCAACAAATATAGTCCTGGGTAAAAAAAAAGGTAGAATCCACCAGCTGAAGAAAGTTGCACTTTCTTAAGTTTCGAACTAAAACTTTGAAAGTTAAGGCCTTTGGTGCACACAGAAGAAATTATCCGATCGAGCTGAATTTTTTTACACGTTTTATTGGGCCAAGTAGACAACTTTTCCGCACCATTAGAATTTGATAATCGAGAAAAATTTTTTCACTCCACCCTAATATACATATTATGTCCACTAATAGAATTGGCCTATTACGAGAAGTTCATAATGTAAAATTTCTTTATTAATATTGCAAATTATTAAAATGAGATATATTGTAGTTATTTTTATTTGTTCGTTTGCAATTTTCTCAATTACGTTATTATTTAAATAAAGTTGTAAAACAATTTTCACACTATTTTTTTCACATTATTTTATTGACATGAATACTTCATTTTGGGGGAACCACGTGACGTGCGCGAGAGAATAACGTGTGTATGCAGACAGGTGAAAGAAATAGACGAAAAGTGTGGCAAAAGTGCGCAGAAAATTACGAGGTTGGGTGGAAAACGAGGGGATTAGACAAGGTATTGGTGGACGGTATAAGCGACAGTTAATAAAGGGTCTAAGGATGAGATAAAAGGCGAAGAAGTGAAGGTGTGAAACGAGTGCACGAAGTATAAGATACGTGGCAAGGATAAGTGACATCTAGGGGAGTGGAAGAAGTAAGAAGACAAAGCGCAGACAGCAGTAGGTAAAGAAGAGCGGAGACTCTAATGAGCCGAGCAGGCGAAGGCGGGGAAGTGCAAAAGGAAACGAGAAGAAGGGGAAGACCATCGTTGGCAGAACAGCTGGGAAGAAAAAGAGCGGACAGCGAAGGCTCGATACTGGACTCATTCAAGAGGAAACGGGAGGGCGAGGAGGAGCAGGAGAGGTTAAGGGCCGAAAAGGAAATAGAAGAAGAATTCTTAAAAGCAAGGAAAGTAGGGAGGTCGCCTCCAACGAAGAAAACTGAGGTAGGAACTGCGGAAACACCGGACAGTCAGAAGACAGAACAGGAAAAAGAAATGAATGCAAAATTAGACAAATTGATCAAAGCTGTGCTGGCAGTTAAGAAAGACATGGAAGAGCTGAGAAAAGATAATAGAGATCTGAGGCAGGGAATGCAGGATCTGAGGGACGAGTGGAAGAGCAGGGATGAGATATGGGAGAAGGAAAGGAACGAAATGAGAGGAAGGATAGAAGTACTGGAGGCCAAGAATGTTCAGGCAGAAACGCTGACAGGAAGCCTGGAGGGGTTAGAAAGAAAGGAAGAGGCTAGAGAAAAAAGAGAGAGAAGGAATAATATTACCCTAAGGGGAGAGGATTTACCGCGTAAAGAGGCGCCGAAGGATACGGTGGAGTATGTGTTAAGGCACGAATTGCAGGTAGAAGCAGAAATCGAGGAAGCATATTGGGTAGGAATGGGAGATAAAAGAGGGCTACTGATAGCGAAGTTAAGAAGCTGGCAAACAGAAAAGAGCAGTAATGCTAAAGAAGAGTACATTGAAAGATAAGAGGCTATTTATTGACAATGACCTGACGAAAAAGGAAAGGGAGATACAAAGAAATATTAAAGATATTGCCAAGGTGGAGAGGGAGCAAGGGGCAAAGGTGAAGGTTGGGTACAAGAAAGTAAAAATCAACGATAAAATATTTATTTGGAAAGAGGATGGTGGGCTGAAAGAAGTAAATTTTTGGAGTCGGCAAAGTTCTGTGAACCTCTAAATTATTGGAGGATCGCAGAGCTTACAAGGACAACGAAAGCACGACAAAAGGCAGTACCAACGCCCGTTCCCCGCGCGCCTGCGGATGCAGATATGCTGGGAGAGGGGGTACACAGAATTGGGAAAGGAATAAGAAGTCAAAGAGAAATAGATACATTTAAAATAGGATACTGGAATGTAGCTGGATTATTCAGCAAAGACAGACAGTTTTGGGATTTCTTAAAAGAACTGGATGTAATAGCATTAGTAGAAACGTGGATTGAAGAGAAACAATGGGAAGGATTGAAAAATAAATTGCCACGAGAATTCTCATGGAAATGTAAATATGCCACCAGAGAAAGAAAAAAAGGGAGAGCGATAGGCGGAATTATCACAGGAATAAGAAAGGGCATAGAAGAGGAGGAATCGAACGCGGGAACGGAACATATTCAAGAGAGAAGAATAAAGATACAAAATGAAAAATGGAAAATAATAACAGTATACAGCAGAGACATGAAGGAGACGAAAGAAGAGCTTGACCAGATAATAGAGGAGAAGGAGGTGGTGAAACTGATAATCAGCGGAGATTTCAATGCAAGAATTGGACAGGAAGGGGGCGATTTTAGAATAGAAGAAAAGTATGGCGAAAGGAGATCAAAAGACAAAGTTAAAAACACAGAGGGAAAGTTGTTATTAGAGATGGTGGAGGAGAGAGGATGGAATATTCTGAACGGGAATATGGAGGGAGATGATAAAGGAGAGTACACATATACGGGGCCGAGAGGCAGCACGGTAATTGATTATATAATTGTGACGAACGTCACTACGGCCGTCCCCCCCTCCCAAGCAACGCCGCGTTCACCGAGCCCGCGTCGCGAGATAACGCGCCCCACCACGCTCGACGATCCGCGAGTCAAGCTCGCGCCGCGGCCGATAGGCGGCCGCGGAGTCGATACGATTCTCGCGGCTGCTTTTCGCGCCGCGGAACATAAGACTGGGGCCGCAAGCGCTGGAGAACAGCTTGCTCCGTGGTTTCGCCATACATGCGCAGCTGTTACGCGAGAAGCTCCTTTTTGGTATCATTCCTCCTCCGAGGGAATTCTAGCGCGCCGAGTGCCTTACCGCCTGACCGCTAGTAGCCCGTTCCTTGGTCGTTACATCAGCCGAATCTCGATCCGCGCTGGACCGTCCGGCCGCGGTGGTCAACCAGCGGTCATTTGATAGCTGGCCCACCGCATAAAGGCCTTCTATGTAGACTGTGCGGGGCCGAGGTTCTCACTCGTCCGGCAGTAGACTCCAACCTGTCCCCTCGACGGCCGAATACCGCCGAGTACCGCCGACCAACGCCGAATAGGCGTTGCTACCGCCGTGGTCACCGACCAGCGCGACCGATCCGAGCCGACGCTCGCCGAGCCTAGTTGATAAGACACCGCCTAGCGACTAGACCCTAAGACTTAGCCTGTAAGCCCTCTAGTTAGTAGCACTAGTAATAAGCCGCCTAGTCAATAAGAATTAGGATAAGCCGCCGCGTCGCGCGATACCGCGCGTTAGGAGAGCCGCGAGGCATTAAATAAAGGAGAACGTTCATAACAGCACACGCGGGAGTATTCATTTGACGGACCCTCGACACACCCGACTGAGTCGGCAACAAGGATCGTTCCTCTGGTCTCCCCGTGCCCCGTGAAAGCGGGTCACATAATAACAAATGTCGAGGCGAAAGAAGATATCAAGAAATTCACATTGGAAGAAAGAGTGGAGTCAGACCATATGCCTCTGATTGCGGAACTATATAAGGGAAATAAAAGGAGAGAACGAGAGGGAAATCAGGAACAAAGGTGGAGAGAGAGAAGAGTCTGGACAGAGGAAGGGAAGAGAGAGTTTCAAATGGAATTAAGGCTGCCGTCTCATTTTTGTTATGGTCCGAATCGATCGAAGCGTCCCCAGTAAACAAACGGACCCTAATGAAACTACTGCGGTCGATAAAAAGAACTTGTACAGAGATGACATCTCCAGGTACTCTGGGTAGACGAACTTTTGACGCATAGTTGCCAAATCGTCTGTTCTCTTTGTCTCTGCCACGCTGTTGCCACAGAGTTATCTCTTTCTATCGAGAAGTCTTGAAGCAATACGGCACGAGAGCTACATCCAGCGTCAGAACCTCGCTGAACGTAGCAATAATGAAAGATAGAGAGGTCCGGGAGTGTAAAAAGGAAAGATGGAAATATACCAAACTTGACACAATTTGAACTATCAGATTACACATAAAATTTATTTGCAGAATTGAAAGCCCGTTTCGTTCAAAGTAGTCCGATTTAAATTATTTTCTGTCAATTTAATCGGCAGAATCGCTTTCATATTGATACGATGAAAAATAAAGAAATTCTGTTTCTGCATAATCGATGATACATCGCCGAGCAACTCCAGGCGACAGGTTAAGGTAGGATCTCCTACACGCGACTGGTCGCAGCGATTTGACCCAGCGACTGGCCCCAGGTTGAATCTCCTTGCCTGCGACCAGAGGTGTGCGGATACCCGACTTTTCGGGCTCGGGACGGGCCGGAAACTTTCGGGCGCGAGCGGGCGGGTTCCCAATACTTTCGTATTGCCCGAGATCCCGACGGTTTCGGGATCCCGAGACTCGATTCGGGCTACAAGCATAGCCGCCATGAGCGGGCAATTTGATTTCAGCTCGGCTCGACAAAACTCGGACGTTTAAACTGGTTGTCTATTCGAGCGGGATATTCAAATCGACTAAATGTACCTTACCGCAGTTTGCTGATTATTGGCGAAGTTTACCAATCATTGCCGAATGGGCATTTAAATTGGTTGTCTAGTGATTTCCCTAGTTTATTTCTGTCCTTGTCGAGTGACGCCTCTCATTATATCTCCTCTTTGCTTGTAGCCCGAAACGAGTCTCGGGATCCCGAAAACTTTGGGATCTCGAGCAATACGAAAGTATCGCGACCCCGCCCGACCCCACCCGAAATTTCCCGACCCGTCCCGAGGGCCAGGAACCCGAGCCTCGGGACGATCCGCACACTCCTACCTGCGACCAAGTTCATTGCCACAGTGGGGCAGAATCCCAAGAAATAAAGGAACTATTCAACATGCCATTTTTCGCAATCGAAATGCCGAATCATATTAAGCTACTTTATAAAAAAAGATTTTTGATTTTCTTTCGGCAAAGATAGAAAACTATTACTGGATCTAAAGAAATGCATAAAAAGTTTAAAACGTCTTCGTCTGTATTGCAGTGGGAATATTTTGAGCTACAATTTTTTCTATAATTTTTAAAATCTCTATTTCTGCCTTCTTCTTTGGTCTGTCCACCCAATTGGCCGATTGGAAGGTTGCCAAAATATTTTAGACTTTCGCAGGAATGTATTTACACTTTGTGAACAGTATTTGGTATATACAGGGTGTCCCAAAAATGTCGCGTTTCCTTGAAAGGGGTGATTCAGGGGGTGATTTGAAACAACTTTTTCCTTAGCGAAAATATTTTCCGAAGCTTCGTTAAGGAGATATTAAGCAAAAACCCCGACCAATCAGAGCGCGCGCCTTCCGCCTGAGTTCCCGCGGTAGCGTTGACTACGAGGTAGGCGACCGCGCTTGTGCTACGAACGTACGAACAAGCAAGTTGGCATGCATCGAAGGAAACCGCGTTACACATTTTTTTTTTAAAGCAGAATCTTAAATAAGAATAATTTGAAGTGAGAGGACAAGAAGTACGTAAATTTCGTTTTTAAATAAGGCATAAACGAAAAGCTAACGTAACAGAAAATGTACGACAAGTGATCGTAATTCGTTATTGAGGTAAAAATCCGTAGTTTAAGAACGGCCAACACAACTAAATTTAAAAAATAATATTAGGTGTATGAATAAATTCTTTCCGACTGGAATTTCTATCGCGGTGGTATTCAGAAGCTGCCAGAAAAATGGCAAAAGGTAATGAACAATAATGGAAATTATTGCGATGATCGAGTTGTTTTCATATTTTTTAAATCGAACTGTTATTGTACCCTAAAATCGGAAACAATTTATTTTCACACCTAATAATCACCAATAAATTAAAGAAAACTCACCCTTTCGGACATTCCTTTCCTTGCTTTCCTTCCCTTTCCGGAAACCTGTGTCACTGGGTCACTGTACCGATCCTGGTTATCGGTGGACGAAAAGATTTATGGTTGGGTAGCGCCCAGTGCTCAGCTGATCACACTGCGTCCGGGTTAATGTTCCGAATATTCACTTCACTGCACGGCTACTAACACTGATCACTGAATTTATTTTTCACGGAACGTGTTGTTCCTACGTTATAAAAATTGGTGGCTGCGAAAGCGGCTGATTACTGTTAATTACTGGGACGAGATTACTACTATTACCCGGCGAAAAGAAAACTCGTGGCAGACTGTCTCGGGCTGTGCAGTCCGCTTCTGTGCAGCGATCAGATACGGATCCGACCGACGAGCGTCAAAACAAAAGCGTAGGCTACGCTTGGTCAAATCGCTCTATCCCACTCGATCTCGTGTTTCGTTCGTTCTCTTCGTCGCGCGGTGTGACAACTTCAATATTGCGGTATGTGGCAACTTCAGCCAATAACCAAAATACGTGTGCCCCGTCTTTAAAAGTGTGCCCAAATAGGTGACTCGACCAATCGTCACAGCAGCGGACTGCACAGCCCGAAACAGTCTGCCACGAGTTTTCTTTTCGCCGGGTAATAGTAGTAATCTCGTCCCAGTAATTAACAGTAATCAGCCGCTTTCGCAGTCACCAATTTTTATAACGTAGGAACAACACGTTCCGTGAAAAATAAATTCAGTGATCAGTGTTAGTAGCCGTGCAGTGAAGTGAATATTCGGTACATTAACCCGGACGCAGTGTGATCAGCTGAGCACTGGGCGCTACCCAACCATAAATCTTTTCGTCCACCGATAACCAGGATCGGTACAGTGACCCAGTGACACAGGTTTCCGGAAAGGGAAGGAAAGCAAGGAAAGGAATGTCCGAAAGGGTGAGTTTTCTTTAATTTATTGGTGATTATTAGGTGTGAAAATAAATTCTTTCCGATTTTAGGGTACAATAACAGTTCGATTTAAAAAATTTGAAAACAACTCGATCATCGCAATAATTTCCATTATTGTTCATTACCTTTTGCCATTTTTCTGGCAGCTTCTGAATACCACCGCGATAGAAATTCCAGTCGGAAAGAATTTATTCATACACCTAATATTATTTTTTAAAT
This sequence comes from Andrena praecox, assembly GCA_963932275.1. NCBI lineage: Eukaryota > Metazoa > Arthropoda > Insecta > Hymenoptera > Andrenidae > Andrena > Andrena praecox. Next base: position 27,859,405 of record OZ010729.1, read on the forward strand.
TTAGTTGTGTTGGCCGTTCTTAAACTACGGATTTTTACCTCAATAACGAATTACGATCACTTGTCGTACATTTTCTGTTACGTTAGCTTTTCGTTTATGCCTTATTTAAAAACGAAATTTACGTACTTCTTGTCCTCTCACTTCAAATTATTCTTATTTAAGATTCTGCTTTAAAAAAAAAATGTGTAACGCGGTTTCCTTCGATGCATGCCAACTTGCTTGTTCGTACGTTCGTAGCACAAGCGCGGTCGCCTACCTCGTAGCCAACGCTACCGCGGGAACTCAGGCGGAAGGCGCGCGCTCTGATTGGTCGGGGTTTTTGCTTAATATCTCCTTAACGAAGCTTCGGACACTATTTTCGCTAAGGAAAAAGTTGTTTCAAATCACCCCCTGAGTCACCCCTTTCAAGGAAACGCGACATTTTTGGGACACCTTGTAGGCAAACATGGATACAGGTTTACCACTACTTCTGCATGTTTCGCCTTGCGGGACCAAAGTGGGCTCAGCGCGAGGCGGAAATTCCAATTATCTTTTACAGCCGGTAATTTAGAATTTTTCGAAGCGAAATATCTTCATTTGTTTACGGTAGGCAATTGCTTGTTTTCGAAGCGTTCGTCGGAAAGCATTTGTGTACCTGATGTCGAACAGGGACAATCAACGCCCTGCCGTTGTTTACAGGGGTTTCAACTTTCTTCACACTGAGTTAATCCGTTGATTGCTCTGTCTGTGGATGGTACCTATCTATAATGAGTTCGGACCCGCACGTACCGTTGTCTACCGTCGACTCGCGGGACCATACCGCCATAAACCGTGATCCTGGCGAGACGCTTTGACGGATCAGCCTGCTTAGTATTTTGGAACAAAATGTGGTAGGTATTTTCCTCCCCCACTTCGTGAACAGGGAGAGGGTTCCTACTCCGCCGACGAATTCACAGAGCGCGGGTCCCCCCTTCTCGAAGAACGGTGTTTCCAAAATTTTTGTTTCATAATTATATCAAAACAGCAATTAATTCCATATCATTTTCTCTTCTTTATACAATAAAGTCAAAAATATAAAATAGTTGAAAGCAGAAACCTTGAAGATGCTGTACGAACTCTCGTTATCGTTATACCTGGTTCTGAAGGGGTATTCTTTCATGCATTGGCATACATTTATATTCATAATATATGATTTGTTGAGACGAAGTAAAGAAGTTGGAACATAAGGTCATTTAATGTCGCATGGCCACCCCTTTTCTTCCTGTGGCTCTCCGCGAGGCGTACTGGTCTTTCTGCAGAATAATTTCGTTTCCTACACCATTGCCAAGGAAACATTCTTCGATCTAACATAAGAACATCTTCTTCTTTTGGTAATTGTGCGGACCTTAAAATTAATTTTCGTCACGGTCAACGTTCCGACCATACTTATTATTCTTTTATACTGTAGCGAAACACGGTTTATTGCCTGCCGAACGTAGAGGAATTAGCTTGTAGCAATTGGGGATTAATCCTAAAAATTATTCCGATGTTCTGCAAGTTACTTGGCAGATGTTTCCTAATTAATTTATATCGTGTAGGGGGCCAAAGGTCTGTCATAAAGCTGTAGTAAACCGTGGCCCGCTAACAATCCGTTTAGGGCATCACTCATCACGCCACATGGAACTTCGCGCGTGTGTCGATAGGAACACTGCACTTTCCATGGCATATTTATCAAATTCTTGTAGTTTTATTGGAACTATTGACGCTAATTCATGACGAATTGACGTTATTTTCTTAAATAACGTAAAACTTATATATTAACACTTTTAGTATCAATTTCCTTAATAATATTCGGCATTTTTAAATGCAAAATACAGGATGTTGCATTTTTTCCCATTTTTTGGGATTTACCCCCACTGTGCGACATAGAATACACGTACTTAATCCATAACTGCCAAATATTCGCGAATGCTTTTTGTCCGCAGTAGCAAGGCCTAGATTATGTTGATTAGAAAACAAACAAAAAATTTGTTCAGAAGTTCCCGGAAGTGGAACTAAAAAGGGGATGATTGCTGACAATTTTTCAATTGGTTTCGTATGTAAAAAAAACTGTATGTAACTAATTATTTTCTATTACTTAGCAGAATCGACGCTACTCATTTGGGGCCCCAAAAATTGTTTTCTTTTATATCACCAAAAATTAAAAGACGCGATTTAAAATTCTGCACGAAAAATACATACAATCATAGACACGTGTTTGCACACAGATCAGAAGTAGGCGTCATGATATTTTTACCGCTTTTATGTGCTCATATTAGTAGTCTACAGGTAACATAAAAATACATACTCCCATATATTTTGAATTCTGACTTCTTTCCTTATTTCTTGGGATTCTGTCACACTGTGGCAATGGGTCGCAGTGCGACTAGGTATAATGGGAAACAGACCCTATCGCATTGTGTTGCCTCTCGAGTAGCCTAGGCTGGTACTCAAACAGACTTCTGTCAGGCTCCTACGTCTGGCGTATACCCGACGATCGCAGTCGCTTGTAGGAGAACAGATACAGTAAATCCTGGTTAGGAGCCCGTTTCTACCACGCGTTAGGAGCCCGGCGGCTATCCCCACCATTTCTTAGAATCCTTCGGACGAGAGTGAGAAACCCCAATGAGCGAGCGAGAGGAAACGAACGAGTCGGCTTTCGTTTCCTTTCGCTCGGTCATTGGGTTTTCTCACTCGTGCCAGTGGCCGCGCGGAATAGTGTCCAGTCGCGTAAAGGCGGGATCTCCTACCTGCGACTGGTCGCTGCCGGTCGCAGCGACCCCACTAGTGCAAGGGAGAAAGAGCCCGTTCGACGGGCTCCTAACGAGGATTTACTGTACATGCTTTCCCATTGCACCAGTATACTGCGACCAGTCGCGGGTAGGAGATCCTACCTTTAGACCGGTGAGCGATACAATGTCGCTCGGCTTAAGCTTCGGGGGACCTCAAGAATGAAGGCCTTCGATTAAAAAAATTATTTGTGGCCGACGGATGAATTCCCGTCGAATAAACTGATTCATCCGTGGCGTTTCAAATAAAACTAACTCTGGGTTATTTTTACTCGACGACAAATAAAGATAAAATCTCTTTAATTTGATAGTTTATTTCAATAATTTATGAAACAATACTAATTTGCATATCAGTATCCCTTCTGAACTTCGCATTTCTGTAAGGACACTGGGCATCGCTCGCCGTCTTGGAAGGCGAGGTCCAGTAGGATGCGTAAGGGATACAATGTAAATTCCTGGCGGTCTCCCGATTAAAATCGTGTCAAATGTCATGTAAATCAGACTATTTTTAACGATGTTAGCTTGGGGCCACTTTCATCGGGACGACGGAATCGGTTGAAGCCATTTTCGCAAAAATCTGATGCGAAATGTAGAACGTGAAATTCGTCACTTCCACGAAACTCAGCGAGGCGCGGCATATTCACGGCATTGCCTTTAGAACTCTAGCGAGAGAATCACGCTGTACAAACAGCGTATTAGTCAAAAAATTTTTTTTAATAAAAAGCTTATTATTTGTGACTGAAAATAAAAGTGTCAACTATTGATACACTGTCAACAAGGAGTACAGTTACCCTATATTTAATTACCAAGTACAGTTCTAGAAATAATCCGATTTATACCGTGCTTGAACTCATTTTAATCTGGACAATCTCAGCAGTATGTTAATAAATAGTGAAAACGTCATGTTTTACAATTTATTAATAAGGTGAATGTCCCAATTTCTGCTCATTTAAGAGGTTACTCGTCATAAAGAAGGTGTAAAAAATTTGTTTGTGATCAATAGTTGCAGTGTAATAGATTAATTCTTTAATCATAAATCAACCAATTCGAAAACTATTTAAGAAAGATATTTCAAGATGTTTAACTATTAGTAATTTGTAATTAAATACAATAAAATAATGTAATGCTTTATTGTTTCCCCTTGGGGTTTACAAGTCTTATACCTACTCTTACATTTAATCCTTAAACCTAAAAACCTTAATCTCTACTTCCCCCAATCCCGCTCGCACGCTCGCTCGCCCGCTCGCTTCCCCGCTCGCCCCTCCGCTCTCCCACTCACTCTCTCGCTCTCCCTCCCCTGCCACGCACGCCTCTCCATCCCCTACCCACCCTAACCTCTGACCCCCGCTTCCGCTCGCCTCCTTTCTCTCACAATCCTTGCTCTTCCACTCTTCTACTGCAACCCCCCTCATTTCCTCCACCCTCCTTATCCATTCCTCTCCACTTCCCTCGTCACACAATACCTCACTCACCATTTCCTGCCACCCCCTTTCCTTCCCCCATTCCGTACACACCTCCCACACGTGCTCCAAATACAATACAATAAATGTCCGTATTTCTGCTCACGAAAAATAGCGATGTACGTATTTCTACTCACCATTTGTAACAATTTCTGCTCACATAATATGTTGCCTTTACAGGTTAAAGTAAGTTACATCTTCTATGGAGAGGTTTTATAACACAACAGTAAAGCATAAAATAATGATAGACAAAAAGAAAAATGCCTTCGAATAGAAATAGAGGTTACAGCATACATTGAATTGTGAGGTTATGTCACTAAAATTTTGGTGAGTATAAATGCGGACATGACGGTGATTCACTTGACCCTAAACCTACTCACCTGTTTTCTACTTAAAAAAATTAAAAATAGTAAAAAAATCTAAATCCAGAGCACAATACGGTATTTGTTTTTGTTATTAAATAAGAACTTTTACTGCAAAAACTATTTTCTGCCCAATTATCGAATACGAATAGTGATCCTGTTCCTTAGCACAACCAACTAGAACACGATCGAAAACCATGAATCTCTCGTTTTAATTATTTTCGTTGCTTATGCTGCACTTTGATTAGCCCAACCTCGTGCAACACTCGTGTAAATGTTCAAATAATTTGGAATTATTTTGTTGCAACTATAGTACAAGCGTAACGCTTATAATAATAAGAAAAATACGAAATGAACAGAAATGGGGACATGAGCAGAAATAGGGACATTTACCTTACATAATCCACCGCAAGCAACACTGTATGCCTCTCGAACCGAAATCAGAAGCTGCCGCCGAACAGCCCAAGTCTTCAGGCTCAAAGAGAGATCGCGCCGGTTCGGGTAAACACGCTGCCGAAAGTTGTTTGAAGCCTTCAAATAAAAGTCGAATAAACTACGGTTAAAGATCGAATAAACAAATTATTCTTCTTCGAATAAAAAAATTATCTTTCGTCGTCGAATGAATTAAAGTATCTTTTACCCATAAAAAACTTTCAAAAAGTAAAAAAATGACGCCAAGCACATGAAACAAATAAATCACAAAAAATAAAAGATAATAATATAAATCACAAAAAATAGAAGAAAATATATATCACAAAAATTAGAAAATAATAATATAAATCCCCCCAAAAATAGAAGAAAATATACAATATAAAAAAAATGTGAAATCAAAATGAGCTGCAAGTACATAAAGGTGCTTTCCAACTGCCCTTAAGATTACACAACTACATAGACACAGCTAAAATGCTGTGTTCATACATTCCATTACTCATATCGCGGACATTTTAATTATCCCATCAAAAAGAATCCCAATTAAAAACATTGTCGTAAATTAATTAATTAGTAGCTTTACAAAATTAATATACAAAATTGCGCCAATTATAACAATGGCTATTTATAAAAAGAAAAAATGTATTAAATAATAATAAGCAGATATATTTTTATAGAAATAAATATTTCAATACCAATAAATATTTTATTCAAAATACTTGGCGCTGCTCACCGCATTGGTGTTGCTAAACTGAATGCATATGTATAAATTGCATTAATCTTTTTCTTTCTTTCTTGTGCGTGCATTCGTGAATGTGTGTATGTGTGCGTGTGCATATGCTACGTATGATATTAGAATTAAATATATACTGCGTTTCTAATATGTATATGCTTATGTATTTTAGATTGTAAGTGAGTTATTGTAAATTATTAATTAATTTACTATTAATAAGACAAATAACATTTTTTCGGTTTCGCAGCGCCAAGTATTTTGAATAAAATATTTATTGGTATTGAAATATTTATTTCTATAAAAATATATCTGCTTATTATTATTTAATACATTTTTTCTTTTTATAAATAGCCATTGTTATAATTGGCGCAATTTTGTATATTAATTTTGTAAAGCTACCAATTAATTAATTTACGACAATGTTTTTAATTGGGATTCTTTTTGATGGGATAATTAAAATGTCCGCGATATGAGTAATGGAATGTATGAACACAGCATTTTAGCTGTGTCTATGTAATTGTGTAATCTTAAGGGCAGTTGGAAAGCACCTTTATGTACTTGCAGCTCATTTTGATTTCACATTTTTTTTTATATTGTATATTTTCTTCTATTTTTTGGGGAATTTATATTATTATCTTCTATTTTTTGTGATATATATTTTCTTCTATTTTTTTTGTGATTTATATTATTATCTTTTATTTTTTTGTGATTTATTTGTTTCATGTACTTGGCGTAATTTTTTTACTTTTTGAAAGTTTTTTATGGGGATCTCACTTCTTTTTACAAAGATAATTCATGTACTTGGCGTAATTTTTTTACTTTATCTTTCACAAAAGATTGGAAAGTATCAAGGGAGATGTATTTTCAACGTACTTTCTTGACTAATGTGACTGACTCTACATTGCAAGCGGTACGCCATAATATTCTTAATCTTAATTCTTAATGCTACGCTAATTTGACAAGTTTTGTCAATTTACCTTATTTGACAATCCAAAAACTTGTGCGAAACAAGATGCTCTGTCTATCTATCTAATCTTCTCCGGACAACCTCCAAGCCTGTGCATTCTCTTCATTTCTATCCATCCAAGCCTGTGCGTCCCCTTCATTTTTATCGAAGTCCTGTGCGTCCCCTTCATTTCTATAATATAATAAGCTTTACATAAAAACTCTAAATTGCTGGTATATACAAAAAATACAAGTATCTGGCAATTTAAATGCAATGCAATTTTTTGCTACAATATATTATTTTGTACATGCATGGTACAAATTTACAGAAAATTATGCGAAAGAAGTACTTCTTTGTCGAACCTTCTCCGGACAACTTCCAAGTCTGCGAGTCTACATAAAAAATCTATTAAACAATTTTGGTGACCCACCTTGTTAATTGAGACAATCATTCAGTCTCCCATGTAGTGTAAAAACTCGTGACATTTCAAATTTGGACAACTTACCTTATTTAACACTTGGCAGGTTATGACGGATTGACACTCGGTAGGTTATAAAATATAAAGCGATGACACTTGTAGGTTATATGTACAATGGCGGACGACGATCATACATACACTAGTTTCTTTTGGCTGAAGGTGTGCGTGTAACGCGTAATATACGTATTATGTTGACGAAAATTTGGCCTGAAGAAGAAAAACATACACTAGTTTCTTTTGGCTGAAGGTGTGCGTGTAACGCATATAAAACGCATATAAACGAAACATACACTAGTTCTTTTGGCTGAAGGTGTGCGTGTAACGCATATACGTATTATGTTGACGAAATTTTGGCCTGGAGAAGAAAATCTTTCTTAATCCATCTGACAGATCCATGAGACGATATTATGATATCTCTGTTATGCGTGGACAGATTTTATTGAAATTTGGTCTTATTCGAAAGCTTATATGCGGTTTACATAAGAAAAATGCCTTTAAATTTAGAAAATATTGCAGGCGTCGTGAGATATTAATGAAATAAGTTTCAGGTTAGGTTGGAATAGCCCGGCGACGAGTAAATGATAGCGGTAGCGACAGTCGACATATACAGGGTGTCTTTCCTGTACTTGGCGTCGAGACGCTACCGCGTCTCTAGATTTGAGTTTATCCAGATATTATCTTTGCCCATCTCTGTTCTCCAGCCGCTTCGCCGTGATTCATTCAAGCCTTCTTGACGACAAAATAGTAATAGGGGAAATGCGGCAACAGCGCGATCTGACTCTCGATAAGTATCGGCAACTATGTCTTTCCTACATTTATCGGCTAGCTTGGACTTCCACCGGTTCTAGTGGTACATGGCACGAATATACCATCAGCGCCGGTGACGGAGGAACCTTGAAGCTTCATTCTGTCATTTTTCGGGCTGTCCTGAGTACACGATTCATAAATACATTATTATTTCAACGTACGGTGCTTATTAGCATTCAAACGCACCGTTCCACCCTGCACTGATGTCTACTGGAGGCAACTATACCCGCAAAAACTTTCTTCGTGCGGATTCCAGGACGAAAGATGGTTGAAACGGTTTGTTTACTACATCGCGTATACGCAGGGTCGGCGAAACCACTGTGCAAGTTATACGCCGCATAAGGGCGCCAGCCGAAAGTGGTGCTAAAAAACTATATCACACGCTTATAATAAAGGAATCCAACTCACACATAAACAAAATGTAAATATATTTCTTTTTTTATTGCATCCAGTGCAAACAGGTGCAAAAATTTGGGGGCGCCAAAAATTTTCTTGCATACAGGCGCCAGCTAACCTCGCGTCGGCCCTGCGTACACGTCACGCTGGTGCTACGTGGCTCGACTATACCAGTGTCGCCACCAACGGAGAAGCCTTCTCATTCTGTCAGTTTTCGAGTCATAAATTCATTATTATTTCAACGTGCGATGCTTATTAGCATTCAAACGCACCGTTCCACCCTGCACTGATGTCTACTGGAGGCAACTATACCCGCAAAAACTTAACTCTTGCCGATTCCAGGACGAATAATGGTTGAAAAGGTTTCGCGTATACGTACGCGCTTTTCCTAGCTTGTGTGAGCGTACGCACACATTCAAGGCCCGCCGAGACGGCAGCCTTAAACAAAATAAACTTTAATAAGACGGAGGTGAATGAAATGGTGGAAGAAATGGTAGGAAAAATAAATAATGCAGTCCGGAAAGATGAAGTAAAAATAAAAAAATGGAAATTGGGCAGCTTTAAGTGGTGGAATTCGAATTGTACAATAAAGAAAAGAGAAGCTAGGAAAGCATTGAGGAACTGGAGAAGGGGTAAAGGAGACAAAGAAGACCACCAGAAGAAAAGAAGGGAGTACAAAAATGTGTGCGAAGAAAGGAGAAGGGAATTACAAGAATATACAGAAAATGAGATAATGCAATTAAAGGGAGAAAATCAAATATGGGAATACATAAATAAACAAAGAAAGAAAAGAATAGGAATCTCCAATGAAATAGATTTAAAAGAATGGAAGGATCACTTTAAAACATTGCTAGAAGGCGTCGACAGTAAAAAAGAAGTAGGAGAGTTGGAAGAAATAGAAAACACGGAAGGAGAAGAGGAAGAGGAAATAACAGAAACAGAAGTAACGGAACAAATCAGGAGATTAAAAAAGAAGAAAGCAGCTGGGGAAGACAAAATAGAAAATGAAGCCTGGATTTACGGTAACGTGAAAATAGTAAAAAGAATCACAGAAATTTTCAATAAGGTGTGGAAGGGAGAAGGATTCCCGGAGAGGTGGAAAGAAGGGGTGATTTCACCAATATTCAAAAAAGGAGATAAAGAAAAGGTGAGCAACTACCGGGGGATAACGATCCTAAACACAGCGTACAAAATATATGCTATGGTCCTGGAAAAAAGATTAAAAGAGGAATTGGAAAAGAACCACATAATACCAGAAACACAAGCAGGATTCAGGAGCGGTAGGTCGACAACAGATAACATTTTTATTCTGAACTATGTAGCTAACAGAGAAATACAGAAAAAAAGGGTGAAAGCTGTATACCTTTTTCGCGGATCTAAGTGCTGCATTTGATAAAGTGGATAGAGTAAAACTTCAGAACATCATGAAGAGAAAGGAAATAAGTACACGCTTGAGGACGAGAATTGGAGAAATTTACACAGAAACAAGAAATACTATAAAAGCAAACGGAGAAATGTCATCCAAATTCTGGACAACAAAAGGGGTAAGACAGGGATGCCCACTGAGTCCAACGTTATTTACAATATATGTAGCAGATTTGGAGGAAACCACGAGGAAAAACCAAGCGGGAGGAGTAAGAATAGGAAAAGAAAAAATCTGGACTCTAGCATATGCGGACGATATAGCGTTACTAGCAAATGAACCAAAAGTTCTTAAAGACATGATACGAAGATTTGAAAAATATACCTGGAAAGGAAAGGGTTGCAACTGAATGCAGAGAAATCTAAGGTGCTGATTTTCCATAAAGGAAGAGGAAAGAAGAAGAGCGAAGAATGGGGCTGGCAGGGGCACAGTCTGGAAGAAGTAAAAGAGTTCAAATATTTAGGGTATAATTTCCACAAAAATGGGGACAGAGAGATGCATATAAGGGAAGTCACAAAGAAAGCAAGAATAGCAATGGCGCAGATATGGGGAATAGGACAAAGAATGTTCAAGAACAATTTTGAGAGAAGAATGAGAATATTCAGAAGCATAGTGAAAAGTATCTTGCTGTACGCGTCATAAATTTGGGGATGGACGGAAGCAGAAAAGGTAGAGAAAATACAGGAGAAATACATAAGGTGGACTTTAGGTTTGGACTTTAATACACCAACGTATCTAATTTTGGAGGAAACAAAAACGGACAAAGTAAGGATAGAAGCGGGGAAAAGAGCAATAAAATATGAGGAGAAAACGAAACGGCTGAATAAGAATAAAATAGTACAAGAATGCTGGAGGGAAATAGACGCGGAGCAAACAGAGAAAAAGTCGAAATGGGAGGAAATGAGAGATTCATACTACAGGCAAAAAATGATGGATATCCAAGCAATGGAAATAGAAAGAAGGGGAGGAAGAGAGTTTGCTGAGGAACTAGCGCAAAGAGACAGGGCAGAGCAGGTTCAATGGCAATACGACAGAATACTAGGAGGCAGATATAACACACATTACACAGAAATCAGGGATAACCAGCGAGCAAATTACCTAAACGGAAATTACAGAGGCAGAGACCAAAGAATGATTGCGAGGTTCAGATGTGGGAACAAAGAGCGGGGAAGCAAGTACTGGAAGGAAGAAAAAGGGACAGTATGTAGACTATGTAATGGGGCTAGAGAGACGCTGGGTCACATGCTACACGACTGTAAGGAGCTGAAAAGAGAAAATTCAACGATCAGAGGGATACTAAAGGGAGAAGAAGAAGGAGCGGAGTGGATGCTTATGGTACTGGAAAAAAGGAGAAGAAAAGAAGAACAAGATGAAGAAAGAAGTCAAAACGAAAGCACAATCTTGAAGTCCCAGATACACTTACACACATAACACATGTAACCCCATTTTGAGGCCGAAAGGCAGAAAATAAACCTATTTACTACTACTACTTCATTTTGTATTTGGTAATATTGTTTTCTTACAGTCGACATTATACGTTCTTACGCTCTTGTAAAATCAGAAAATATAAAATTTTACGGCTACATCGGACTCAAGTATGCATTTGAATTATACAAATATTGTACTACATATCAGGATTCGCGGAGCTCTAGTAGAGGAGGTGTTGTACCAGTAAAACCCAATAAATACTTGGATTTAATAATTATACTTTATTTAATCATCCTTTTGCTCGTGTTACAGAATATATATTACCATCCTTATTAATGTTGTTATTGTTATCCTGAAGAATACTTAAAGAAAGATGAAGACAGTTTCTGTTCCATAATTAATCGTAAAATTAATCGTTTTATCAATAATTAAAATATCATTGATTCTTTAATACATATTCAGTTTGGAGGTAAATACTCATTATTTGAGTGCAAAATGCTTTCCTGAGTATTTTGGGCTGATGATGTTAAAATAGTCTCATCAGATGTTGAACTGAACATCGTTTGTTTTAACCATATTTCATCCACTGGGGCAAAAATTGCAACCTGAAAAATAAGTAATTATTACTTTATATCATACCGATATTGATTTTATTGAAGTTAAAGTTCAATTTATAAAGAAACGATCAGAAAAACAAACACGTTTTTCAACGAGTTACATTTGAAATTGTGGATCTCAAGGAACTTTTGCTGTAATTGGCTACTTGCTTTTCGAGGAGAGCGGGTTTAAAAGGATCTCATGATAGTTGGATGCGATAAGTGATTAAACATTTGTGTTACATATAAACTGCTGTAAGAGTCACGTCACACTGATCGGGCCTAAATCAGCAGTATTTTCGCTAAAGGATCTAGCCGGTTAAGGATAGTGAAAAGTGGCTCCAAACCAAATTGACCTTAGTGTACAGCAATCGATAGGTTCCTCAAAGAAAACTATTTCTGCCAAGTATCAACCCGATACCCCTACTACTAGGGTAGTTACGGGGGGAAACGTAATTGCCAGTTTAAACTCCATTACATTTGTTCTAGAGAATAGAAACTCAAAAAAAATCAGAGCCATGTTACCCATTGGTGTACACGTCTGTGAATTTTTTCAGAATTGTCAGCTGCAAAACTGAATTTTAAAAAGTTCAAAAAGATTAAAAATGTCGATTTCATATTCAAATTATCAAGGCTGTTGAGCGTTAGCTTCCCGGAACACCAAGGACGCACAAGGGTGTCTTGCCATTTTTCGACGCCACATCTGTTAGACATTCGGCTCGTCAGTCCGCGCCCGAAAATCTGATACGAGAATTGTAAACACCGTACATGTCAGGAAAATTCAGGCAATGTACCCGAGTCACGGCCGAGGATTTCCAGACAGTCGGGACAATAAACAGCTGGCCGCGCGACGCTCGGGGCATGGAGCAAATATCCTCATTAAGATTTCCCTTTCCGCTGCGTTTTCCAGGAACCATTTCCATATCACGTCACCAATAGCTAATACTTTCGACCACCTCTTTTTCCCCAGACACAACCTCTGAAGGAGGTTCCAGAGTCTTCCTGTGTGAAGCCAGGCTACTCTGCGTCAGAAGCCAATAGATCTCAAACGCATTCGCACGAAGTCGTTTTTTTTTGTACACATGTATTAAACCAGGTCTTTGTATGGTTATTAATGTGTAATTTTTTCAAATTTTTCGAACGGGTGGAACGCAGTTACAAAAATTAATAACTGGTATTTCCTACCTTCCGGTGTGCAAATGAGTGACATAGGTATGCATCCCTCCCAAATGGCCACTGTCTTGAAGAGGCCCTCTTCACAGCAATATCTCCTCCCCAAGGCCCACCTTCTCTCGCACCGAATACGTCGACGCATGCTTGTGTTTTGAAATTCGAGCACTTGTTTATACTCGAGAGATAAGGGATCGGTCTTCAATTTGAGGGTAGGACGAAGCAGGCGGGACTACGCGCAGTCAGCGCACTATCCCTTCTTTTCCTGTGTCTCTCCGCGAGACGTATTGATGCTGGATAATACTCTGTAATTTCTAGTTCTCCAAAATTAATCAGCCAGAGCATTTCGCCAGGGTCGCGGTTTATGACCGTATTGTCCCGCAAGTCGGCGGTAGAGAACGGTTTCCTACAGTTTCGGATAATTTATGACTTACTTGGTTCCGCCCCGTAGCAGACGTGAACTCAGGGTGTCAGAAAGGGGAAACAGGAATGGTATGCATTTTCTTCTTTATAGCAACTCGAAGACTTTCTGCGTCTCTTCCCTTCGGACCCTTTCGAACCGATACACGTGGTGTCTGTTTTCTATCTCGAAGCAATGGGTACATTGGCAGTAGAAGGACGGAGCGCGGGCTTTTGTGAAAGTTTTCGTTGCACTTCTGCAAAACACGTGTGTTCCGAAAATGTGCTGGCTTCTTTTTACCTGAAGCCTCTTGGCCTCGTGGGGGACAACTCATAATGGAACGAGAGAAACTATTTGGGGGTAGAAGAAGTCGCTTGGAAAAAATCTTGTCAGTCAGCAGTCAGCAATCGCCCCCCCCCCCCCCCCCTCCCCCGAACAACGAGGACGCAAGTGCTGGAGCGTGAGAATTTGCGCGGGGATTACCCACGGCTCCGAACGCCAAGTAAAAATTCATTTCCACCAATTTTTATAACGTAGGAACAACACGTTCCATGAAAAGTAAATTAAGTGATCAGTGTTAGTAGCCGTGCAGTGAAGTGAATATTCGGTACGTTGACCTGGACGCACCTGACATTGCGACCCTTAACATTGGGTAGTGTCGTATACCTGGGATCAGCTGTGCAATGGGCTCGTCCATCGATGACCAGGATCGGTTCAGTGACCCAGTGACACAAGTTTTCAAGTTGCAGGTGAATTTTCGGCAAGGGTGAGTTTTAGTTACTTTAATGGTGATCATTCATTTTTAAATTTAACGCAAGCTATGGCTGATTTCCGGCGATAATTCTCAATATTCTCATACGAAAATATTTATTCGGGCTTTTTAAACAGACTTATTCGTTATCAGCAACAGTGCTGGCCGTTATTGAGTTACGGATTTTTATCACAAGAACGAACTACGATCACTTTTCGTTAATTTCCTGTTACATTACCTTTTCGTGGATATGTTATTAACACAAGGAATTTTACGTATTCCTTATTCTCCCACTTCAAATAATTATTATTTTCGAATCTTCTAAAAAAAATGTGTATACGTCTTTTTACGTTACACGTGATTTTCATCCATTTATCCTTTATTCATTATTCACTTTAAATGGCAAACAAACCATGGCAAAAGTTTGGATTTTTTGTTACGTCTTTTTCATTTGCCATTCTACGCAATTTCCTTCGATGCATGCCGCCTTGCTTGTTCGTAGTCGCAGCGCGGCCCCGCGCACGGCCACGCTAGCGCGGGACCTCCAGCGGAAGGCTCGCGCTCTGATTGGTCGGTACTTTTTATTAATATCTCGTTAACGAAACCTCGGAGGGCATTTTCGCAAAGGAAAAAGTTGTTTGCAATCACCCCCCCAATCACCTTTAAGGAACCGCAGCATTTTTGGGACACCCTGTATATATATATATGGGTCATTCCACGTCAATCGGATCACCTTCGAGTCCAAAATTTGGGGAAACGTAGACAAACGTGTGAAGGCTTAAATTGTTCGTTTGCACATGCACTTTCGAAAGAAAGTTGGCACTTTGAAAAAATCAATATGGCGGATCCAATATGGCGGCTAGAATCTGCGAAATTGGGAGATAGTTCAGTAATACTATTAATAAAAATCCAAAATTGACTCGATTGGCTTGACAATGAAGTGATTACGAATCGACATGAGTCGCTGATTACGAATCTGAAGTGAGAATTGACGAATTCAAAATGGCGGATTCAATATGGCGACTATACACCCAAGATCTTGTTCCAAGGGACTGCAAGTTACTCAAAATGATAATGAAATAATTACTCGGGGTTTTTGGGGCCACTGATCACGTATCTCAACCCAGATTTCCAAAACTCAAAATGGCGGATGGAACATGGCCGACCAAAATTTTGAAAAATGTTCAATTTTCATGAAAATTTGCATGTAGGGGTTCTTTGGAGCGCTCGTTACGAATTCGCTGCCAGATTTCCAAAATTCAAAATGGCGGATCCGATACCAACGCAACGGCCGGGAATATAAGGGCCCTTGAATGGGTGGGATTCTAGGAGAGTACAAAGTAAACAGGCGGAAAGAAAGAGAAGTAGATGGTTACTTCATCTTCGGTTTTAAAATCGGAAGCTCTTTTTATTTGGACAAAGAAGAAATTTGCAAACATGCGACTCTTTTATTACAGTAAGGAGAGTCATAAAAGGACTCAGAGGTTCCTCCATAAAAGATTTTCTTGTGCGCCCCTGTGACCAACATTCAAATGAGTCATGCATTTATACCGATTTCAGAAAAGAGATTAAAGGTAATGAGATATTCTGACGCAAGAAGACCCTATAACTATTGTACAGTATTAACTTCATAATTGATACATTATGCAGTACAAGATGCATAAAATATGAAGGATTGTTTATCAGCAAACGAAAAGAATGACAAGACTTATCTAATTAAGAATATGAGATCGGATTGTCAAACATTAAAATTGCACATTCAGTATGATGGATCTGCAAAGAAAAAATTTTAAAACTGAAGAAGAAGTAACCATCTACTTCACTTTCTTTCCGCCTGTTTACTTTGTACTCTCCTAGAATCCCACCCATTCGAGGGCTCTTATATTCCCGGCCGTCGCGTTGGTATAGGATCCGCCATTTTGAATTTTGGAAATCTGACTGCGAATTCCTAACAAGAAACCCAAAGAACTCCTTCATGCAAATTTTCATGAAAATTTGACATTTTTCAAAATTTTGGTCGGCCATGTTCCATCCGCCATTTTGAATTTTGGAAATCTGGCTTCAGATACGTGATCAGTGGCCCCAAAAACCCCGAGTAATTATTTCATTTTCATTTAGAGTAACTTACAGTCCCTTGGAACAAGATCTTAGGTGTATAGTCGCCATATTGAATGCACCATTTTGAATTCGTCAATTCTCACTTCAGATTCGTAATCAGCGACTCATGTCGATTCGTAATCACTTCATTTTCAAGCCGTTCGAGTCATTTTCGGATTTTTATTAATAGTATTACTAAACTATCTCCCAATTTCGCAGATTGTAGCCGCCATATTGGATCCGCCATATTTAATTTTTCAAAATGTCAACTTTCTTTCGAAAGTACATGTGCAGGCGAATAATTTAAGCCCTCACACGTTTGTCTACGTTTCCCCAAATTTTGGACTCGAAGGTGATCCGGTTGACGTGGAATGACCCATATATATATATATTGTTCATTAAATGTGTTATATGTAGTTCTAAATACGTTCAGATGTGTTAAATAAGTCAATGCAATTAATCTGAAAACATTTTACCGTCGATAAGTATGAATTTTTAACTAGTGGAGAAGAATGAGGTGAGAAGGAGAATGAGGAGATGAAGGAGAGCAGGGAAGGCAGGTGGGAGTATGGTGTAAGTAATATAAGGAGATGTATAAGAAAAAGCAAGAGGAGAAAAGCGACAAAGGGGAGCGCGAAGCGGAGAAGGCGAAAACAGAGAATGAGATCTGGATAATAGTAAACTGGAAAAGAAGGAGAAGAGTGAAGGGGAACGAAGACTTATACTATAGTCGTAACATACATGGGGTATCACGAATTTTCATATTTTAAATGTGACTCAGAAAGTTGTAAAGAAATATGTGATTTTATAGAAATGTTTCTATAAGAATAGTATTTGTAATGGATGTCATTTAGAAAACGCAATTGACTTATATAAGGAATGAAAATAAAAAGATAAGGAAAAACGTAAAAGGAAATAAAGAGAAATGGAAAAAACGATGGAATACATATAAAGTCAATTCAATTGAAATTTCAGGTCGCAAAGATAACCCAGATTATTTGTATTCAATACATGGTTTTATAGGTATGTATACATATTATTACGGCAAAGCAGAGTTGGGCATAAGTTTATCTAAATAAAAATCGCAAATAACGAACAAAAGATAAATAATCGAAGTTATCTTTATTCTAAGAGCACCGAATAAATAATGTTATTCGATGAGAATTTATTCGACGAATAAAGATAATTTTTATTCGATGAGAATTTATTCGACGAATAACGACAGTTTTTTATTCGAAAGTTTTATTCGAATAAATGCGCCGAATAAATTTTTCATCCGTAGCATTTATCTTTTCGAAGCCTTCGAATAAAGCCACGAATATCTTTCGTCAGCGTCGAGCGTGTTTATTCGAGCCGCCGGTCCTTTGTGTTCGGCGCTTGCCGCTCGGCCGGGCTCGACCCTCGCAGCGTATAAAATCGCAGCGCATTCCGACTCATAAGAATCGGCAGACGCTCCGCGTTAAAATGAGCTTAAAGTAATGATGTTTCGGTCATCCCTCGCGGAGATACAGCGAGTTGAAGAAAAAGTGGAACTTGTACAATTTTTAAGCTTATTTTTTAAAGGACATGACATGAACGCCGAATTCATTGAAAAAATCTCTACGGAACACGAGGCTGACTGGGAATTTTCCAAGTTCACTTCTCATACTATCGTTGTTGATCGAATCGTGAAACTGGTTACAGAGGCGTCAGTGGCGGTGTGTGGTCCTGATTCCCGAGATGGATACATTAGAGCTACGCTGAAATCCGGACAAAGTCTACCCCACGTCATGACAAAAGCAAAATACTTACGATCTCTTAATGAAACTGACAGTGATTCTGACTGAGATGATACAAGTCCAACATATGGTTGGTGGGTTGGGTTTGGGAGCAGCCCAAAGTGCAGCCACCTCCACGCGGTGGGTTCTGGGTCACTGATGACAGTGAGCGAAGAGTTGTACGAGCACATTGTTAAGGCAGTCTTAAAAAAAAAATTTTTCATGTGTTTTCTCGACAGTTCCCTTGTGTTTCACAGCACAACACATCCCTACCTCCATATTGGTTTCGAGCAATAAGAAGTGCTTTTACGTTATATTACACGCATCAGAGCTCAACAGAAACGAAACCGTCACATATTCTGCATTTGTCAACATATTGGTATTTTACACTAATATTGCGAAAATTCGAGGCGAGGGTCAGAACAGCAGATATTAACCAATCGGGCTGAAGAATTGCACATATTTTACTGTCACGGATGGGCAAGTTTTCAACACTATTACGATTCGGTCCCACGAAGAAAGGGTTTTTCGCTACACCCTAGTGGTCACTTTCGATTGGTGTAAATGGAATTTGTGTAAAAAATTTCATACTCCCCGTGGAACATCGCAAAGTTGAAGAAATTTTTTTTAAATTGACCAAGTGCTCTTTATATCGCTATAACTTTGCCGAAAAGCAATACATCTAAATCTGAAGAAAAAAAACAGTTGGAAGTAGAAATTCCACGTTTTCAAAGGATATTTCCAAAATATCTATACGACTATTTTTGAGGGAGTTATGACCTTGTGCACTTGCCCCTATTTTTCGGGTTCCTAGAGGTGATCCTTTAATTAATGTGAGGAGTGTACCCATATAGCACACTTCGTGGCGGCACCGTTGCAGGATGGTTGTAGTAACCTTGCAGTGTTACATGGTTGCAGCGCAATGTCGATGTAACGTTGATGTGACGTTGCCGTGCAACATTGCACGGGGCGGACATAGAATTATTGCTGCATAGTTGCATCAATGTTGCGTTCCAATATTGCACTGCAACGATCCTGCAACCTTGCTGCAACGTTACAGCAACGTTTGACAACGTTTCCACAATGTTGATGCAACGTTGCGCCAGTATTGCGGCAACGTTCCTGCAATGTTGCCGCAACGTTCCTGCAACTACCATTTAAACCTAAAATATTTTCGTTGTTTTTAATGATACGAGAAAATGTCTAAGAAAAAAATGTTTGCTTCAGAGAGACAATTATTCTGACGGAGACGATTTTGTTCTCAAGGTTATATTTCCCGAAATTTCAAGATCATCGATGGTTTTTTTAATGGCATGGCGTATTTTCATTACTATAACGTATAGCGAATAAAAATAAAAATTCAACCTTGTATAATATATTGTCCTTTTTGTCTAGCAATTCTTTTTTTCCTGAGACATTTTCTCGTATCATTAAAAACAACGGAGATATTTTAAGTTTAAATGTTAGGTGTCTCACCCTGTATATTTTAATGTGTAGAATGACACAGGGTGGAAGTTGTAGTACATACCTATGTAGTATTACAAAACCCTAATGGAGTTTGTCAAAATGAGCCTTCGTTTTTGAATAATTTGAGTTTAATGTTTTACACGGTAGGAGTATAAGTTCGAATACGTTAGCAGCCTTATTAAGGCTGCCGTCTCAGCGGGCGTTGAATGTGTGCGTACGCTCACACAAGCTAGGAAAAGCGTGTACGTATACGCGTGTAGTAAACAACCCGTAAATTACAACTTTCGTCCTGGAATCGGCAAGAAGGAAGTTTTTGCGGGTATAATTGCCTTCAGTAGACATTCATGCAGGGTGGTCTGGTTCGTTTGAACGCTAATAAGCACCGTATGTTGAAATAATAATGAATTTATGAATCGTATACTCAGGACAGCCCGAAAAATGACAGAATGAAGCTTCAAGGCTTCTCCGCCACCGGCGCTAATGGTATATTCGTGCCTTGTACCATCAAAACCGGTGAAAGTCCAAACTAGCCGATAAATGTAGGAAAGACATAGTTGCCGAGACGTATCGAGAGTCAGATCGCGCTGTTGCCGCATTTCCCCTATTACTATTTTGTCGTCATGAAGGCTTGAATGAATCACGGCGAAGCGGCTAGAGAACAGAGATGGGCAAAGATAATATCTGGATAAACTCAAATAAAAGACACTTTGTGTTTATCCGTTATGAACCGAAGTGCTAAAAATAATCCGATTTATACTGTGTTTAAATTTATTTTCATCTGGAAAGCCTCATGAGTACAGGGATCGGCTGACTCCAGCTCTCGCTGACACGTACAGGAGCGGTGGTAATGTGTGCGTGAATTGACGGACACGCGAAGCGAATGTGACGTCACATGCTTTTACGTCACTACACGTTGACTCGCTGCTAGCGTAGCTTCAGCCGACTCTAGGTCGCGTAGCTGGAGTCAATTCTCGCACACATTACCACCGCTCCTTTACGTGTCAGCGAGAGCTGGAGTCAGCCGCTCCCTGCATGAGTATGCAATTGAAACGTTCATGCCGATACGATAGCGAATGTGGATGTTTTACATTCTATCAAAACAAACAACGTAAACAATCATTTTAATATATTTTTTTATGAGTAAATATAAATATTGTTCCCCCACGGTTATTTCCTCCTCGTCGTCCTGGAGATTTTGTTCAAATTGAAATATGTTAGAGTTCATGTGAAAATAAGGAGGATTTAAATAATCATTTTGCCAAATTCGAAAGGTAATTTTCAAAAAATCGATGAAAGTTGAGTACTTTGAGGGTCTGTATTTATAAAACAATTTTGAATGTGACAAAATGTGACAACTTGAACCCCTCTTATTTTCACATGCACTATAACGTGTTTCAATTTGAACTAAATCTCAGACACTAAATCTCAAAGTGATCCGCTTGGCATGGAATGAACCGTACATATGATATTTTCCATTCTAACCGAAATGGATCGTAACCCACTTCCAACTATCACGTTCTTTACGAAAACGACAAAAGTTTCTACGTTCGGGACGCTAATCGCATCGCGATTACCGAAAATACACAATTTCTCGAGAAATGATACTAAAACTTTGCAGCCGTTCGTAGTATATCACCATCGCAATTGCAGTACAAGAAAATAATTATTTTTTAGTGACTTTAGCACTATAGCGTTTAATAGCGAATTCGGTACCTCGCACTGACTCTGCACTGGTGCCAGAAAATGACTTGGATTGGTTGATTCTTATAGAGCTATCTTCGTTTCTATCAGAAACAACCAATCCAAGTCATTTTCTGGCCCCAGTGCAGAATCAGTGCGAGGTACCGAATTCGCTATAAGCAAACTGTTAAACTGTATACAGCAATAAAAGATATTTCTAAAAAAGTTTGAGCTGTGAAATGTAAATCCACAAACACTAAAAACTAGAAAATAAAAAATATATAAAAAAAATTTATTAAAAATGCACTAAAAACTAAAAAAAGAATTATTTTCTTGTACTACAATTTTGATGGTGTTTATACCACTTTAAATAAAATCGTGGGGCACCATGTGCAACCAGAAGTTGAAGTATTAAAGTGATTCATATCGTGTTATGAAATATCGTGCCCCACGATTTTATTTAAAGTGAATTATTTAAAGTGATATTAACACCATCAAAATTGTAGTACAAGAAAATAATTATTTTTTAGTTTTTAGTATATTTTTAATAAATTTTTTTTATATATTTTTTTATTTTCTAGTTTTCAGTGTTTGTGGATTTACATTTCACACCTCAAACTTTTTTAGAAATATCTTTTATTGCTGTATACAATTTAACAGTTTGCTTAAACGCTTTAGTGCTAAAGTCACTAAAATATAATTATTTTCTTGTACTGCAATTGCAATGGTGATATACTACGAACGCCTGCAAAGTTTTATGGCGTTTTCGGACGGTCGCACTGGGGCGGACCGAGTGCGAACCCTACCCAATCGGAAGCGAAGAGTGTGAACTTTTTCGCCTCCGATTGGCCAAAATTCGCACTCAGTGCGCCCCAGTGCGACCGTCCGAAAACGCCATTAGTTTTACTATTCGTACATAGATGACGGATTATTTCTCGATAAATTGTGTATTTTCGGTAATCGCGATGCCACTATAGTGTCCCGAACGCAGCTGCTTTTTGTCGTTTTCGTAAAGAACGCGAGTGGCTGATTTCATGTCGTTAGGATTTGTGGTTATGGGTTATATTTATTGATGATTGGGTTATTTTCTCACCCCCTCGGGGTTAATTTTTTTTTAAGTATTGTATTGTCATTCAATCTATGCACGCCTGAAAAGTTTCAAGACAATTGGATAGTTGGAAGTGGGTTAGATTTGAGTTGCCAGATTTGAACCATACAAGCATACAAACAAACAAACAGAGGATCGAAGCTGAATAATGATTACGTTATTAAATTTGTATTTAAACAACAGACAATTCTTGTTGATAAAAAAGATAATTTGATGTATAGCTAGATAAAAAAGAAAGTGTCATGTTTTTCGAAGAATTAGGTAGGTATAGCATTCATAAACTTCATTACGATCGGTGTGTTACACTTCGGTGATGTACCTTATTCAAATTGTATGCTTTGAAATCACATATTGATTATACAAATACATCTCTCTGCGTATGCGCTAGGTAAGTATCTTCGGCGCGGAGCGCTCGCGCCGTCTCTCGGATTTTTTTTTTAAATATTGGGAGTATACGGGCGCGCAACTGTTTAAGATTCAAACGTGAAATATGCGTTTTGTAATTTGTTGTTCAACGGGTTGTACGTGGTTACGGGTATAAAATAATGATCGTAATAATAAAAGCTGGATTTAAAGAAGTCAATACCAGTGTATTTCGACAAAAAAGTTTTTCAAAAGGCCTAAAATTATTACAAAGTTTTCATGTAAGTGAAGTTCGAGAGGAAATCGATGAAAATAAGAATCATCACATAATTTCAAACATTTAAAACTTCTACTAATTTCACCCTCATTCCTTTCCCTACTATATTCAACCATGTCATACATTCGATTAATCATCCCACTTTTCAAAAAAGTGACCACGAGGCGGCGCTTTCCGCGGTACTTACCTAGCCCATAAATGAAAAATATTGATACGCAAATTAGTATTGTTTCATCGACATGTTTCCTAACTTCACTACCCAACCTCTCTATCTTTCATTATTGCTATCCTCTTTTACGTTCGGCGAGGCTCTGACGCTAGACGCAGCTCTCGTGCCGTATTCCTTCAAGACTTCTCGATAGACAGAGAGATCTCTGTGGCAACAGCGCGGCAGAGACAGAGAGAACAGGAGATGCGGCAACTATGCGTCAAAAATTCGTCTACACAGAGTACCTGGAGATGTCACTATTGTATAAGTTCTTTTTATCGACCGCAGTAGTTTCATTAGGGTCCGTCTGTTTACTGGAGACGCTTCGATCGATTCGGACCATAACAAAAATGAGACGGCAGCCTTAATCAGTGGTTGTAGCTGCGGCGGTAAAGTGTTCGCCTACGACGCTACAGGTCGCCGGTTCGATTTCCCCTTGGGGGAAAAGAATTTTTCTATGAGAAAAAAAAACGGACTTTATAATTCGATGATTCTGCTGCACACATTCAATATATATACCGTTATTTATAATGTTGGCCCTACTGTCCGAAACATTGCAGGAAGCGGACATATAATTATTGCTGCACCCTTACGGCAACGATGCGTGAAACATTGCAATTCTTGCACTGCAACCATCCTGCAAATTTGCTGCAACGAGAGTGTGCTATATGAGTATCTACAAAATTTCATTTATTTCATTTTTCGATATTTCTCATGTTACGTTATGTTTAGCACGTCAGGATTTTTAGAATGTTTAGCACGTCAGAGAATTAGAATTTATTGTAACTCTTAAAGTAATATATGTATTTTGTACATTTTTTCTCACCAAATTCGAGTATTTAGTCAGATTTTGGCTAGGACCTACCATTCTTTTTATATATTGGCTTGAATATGGTCAAAATAGGCTTCTTTGGCATGTTTTACCTACATTTTCTCAAAACCATGACGTGCTACGCCATTTTTCCGGACAAGTTCGTTTTCAGCGAGCAAAAATTCATCGAAAATAATATACAGGGTGTCCCCGGGAAGACTGAACAGCTGGATATCTCCTAAAGTATTGGAGATAAAAAAAAATTTACATGGAATTGCATAGTTCGAGGGGGCCAATTTATTAGCGCAGGCGATTTTTTTTCGATTATTATTTTAAAAGATACGATGGTCAAGTTCGGTTTTTTAAATGGAACTATTTTTTTTTAAGAGATCACTTGATAGTGCGTTCCAAAACAAATTCGATAAACTTTAATGTATACACTTTATTTCCACTGGTTTTTGAGATATTGCGCTTGCAAATTTAGTGATTTTCACTGTAAGAAAACCCGCTGGAATAGCAAGCACCGGGGGTGGTCTTGTTGGGGCCACGGGTGGCATTGCCTGTTGAAACAGATACCTGTGGTGTCCGAGGGAGTTGAGTAATCGACACAGGATTAGGGAGTAGACGACCTGTTTATTTCACGGCCTAAGCGAGACTGCTTTGTCCGCGCTCGGAGGATGTACACAGCTACAATGCTAGTTATGTATATGTGTACATTGTCGTTGTGTCTTGTCGGTAATACAGACATACCACATCTCTGCCTTTCATATTTAACACAATGCCTCTTAACCTAAGCTTAGATATTAAGTGATCATCGCTAAGTTGGTATTTGTTTTACAGGCTAACCGCGCGGAGCGTCTTGGCGTGTTTACCGCTGGCGTTACCGTTCTCGGCCGGTCTTTATCATCGCGCGCGAATCCCCTGCGTATTTGGTTATCGTCTCTTTTCGCCTGCCCGCCGTTCGCAATCGCTACTCCAAACGTAACTGGAGAATTTTGCTCGACGATTCTTGCGCGCGTCCACCCCGGTTGATTTCTGCGAAAATCTTTGACCATGATCTCCTCCTCCACGCCAAAAGAACGCTGTTTTGTTACCGGTCCATTTTTGTTCTGCGCTTATTGTTTTTTTTTTCTACTGTACGTTCGACTGACAGACGCAACAAACTGAATCCCGTGCGTAGTTCCCTGCGATACATTGAACTTACCAGTAACATTTCGGCAACCAATCCGCAATAAATCGGGACTTAGAAATTTTCACTCGACAATACGGAACTTTTTCATTTACGCATAATAAATTAAATGTCAATGGTAGGGACACTGGCAGTAATTGGCACGTGTATAGGAAGGCAAATCATGGATAGAGCGTGGTCAGGTGGTCACTCAATAACTGAGGAGAATAATATGAATAGTACTTTATTAAAAATGATCTCGCACGGGACGGCTCCTCCGGCCAACGTCTTTCGTCGATCACCAACAGAGAACTGCTTCAAACGCAGTAAAAAATCTCCTCAACGGCTACATTACTCACAGCCATCTCGCCGCCAATATGCCATCGATGGTCGCTCGCTGTGTCGCTTGTTTATGGCACGGCCTGTAACCATACCCCTAAAGTAACAGTCCCTCAAAGCGGTCGGCAGACGATCGGCCGACTGCCTGGCTAATCTCCCTTCGCTCGACACTATCGTCATCAAAAATGCCTACACGAGTAACACTTTTTATTCAAGTATCTTTTGTTGCTGTATATGGTTAATGAATTTGTTTAAACTCTATAGTGTTAATTAAATAATTGTCTTAATTATTTATGTCAGATATTGTCCACGATCGCATATATTCCCTCGGCGATAGCCTGTGGAATCTTAGACTGTATTCTGCGTGTCGACATTTCAGGATCGTTCCGCGTAATTTCGGATTTATTGCGGATTCATTTCCGAAATCTTGCTCATACGTTGCGAGGTCTCGCAACTTAACAGCAAGATTTCGGCAATGAATCCGCAATAAATCGGGACTTAGAAATTTTCACTCGACAATACAGAACTTTTTCATTGCGCATAATAAATTAAATGTCAATGGTAGGGACACGCGTGACCCTAAAATATATAAAAAATGATGTCCAACGATTGTATTAAAAATGCACTAAAAACTAAAAAA
Organism: Andrena praecox; assembly: GCA_963932275.1. Lineage (NCBI taxonomy): Eukaryota > Metazoa > Arthropoda > Insecta > Hymenoptera > Andrenidae > Andrena > Andrena praecox. The sequence goes on from OZ010729.1 coordinate 27,885,485, forward strand.
AAACATTATTTTCTTGTACTACGCAGGATATTTCATAACAGAATATGCATCAACTTAATACAATATCAAGCGTCGAAATGAATTTGTTGTGAAATATCCGACTCCGCGATTAGGGAGATGTAATGAAGTTTGTCAAAACGAATCTTTGTTTTTAAATAATTTGAGTTTAAAGTGTTGCACGGTAGGAGTATAAGTTGGAATACGTAAGTAATGTTCTCAATCAACAGTTCTAGCTGCAGCGGTATAGTGTTCGTCTACGGTGCTACGGGTCGCGGGTTCGAATCTCCCTGGGGTAAAATATTTTTCTATTTAATAAAGATACGCGGATGTTATACTACTATGATTCTGCACACATTCCTGTCGTCGCCCCCCTCGGAGACACGTCCGATATATACGATTAAATAAAATGCCTTTATTTTTATTTTTGTAAAGTCTGAGAAATGTTGCACAGACATTGCTGTAAAATCTCAGAAATATTGCGCGAACATTGCTGTAAAATCTCAGAAATGTTGCGCGAACATTGCTGTAAAATCTCAGAAATGTTGCGCGAACATTGCTGTAAAATCTCAGAAATGTTGCGCGAACATTGCTGTAAAATCTCAGAAATGTTGCGCGAACATTGCTGTAAATACTCAGAAATGTTGCAGAAATATATCCTGCAATGTTGCACGGGGCGGACATAGCAATTTACTTGCAACTTTTCGGCAATATTCCGTGCAATGTTTCAGATATCAAACCGCAACGTAACTGAGACATTTCGGCAACCAATGTGCTGTAGGGGTTAGCATAAATTTACTTATTAATACAAAAACCACGAAAAACCAAAAACATAACATATATAATCGTAGTCGTAAGCAATATTAAATAATTGTTATTATTATTCGACTAAGTGTTGTGGAATAAATAGTCATTGTTAAGATAAAGTCGTGGATTTTAATCCTTAACTGTAGTAACAGAACCCCACCTATCCTACACTCGAGGGGACGCCGCCCTCCTCTCGAGAACCTGCCGACGTTCAGTTGTCCCTGGACAGTCGAACGTTATACCGCGGAACCCGTATCTACTTCCATCGACAAATCTATCCCGTTTACCGAAATCGTAATAAACTGTGGCTCAACACGCTTCTTACTTGCTTGCCCGAGACTATTAATTCTATCCGTCACGCTCGCTATACGATCGTCGTCGTCGTCTTCTTTATCCTATTCTTCCTATTCGTCGCTGCGCCCGGTGTTTACAGTTGCTACTTGTTTCACGGCCCCCGCCGTCCCCTTCTGCCTGCAGACCCACTTCAGGTGGCCCGGCTGGTGGCATCGCCGACACACGAACTAGAGCTGATTTGAGACTCGAAATATTCGAGTAGCTTGAAGTTCGAACCGAGCGGGACTCGGTTTTTCGAGCCGAGCCGAGACCCGAACGGTTTCGAGTAACCCGAATCTTTCGGGTAGCTCGATTTTTTCGAGCCGCTCGAATGTGTTTCAGTAGTAAGAAGATGGGGATTCTAACGCAGGCCCTCTGAGGGGTGGTGGGGGGGACATGGGCGCGGGGGGAGCGGGGAGTGGAAGACCGGTTGCGCGCGCATGAGCCGCGGAGTGGGGGAAGCCGGAATCGTGGAGGGGATCAGTCCGGACCGAGTCACCAGGGAGACCTCTCAAGACCGGACCCATCCCCGGAAATTTCCACAGAAGGTCGTCCCCTCCCTCTAAAAAATTTCTGAGGCCGCATCTTGTATGAAAAGATCTTTTTCAGACTCGATCCGACCCCAAATATTTTTCTAAACCAATATATAGAGAAATAATTTATTTTTTATTGGATAATGCCGGAAAGATCGGGGAAGATCGGCTTTTCACAAACCAATATGCGACGGAAATTCCCCCCAACGCAGAGAAATAATTTTTAATCAACGTAGAATCTTAAAATTAGGTGGCAAGAGAAGGAGGGTGCAGAAAAAAAAATCTTATGCATTGATTATATTTTATTTATGCAATTCTCTCTGGTGTTTAGACCACCAGTTGAATATTTTAAATACATTTTGCAAAGCACAATGCTTCGCGTGTCTGCCACATCGCAGAGTATTAACTACATTTAGCTTATTTAGAGATTTGATATCCTCATAGTCAATGTCCAGCGTTTCAATGATCACATCCGCTCTCATATTTTCATCGAGGAAATCTGCAAGCCAGTGGCGTTTCTGCAACCCTTTAACGTATACGATATGGGATGCGTCATCTTCTTCATCGATCGCATCAGCTATAGCTTTCGTAATTAGCTGTTTAGCCATACTGTACGGAACGTCTCCATCTTCCCACCATAGTCCATGATGTTTTACCACCAACCACCGAATGCTTGATTTGTCGGATTTTGTAAGAAGATATTGCGGCATCGAACTCCCAAAAATATAGTGCGAGAGAATTGTTCCTTTCGTAGGACAGCCACTTCCTTGAAAACAAATCTTCCATCAACGATGAATCCTTGCAGGTCAACAAATGTTGGTACGACCATTATCGATACAATTAGAGATCCGCTCGCTTCCAAGACAGATGGGAGAATGCAGTCTTTCTTGTAAAGCATCTCAATGTTTCATGATGAAATTTTTTGTATGAATTTGACACAGGAGAGGGCGGGCAAGTAGCGTGACAATTTAATTTATTTTGCGCACCACGTTTGTCAGCGGATTGTATTCAACCACCCGATCGTGTAGAATCAGACAGTAGGCCGTAGTATTTGCAGGTACATTCTCTTAACAGTCGAATTCTATGCGCACGTCCAACGGTGCCATTCTTGATCGACTCATTTTGTCGCGAACAATCAATCACCACGAGAGGACCAAATTATAAAAATTGGGTCATGGTGAATAATGCCTCGTTGCAACTATGTCCGTAATACGATTTACGGAAATGTGTATACATGTTAAACAAGATGGCATGTTTATTCTTGTCAAAGTCCAAGTTCATATCATCGTATGGGTAAAATTCCGAGTTGAGAAAAAGTTTTACGTTGGTGAATTTACAGTTGTTAAACTTAGTAACATCTTCGCTCATCATATTCTTTCGAGCAATCTGTAGAGCAAAGATAACGTATCGCGGCTTCTCCAGCTGTGCAGATGCCTTCACGGCCCACGAATGCTTGGTTGTGCTCTGTAAGAGAGGATACTCGTACAGATCCCACGAGCGAAAACTAATGCTCAGGTTTTGTCCACTTTCCAAAGCATGTAGCAACGATAGCTTCTTAACATCGTTCAGCGTCACATGAGGCATCCGCCATTGCACTTTAAGTAATTCAATTTCTGGTTCCAACGTCGATGATCCAATTAGAGAATTGTTACCGTTGCGCGATCGTATTAAAATCAATTCGTGACGCGCATTAATAATCATGCGTTTGTAGTCCTCGCAAAATCCCAGCAAATATTTGAGCGGGATGCAAAAATTGAAATGATTTTTCACTTTTAGCCCATCGCGTCGTTTCAAGCCCCATCCGGCATTCTCCATATGTTTGTCTTCGTCAGATGTCAGCGATACATAGTTTTTAAGCGTGCTAGTTATTCCAACGTTTCTGTTGCGATCAATCTCCATACCATTCAGCTCGTATCGAATCTCGTCAAATAAGAACGTCATGCAATTATTTCCCAACATCATCGTTAATGCATCGTTTGGCTTATTTATCGTCAATTTCCCCTCCACGTAGAGGAAACTTTCACACGGCAATGTGTATAAATCCTGCTGCTGTATCGGTATTCTTATCTCATCGCTGTATCCAAACGTCGTGTTGACGTATGGGTTGTATGTGTGAGTCTCGAGCTTGACAATGCGATTATCAAACGTCGGCTTCCCTCCAATGCTTAGAATGTCAGCCATTTCTCAACTTATATGTGCACAATGAATCCCAATGATTTCAAAAATGCAATGTTCGCAGCACTGAGCCTCTTCTTTTTAGCGTAATCAGAGCTGTTGCAGTTGTTGTTGTTGTTGTTGTTGTTGTTGTTGTTGTTGTTGTTGTTGTTGTTGTTGTAAACAATTTCACTTGGAAGAAACGGGTTTCTGGAGTCGTACAACACAAGCATCTCTTTCGTTCACACCACGCGTATTATCGCCGCCGTCGTACGTGCAGTCTGATGGTAATCTCTTCACCTCGAAAATCGAGCAACCGTCCGTCTTGATCCACAACGCGTATCGTTAGATCCGTAATGAGCTGTGCTGTGACCGGAAGGTAATATAAGCTGTGCGGGTGTTTCCGATATCTTATATTCTGGAGGGACTCTCGGAGAAAATTCATGTATCGTATGTACGCGCCTCCCATTGTTGTACGCGCCAGTGGTCACGCTACATTCGATGCGAATAATGTTTACATTCATGATATTAATTGGATAGTCCGATTCGTGCCACCGCCCTGGTTCTAATACCCGATTTATCGAGAATCCCAGTAGCGATCCAATGTTATTGCGCTTCGTAAAATCTACGATGAACGAGCAGTACAGCTCGCTTTTCATGGTGTTGTTGTTGGGACGCAACACTATAGGATACACATCGTTGTCACCATCATCCTTGTTGGCATCGAGATTTTTAGGATACCGCTCGAGTAATCGCTGCCTCAAATACTTGGCAATGGCGTCTAGTTCGTAGGAGCCGTGTGGAATCCTAATAGTTTCAGGAGTGGTGTCAACACTGCTGTTTTTGATGCCATAGTTTGAGGTGAAGTAGAATTTATCGTTGCTCCAGTCGATGTTCGGTATTGTATGATAAGTTTCAAAGGTTGTTAGACCAAGCTCGTAATCATCACCGCTCAAATCTATGGGTGGAAAGTAGCTCACCGCGAGGGTACTACTCTTGCCGGTTAGAGTGAATGTTAACGACATATTCCGCTAAAACTGTTCGACTAGTACTGAATCAGAGTGGTGGAAGTCAATCCTTAAATTTGATGCCAGTCGTTTGTAGAAAGCGTAGACATAGTTGTCCGCAATTGCTCTGATTGTACTTCTGATACGACGTTCGATTGTATTCGATTTTTACAGCATCTTTATCCAGATATTGTACCAATTCTCTAGGCGGTCGAAGATTCCCAAAGCTGTCGAAATATATAGCTCGACACCCTCTCTTCGCATACGCCACCCAATGAGTCCCCGGTCCCTCGACATTGTCCAAATTTATGATACCGCTCTCGTTTCGATGTACTCCTCCGACAGGTAGCGCATTGCGCATGAAAACACCTCTAAAGAATGGAATACGCATACGTTTTGCCAACTCCTCTAATTGCGCATCGGTAGTTACGCCCACCGGCATTTTTATTTCCTTTTCGACGTTTTTTTTTTCGTTTCGTTATTCCCTGTCCACGCTTGTACGGCGTGAGATAAAGTCCACGACCTTCCATGGAGCGATTATGACGTTGCATTTCCTGCAGCTCATGTTGCGCTGCCTTATTATCGTTTACCACCTTGGCGATCCCCGCCGCTCCACCAGCTAACGACCCGAGAACACCTAGCAGCGGGAGAAGTGGTAATATACCGCCACGTTTTACTATCGGAAGAATCCGCTTTTTAGATGCTCTCTTCGGAGTCCTTTTGCGAGTTTTTGTTTTCATTCCCATTCCGATTTTCGTCTTGGCCTTCATAGCTGTCCAAATAGCTGTAGCAGCACCTCTTTCACCCAGAGTCGAGTCTCGCGCAACGATGCGTTTTCGCGCTTTGTTAGCGAAAACGTAATCTGCCGCATGCCGTTCGCCGAGGTCGTTACTACGCGAATATGCAATATCGTGTTCGCGACACGCTGCGTCCAATGGATTGATGCCTTGATCACCTCTAGCCAATCGTTTTATCAGATGAGTTCCTGGGCCGCAAAACTGATAACCCGGGATATGTAATTCGATAGGTAGCGCGTTTATCGCCCGATTTAACAAACCACAACCTGTCTTTACTCTCGTCGACGACATTCGTTACAGTTTTTAATCAATGGTGCTGGACAGTCGATATGCGTTCGCTGCCAAGGGCGATTATAATGTTCCAGACACCGACGATACTGCCGAACCTCAGAATCGGCTTTTATATGCTCGGGGAGTCTGTTCCACAACTGATCAATGTGTCTGCTAAACTCTCGCAGTAGAATAATCTTCGGTATATATTTCAACTGCTCAGAGGTTAAGTCTCGAATTTCGCAATTATCCTACAGGACCAGAAGCATTTTGAATACTGAGCTGTTTTGCTTCGGCGCGGACCTATAAATAGGGCGCGTCGCCGCTTCGACGTATCAAAATCATTTTTCGCAGTTCGCGGAGAGGATGCGATTCGTGCGACAACCTGTAACGATACGCGTGACAAATTTCGATGATAAATCGCAAATGATGTCCTCGAAAACAGGCCGCATACATGGTAGCATGCTACCGAACACTATACGCTGCCTCATTTGTGGTCCATCAAATTGTGGAAAGACCAACGTGCTGATGAGCTTGTTGGAAAGTCCACACGGCGTTCGCTTCGAGAACGTGTACGTGTATTCCAAGTCGTTGCAACAGCCGAAATATCAGTATTTGGAGAATTTATTGACTCCGATAGATGAAATTGGCTACTTTACGTTTTCGAATAACAGTGACGTCATCCCATCGAGCGAATCGCTTCCGAATTCTATTTTTATCTCTGATGACGTTGCATGTGACAAGCAAGATACGATAAGGGAATACTTTGCAATGGGGCGCCACTCGAACGTCGACTGCTTCTATCTCTGTCAGACGTATGCAAAGATTCCCAAACCTCTTATACGCGACAATGCGAATCTATTGATTCTGTTTAAGCAGGATGGTACCATCTTGAAACATGTGTACAACGATCACGTAAACACTGATATGTCTTACGAAGATTTCAGCGCGTTGTGTCGTAATTGTTGGCAACGGGAGTATGGTTTCGTGGTAATAGACAAGGATAGCACGATGTCCAATGGACGTTATAGAAAGGGATTTAACGAGTTTGCCATACCATGAGATGTTCAATAGTCGTCGACACGTCGGTGGGAAAGCAACGTCTGCGGTACAACGATGATTGATATCGATAGTCTGGAGATTAAGGATCGCGAGAGAATAGTGAAGGAAATTGCAAAAACCAGCGAAGCCATTCGCAAGAAATATCAGGCTTTGAAGACTGGCAAGATGGAGGAAGATATCGCGTTGGAGAGATACTTTAAACCTGTTGTCGAACCCCTAAAACATATCGTGGAAAATACTACAGCGGTAGAAGCTGACGACGCATCACCGCTGATGAGCACAGACGTTGAAGGGAATGAAACATTAACGCCTAAAACAAAGAGGAAACGATCATACATGTCATCGAAAAAATCACTCGTAACCTCCACACCAGTTCAATCGAAGCGGAAACGGCAGAATGTCACGTCAAACGATTCCTCGGTTTCTTCCACACCAATAAATACATTTCCCGCTGTACAGTCGGTCGGAACCAATGATGACGACGTTTTCGAAACTTCTGCCGATGAGTCGTTTGCAACATCTATTAGACATCAACTCCAAACATCCACGGGACGAGAAACGTTACGCAACCATTTCGGTCCGCTGGGACAAAAATATATGAGCCCAATCCTAAGTAGTGATAAGGATATGACCATGGACTATGTGTATGGCATATACTTTGGTGGTAGTGGAACGATGCTTGGGGATAAGGCTTTCGATATAGACAAGGATGATAATATAATCATCGATGGCATAAAATACGGAGGAACACCCGGTCTTTACGAACTGATTTTCAAGAGAATTCCCGACGATACCACATACACCGATACCGATAAACAAAAATACAAAAGTATACTGCTGACAACGAATGCCCACAGACGCGGTCATGATGCTCAAAATCCCATATTGGGCAACAAGGGATACAAGTACAAATATATAATTGCACCGCTACTCCCCCGTGTATCGGTTAGTAGGGCAGGGAATGGTCTATCGACACCGCGAGTCATGGTGGTAAACGATAACAAGATCGATTACGTGCACTGGGACGATCCCAACGAGCTAGTGGACCGATTCCGTTTGCTGGAAGCGTCGCGTCAGGCGGGTAACAACTCGCATGACAACGAAATTCTATCGATTATCGAGGAACTCCGTGAGGCAGGCCTCATTATAAATTAAGCCGCGCGCCTATGATATGCGCTGTATGCATCGAGATGCCGATCAACAAATTTGGAGTGTCGCTCGAGAAGAGTGGAGCAGCTAGAATGGACTACTACAAATGGAGCGGTTTGCTTCGAAATTATATGCGAGATAACGCTCTTTGCGTGACCGGTGCTGACTTTGATGCAAAATCACGCAAGATACGACGCGTAGCTCAGCCGGTGGCTGACACCGATGCCGTCAATAAACTATACATGGAAAAGAGTATTAAACTTTTGAGAGAGCAGCAGGAAGAATTAGAGAGGAAGCTAATTGTGTTTCAGAGAGATATGCTAACGTTGCAAAACAGCGTTCAAAAGATATCACGGGCATCGAATTCTATTCCGCAGCAACAATGCGAGGGAGAATCATGCGAGACGGCTGAACTTGCCCAGAATTTCCTCGGGGCGGTTGGGAGCACATAATGCATGTGCACGATAATTATCGCACCATTCGTGTCAAAGACACCTCTGCGATCAAACATGCAACCATTATCGAAATCCAAGAGTAAAGAAAAAAACCATGGTTGCAAGAAGCGACAACTTGTTGAGGAATTGCATGCTCCAGCTCGAAGACATTTCCCACGGAGGCGCGTCATAGTGCATAGATACGATGATCTGTGGCAAGCTGACGTTGTAGAAATGCGTCCGTACTCGCGATTCAACCAAGGTCACCACTACATACTCACCGTCATCGATGTGCTGAGCAAGTATGCATGGGCGTTGCCGCTCAAGACTAAAAGTGGTGCTGAGGTGACTAAAGCGTTTGCAAAGATATTTAGAGATCGATATCCGAAATATTTGCAAACCGATCAAGGAAAAGAATTTTACAACGCCGATGTGCAGAAACTCTTGACAAAGCATGGCATTAATCATTATTCGACATATTCGGTGATGAAGGCCTCCGTCGTAGAACGTTTCAATCGAACTTTGAAGAACAATATGTGGAAACTGTTTACGCTCAATGGAACCTATAAATGGATCGATGTGCTACCGCGTCTACTTGCAGAGTATAACGCACGAAAACATAGAAGCATCAAAATGTGTCCTCGCGATGTTACCCCTGCGATCGCCGATAAGCTGCTAGTCACCGTATATAACAACATAAAAATCGCTGCTCCAGCAAGATTCCAATTGGGCGAGTTTATGCGCGTGAGCAAATTTAAAACCATCTTCGATAAAGGCTATACACCGAACTGGACAACGGAGGTGTTCAAGATAGCCAAAGTATAGACAACTAATCCCGCAACGCATCTGCTCCTCGATTCCTGCGGAAAACCAGTCGCCGGAGGATTCTATGAACACGAGCTGCAGCGCGTCACCGATCCTGATGCGTATCTGGTGGAAAAAGTGTTGCGTAGGAAGGGTAATAAGGTATACGTCAAGTGGCTGGGGTTTGATAAATCATACAATTCATGGATAAATAAAAATAATGTATTGTAAAATTTGGCCTCTGCGTATCTTCCGGAACATTGACTTAAACCGCCGCATTGTGCTTTGCAAAATGTATTTAAAATATTCAACTGGTGGTCTAAACACCACAGAGAATTTTATTTTTTATTTATTTATTTATTAATTTCACGGGACAAGCCCAATAAGAACAAAAGATAACAAAGCACACAGAAGTGTACTATTTACAATGGTGTATGAACAATATATAAGTGATCGAAATACGCTTGGAACGCTAGGCCGTGGGTACACCGAAGGATGAGACAACCGATCGTTTGAACACCTCAAGCGAGGAACCAAAGAAATCAATTCTGTCGGCTACCTCACTCCCCCGTACACACACCCTAGTGATAGGGTCGCTATGGCGGATATTGGTACGGAAAAGTTTGACCCGAAACAGCGGAGTATAGCGCAACGGCCTAGACAAGGCACTGAAGTTGATTAAACCCAATAGTCGGGGACAATTAATGTCCCCATTAATTATCCTGAACAGGAACAACAGATCCGCCAGCTCTAGTCTCCGCTGCATCGTCAAAAACTTAAAAGTACGCAGTACAGAATTGCATAAATAAAATATAATCATTTTTAATATATATAAAAATGTTTTTTCGTTCACCTTCCTCGAACCCAACCTCCTTAATATGATGAACTTAATTAATTATTATGTAGAAGGGGTTCGATACACATTCAGAGTGGTATGATACACGTTCGATACACGTTCAGAGTGATATCATACACGTTCGATAGATGTTCAAAGTGGTATGATAGATGTTCGATAGATATTCAAAGTGGTTCCATACACGTTCGATTCACGTTCAGAGTGGTACGATTCATGTTCGATTCACGTTCGATAGATGTTCAATGTGGTATGATAGATAGTAAATTTTTAGTTTCGGCGCAATGGTTCGGTCAATTTGAACTGATAAATAAAACAGCTATTTTGCAAATTATATCTTATACTCTTTCGACGTTTCGATCTGGTATGATAGATGTTCGATAGATGTTCAAAGTGGTTCGATAGACGTTCGATAGATGTTCAGAGTGGTACGATAGATGTTCGATAGATGTTCAAAGTGGTTCGATTCACGTTCAATTCACATTCAATTCACGTTCAATTCACGTTCAGAGTGGTACGATTCTATGTTCAATTCACGTTCAATTCACGTTCAGAGTGGTACGATTCACGTTCGATTCGCGTTCAGAGTGGTACGATTTACGTTCAGAGTGGTATAGTCTAGTCGAGTGATGTGTTCAAAGTTCTTTATTATATTCTATTTTTATATTCTTTATTATATTCTTTATTATATTCTTTATTATATTCTTTATAATATTCTTTATTATATTCTTTATTATATTCTTTATTATATTCCATTTTTATATTCTATTTTTATATGTGGCAATAAATTATCATTTAAAACATATTATTTCCCCATTTTATTTACCCGTCTCTCGTAATGTTTGCATCACGCATCACGTGTGCACATTGTCCGCTTGCAATGAAATAGTTTAATATCACAAACCATTTAAATTCATCGGGCAGGTCAATATAAGCTATCGCTCGTGCAGAAATAAATGATTTTAACAAACATAAGGAATTACCTTTAATATATATCCATACTCCAATGGGACCCTCCGAAACATCAAACTACACGCGTTACATACTTCTTATTAGTACTACTACTAGATGCTAACAGGATGAAAACCTTATTTAGGAGCTTATCCCGAGGTGTATCCGAATTAAATTTTGGGTGAAAATGGACCCCGCATCCAATGTGTTGTTAAAATATCCACCAGGCAAGGATTAAATTACTTCATATGATTTTCATATCTATAAATCTCATGTTATACATCTCACTAAATTTATATTCGGTGCCTACAAAACGTTCCAGCTACACCAAGCTATCACACTGCGCCATACAGTCGACTACCTAAAATATATTCGAGTAACCCGAAACATACGAGCGGCTCGAAAAAATCGAGCTACCCGAAACACATTCGAGCGGCTCGAAAAAATTGGGCTACCCGAAACACATTCGAGCGGCTCGAAAAAATCGAGCTACCCGAAACATTCGGGTTACTCGAAACCGTTCGAGTCTCGACTCGGCTCGGTTGTTTCGAGTCTCGAAACAGCTCTAACACGAACTCCTTAATTGGCAAATGTTGATTGTGTGTCTGTATTTTCCACAACAGTAACACGTTGGTCCGTTCGGCGATCGTTTACTCGCCTGTTGTGAGATTCCCCTTGGTTTCGACCCGGACGCTGAATTTCGTCGGCCTTTGTAGGCTTGTTGCGGTCGGCCGAGTTTATTTATTTCCGACGTTGTCTCGTTCGATGAATTCGGCGGTGCGTTCGTCTCTGCGTTCTCCTGTGCTGTTTCGATCTCCGTCGCTAGGTTTATTGCTGGCTCAAAGGTCAAATCCTTCGTTCTGAATAGCTCGACTCTCGTTGTTGTATCCCGTGCTCCAGCAATAAACTGATCTCGAAGTCTTTCTTGGTTATGCGAGAATTTACAGTGCCGTGCGGCCAGTTTGAGCTCCGCGACAAATTCCGTAATTTTCATTCCCGTGCTCTGCTTGAGTCTTGCGAATTTCGCCCCTTCGGCGACTTCCGACGGCTGCGGGGTAAGATGATCACTAAATGTTTTAACCACTGCCTCATATGTCATTTCCTTCAGCTTCTTAGGCGCTGCTAGATTCCGGAGAAGATTGTATGTTTCCACATCCACTTTTGTCAGCAACACCGATCGCCTTTTATCGTCCTCTACATCCGCCGCGTCAAAGTAACACTTCAATCGTTCTATGAATATTTCCCAGTCATCATCACCCAATTTGAACTGCGCGTTAATTTTCTCTCCGCCGAACTCATCCTTCTTCTCCTTGTATCTACCGGCTCTGACTCAATACTCTAGTTCAGGTTACCATCTCCGTCGTCCAATGATTCTTGGTCGAGCTTTGCTTTCCACGTTGTCGCCAATTGCTTTCGCGTCGCGTCTATGCTCTCATTTTCGTTAACGCCATCCACTGACTTTAACAGTTCCGTGATCACTTCCGCTTTTGTTAGCTTGTAGATCCAGCTAGTCCTCCCAGCACTCTTATCGTACTCTTCTTTTTTGCCCGACATTAATTCTGTACTGCCAGTATCGTTGTTTTATCCTCGTCGCCACTGTGGTGTCCGAGGGAGACGAGTAATCGACACAGGATTAGGGAGAAGACGGCCTGTTTATTTCACGGCCTAAGCGAGACTGCTTCGTCCGCGCTCGGAGTATATACACAGCTACAATGCTGGCTATGTATATATGTGTACATTGTCGTTGTGTCTTGTCGGTAATACAGATATACCTACATGCCAAAGGTCTACGCTAGGAATGGTAGGCCCAAAGGCTGGACAATTCTATTCCGTCAGAAATGTTAGGTAGGTACACCTGCGGTATCGAGAAGCGTACCGTTAATATTTCAAAACGTCATAAAATTTACTTAGAGTTTCTACGCAAAGAGGAGTAGGAAAATATGACTCAATTTTCAACTTCAATAGTCTTTTATTTCGCACTTCCTTCTACGCTCGGATGGTCGGTTCATTTGGGAGGGATGCAAGTTCGATCGGTTAAGTTAGGAGGTGTGAAAGTTGCTAGACCAAAATTCAACCATAGGGAGCAGATTGTATTAGGACCAATCGGATTTGCATCCCTCCCAAACGCCTGCTCTCTTGAAGAGGCCCTCTTCACAGCAATACCTCCTCCCCAATGCCCACCTTCTTTCGCACGGAATACGTCAACGCTTGCTTTTGATTTGATATTGGAGCTCGTGTTTATACTCGAGAGATCAGGGATCTCTTCGAATTTTTAGGGAGGACCACGCGTCGACAGCGGGCTACCCCTTTTCTTCCTGTGTCTCTCCACGAGGCGTATTGACGGTAGAATGTAGGAGCGTAGATGTCTGGTTGCCAGTTATTGAATTCAGGAGACGATAGAAACACTTTCTTACAAAACACACATGTACTATAATTAAAGTAAATCGTATTCCTCTCGGGCAGGAGTACTGATAATGATTGAACTTACGCCCTACTTCGCGCAGACCGATTACACGGATTGACCGTTTTCCTACTTCTTCTTGCCTACAAACTCTAAGTAAATTTTATGACGTTTTAAAATATTAACGGTACGCATCTCGATACCGCAGATGTACCTACCTAGCATTTCTGACGGAAAATAATTGTCCAGCCTTTGGGCCTGCCATTCCTGGCGTAGACCTTTGGCAGGTAGGTATCTGTTTCAACAGGCAATACCACCCATGGCCCCAACCAGACCACTCCCGGTGCTTGCGATTCCAGCGGGTTTTCTTACAGTGAAAATCAGTAAATTTGAAAGCGCAATATCTCAAAAACCAGTGGAAATAAAGTGTATACATTAAAAGTTATTGAATTTGTCTTGGAACGTACTATCAAGTGATCTCTTAAAAAAAATAGTTCCATTTAAACAACCGAACTTGACCATCGTATCTTTTAAAATAATAATCGGAAAAAAATTCGCCTGCGCTAGTAGATTGGCCCCCTCGAACCATGCGATTCCATGTAAAAAAAAATTTTATCTCCAATACTTTAGGAGATATCCAGCTGTTCAGTCTTCCCGGGGACACCCTGTATTTCATTAATGTTATACAAAAATCGCATTTTTTTGTTGGACAGTGTTATTTTGATGATTAGAACCTATCCTGAAAAATTGTCCCACTTGTTTATTTATAAACATCCTGTATAATTGGTCTAAGAAATTTGGAAGCGATTCGAATTATATATTATTAAAAGTAGCCCGAACAGGGCCGTATTTGAATTCATTTTCATCGGAAAAACATCGCCTCTCCATTGGAAGTACTCGTATGGAGATTAAATACTGTTACATTCAAAGACTTCTTCTTTAATCGCGTGACTCTTTTTAGAAGTTGGGACGCGCACACTTGTATAGTGCCATGGTTCTCGGGGAGATATGGCGTAATCAGACTTTCCAAGAAAATTTCGTTACCATGGAAGGCTAGGTTATACCTCATCACTTTTCGGACCCAACTTTTGAGTATGTAAGGGGCCAAATTCTGCAAACAAACGGGTTCACTTGGGATTCACTTCAAATTCGTAGATCGTAGATTCCTGAGATTTGGTTAACGACCCCAGTTGATCAATTGAAGAAAACCGTAAAGTACGTTAATTAATATTAGACCGTATTTACCATTGTGGTCCTCGTATTTTCCGGTGTGTAACGTACTGCTACGAACCGCCGTCAATTTTTCCTTTTTCTTACCACATTGATTGTTATTCTCTTTATATTATACCTAAGCCTTTCACTGTTAGCTATAAGTTAGTATTTAAAATTACGAGGCCAACCATGGTTCGTATCAGGACATTACAGAAGTTAACATTTTCATTAGTGTCGATATGTTTGCAAAGCGCAAGGCGAGCTGGACAAAACATTCCCATTAGAAACGATCGCTCGAAAAGGCCTGATCGATTTGAAAGGGCAATTTCTTCAAATTGTATGTGCTGTGTTCATCACACTCGTCTTAAGCCGCGTAATCATATGAGCGTTCGGTCTGAATGGGCATCGCACGAGCGCTGATTTGCCCGTGTAACGCTCCTTCGGAGCTCGTGCGGGGCTCGTGCGGGATTCATTTACCGACAAGGAACGGATTGGGCCGAGCAGTTTGGTGAACCCTCGGTTCGTACTCAGTTCACCATCCACATCAACGAAACGGATGGTCATGCGATGCTCATTCGGAAGGAATGCTCAGATGAAAACGCGGTTTTAGGCCGTACGGCGCACAGACTTGAGCACGAACGCGAATGAGACCAGCCGACGCCGAAAGAGCATGCAAGTGTGAACGCCGTCCCGAGGCATGCGAAGTGCCTTGGGGCGGTTCGCCGCATGCCACGGATAGATCCGAAAGTTGTCGGTACATGACCCTTCTTCTATATATACATGTTTGTTTGTGTTATCTGGCACTGGCTGTTGGATTCAGTAGCCGAAACAAGGATGTCGCACTGCATACTGCTTGAGATGAGATGCATGTACCAAGGGGTTTATTATGCCGCGCTCGTCGAATGGCGAGATGCATACTTCTGATTTCTCGTATGAAACTTGGGTCGAATCAGGTATCTCCACGTCTGACAGACCCAGCGCGTTTGTAGAATGTCTATCATACCTATCCACGCAGAGCGAGGGTGTCAGAACCGAGGGGTAGCAGAGTGCCACTACGCACATATGTAACGAGTTATCACGGTGGGACGCCGATCTTCCACCACCCCTCGCGACTGACGCGGGCCACCGCTATCGAGCGCGGCCGCAAGATGGCCACGCGCCGGGCGGCGTTCAGAACAGATTTCCCGCCGACGCTGGTTGGCCAGTGGGTGGAATCTGAATAGGGAACTTCCGGAATAGCGTTTAGACAGGAATAAGCAGGCTATAAGGCAGTATAGTTGTGTTTGTGTCTGTACATACACGACCGGCTGAGACATACAGGGTGTCCCAAAAATGTCGCGTTTCCTTGAAAGGGGTGACTCAGGGGGTGATTTGAAACAACTTTTTCCATAGCGAAAATATTGTCCGAAGCTTCGTTAAGGAGATATTAACAAAAAACCCCGACCAATCAGAGCGCGCGCCTTCCGCACGAGCTCCCGCGGTAGCGTTGACTACGCGGTAGGCGACTGCGCTTGTGCTACGAACGTACGAACAAGCAAGTCGGCATGCATCGACGGAAACCGCGTTACACAGTTTTTTTTTTAAAGCAGAATCTTAAATAAGAATTATTTGAAGTGAGAGGACAAGAAGTACGTAAATTTCGTTTTTAAATAAGGCATAAACGAAAAGGTAATGTAACAGAAAATGTACGACAAGTGATCGTAATTCGTTATTGAGGTAAAAATCCGTAGTTTAATAACGGCCAACACAACTAAAATTAAAAAATAATATTAGGTATATGAATAAATTCTTTCCGACTGGATTTACATAATAAGTACAAAGCTACCGAATTTCTATCGCGGTGGTATTCATAAGCTGCCAGAAAAATGGCAAAAGGTAATTAACAATTATGGAAATTGTTTCGATGATTGAGTTGTTTTCATATTTTTTCAATCGAACTGTTATTGTACCCTAAAATCGGAAAGAATTTATTTCCACACCTAATAATCACCAATAAATTAAATAAAACTCACCCTTTCGGACATTCCTTTCCTTGCTTTCCTTCCCTTTTCGGAAACCTCTGTCACTGGATCACTGTACCGATCCTGGTTATCGGTGGACGAAAAGATTTATGGTTAGGTAGCGCCCAGTGCTCAGTTGATCACAGTGCGTCCGGGTTAATGTACCGAATATTCACTTCACTGCACGGCTACTAACACTGATCACTGAATTTATTTTTCACGGAACGTGTTGTTCCTACGTTATAAAAATTGGTGGCCCCGAAAGGGGCCGATTACTGTTAATTACTGGAACGAGATTACTACTATTACCCGGCGAAAAGAAGACTCCTGGCAGACGGTCTCGGGCTGTGCAGTCCGCTGCTGTGGCGAAGAGATCGAACGAAATACATCGAGACCGAGTGGGATAGAGCGATCTGACCGACGATCGTCTAAACAAAACAATAGCGTAGGCTACAGATCGCTCTATCCCACTCGATCTCGTATTTCGTTCGATCTCTTCGTCGCGCGGTGCGACAATGTATGTGGCAACTTCAGCCAATAACCAAAATACGTGTGCCCCGTCTGTAAAAGTGTGCCCAAATAAGTGACTCGACCAATCGTCACAGCAGCGGACTGCACAGCCCGAGACCGTCTGCCAGGAGTCTTCTTTTCGCCGGGTAATAGTAGTAATCTCGTCCCAGTAATTAACAGTAATCGGCCCCTTTCGGGGCCACCAATTTTCATAACGTAGGAACAACCACGTTCCGTGAAACATAAATTAAACTACGGATTTTTACCTCAATAACGAATTACAATCACTTTTACATTTTCTGTTAAAAACGAAATTTACGTACTTCTTGTCCCCTCACTTCAAATAATTCTTATTTAAGATTCTGCTTTAAAAAAAAACTGTGTAACGCGGTTTCCTTCGATGCATGCCGACTTGCTTGTTCGTTCGTTCGTAGCACAAGCGCAGTCGCCTACCGCGTAGCCAACGCTACCGCGGGAGCTCGGGCGGAAGGCGCGCGCTCTGATTGGTCGGGGTTTTTTGTTAATGTCTCCTTAACGAAGCTTCGGACAATATTTTCGCTAAGGAAAAAGTTGTTTCAAATCACCCCCTGAGTCACCCCTTTCACGGAAACGCGACATTTTTGGGACACCCTGTATACTGTCTTATAATTGACAACAGGTGAAACGCAATGCATATAAATAATAATTGTCCTTTTAATTGTTATTATTACACGATTATAGTGATATTCTGAAGTAAAGGGATAATAGAGTTTAATAACTTAAAATAAATGTGAAGAAGAATGGAGCAACTGCAACGAGAGTGGCAGGTAAGAAAGTTTCATGTACGGTTTAAGGTTAGAATACACAGAGTTTATTTGAATCCTCGTGATGTTTTTTTAGTTTTACATTATAAATTCTATTATCAAATACTTTCAGTTTACTGTATTTACTAAATTCAGAAGAAAATATATTAAGTGTCATTTGCTAAACTTAAAACTTGTATGTTTGGATTGTACTCGTCAAATACTATCAAAAGGCATAAAAATGAATTTTTGATTTTGCAGGGAGAGGACAAGAAGTTCATTGGTTCAGTAATGATAACAAACTGTTAAAAGGTAAAGACTCCGGTGCTACAGTTCAAGCGCATTTAGCGAACCAAACTTGCAACTACACCAAGAATTATAGAAAAAAGTAGATCATAGTTCTATGTTCTCCTATATTTCTTATATACACTTCTATATTTTTACATTATATGTTATATTTAACTAGATACAAGATAAATAAAAGAAATATTTTTAATTGAAAAATATGTGCCACTCACTAATCCTTACCTCTACTTGTATTTTTACAATTAAGTTTATTATACAAAATGTAGGGTAAGAGATACATTTGTTGGCGTTATCAATTATTGTTGGCAAAATAATGTCGAATTATGCCAATAATAACTGAAAAGATGGGGAAGGCTCAGATAAGAAACTTCAGGTGAATGTGAAATATTTAATTAAATTCAATTACTGCAAATTTAATTAAATATTTTTCTCTAACACCTGAATTTCATATCCAAATCTTCTTAACGCGTCAACATGTGTATTTCTTATTCTACATATTACAGTACGCATATTCTGAGCGTATTTAATTTTCCCGGCATGAGCCGCCATATTGAATTTTAGTTCAAACAGAATCATTCATAGCTTAGAGGGCGTGCAAATACTGATCCAAAAGTGTTGCTGGAGTTTCCACTCCCTGCTGGTTGGCTGTGGTTGGCTTCGCGTTGGGGCCACTTGGCTGCCTTGGCGCTAGCGTCAGTTCACGCACACATTACCACCACTCCTGTAGGTGTTTGCCACAAACAATCCCTGGCAATGCTGCGCGGGTCTTACCCACTGGGCTGACCGGGACTCACGGCTTCCCGGTCAGGGCCATTGGTGGAGACTAAAGCCAGGGCACCAGTACGACCCCCCCCCCCCCCACTCGCTCAGAGCTCCGCGTCGCGCCCGCGACCCGCCACCGGCGCCGTACTAGCTTAAACCGTAGGATAAGGTTTAGGTTAAACCGAAGCACCTTTATTATCCAGCCCAGTCCTGGCCGGGCGTTCTTGTATCTTAGAACAAATAAACCCCGTTTAAACAGTGCTCCTTGTCTCATTCATTCAACCGCCCAGGACCCCCGTCCGATAAGTAACCCCAACGGGGAACGGTTACACGCAGTGATGCCAGAATTGTGGGACGTGGGACAAATCCTTACCCCCACTATGACGTACCGTCGCCCCCCACTTTCTTCCAATCGCACTACACACAAGCATATCACAATCCAACGGGCAGGTCAGACGGACAGGAGTAGAAATGCTTGTGTGCAGTGTGATGGGAGGAAAGTGGGTGACCACGGTAGGTCATAGTGGGTATAAGCATTTGTCCCACGATACTGGCATCACTGGTTACACGTATTCCGCTATTCTGCCGAAGGTAGGAAATATCATTTTTTAATTTTTGTAACTGCGTTCCACCCTTTCCAAAAATCTGAAAAATTACACATTAATAACCATACAAAGACGATGAAAATGTAGAAATATAACTGTGGTGCCTTGATAATTTGAATATGAAATCGGAATTTTAAATCTTTTTTAACTTTTTAAAATTCGGTTTTGCAGCTGAAAATTCTGAAAAACTTCACAGGCATGTACACCAATGAGTAAAATATCTCCGACTTTTTTTATAAGTTTCTATTCACTAGAACAAAGGTAATGAAGATTAAACTGCAAATTACGCCCCCCCCCCGTAACTACCCTAGTAGTAGAGGTATCGGGTTGATACTTAGCAGAAATAGTTTTCTTTGAGGAATCTATTGATTGCTATACACCAAGTTCAATTTGATTTGGGGTCAGTTTTCAATATGCTTACCCGGCCAGACCCTTTTTTTACTTAACATTTTTATGCATATCTTTGTTGCATACATATTTGGGATGATTATTCTTCGATATTTGGCCTATCAATTAAAAAAAAACATTTCAATGGGAGCAGTACAATCCCAGGTATAAAAGATTGAAGATGGATCGGGACAGTCAGACCCTGTGGTCTACGATCATAAGAAACCTATGCGGTGTACTTGATGGATATACAGTATATACAGTAAGCCGCATTAATATTCGGACACAGTGGTACTTGGAAATATATTGCTGTGTATCTGTAGTAATTTTTAAAATAAGGGATTCGTTGTTTTCTTATGATTTAGTAGACTTATTCTAGTTGCTAAAAACGTAAGATTTTTTTATTTAATTTATACATTTTTCTTATTAATCGATGGTAAACGAAATAATGCCTAAATCTGACGACGCAAAAATATTCGGACATCATGTATGCTTTGCAGTTTGGTCGTCCTGTTAAGCTAGTTAGGTTGCACGGTGGTAATGTTTGGAAATACAACATGTAAGCTAGGGTGGGCCGAAAAAATCAAATTTTCGAAACTCGAAACAGCCTAGTGCGGAAAAGTTGCGCCTGGGGAAGACAAATGAAGGCAAACAATTTTTTTTTAAATCGGCCATTATTTGACCGGGCCCAAACGGGGTCAAAGTTTTTAATTTTTTACCAAGTTTGGCAACTTCTGTATATTTTTATAAAATTTGCATATTTCACTGTTCAGCATCAGAAAATATTATTTAAGCACATGTGACGTAGCGTCCCAGCGCGAGGAAACGAGCGCACGGCGGTACGACCGGGAGTGAGCGAGAAGCCGAGCACGCGCGGGCGACCGCGACCGAACCCGACCGAACTCGCCCGAAGCGTGCCGGTCCCGCGACGCGTCAGCGCGATGACGCTCACTCCCCACTGCGCCGCTAGATCGCGTCGGTTTCTTGCTGCTGGGAATTTCCGCGAATCGGGACATATGCCGCGATGATTCCGAGGCAAGGCAGTTCCAGTGGGGAGACGGACCCCCACCACCAGACTTGCCTGGATGTTGCCCAGTGCAAAACTCGGTGAAACGACTCCGTATACTCCTCGATCGCCAGATCGGAATCTACCCCGTTCCTACCACCTGATCCGGTAAAGAGACGCAGGAAGTTGCCCGGTCTCTTTCCCGCTCCTCGTGTTGAACAGAGACGCCCGGATGCTGCCCGGTCTCTGCCGACACTTGTCCCGTTAAAGAGACGCAGGACGTTGCCCGGTCTCTCTCCCGCTCCTCGTGTTGAATAGAGACGCCCGGATGCTGCCCGGTCTCTACCGACGCTTGTCCCGTTAAAGAGACGCAGGAAGCTGCCCGGTCTCTCTCGCTCCCTTACCGTCCCGATACAGAGACACCAGGCGCGGAGCGACCGAATTGTTCCGTTAAGCGGACGCGCACAACATAGACCGACGACGCAGTACCGCGAACCGCGCCGCCGCGCAACGACGGCTTGACCGCGATTACCGCGAAGTACCCCGCGTCTAAATTACATGTATATAGTGTATATAAACTGATAGTGAATAAACCTAACTTAACCTACCACGGAAGGACTTCATTTAAACCCTGGCAAAGCCGACTGAGACCGTCCTTCCTACCGGAGTGACAACCGTCACAAATTGGCGCCCGAACAGGGACTCGAAAAAAAGGACCATAACCGATGAGCTCCGCGCTCACACGGTTATACCACTTAAATAAAGCCGAACTCGTTGAAGCTCTCGAGGCCGCGGGCGAAAGCACCAAAGGGTCGTTCGACCAACTACGCACCCGGCTCCGACATTACTTGGTAAGCACCGCCGAAATGAGCCCCGCCAACGAGACGACCACTACCAGCGCCCAGGCACCGGCGATAGTAGTCACCGAGCCCGAAGCCAACGCCGCACCGTCACCTGTCGCCACTGCCATGGACCGCGTCCGAAAATGGGGGTGCCATTTCGACGGCACCAAGGACGCCCGCGACTTCCTAGAGCGAATCGTGGAACTGCAAGAGGGATACGGCCTCACAAAGGAGCAACTCCTCCGATGCATGCCAGAACTCCTCCGGGGACAAGCCCTCCTCTGGCACCGCAGCAACAGCCCGGAATGGACCACATGGGCGGACTTCGAAAAAAGCTTCCGCCTATATTATATACCAACCACCAGCCAATACGAATTGGAGGAAGAAATCCTGAAGCGCAAACAAAAACCAGGGGAACGAGCTAGTGAATACATCACCGGCATCAGGACCCTGATGAGACGACACGGCAGCTACCCACCGGACCGGCAGCTCGACCTGGTGCACCGAAATCTGCTGCCCGAATACCGGCAATACATCCGTAGGAAGGAGTGCACGGACATAACAACCCTCCTCGAGACAGCCATCGAGTTCGAGGCTATCGAGAGGGATAAGAAAACTAACGCCCCCAGCACCGGGTCCGCCCCGGGCAAACAACAGCCCGTTCGACCTGCGCTTTCGACCGTCGCGACAAATTACAGCCGCGAGAATTGCTGCTGGCGCTGCGGACAACGGGGACACCGTCGACAGGACTGCCGGCAACCGTCGCGCCTGTTCTGTTCACGCTGCGGACAGGACGGCCGACTTTCTCGCGACTGCCCGTGCCAACCACCGTCGGGAAATGGCACGGGGCCCGGAACCCAGGGGACCGCCCGACCACCGGCCAGTTCCGCGCCCCAGTAAACCTGCCGGACCAAGCCACGCGGCCGTTTGCCACCATCATCTTGCACGGCCGAAGATACCGAGCCCTCCTGGACACGGGAGCCACAGGATCGTACATGCGCCAGGACGTGGCGAACCATTGCCTCCGCCATGGCAGCACCCTCACTCCGACGCGCTGTCGAGCCCGTTTGGCGGACGGCTCCGTGGCACCCCTCGCCGGGGACCTACGAACCCCGGCCCGGGTAGAACGACAGAAGATGACCCACCAGTACGCCGTCCTCCCAGCGCTCGCACACCCGGTGATCCTCGGAATGGACGCCCTGAAAAAGCTAAGGGTCCGTATGACCCTCGGACAGAGGACCCTAATTCCCGACGCCGCCACCATCGAACACACTCACGGGGTGACAGCGTGCACACCGACACAGGCCGAAGCCCTACAGGCACTTCTGGACCAAGAGCTGCCGAAATTCCAGGACCTCCAAGGGACTACGCAGCTCGCGGAACACACAATCCGTCTCAAATCGACCGCGCCGCTGAAACAGCGTTACACGCCACGGAACCCGGCCATGCAGCAGATAATAGACGAGGAAGTGAGCAAGATGCTGGCCGAAGGCATTATCGAGCCTTCCCGAAGTCCATGGAGCTCGCCCGTCGTCCTTGTCCGCAAAAAGAATGGGAAAAGACGATTCTGCATCGATTTCCGCCGCGTAAACCAGGTCACCGAGAAGGACGCCTACCCACTTCCTCAGGTAGAGGCCACCCTCAGCAAGCTTCGGGAGGCCCGATATATATCCACCATCGACTTGGCGAACGGATACTGGCAGGTACCCCTCGCCCCCGAAAGCAGACCGATAACCGCCTTCACCGTACCAGGCCGAGGGCTCTACCAGTTCCGGGTCATGTTATTCGGGCTGCATTCCGCACCCGCCACCTTCCAACGCCTACTCGACCGAGTCATCGGGCCCGAATTGGAGCCACGAGCATTTGCGTACCTAGACGACATCATCGTACTAGGTCGCACGTTCGAGGAACATTTACAGAACTTGCGCGAGGTCCTGCACCGGCTACAAGACGCCAACCTCTGCATTAACCCGGAGAAGTGCGACTTCTGCCGTACCGAACTCAAATACCTCGGACACATGGTAACCGCACAGGGGGTCAAGACCGACCCCGATAAAGTGCAGGCCATCCTGGGCATCCCGGCCCCCATCAACCTCCGCGAACTCCGCCGATTTCTGGGGATGGTGTCGTGGTATCGACGATTCATCACACATTTCGCCGACACCACTGCACCACTCACCAAGCTACTTCAGAAGAAGAGGAAGTGGACGTGGGGCCCCGAAGAGGACACGGCTTTCCGCACCCTCCAACAACAATTGGCCGCCGCACCAGTACTGGCCTGTCCGGATTTTGCCAAGCCGTTTACGCTGCAAACCGACGCTAGCGAAGAAGGCCTTGGAGTCGTACTCACCCAGGAGACGGACAACGAAGAGCACGTCATCGCCTACGCCAGCCGCACATTGAACCCCGCCGAACGAAACTACTCCACCACAGAAAAGGAATGCCTGGCGGTGGTGTGGGGGATTAGGAAAATGCGACCGTACCTCGAAGGCTACCGCTTCACGGTCCTGACCGATCATCAGGCCCTGAAATGGCTGCAGAGCATCGACGATCCGTCCGGCCGCCTCGCACGCTGGAGCTTGGAGCTCCAGCAGTACGATTTCCAGGTGCAGTACCGCAAAGGAGCCACGAATCTGGTCGCCGACGCACTCTCCAGACGACCAGAAGACCTGCACACGACCGACGAACCCCCAGCGTGCCCATGGTACACCCGCATCAGAGAACAGATCCTGCGCGAACCCAGCAAGTATCCGGAATACCGTATCGTAGGGGAGCAAGTGTACCGGAGATTCCCCGACCTCAGCGGACGACCGACCAACCCCGAGACCGAGTGGAAGTTGTGTGTGCCCCGACCGATGCGCACCTCCGTACTCGCCGAAAATCACGACGTCCCCACCGCCGGACACCTGGGTACCACCAAAACCGCAGCCAGACTGGCCGAAAGGTATTACTGGCCGGGGATGTTTCGCGAAGCGGCCAAGTACGTGCAACAGTGCGCATCGTGTAAACGATACAAGATCCAGCAACAGGCACCTGCAGGGCAGATGCACACAACGCCCGTCACCCGTCCTTGGGAAGTGGTCTCCGCAGACCTCGTCGGTCCGCTCCCCCGGTCCAGCAAGGGACACACCACGCTGTGTGTCTTTCAAGACAAGTTTTCGAAGTGGGTCGAGGTCCAGCCCCTCCGACAAGCGACCGCCCCCGCCGTCACCAGGGCCCTCAAGGACACCGTATTCATGCGACACGGATGCCCCCGGACTGTGATAACCGACAACGGCCGCCAGTTCGAAAGCCGGGAATTCGGGAAGCTTCTGAAGGACGCTGGCAGCGAGCACCGAAAAACGCCACCCTACTCTCCACAGTGCAACCCCGTCGAGCGGGTGAATCGCGTACTCAAAACAATGATCGCGCAGTACACGGCCGAAAACCACCGGCACTGGGACCGATGGATACACGAACTAGTGTTCGCATATAATACCGCCAAACACGAGAGTACCGGTTTCACGCCAGCGTTCCTGGTCTACGGACGGGAACTAAACCCACCGGCCGCCCTCTACCGTCCACCAGAAGACGACCCACCGGACCTCGACCACACCGATACCCGATTCCGGAGACAACAGATCGACGACCTACAGGACGCCATCGCATTGGCTCGCCGAAACCAGGCACGAGCCTTCGAAAGCCAGAGCAAACACTACAACTTGCGTCGGCGAGATTGGCGGCCCGAGATCGGAACATACGTAATGCGGCGAGAACACCACATATCCGACGCCGCGCAAGGTTTCGCCGCGAAGCTGGCACCAAACTTCGCAGGCCCGTACCAGGTCGTCCGGTTCCAGGGGCCAAATATCGTCGTGCTCAAGGACGAACGCAATCGCAGCAGCCGGGCCCACCTGAAGGATGTCAAACCCTGCACCGAAACAATCAACACCGACGCACCGACCAGGGGGCAAAACGACGACCCCGGAAGCGATTCCGGCATGAGCCAGACCGAGGACCACGCAGAAACTCAGTTCAGCCATGGAAGACGTACTACAAGTACACGTGCGCGAACCGGCAAGCCCCCGAATGCGGCAACGGTTCCGCGACCTGTTCGGGGATTCCTCGGGGGAGGAATCGCCCCCGCCGAGCAGCCGCCGTCCACCGTCCTTGCCACCAACACCGGGCAAGGACCTACCGTGGGTCCCAGCACGGACCCCATCGCCGGCAAGGCCGTCCACGACCGGGTGGAAACCTCCACCCCCCAAGACGCGGCCCCCGGCACAACCGGAGCCCGCGGCCAAACCACCGCAGCCACGGGCCAAAAGGCCGAAAATCGCCCCCTGGAAGGGACCAGCAAGCAGGCCGCCACCAGCAGCGGCCACCACCGAGCCACCGACAGCAGGGGCGAAGCCCCCGCCGACCGGAACACCCGCACCAGTGCCGACGACCACCAGGGCCGCAGAGCCGACCAGGGAAGCGGCTCGACGTCCAGCGACGCCGACACGCCGGCCGCCAACACCCGAGGCCGGCCCCGAGCAGAAAAGGGCCCGCAAGGCCCCCAAACCAGGGCGACCCACCCCGGCCAAGGAGGCACCGCCATAGTGTTTTATATATTGTCGCGAAGCGGAGTATGTATGTGTTTCTATTTTGGACGTAACGCGGTTGTAGTGAAAAAGGAACGTATTTCATTGATTCAAGAGCCGATCCCACAGCCATTTTGATCTGTAACATTCAATAGCCATGTCATATAGATATTTGTTCGCTGACAGCGAATCCGCAAACCGTTTGTCGCCATCACCCTCCGTTTTCGAGAAATTCGATTTTGAAAAAAAATTGCAATTTTTCAACTTTCAACATCCTTTGAGTTAAAACAGTAATAGTTATTCGGTTGCTTCTGCCGCCAAATTATTCTATGAATCCTCGCGAACACAACGATATAAGTTATTATTGAATTATAAACATTTAAATATGTTTAAACAGCGATCAAAGGGAAAAGGACACCGGAAATGCACCAATTTTTGCAGATATATTTCTATATATTTCAAAAACTAAGGCTCTAGGAGAAAATCTGACTTCTCCACGCGATGCAGCAGACATTTTTCCTTCGGAAAACACCAACAAAAGTGGTAAGTCACGTTTTTGATTTTTTTATTTTTTTGGCCCGCTCCAATGTAAGCACTACCTTGTAGACTTAGTTTCATTTCAACTTTCATTCATACCGCACGTATTTTTTGTGAAAATGATACGCACAGGTAAAAATACGTCGTTTGATACACGCCAACTCGTTATTTATAATCGCGAAAAAGGAAAATCATATCGGGAAATCGGTACATTACTAAATTTGAGTTTAGAGTAATGTAGCAGACATTATACGGAGATATAATCGTGAGGGTAGGATTAAATCTGTTGCTCAAACAGGTCGTCCAAAGTTACTCGATATTCGTAACAAACGTAAAATTATTAGAAAAGTGAATAACGATCCTAAATTAAGGGGGCTAACCACTTTAGATGCTTCAAAAAATCAATTTTTTTTTAATTTCATAAATCATTAGCAAAATATCTTAAGAATATACCCTGAAAATTTCAAAACGATATTCGGATTCCTTCTGACGGTATGTATATAAATGATAAAGACTCTCCGCTCGACTCCCAAGCGCGCCCAGGTATCCACGAGTCAGGTAGTCCCTTTTTATGACTCACCTGGTGACGTAGAGCATAGTACCTTTGCATTGGGGTGGATCGCTGATTAATCGGTAAGACACTTTATCATTTGATTAAACACATTTGAGTTTGAGTTTTTCCTTTGTGAAACTTTAAACGTGTTTTTCTCGAAACGACATTTTTTCAATTTGCGGGAATCATAACTCAAAAACTAATTGATGGATCATCTTCAAATTTGGAACACGTTTACATAATATAATTTATTAAAACATGAACCTAAAGTTGAAAAGTTTAGATTGTTTAAAACATATTTATTATTGCAAAATTCCGGGAAACAAAATGCAAAAAATCGATCATTTTCTTTTCAAACACGTTCCAACATTAAATTCTCGATTTCTTTTCAAAATTTAAGTTCATGTTCTTAAAAAACATCTCAAGAATGTATCAAAATTTTTTGGACTAGTCCAGATGCTAATTGCGAGCTGCACGATTCCCGCAAGTCGACAACGACGATGAGGACACGCCAAGGGACACAGCGGATTACACCTTAATACAATGGATGAAACAACTTGAAAAAATTACCAGAGATATATGAAAACAAGAAAAAATTATTGTTAGAGTTGCGGAAATTTCCGTTTTTTTTTCGCAATAAAAAAAATCCCAAATATCATCTAATTTTTGGTCTCCTAAAGTGGTTGCCCCCCTGAAGTGCACCAAGGTTGGCGGCAGAATTGTTTGAAGAGACTGGAAAGAAAGTTCATTCTGACACAGTTCGTCGAATGCTCAATGAAAGTGGATACAACGGCGGAGTTCCCCGAAAGAAGCCATACATTAACGATGTGAATCGAAAGAAAAGATTACTCTTCGCCAAAGAATACATTTCTAAAGAAGAAACGTGATGGAAAACTGTAATTTTTGCAGATGAGAGTAAATTCAATATTTTTGGGTCCGATGGCCGAAAACTGATATGGCGTAAAGCCAATGAAGAGCTTCGCAATAAAAATCTCAGACCAACAGTGAAACACGGTGGAGGAAGTGTGATGCTTTGGGGTTGTATTTCGGCTGCTGGAATGGACGAATTAGCTTTCATTGATGGAATTGTAGATAAAAATAGATATTTAAATATTCTGAAACAAAACTTACATAAAAGTGCTATTAATATGAACATTCGTAACAGTTTTAAATTTTATCAGGATAATGACCCCAAACACAAATCACGTACAGTTCAAGAATATTTACTGTATAATTGTCCAAAGGTATTGCACCCACCTCCACAGTCACCAGACTTAAATCCGATCGAAAATTTACAGGATTACTTAGATCGTCAAATCAGAATAACACCCATAAAGTCGAAAGACGAATTAAAATTACGATTAACCGAAGAATGGTCACGTATTCCGTTAGAATACTTCAATAAAATTATGTGTAGTATGCCCAAACATTTAAACCATGTACTAAAACAAAAGGGTAATCCAACAAAATATTAAAATTTATGTAATTTTGTTAAAGTATATGTATATTTTACATAAAAGCATTATGCTTTGCAGAGTGTCCGAATATGTTAGCGACGTCAAAATTAGGCATTATTTCGTTTACCATTGATTAACAAAAAAAGTGTATAAATTAAATAAAAAAATCTTACGTTTTTACACAATAATATATTTCCAAGTACCACTGTGTCCGAATATTAATGCGGCTCACTGTAAATGTCATATACGTAGAGGAATTGCAGTATATTTGGAATACCAGTTTGTTTAAGGCGAATAAATAAATAACAAATAAAATTGCATAATATTATAGGAAAACTAATTAACTTTTATATTTCAAACTCTCAGTAATAATAAAAAACAAAAAGTAACTGAAACTTTGGTCTAAATGAAAAATGACAGGAAGTATTGATTTCGTTAAGGTGCAGGTAATTTGGAATACCGGCATTCCAATTTACCTTCACTTTATAAACTGAAAAAAAAACATGTATATAATAAAATTATTTTCTCTTATGATCTAATCAGGCTCAAAAATCATAATATAGGTAAATATAAATGGACAGCGCTGGACCAAGCCGACGCGGCGGTAGCCGTTACGAGTGAAACAAAAGCATCGCTAAGCTTTGGAATATTCCAAATTACCTTCACCTTCGGTATTCCGAATTATCAACATGCCATTGAAACCTAAAATTTCGTGTCACTTTTTGTATTCTCAAAATTATCGCAAAACTGGCACAGAACCATAGAAGGACCATGCAAATGAGTGGATTGAGTGTTTAACTGTAAAGTTTTGACATTTTTTAACCATGATTGGAACGATTGAATACTTGCTGAAAAAGTTTTGCAGATTGACGTTTTCTTATTCTGCAGATTATGTAGAAAATGTCAAAGTGGCGGTTTATCCACAAATGTCATTGGTTAACAGGTCATTATCCACTATTATCTACGGTGTTACAAATTACAGTAGATTCTCGTTGTAGGGTCCTTGCTCGGGGCTGGCCATGGCGGCGAGCTTACAACGCGAATGAGAGTTTTGCGCGAGTGAGAAACCTCGTGACCCTTTCGTCCCCTCTCGCTCGCTCACAGGTTGTCTCACTCTCGATCAAAGGATTCCAATAAATGGTGGGGATAGCGACCAAGCATACAACGCATAGTCGAAATGAGCTTATAAAGAGAATTTACTGTAGAAAGCGGTAGTAGTTTATTAGATACTTCGGTATTCCAAATTACCAACAGTATTCCAAATATGCTCCGCTTCCTCTACATATATATATAAATGTATCAATAATTCGCATTTCTGGAATGGGCCAGCAAGTGTGGACTGGTTTGCGTACTCGAAGCACTGATATACTTGACTTATAGAGGATATCACAAATGCTGTTACTTTATTGCACACTGAAACATCAGTTTTTAAGCTACTTAAGTAAAGTAATAATTAGTTTACTTTAATAGGTTGCTTGGTATTAATTAGTTTACTTTAATAGTTTGCTTGGTATATCTCAATATTTTAAACAAATACTGCGAACTGGTGAAGTAATCAGCAGTTGTAAGAAAGTGTAAGGTTACAGCCAACGTTTTCTGAGGCCGGACAGCTTTAAAGGGTCCTCCAGACGCTGATACCAGTTGCAGCGTCTGTAGATCGGTTTCCGTGTTTCAGCATCAGAAGCGGAACTGGCATCTTGTTCATCAGCTAGGCGCGTGAGCAAGATGCAAGAGTCATACAACCTGCATCATGATGCATGCATCAGTGTTTCACTCCAACATGTATCAGCGTCTGGATGTCCCTTTACGGAAAGTAGTATCATTTTTATATATTTGATTTTTGAAAGCATTTAAATGAACAGTGAAATCTTCTTCCAACATTGTAATAAAATTTCTAAATTGACGGTTTTCTTTTTCAATCAACATGTCATTCAATAAAGTGGTGTTGTCCACGTTACTTAATCGTCTTCTGTTTAAATACAACTGTGATGACCAACAAAGCCTTCGCTTTTCAACTTTTTTATTCTTCTTCGACGAACTGTACAAAACAATGATATTGGTAACCCTCAGCTTGCCTCAGCTTGCCTCAGCTTGCTTTAGCCTCCCTTAGAGCCGTTACGTACTGGCGACCACGCGGTATGCGGGAATATATGAGTTCGCACTTGGTCGCGACGACCAGCGAATCGTCGGCAACTACGTAAACAAGAACGACACGCGGGTGCTCACTCGGTCGCGACGACTAACGAGGTTTGGCGGTCCCTACGAAACTGATAGCTGTCGAGTCGCTCATTGTCAGTTTGATCGCCTAAAGCCGGGATCTCCTAGCTGCAACAGGTCCCAGCGACCGGCTAGAGTCCCACTTGTGCAACGGAGGAACAGATGCATACTTCTTCAATGCACTAATGGGACCCTGGCCGGTCGCTGCGATCAGTCGCAGGTAGGAGATCCCGCCTTAAGTAATTTGATCGCCCGGTGTTTGGTCGCCGGTGGCTTGGTCGAAAAGAGACCAGAAACCTTTGTTATTCACCGCAACTCCGTGCGTAAGAACTCGTATATTCCCGTGTATCTCGTGGTCGTCGGCGACCTACTCGCCGGCAACTTGTCGACAGTGCGTAACGGGACTTAAGCTGCGTATCAATTTTGCGAGGCAGCCTCACGCTACCTCGAGCATGATATTTGCCTCGCTGCGAGGCGTCCGCGACCGAGCCGTCGATCATCGGTTTTTCGACGTGCTCAAAGGTGCCTCGCCGCCCCACAGGCAAAAATCGCATGGTGAGGAAATATTGTGAATGTAGTTGTAGAGACCGGGTCGATTCCTTCCAACCATCTACTTATACTAGGCCTCTACTATTACTTGTACTGTATTAGGACTCACTGAGGCATCGTAACTATATATATGGAAGTGACACCAATGGATTCTTGGCGTTCTCTCCATTAAAATCATACCGAATGTCATGTAAATCGGACTATTTTTAAAGAAGTTAATTTGAAATTATGCAAATCAATTTTTCATGTACTTTCCTTAATTATGTTCCGAATTACGTCGGTCTTAGTGTTATTTTCGCCGGAAAAACGTAAGAAATCGATTAGCGTCGTCCTTTCACCTGAGAACGGAGGCAGGATAGCCTATATATCAATGTCACGCGATGTCGCGTTCCTCGTTCTACCGTGAAGAAGCATAGATCGCAAGGTTGTCCCGAAAATTCGATACGCAACTTTAGCTTGCCTTAGTTTGCCTTAGCTTGCATCTGCTTGCCTCGGCTTGCTTCGTACTGGGCCGCACAGGACGAAAAATCTGAATTTTTCCAACCATTTTTCCGTGCTCAAGTCTGTACACGACCTTAAGGCGGGGTCCCACTGGTGCAACTGCGCGCCGCGCACGGGTCAGATTTACGAGTTTCGCGGATTTTCGAGCAGTTTGGAGCACTTGAAAGGGTCGACTTTTACGAGGACGCGCGCGTCGAAAGCGATCGTGTGCGCCCTATGCCGGGATTTCTCTGCCACGCGAGCACGCGAATGCACGCCGCGCATCGTCGAAAAGACTGAAAAAAATGTGTATTTTCCAACGCAAATCTACTTTTTACTTTTACATATCACTTGTACATGTGTATTTATGGTCTATTACCATTGGGTTATATGTTAAAGCAAGCAATAACGCGATAATTACTACTGTAAATAGAAACAATTATACTGCCGCGATAGGTAACTTGTTTCTAGATATTGCATAATTGTAATACACTATACAGGGTGTTCGCGGGAACAGTAAGCAGCTGGATATTTCCTTACGTATTTGAGATAGAAAAAAAATGATTATATGGAATTGCTTGTTTGGAGGGAGCAAAGTTATTAGCCCAGACGATTTTTTTCTTAGATTATTATTTTAAAAGATACGATGGTCAAGTTGGGTTTTTTAAATGGAACTATATATTTTTTTTAGAGATTACTAGATAGTGCGTTTTAAGACAAATTCAATAACAATGAAATTCAATAAATGATACACGTGAATTTCTTGTGCAGGTGTAGAAAGTTGGCCTCTAGGAGGAATGCTGGTTCTATTAGTCATGATATAATCTCTTGCCTATGACCCACCTTTTTTCACACTACCTAAACAAAGGGCGTTCGTATTTTCATTATTGGTCGCAATGGTAACTACTCTCAATCTCATAATATTGTGTGAGCAAAAAGCAACAGGACACCGAGATAGCGAATGACTGAGCGATGTTGAAAGTGATGGCGGAACTGTGGGAGGGAAGCCACGGCAGAGAACTTCTTCATTTCATTTGAAACACAATTTTCAGCAATCGGTGACCGCGACGTAGTAAACCCCTTCAAACATCTCAAGTAGTATGAAGTGTGAAGGCGTTGTTTCGGCTACTGACCCAACCGCCGGCGCTAGGTTTATTTAGATAAAGAAAGCACGATGTAGAAAAGGAGGCTAGTATTTTCCACTGTCTTCGACGTGCGCGCCAAGCATCCGCGTGCGCGCCTGGCAGAGCGTCGGTCCATTTCGTGCGCGCGGCCTCATAAATTAGACCCTTTCAAGTGGACGAAAACCTCGTGTGCGGCGCACAGTTGCACTAGTGGGACCCTGCCTTTAGGGTGCGTCTATACAATAGCTAAGTGCTGAGTCGAGTACAACTAATACTGGTTAAGAAAATATAGCTCGTGTAAACAGATGATCAACTTATCCTCAAGCTATACTGTATAAGGCGCAAGTCCGTTATATCATTTTATATTTTTGGTGCAACTTTTTAATAAAACATTTTGGACCCCATGTTTACACAACACTTTTTCAGGTACTAATATCATATAAATACAGCATAGTATGAATTATAGAGGATAATTATTTAATGAAAAGTGCTTTACCTGATTTGTTGAAAGGCATCCCATATCCTGACTATAAATTCCAACCAATTCATAAAGTCCATCTTCATTTTTACAAGCAAGAGGTCCCCCAACATCTGCTTCGCAAACATTATTTATTTCATCCTTAGGTATTCCACAAATAACTTCGTCTGCAGCGTTCGACCCCAAGTCTGCCTTTATTAATCGTTCTTCGCAACGATCTCTTGAAAGAATGTTCAGAGGCAGTGCATGCATAATTGCTCCAGCATAATGTGCTAAATAAAAATAATGTTTGCACAGTTAATTATTTTAATGGTTTATTAATATTTCTTTCATTCTGTAAATAATGTGTTTCCTTATCTTGCCAAAGTGAATAAACTAATGTATCTCATTTACGTCTCCATTATGTATGAATTCTGTAGCATATGCCTTGTCTGGGCGGCTTTATTTCAATTTTAAGTTTGTAGCGTACGTAGAAATAGCATGGGCCGAGCATAAGCTTTAAACATTCAGTATAAGCGGGGTAGAAGTGGAGAGACTTCCAAGGGATAGTGAATACCAAGTTATCTGATTGGTCAGAGGTAACTTCGCCAAATATACAAAAAGGCGAAAATTAGCCTAAAACAGCAGTCAAAGTTGAGCTGCCTTGGTGCATTTAGATGTCCAGTTCAGGAACACCTAAGGTCAAGGTCAGATATATTAGCCGGTCTGAACTATCCAGATTAACTATTGAGAGTAAATTGCGCGGGATTCTCCCCCCCCTCTCTCTCTCTCTCTCTCTCGCTTTCTCGCGCCCGCGTTACACTATGAAAGCTCATTGGAGGGGGTGGATGTCCCTTCGACTGCTGTTCGCGTAATAACATCAGACCGGCCAATATATCTGTCCCCAACCGTACATCAGCACGAACCGACATTTTACAAACCACCGCATGCAGAACATGTTCAGGGTGAATCGCGCCTAGACCGTCGTGCAACTAGTTAATCGTCACATGTTAGAATCTGCGTCTTCCTCTCTTTCTCGTAGACGGTACAGTGTACATAGATGTGTGAAATATAGTATTCTTCCCTCGATACGAATCCTATTACCGACAACCCCGTTACAAGTCAGCATGAAATAATCCCGGCTAATCTCGCGTTGCATTTTGTTTTTGTAAAAAATTATTAAAATACATACAGGGTTAATAACGTAAATTCGGATGAGTCAATCGGGCGAGAGAATTGGTTGAGTCGCTATATTCCAATCTCTATACGTAATGAACGCGTTAAGGAACAGAGCAATAGCCAAAAAGTTGAAAAAATGACGTCATTTTGCTTCCTTCTCTTTTATAAAACTAATGTACCGAATCGTATTTAATATATACTTTTAAGTTAATTTTCGTTTAATGTTTTCGATAATAATATATGCAGTAGAGGTATTGAGGAAGAATGCAGCAAAAGTATTTGGCTATATTAACCTTCCTTTCAAAGCTAACGACAGGACGAACGACGGAAACCATTTCTCCTGGCACCTTGGGAGAGGTGGTCAGATGTCATGACTTCAGTTTTCAACCTGATGTTCAGCAGATATTGTCTTAAAGCAAATATCGACGAGTTTTTCTGAATCAGCATAAAATTCTGAACATATTAGGTTCATTCCGAGAAAATAAATAATATCAGTCTTAGTTTTAATAGCCATTTTATGTTAGGTCGGCCGACTCCCCCGGACTTGCCCTATACTCGCTAGATGAATACCGGGTCCATTTTGACCTACCCTAAATACTCAACTATACGTGTTAGTTACCTACTATTAGTACTTTACACCATCCTAAGAGCAGGCTCTAACGCAAAAGCTTATTCTGAGGTGTGTACCGATGAGATGACGGGTTAAAATGGACAATGAATCCAATGTGCAGTCAAGCTATCCGCTGTCCAAGGGTTAACAAAAGGTATGATCGTGGCGCACTCTCCTGTGGCGCACCCTGAGTAGGGGGGGGGGGAGGGCCAACCAAAAAGGGAAAACAGGAAATAGGAACATTTCGCTAGGAGATCGACGTCTCGCAAAGAACGGAGTATCAAGCGCCCAAAAGGCCGAGTGAGACATAGTATCAACGCGTCGCGCGTCGTCTGTCTCGTACCGTTCCTCGGTCGCTTTTAATCTTGGGGAGGAGGGGGGGGGGCGAGTTGAACGGATAAAACTCGCCCCCCCCCCCCCCAAATATCATGAGTGCGCCACTGATATCCAATGACTTAATATACTGTCGTTTGCTGAGATTTTGTCGGCAGAAAGTTGGTGGTCCGATTGGTATATCCCCATAGTCCCACGTTTTCTAACACAATCTGAGAGGTAGGGCACACGTATTGTCGCTATTGGCCGACGCGAAAACGTCGACAAATACAAAGTAAACGAACGAGACACAGGCGGTGGGAGCCAATGCGAGCAAAGTAGCCCCCTTGCCCCTTGTATCGTCCGCGTTTCTTCTACTCAGCAAACGACAGTACATCGTAAGTACTGGATGTATCCGTGCTCATTGAGACCGAACATTCACATACGGAGATGGAAGAGGAATTCATTACTACCTCAATATTTCACGTCTGATCGGGTACTCGCACAAACCTCTCAACAGCGAAATTAGACGGCATACACTGAGAATCAGCCAACTATTGCAACACCGTGGGACTGTCGACCTACTTTCAGCTGATTGTGAGAATCAACAGCTTAAAATAACATTTCGCACATCGTGCAAAATCAGTCACGCATTACCGCAAATTAAAAAGTAAAACTTTTATTTCTTTCATTAGAAACTCATGATAGTGAAGGAGGTAAAGGTAGGAAGATGTGGAGGTGAAGGTAGGACCGAAAAGGAGAAAAGGAAAGAAGAGTTGCGTTTCGTGCTGGGCCTGCTAGTGGACTCATCAGTAAGGCTTACCTAGTAGACCCTGCCTTAGACATGGGGATGTAAGGATGTCGGCGAAACAGGTATACTTATATGTATAGGAATCGGTGTTGAGGGAGAACTTGCGAGAGAGCCGGATCGGTAGAAATGCCCTCTTGTGGCGAGTACAAAGGTATCGGCACGACAGTATTGCTGATGGATTAATTAAATTTTCTGGATGAAAATGAATCCAAACACCACGTAATTCGAACTACACAGTCCCACTTCTCAATGTCCAAGTTACATATTCAGCACAATTAAGAATGAATGGGATTACAGTGGTATCCCATTGTAAGCATGCCGCTTGGAGGACAAGGCGGTCTCTTAAGGGGCACAAGACTATTCAAATCTCGAAAAATCGATTTTTTTATTAGTATTCATTCTGAAAGTGTGATCCTTTGTGCACATTTACAACAAGGTTTCATGAGGAAATTCGAATAATTACGGAAATTATAGCGCTAAACGTAACTGAGTGCACCGCCGAGTAACGCCCTCGCAGAGCGGTATTGGCGTAGGGGACTTAACTTTGAAGCCGTTTATCTCAAAACTACATTTTTAAACACCGTACATCACCGTGTACATCATAACTTTTGAATGAATGAAAATTTTCACTTGAAATTTTAACTGGAGATGTAGAATTCCTTTCTCTAAAACATGGAATTTCCGCATCAACATTGGATGTTTGTAAAAAATTTTATAAACGTTTAAAGATGATTTTCTTCCGTAAAAGTGTGGGGAAAACATTGATTCGTATGTAAGTTTCACAATTTTTGTTTAAATTCGCCAGTCAAATTCCATGTTTTAGATTTTGGTGCAGAAATTACTCACCTCAAAACATTTTGCTTTCAGGTGATTGGTTCACCTGATACTATGTCCACCGACTACATCTGCGCACCACGCAGGACCATCTTCAGCGCTTAATAATGTTAACAAATTTAAACATTCCGACAATATTTTTTTTTGGTAATTACTCGGAAACGCGTCCACAATAAACTGTGAAAATTACGGGTATAATGATTACTTGGCACCTAAGCAATCCGACACAAAAGAAACCATCGAGTTCACGTGTCCAATAGTCCTGTACCCCCTTAATGAAACGGTATGCATTCGGCTCGCGTTTCGTGTTTGCGGTCTTCTTGTAGTAATGCGATGCCGCCGCATCTCGAACGAGACTTATGGCTTGTCGCTGTCGCGTCCCCTCTCGCTCATTCTTCAACGGGACGGAAGGCCCGTGCTCTTAACGGGCCAACACTATATTTGTGTTTGGACTCTTTTTCATATAGAGAATCTTACCAATCTATAGGTAATACCTTCATGGATGGAATTTCATTTTGGTCTACGGAAAATATAAACATTTTAACTTTCAATAGTGGGTGACTCATATAGCATGTCAGTTTTATTGGTCTCGGCTATCAGGAAAGGGTCGTTTACTCATCAGGAAAGGGCCGCTCGTGTTGAGTAAGCAAAAAAGTGATGGCAATGGTCTGCATGCATAGAGTGTAAACACTGCGCCCGCATAAAAGCGAGAATTATTGTAAACGGTTGGTAAGAAACCTATTATATAACACTTTAAGTGGTGTGTTTTCACAATCCGGGATTTGCACGCCGTGCTCGCCGCTGGCGTGTTGTTACCAGTGTACACAAGAAATGCCCACGGGTAGTCCAGACTCGAATCGTAGGGAGGGGGAACGCATGCGCGCAATGACGCGTTGACGTCAAACCAATCAACGCCAAGATGGAAACGATGGGAAACGAAACGGCGCCACCGTCAAGTCTAGCCAAGCCGGCCAACCAGCGTCGACAACCGATTCCCCGGCGACGCTGGTTGGCTGGCTTGGCTAAACTTGACGGTGGTGCCGTTTCGTTTCCCATCGTTTCCATCTTGGCGTTGATTGGTTTGACGTCACCGCGTCATCGCGTGCATGCGTTCCCCCTCCCTACGATGCGAGTCCGGACTACCCGAGGGAATATCCTGTGAACACTGATTGTCACGTCTATATGTTCTAGAAAGCATGAAAAGTATTGTTTGAGTGAGTGCCCCAAATGTTTGCTCGGGGCGAGTTAAGCAAAACTTATTCGACAGAAGCGATCGCTCGGAAAAGTTTAATGAACTTGAAGGGACGATTCTCAAGTTCTTGCGCCACATTAAGTGTTAATATAGAAAAATCAGTTTCCATGTGATAACAATGAAGGAACATTCACTTTGATTTTCTGTTTACATATTTACAAAAATGAACTAAGTTACTTGTACCTGTTATTTACTTACCTTGAAGAATGGATTTTCCCCAGCCCGTGATAATACATGTTACACCTTTCTCCGAATCTTTTGTTTTAGACACGCAAAGAGGATTTATATGAAGATCGAATGTTGCAGGACTATCGAGTTCCAAAATGGCAATGTCGTGATATCCCAGTCCTTTCGTGTAACTAGGATGCATTGTAATTGATGTTACGTTGAGAATTTTATAAGGAAGAGGTTCTTCGTGTTTTAGTTCATATCCCAATTTCCATTCTCCCAACTTTATGGAAATATCGTTCGGTGACAAGCTTTATTAAACAGATAATCAGTTCAATTAACATATATCAGTTTATAGCGGTTATTAGAATGAATGGAATTGAAATTATCTGCAATGGAATGTATTTGATATTTAAAATTTTGTTATAAGCATTCGTAGAGTATACAGGGTGTCCCAAAAATGTCGGACTTCCTTCAAAGGGGTTACTCAGGGGGTGATTTGAAACAACTTTTTCCTTAGCGGAAATATTGTCCAAAGCTTCGTTAAGGAGATATTAAGGGGGAACACCACTGTGACGGCCGGAAAAATGAGCCCATTTTTAAGATTTTTTTAAGGAATAACTTACAGTTTTATTATAAAATTGTTATTACCTATCTTTAGAACAATGTCTTAAGAGACTATAAAAAAAAAAGTAATAGAAAAACATGCATAGATTTCCATACACAGTTAATCTCCTACACCCCTCACAAGAAAAACATAGGTCGCTTATCGAAACGATATCTCTAGAACGGCAACTCTGAAATCAAATTTTTTTTTAATATAATCGGTATGAGTGTAGTTTCCGTTGTGCGTACCGATTTTTAAAAAAAAATATTTTTGTAAAAATGGTGCGCTTGGGAAGAAAAAGTTTCGAAAATCGGCAAAAAAATGGATAGTTTTTCGAGCGTATTTCAAAAAATATGTTTTCGATCAAAAAATCGGTACGCACAACGGAAACTACACTCATACCGATTATTTTAAAAAAAAAATTTGATTTCAGAGTTGCCGTTCCAGAGATATCGTTTCGATAAGCGACCTATGTTTTTCTTGTGAGGGGTGTAGGAGATTAACTGTATATTCGTAAATCTATGCATGTTTTTCTATTACTTTTTTTTATAGTCTCTTAAGACATTTTTCTAAAGATAGGTAATAACAATTTTATAATAAAACTGTAAGTTATTCCTTAAAAAAATTAAAAAAATGGGCTCATTTTTCCGGCCGTCACAGTGGTGTTCCCCCTTAACAAAAAACCCCGACCAATCAGAGCGCGCGGCTTCCGCCCGAGCTCCCACGGCAGCGTTGGCTACGCGGTAGGCGACTGCGCTTGTGCTACGAACGTACGAACAAACAAGTCGGCATGCATCGAAGGAAACCGCGTTACACAGTTTTTTTTTAAAGCAGAATCTTAAATAAGAATTATTTGAAGTGAGGGGACAAGAAGTACGTAA
Organism: Andrena praecox; assembly: GCA_963932275.1. Classification (NCBI taxonomy): domain Eukaryota; kingdom Metazoa; phylum Arthropoda; class Insecta; order Hymenoptera; family Andrenidae; genus Andrena; species Andrena praecox. Next base: position 27,926,042 of record OZ010729.1, read on the forward strand.
ATTTCGTTTTTAAATAAGGCATAAACGAAAAGGTAATGTAACAGAAAATGTACGACAAGTGATCGTAATTCGTTATTGAGGTAAAAATCCGTAGTTTAATAACGACCAACACATCTAAAATTAGAAAATAATATTAGGTGTATGAATAAATTCTTTCCGACTGGATTTACATAATCAGTACAAAGATACCGAATTTCTATCGCGGTGGTATTCATAAGCTGCCAGAAAAATGGCAAAAGGGAATTAACAATAATGGAAATTATTTCGATGATTGATGTTGTTTTCATATTTTTTAAATCGAACTGTTATTGTACCCTAAAATGGAAAGAATTTATTTCTACACCTAATAATCACCAATAAATTAAACAAAACTCACTCTTTCGGACATTCCTTTCCTTGCTTGCCTTCCCTTTTCGGAAACCTGTGTCACTAGGCCACTGTACCGATCCTGGTCATCGGCGTCCAGTGCTCAGCTGATCGCAGGGTCAATGTACCGAATATTCACTTCACTGCACGGCTACTAACACTGATCACTTAATTTACGTTTCACGGAACGTGTTGTTCCTACGTTATAAAAATTGGTGGCCCCGAAAGGGGCGGATTACTGTTAATTACTGGGACGAGATTACTATTATTACCCGGCGAAAAGAAGACTCGTGACAGACGGTCTCGGGCTGTGCAGTCCGCTGCTGTGACGATTGGTCGAGTCACCTATTTGGGCACACTTTTACAGACGGGGCACACGTATTTTGGTTATTGGCTGAAGTTGCCACGTACATTGTCGCACCGCGCGACCAAGAGATCGAACGAAACACGAGATACAATAAAACAATAGCGTAGGCTACTGATCGCTCTATCCCACTCGGTCTGGATGTGTTTCGTTCGATCTCTTCGTCGCGCGGTGCGACAATGCATGTGGCAACTTCAGCCAATAACCAAAATACGTGTGCCCCGTCTTTAAAAGTTTGCCCAAATAGGTGACGCGACAAATCGTCAGAGCAGCGTCAACAACACATTCCGTGAAACATAAATTAAGTGATCAATGTTAGTAGCCGTGCAGTGAAGTGAATATTCGGTACATTGACCCTGCGATCAGCTGAGCACTGGACGCCGATGACCAGGATCGGTACAGTGGCCTAGTGACACAGGTTTCCGAAAAGGGAAGGAAAGCAAGGAAAGGAATGTCCGAAAGGGTGAGTTTTGTTTAATTTATTGGTGATTATTAGGAGTAGAAATAAATTCTTTCCGATTTTAGGGTACAATAACAGTTCGATTTAAAAAATATGAAAACAACATCAATCATCGAAATAATTTCCATTATTGTTAATTACCTTTTGCCATTTTTCTGGCAGCTTATGAATACCACCGCGATAGAAATTCGGTAGCTTTGTACTGATTATGTAAATCCAGTCGGAAAGAATTTATTCATACACCTAATATTATTTTTTAATCTTAGATGTGTTGACCGTTATTAAACTACGGATTTTTACCTCAATAACGAATTACGATCACTTGTCGTACATTTTCTGTTACATTACCTTTTCGTTTATGCCTTATTTAAAAACGAAATTTACGTACTTCTTGTCCCCTCACTTCAAATAATTCTTATTTAAGATTCTGCTTTAAAAAAAAACTGTGTAACGCGGTTTCCTTCGATGCATGCCGACTTGCTTGTTCGTTCGTTCGTAGCACAAGCGCAGTCGCCTACCGCGTAGCCAACGCTACCGCGGGAGCTCGGGCGGAAGGCGCGCGCTCTGATTGGTCGGGGTTTTTTGTTAATGTCTCCTTAACGAAGCTTCGGACAATATTTTCGCTAAGGAAAAAGTTGTTTCAAATCACCCCCTGAGTAACCCCTTTCAAGGAAGTCCGACATTTTTGGGACACCCTGTAGTACAAGTGCTATAAGGTACTGCAGAATAAATCCCACATCCAAACTGGATGTATGGTCAGTGCACTTCGTACTGGTTACATTTCTTGTATGGTTGGTGATAAAAGAAAGCAGTATAGGGAAAAGTTGAATGGTATAACTGTCTTTCTATGACTTCCTTTGTTTCTTTTATTTAAGTATTTGTCGAGAAAGTTCAATAACGTTTTTGTTTAATGACACCATGTGACATTTCCTACATAGAATCAATAGTTCTCAACAAACTGCGTATGAAAGTATGTACTCAAGTAAGATCTTTGCAAATGAATTTTTTGTAAGATGTTTCAAAATTTTCAATTACGTTCACCACCGCCACACAAGAAAAAATTAATAATAAAAATATGACATAAACTCTTGCGTATATAAGCAAATTTTATCTCTTCGAATCCAAACACTATTTACATTATAATGGCTATGATATACACTATTGTCTAGCTGTGGGTTCGCTTTCGGCCCCCCCTCGCTCTCTCCCGTTTTTCCGCACTCGGGCCATCGGCACCGCGGAATCGTCTCCGCTACTCGCTAAGGCCGGGTATGCACTGTGAACCTGTGATGCCAGATCGGGGACGGGTTCCCTCGAGAATTTCCCCCACCTCGCATGCAGACTACGCCGGAGGCTCCGCAGGACACGCAGGACACGCAGCTCCGGCGTAGTGTGCATGCGAGGTGGGGGAAATTATCGAGGAAACCCGTCCCCGATCTGGCATCACAGCTGTGAACCAGTCACCGGCAACTTGGTCGTCGAGCAGGAAAGCCAGAAGTACGGACAACAGGGACGAGTTATGACGTGTAGAGAGTAGTAGAGGGGGAATCCTCGCATAATGTGCCCACAAGTTGTATAGTATATGTATCTACGGCTCATGGGCATAGGAATATAGAGACGGAGTAATAGTTGCAGGGGATGAAGCAGCTTCTGGGGACCGGGGAACTATGGTCACATGGTATTCTGGTGCCGCATTGACGATTGGTTGTGATCGCGCAAGCGTAACTTTATTTTCAACGAGTAAGAATGAATCAGAACCAGTTGGAACCAGTGTGAAAGACAGAGTGAGTAGAGAGAGAGTACTGTGTGATTTACAGGAGCAACAGTGGGTTATAAATATATTTGAAACAAAATATATATGTAGTTATACATATATATACACACTAGTGGGGCTACGCCCCCTGACGCATTCAGCGCCCAACCCCCCAGAGGCTCGCTTCGCTCGCCCCCTTTGTTACTGGTTCCCTTTTTTGCAAAATTCACTGTTTCGTTCAGCAGGTGTTTTCGTTTGCTGTTTAGTTGTGGAGATTTGTTTGATTTATATAGACAAAAAATACAAGCTGTCTTAAATTCAGAAAATCTTTATATACAATACTTCTTTCCACGCAATATTTTCAAAAACTTTCGAACTTTTAATTTTTATACCATTTTTTGAGCGGCATCTTGACAATGCAATATACATACAGGGTGTCCCAAAAATGTCGGACTTCCTTGAAAGGGGTTACTCAGGGGGTGATTTGAAACAACTTTTTCCTTAGCGAAAATATTGTCCGAAGCTTCGTTAAGGAGATATTAGGCAAAAACCCCGACCAATCAGAGCGCGCGCCTTCCGCCTGAGGTCCCGCGGTAGCGTTGGCTACGAGGTAGGCGACCGCGCTTGTGCTACGAACGTACGAACAAGCAAGTCGGCATGCATCGAAGGAAACCGCGTTACACATTTTTTTTTAAAGCAGAATCTTAAATAAGAATAATTTGAAGTGAGAGGACAAGAAGTACGTAAATTTCGTTTTTAAATAAGGCATAACCGAAAAGCTAACGTAACAGAAAATGTACGACAAGTGATCGTAATTCGTTATTGAGGTAAAAATCCGTAGTTTAAGAACGGCCAACACAACTAAATTTAAAAAATAATATTAGGTGTATGAATAAAATCTTTCCGACTGGAATTTCTATCGCGGTGGTATTCAGAAGCTGCCAGAAAAATGGCAAAAGGTAATGAACAATAATGGAAATTATTGCGATGATCGAGTTGTTTTCATATTTTTTAAATCGAACTGTTATTGTACCCTAAAATCGGAAAGAATTTATTTCTACACCTAATAATTACCATTAAATTAAACAAAACTCACCCTTTCGGACATTCCTTTCCTTGCTTTCCTTCCCTTTCCGGAAACCTGGCCACTGTACCGATCCTGGTCATCGGCGTCCAGTGCTCAGCTGATCGCAGGGTCAATGTACCGAATATTCACTTCACTGCACGGCTACTAACACTGATCACTGAACCGATCCTGGTCATCGATGGACGAGCCCAGTGCACAGCTGGTTTCAGGTACACGACACCATCCAAGGTTAATGTGCCGAATATTCACTTCACTGCACGGCTACTAACACTGATCACTGAATTTATTTATCACGGAACGTGTCGTTCCTACGTTATAAAAATTGGTGGCCCCGAAAGGGGCCGATTGTGTATCAATTGAGCCAGTGCTCGAAGTGCCCGCCCTCCGCGTCTATGCACGCCTCGGCACGTGTGATCAGCTGGCTCTGCACGGCCCGCAATGTTTGCGGCGTGATATTGGCCACCGCACCGTGAATACGCGCCACAATGTCGTCCAGCGAATCCACTGGCTGACGGTACACCTCATCCTGAAATGATTGTTGTGCAACAAATACAAAACGTAAGTAAAAACAGAATACAGTACTCCCTCGCCGAAGGGTCGGTTTGGCGTACACGATCTGGACTTTTCGCTATTCCCACCACTTCTGTCTCACTCTTGTCCGGCGAAGGTGAGAGCGAGTGACGACGGTAGGAGCAGACGACGCGTTGATGTTTTGTCTCGCTCCCTCCTTCTGACGCCTGTCACTCCGTCCTTTGCGTGCGCGACGGTCGGAGACGAAATCATCGTAGAGACGAAAACGGCTTCCGCGAAAGTTGACGCAGGCCCGGCTCAAGTCATTTTTGCGCCCAAGACGAACTTGTCAAATTGCGCCCTTATAATACATTCATTTGAGATTATTTGTGACTTTACTGTGAAAAATTAGGCAATTGCCTAGGGCATAAGATTGACAGGGGGCGCAAAATGGTCTTTTCATTGTTGACATTGTTGAAAATAAACTTTTAAATGAAATACTACAAATTGTACTGCAACTGTTTTAAACCACGAATAAAAATTCAAAGTAAGGTCATCAATAATATCAAATAAATGTATTATAATAAAGGGCTCAATTGGACAAGTTCGCCTACGGCGCAAAAAAGGCTCGTGCCGTGCCTGGCTATCTGACCGTGGCGCGCATGCGTCGAGCAGTCACGATTTCGTCTGAGCGCTCGCGCCCGCCGCGCACGCCAAACTTTCCATCTCGCTCCCCCCTTCGGCCAGAAAGAAGGGAGAAACGAACACTCAGAATTAGGGCTCCGTTCACGATACGGGCTCAACGCCGGTCCCGACCAGCGAGCCCTCAGCGAGGAAATACTGTACCCATAAAAAAGTAAGAGCAATAATGAAATTACCTTCAGGTAGCCCCAGAAGAAAAAATCCAGCGGGGTCATATCCGGTGACCGTGGGGGCCACGCAACAGGACCGCCGCGGCCGATCCACCTGTCCTGGAAGGTTTCGTCAAGGTAATCGCGGGCAATTGTGGCGTAGTGAGGTCCAGCCCCGTCTTGCTGATAGACCATGTTCTGTCGGATATCATCTGGAATATGGTTCATGAGATCCGGCAGAACATGTTCTAAAAACACTTTATACGCTGGGCCGTCCATCCTGTCCGGCAGCATGTACGGCCCAACGATAAACTCACCACAAATGCCGGCCCATACATTAATCGACCAACGGACTTGTGCTGCGCGTGTCCGAAGCGCTAACGGATTCTCGTCGCTCCACACGTGCCGATTGTGGGAATTGAAGCACCCTTCCCTATTGAAGAGTGCTTCATCCGTCCACAATATGTACTTGCAGAACGACGGATTCCGCTGCACTTCTCCCAACAGCCACACTGAATACTCAACCCGCTGGTCGCCATCCCCGGGGTGCAAATGTTGCACCCGTACATAGCTGTACGGATGCAACATGTTTTCCTGCAGGGTTCGGTGTACCGCCATTCTGCTGACACTAGAAGAAAATGCAGAAACATCCTTTATTAGATAACATTAGTTTTCCTTAATTAATACTTTCTGCAGTTATCTTGTACTGTGACTTACTCTAGGCGGCGGCTCAAGTCGCGGACACTGACGGTCGGGTCCTCGTCTATGGCACGCAAGACGTTTTCCTGTACCGCGACGTTCCGCGCGGCTCTGGGTCGACCGATGTCGCTGCCTCGCGGCATCAGCGACCCCGTCGAGTACAATCTAGACGCTAAGCGTCTAATCGTACCCACGCTTGGGGTTTCGATGTGCGGGTATTCCCGTGCCAATGCTCGCACAGTAGCCCCTGCATCCCCGTTGTTCCGGGCGTACACCCAGAACATCGCGTAGTATTCTTGAGCGGTGTACATTTCTGGACGAGATTTCTACGTTTCGACTCGTGGCTGTGCAGTCCGCTGCTGTGACGATTGGTCGAGTTGACGATCGTCAAAACGAGTTGCCACATACATTGTTGCACCGCGCGACGAAGAGATCGAACGAAACACATCGAGACCGAGTGGGATAGAGCGATCTGACCGACGATCGTCAAAACAAAACAATAGCGTAGGCTACAGATCGCTCTCGCCCGAGACCGTCAGCCACGAGTCGAAACGTAGAAATCTCGTCCAGAAATGTACACCGCTCAAGAATACTACGCGATGTTCTGGGTGTACGCCCGGAACAACGGGGATGCAGGGGCTACTGTGCGAGCATTGGCACGGGAATACCCGCACATCGAAACCCCAAGCGTGGGTACGATTAGACGCTTAGCGTCTAGATTGTACTCGACGGGGTCGCTGATGCCGCGAGGCAGCGACATCGGTCGACCCAGAGCCGCGCGGAACGTCGCGGTACAGGAAAACGTCTTGCGTGCCATAGACGAGGACCCGACCGTCAGTGTCCGCGACTTGAGCCGCCGCCTAGAGTAAGTCACAGTACAAGATAACTGCAGAAAGTATTAATTAAGGAAAACTAATGTTATCTAATAAAGGATGTTTCTGCATTTTCTTCTAGTGTCAGCAGAATGGCGGTACACCGAACCCTGCAGGAAAACATGTTGCATCCGTACAGCTATGTACGGGTGCAACATTTGCACCCCGGGGATGGCGACCAGCGGGTTGAGTATTCAGTGTGGCTGTTGGGAGAAGTGCAGCGGAATCCGTCGTTCTGCAAGTACATATTGTGGACGGATGAAGCACTCTTCAATAGGGAAGGGTGCTTCAATTCCCACAATCGGCACGTGTGGAGCGACGAGAATCCGTTAGCGCTTCGGACACGCGCAGCACAAGTCCGTTGGTCGATTAATGTATGGGCCGGCATTTGTGGTGAGTTTATCGTTGGGCCGTACATGCTGCCGGACAGGATGGACGGCCCAGCGTATAAAGTGTTTTTAGAACATGTTCTGCCGGATCTCATGAACCATATTCCAGATGATATCCGACAGAACATGGTCTATCAGCAAGACGGGGCTGGACCTCACTACGCCACAATTGCCCGCGATTACCTTGACGAAACCTTCCAGGACAGGTGGATCGGCCGCGGCGGTCCTGTTGCGTGGCCCCCACGGTCACCGGATATGACCCCGCTGGATTTTTTCTTCTGGGGCTACCTGAAGGTAATTTCATTATTGCTCTTACTTTTTTATGGGTACAGTATTTCCTCGCTGAGGGCTCGCTGGTCGGGACCGGCGTTGAGCCCGTATCGTGAACGGAGCCCTAATTCTGAGTGTTCGTTTCTCCCTTCTTTCTGGCCGAAGGGGGGAGCGAGATGGAAAGTTTGGCGTGCGCGGCGGGCGCGAGCGCTCAGACGAAATCGTGACTGCTCGACGCATGCGCGCCACGGTCAGATAGCCAGGCACGGCACGAGCCTTTTTTGCGCCGTAGGCGAACTTGTCCAATTGAGCCCTTTATTATAATACATTTATTTGATATTATTGATGACCTTACTTTGAATTTTTATTCGTGGTTTAAAACAGTTGCAGTACAATTTGTAGTATTTCATTTAAAAGTTTATTTTCAACAATGTCAACAATGAAAAGACCATTTTGCGCCCCCTGTCAATCTTATGCCCTAGGCAATTGCCTAATTTTTCACAGTAAAGTCACAAATAATCTCAAATGAATGTATTATAAGGGCGCAATTTGACAAGTTCGTCTTGGGCGCAAAAATGACTTGAGCCGGGCCTGCGTCAACTTTCGCGGAAGCCGTTTTCGTCTCTACGATGATTTCGTCTCCGACCGTCGCGCACGCAAAGGACGGAGTGACAGGCGTCAGAAGGAGGGAGCGAGACAAAACATCAACGCGTCGTCTGCTCCTACCGTCGTCACTCGCTCTCACCTTCGCCGGACAAGAGTGAGACAGAAGTGGTGGGAATAGCGAAAAGTCCAGATCGTGTACGCCAAACCGACCCTTCGGCGAGGGAGTACTGTATTCTGTTTTTACTTACGTTTTGTATTTGTTGCACAACAATCATTTCAGGATGAGGTGTACCGTCAGCCAGTGGATTCGCTGGACGACATTGTGGCGCGTATTCACGGTGCGGTGGCCAATATCACGCCGCAAACATTGCGGGCCGTGCAGAGCCAGCTGATCACACGTGCCGAGGCGTGCATAGACGCGGAGGGCGGGCACTTCGAGCACTGGCTCAATTGATACACAATCGGCCCCTTTCGGGGCCACCAATTTTTATAACGTAGGAACGACACGTTCCGTGATAAATAAATTCAGTGATCAGTGTTAGTAGCCGTGCAGTGAAGTGAATATTCGGCACATTAACCTTGGATGGTGTCGTGTACCTGAAACCAGCTGTGCACTGGGCTCGTCCATCGATGACCAGGATCGGTTCAGTGATCAGTGTTAGTAGCCGTGCAGTGAAGTGAATATTCGGTACATTGACCCTGCGATCAGCTGAGCACTGGACGCCGATGACCAGGATCGGTACAGTGGCCAGGTTTCCGGAAAGGGAAGGAAAGCAAGGAAAGGAATGTCCGAAAGGGTGAGTTTTGTTTAATTTAATGGTAATTATTAGGTGTAGAAATAAATTCTTTCCGATTTTAGGGTACAATAACAGTTCGATTTAAAAAATATGAAAACAACTCGATCATCGCAATAATTTCCATTATTGTTCATTACCTTTTGCCATTTTTCTGGCAGCTTCTGAATACCACCGCGATAGAAATTCCAGTCGGAAAGATTTTATTCATACACCTAATATTATTTTTTAAATTTAGTTGTGTTGGCCGTTCTTAAACTACGGATTTTTACCTCAATAACGAATTACGATCACTTGTCGTACATTTTCTGTTACGTTAGCTTTTCGGTTATGCCTTATTTAAAAACGAAATTTACGTACTTCTTGTCCTCTCACTTCAAATTATTCTTATTTAAGATTCTGCTTTAAAAAAAAATGTGTAACGCGGTTTCCTTCGATGCATGCCGACTTGCTTGTTCGTACGTTCGTAGCACAAGCGCGGTCGCCTACCTCGTAGCCAACGCTACCGCGGGACCTCAGGCGGAAGGCGCGCGCTCTGATTGGTCGGGGTTTTTGCTTAATATCTCCTTAACGAAGCTTCGGACAATATTTTCGCTAAGGAAAAAGTTGTTTCAAATCACCCCCTGAGTAACCCCTTTCAAGGAAGTCCGACATTTTTGGGACACCCTGTATAACTGTCCATGGCTGAATAAAGGTCTGTTGACGTATATTCCAACGTGATCAAAACTCTGTCCTTGAGACTTATTAATTGTTATAGCAAATGCTAAGACTATGAGAAATTGTCTTCTGTGTAGCACGAATGGTAACCTGCTTGCATTTGTATCGCCTGTATCCAATTTAAAACGGGGAATATTCAATATTACACAATATTATTGACCGTCTGTGGATCATATTGAAAGGTTGCACAGTAATATTGAAAAGTTGCGCAATAATATTGAAAGGTTGCGCAATAATATTGAAAGGTTGCGCAATAATATTGAAAGGTTGTGCAATATATTGTGTGAATGGAGACGAGGTTGCACAATAATATTGACCGTCTATGGATCATATTGGAAGATTGTACAATATATCGTGAGAATCAGAACGGTTTGGATATTTATTGTGCAATATTGAAAATTGCCCAATAATATTGCACGTCTGTGAATCATATTGGAAGATTGCACAATATATTGTTTAAATGGTTTTGATATTTATTGTGCAATCTGGAATAGTGTGTGGGCAGTATTCCGTAATATCAGTTCAGTTTTGACCAGAGTTGCCAGGCAAATCCGTACGCGTGGGGAAGAAGTGACGTGAGATAGACCTATTAAGGGGGAACACCACTGTGAAAGTAGAAAAAAATTCGATTCTTTTTCACTTTCTTAATGTTTAACTCTTCAAAAATACTCTCTGAAAATTTCAAATCGATATTCAAAGAATTGTCGAAGATACAGTGCATTTTGTGAAACGCGTCACGGTGCTGTTCCGAGCGCGCTATGTAGGCGGCAAACAGCGCGCTCCGTCTCCGACATTTTTCTTACCCATTGTTCCCCCACATTGTTAAAGGTTGTAAATTTTGGGTTTTTCTGTTCGTTTGAAAATCGAAGAAATGCAACCTCGTTGATCGGGCATTCGGTTGACAGTGAACGTCACGAACAGAAGTCTGATTTTTCCCGCGCAAGATTCTCTCGCAGAAGGTTGCGTGTTACACCTTTTCAATAAATATTGTTTTTGTTGAGTTTACTTTGACGTCGTGTTTATTATCAACCTCACGTCTCCCACCTCACTGTGATGGACCGAAAAAGCACGTGTGTCTCGGAGAAAAAGCCTGCTCGAGATGGAAGGAAATGCAGCAAGCGCCCGTTCAATCGCTTTGAGATTGAACCTGGCACAGCAAATGTGAGCAGTTCTACCAAAAAACTTCAAAGTGAGAGAATAAAGATAGTAACAGATTAGTACGATAGGATACAGATTTATAAACTTTTTAAGCATTTTTCTTCCTTTATGTGAGCATCTGTGTTGCAAAGAATGTGGAAGCAAAATTACCTTGGGGAAACGAGCAAAAGAGGCCTTGGATTCAAGCTAGTTATTATTTGCAAAATGTGCGGAGAAAAATATATTGATTCGTGTCCTCTTATTTCAAATGCATACGACGTGAATAGACGATTCATATTTGCTATGCGCTTACAAGGGACGTTCGGCAACCTGGAAATTCAGAAAATTATGAAACTCGGTGTGCAAGCAGAGTAGTTCATCCGTAATACAGCCCTATTTTTTGTTGGTGCCATAATGCAATTTTTATGGGTGAAATCACCCCTTGAAAAAAATGCAGAATTCCTTTTCCGTGGAATATCTCGAGAACGGTGAGAGATATCGAAAAGAACTTTAAACAAAAGTTGCAGCCTTCTTTTATATCTACAAAACCAGATAAAAATAATTTTCGAAAAATCCATATTTTTTAAGTTACCCTCACCACCAACCCTTAAAAATAAGTTTTTGTATTTTGTAAATATACACTGAAACACCTCTGGATAATCTCTTTTCATACATACAAATAGTGTATGTGTTATATTTTTTTTTGCAAACAAATGAAACCTCTATTACCGAATTTGAAGTCCATTTTGGCAGTTTTCATTAATACCATGGTTTCTTAAAGCCATATTTAAATTATTATTTATGTAAAGTTCAGACAGCTTTCAATTATTTAAGCAAGGGAGTACGTACCTAAAATTGCATCCAAGGTAAAACTCATTGCATGAATCAGTATGATAACAGCACATTTATACATGCATTACTTGATGTGTAATCTTATTAGGCTATTTTGGAAACCACACGATAAATAAATAATGCGTGAAGATTTACAATGACTTTGCAAAATATGTTATCATTGAAGTGACGCAGAATCGCATTGATGCCGATAACCTTGTCGAACCTTCCGATTTGCATAATGTATATGTATATGCATTTTAAATGATTGTACATCAATTTAACTTACCTATCCCACGAATAACATATATATAAATATTACAGTTAATAATAAATTTAATTATAACATTATAGCAGTTTTCATTAATGAAGTGGCCGCATAAAGTAATATTTAACCATTCGCAGTGTCTTTTTGTACACGTTGTATTGTTTGATTTTATATTGGGAGAATTATACTAATTGAAGACAATAGATACATTGAAAATTACGCTTTGTAATTGGTACAATAATGATAGGGTAAGTCGGGGAAAGATGGCCCACTTTTTTTAAAACAATCAGGACACCGTAAATTTAGTGGTTTTATAAAGGACAAAAATATATTTGCAAAAGGAAATACATTTAGATGAATAATATCAAATTGAATTAAAAAAATAATCATACATTTAAGAAAAATAAAATACAATTGCAGTCTATGACAATCCGGGTGAGATGACCCATATGAAAAATACATGTTATAAGGTTAATATGACGAAAAATTATTTCTTTTTCTTGCACAGAACTTTTCCACACTCATTACATAAATTCAAAAATTTTGAGCATCCTTCATGAAACCATTTTTTACAGGTCATACAACGAACCCAGTCATCGGGTACTGCTCCCCACAACCCACCCATTTTGCCACTTTTGGACTGCTTCTACGGCTTTCAACAATGCCTCGATTGTCCATAACTTCCTGCCCTGATTATATCTTCGTTTATATTCCGTTGGCATGTTCTACAAAAACGTTTACTAGCTATTATGCATGATTTTGTGATGGGCCAAGTATCCCCGAAAAAATCGGGCCAACTAACCCGAGAGTCAAGGAGCGCTGACTTGCTAGTTTTTTCAATAATGCTACGGCAATATCTCATCACAAGAACGGAAATATAACCTCTAAACATTATATTAACGCACTGCATTCAGAAAAAGTCATTACTTTATCGTAAAATGTCAGAAAATTATAATTTAAAGAACACGTAGAAATTTTTCGAGTATAGTCAATTTTTACATTACAAATAACTTACCTGATTTCACAGTTGAAACCAAACAGAAAACACGATTAATGCGGCGTGTGAGCGACGCGCAACATACCACTAAAAACAACTGAAAATCGCAACGTTCTAGAACATAAACATGATCGAGCCATCTCACCCGCAAGGCCATCTCACCCGGAATTACCATATTCTTCATAGAAATGATTAAAACAAAAATACTTACCACACCATGCACATCGCATAAAAGCCGACTCCCCACAAATACTACATTTGGGTATAAGCTTTTCATTTCTGAAGTAACAGAAGTCTACAGGATTTTGAAATTCGCTGGGATGCGTTTCTAGATATCCGCTTTTAAACCAAGCATATTGAAAAAGGTTGTTGAATCTAGGCGAAGAAAACTGGTTGTGGGTTAGGGACTGCAATTTAATTACGTAAGTGCAAATTGACATCAATCTCTTGGAGAATCACAATATCCGAAAATGTCCACTCGAAATTTTTCCTAATTCGGAATCCAAACATATCTAAAGGCTGAACGTTGCCTGTCGTTTCTTTTGGAATCATTGAAAAAGTTACTTACTTGTCTTGTGGAATCAACTGCTGTAACTCATTTGGGCAGTGTTCCGTCCACGAGTCGAGTAGGAGCATGCTTCTACGACCAGTATTCGGTAGACACACTTCGCTAAGCCAAGTTTTAAAATGTTCAGACGTGCGTTTTCCTGACTTTGAAGCACCGATGTAAATATTAACCGGACGGAATAGAGTTCTTTGCACTATCGGACCAAGTGTTTCTGTAGATTCCTTCAAAACTATGTATAGTGGTGAAAGATGATATCTACTTGCTGATATAATAGGCATTATAGTGTAGTTACGTGTTGTAGAAGATACCGATTGAATCGTCGCTTCTACCGTTTTTACTCCTAATTTCGCCAATGTTCGCCCAGAATGTATTTCAAGGATGAAGCCACTCTCGTCTGCCTTATAAATTTCTTCAACTCCGACAGCTGGGATGTTAGACTTTACACGAGAAACAAACGATTCTGCAATATTTTTGATGTTGTCATTATCTTCAAACGTAAATTGCGTCCTGAATGTTGTTATCTTGCGGGACACAATTCTATGCGCAGTCTTAAAGTTCCAAATACACCATATACCTGCCACGAATTCGGGTAGGTCCACCTGTTTTTTGCCTTCAAGGCCCACAATCTTAAATTCATGTCATGAACAATAGATCTTCTGTCACAAGCTTCTTCAAACTTTTGCAGTAAATATTCTGCAATAAATGCAAATTTATCTGTATTTGTTCCACCTCTCTCTACACTCGCCTCCCACCTGTATAGCTGCTGCAAAGATTGAACCATGCGATAATTTTTCTGTACACTGGTAAGCATTCGACGTGCCTTTTTTCCGCTTTCCCAAACCGTTACAGCTTTTTTCTTATAACTTAAGGGGGGTCACTCAAGTGAAAATGAACTACCAGTTATTTTACAGATAAAAATTTGAAAATATGTATTTCCATATTATTTTTTACGCTGAAATGAATTATGTAAGAATTAATACAGTGACATTTTTTTTCAAAAATTAAAAAAAAAATTTCGAAAAAATTATTCGATTTTAAAATCCATACCCTTATCTCTGTATTATTGTATACAAAGACTGCAGAAAAAATTTCAGCTCGAAAACTTAATTTTTGTCCGAGTTATAAAGTTTTTATGCTTTGGCGTAGTAACTAAAACGCTCCTGCTCCGTACGCTGGACGTTCTTCTTCTTGAAATGCCTGTTCTCTTCGTGATTGTGCAGTTCGTATCATTTTTCTTGCACGTTTGTATCTTTCTGAGGCTTTCTGTATATACCTGCGTACTCGTTCTTTGTGACGGTTTTGAACAATTTTCAATGATTGTTCGCTCATTTGCATTTGGTTGTCCTTGAATGCATGTAATATTGTTTTCGTCCATCCTTCATTATATTCAGTAACAGCTTCTGTGACTGCAGCTTCAACAAGATATTAAGAACCATACGCGACGATATACCACGCAGTTCCGACGGATACGAAACCACAACATTATAAATGTCCATCGGGTGAAGAATCATGGTGTTTCTACCAATCAGCAATTGCGAAAGGAAGAAAACCTGGTTCTCATGCTAAGAAAATAGGAACACCTATCAAAGAAAAATTTCTGGATAAAATATTACCAATTTATAATAGACTAAGCGATGAAAAACTGCACCGTCGTTGTGCACAATGCCTTACGCAAAATTCTAATGAAAGTTTGCATAGCATGATATGGCGTAAGTGCCCAAAGGATATTTTTCCTTCCAAATATCTTGTTGAAGCTGCAGTCACAGAAGCTGTTACTGAATATAATGAAGGATGGACGAAAACAATATTACATGCATTCAAGGACAACCAAATGCAAATGAGCGAACAATCATTGAAAATTGTTCAAAACCGTCACAAAGAACGAGTACGCAGGTATATACAGAAAGCCTCAGAAAGATACAAACGTGCAAGAAAAATGATACGAACTGCACAATCACGAAGAGAACAGGCATTTCAAGAAGAAGAACGTCCAGCGTACGGAGCAGGAGCGTTTTAGTTACTACGCCAAAGCATAAAAACTTTATAACTTGGACAAAAATGAAGTTTTCGAGCTGAAATTTTTTCTGCAGTCTTTGTATACAATACTACAGAGATAAGGGTATGGAGTTTAAAATCGAATTTTTTTTTCGTAATTTTTTTTTAAATTTTTGAAAAAAAAAATGTCACTGTATTAATTCTTACATAATTCATTTCGGCGTAAAAAATAATATGGAAATACATATTTTCAAATTTTTATCTGTAAAATAACTGGTAGTTCATTTTCACTTGAGTGACCCCCCTTAAGTCAACTTTTCCACCTTCATCATCAACAGTACATTCTGCAGGTTCAAAACTGTCTTCTTCTTCTTCTGCAGGCATAATGTACTCTACAACTTGTGCACCATGTGGTTCTGATGGATCGGCAAAATCGAGCACATAATCATGTTTAATTAAGGGGGTAGACACGGGTAAAACAGCGCTCTGTAATCGATACAAATTGGCCCGAAATATGGGTTTTATAGAATTCGCTTTTCGTCCTCATATGAGCATATTTGGGGCTGGGTGAGGTCTCATTCGAAAGAGGAAGGTTCAGTGCAGCGCGCTCTGGTCATGGTTCGACTAGATTGTGTTATTATCTAATAATATGAGTGTAGAAAGTAGAGCAAACGTTGAAAAAAAAAAGTGTTTTGTGACTCAAACAATGACCAGAGCGCGCTGTATCGAGTCTTCCTCTTTCGAATGAGACCTCACCCAGCCCAAAATGTGCTCATATAAGGACGAAAAGCGAATCCCCGTGACTGCATTCCCAAATACGAGTTCCGCCATATTGGCGATAAGCAGAGCAAGTCACGTGACAAATTTAGTTCAGCTAGTGGATACGAGATGGCGCCTACTCGAGAGGACTGCCAGCGTCGAATAATAGCAAAACTGAAGCGTTAGCTGGATACAGGATACATGTGCCACAGTAAAAGCGTGATGCAGTGAATGTATGCATTTTCGTACGATTAGAGGTTAGGTTATATACATTTTAGGCATACATTTACTAGGAACTGCTGGGAACTCTATACATTTACTAAATTAACGCTTTTACCGTGACACATACATCACTTGAAATCGCTGTCGAATTTATGTTATAATTATATGGCCACATTATTTAAAGTAAAAAAAGAGAGATTGGAACATTTTTACTAATACTGGAAATACTGATTTACTGATATCATATTTTCAGAATGTGGAAGTTACAGCAATTATTTATAATTAACTGTAATAAGGAAAAGTCTCCAAACCGGTCAACAGTTGACTCCCTGATTTTTTTGTAATTCTTTACGGTCCAATGCAGAGATGGGTATTATTTAAATAAAAGGATATACTTCCGAATGGCCCCAGTGGCTGATCGACACGAGGTTTGGGGGAGGGGTGTGTACCCTAAATCTGAAATTCTATATAGGTTCGGTTATTTATTAGTTTCCATTGTTTATTCGAAGGCCTTTTATCTTGGGTTTCGAATAATTTTTCTTCTTTCATTATATCTTTATCCTAAGGTCGTATGCAGATATATTGGCCGGTCAACAGCAATCGAGGAGAAATCAGCCACCACCATCTGACGATCGTGGATTTGTCAGTTGGAGTTGCTGGGCCCCCGAAGGGTATGGTGTCGTAACGGGAACGCTGCTCGGCTCTGTCTGAATGTAGTTCACTGCGGGTCTCTCGAATTCGCTATTATTCTTATAGCGAATTCGGACGGTCGCACTGATACGCACTGAGTGCGACTTTTAGTCAATGGGGAAGATGACTGCAACTTTTTCCCACCCGTGACGCCACCAGCACGCATTCCCATTTATACAATACATAAATGAAAAATTCGCGCGCAAACAATTCACACATACGCACTCGGGCACAACCACAGTACATGCGCTAGTGGCGTCATCTGCGCCGAGCTTTGCGTCATCTTCCCCATTGGAAGCGAAAAAACTCGCACTCAGTGCGCACCAGTGCGACCGTCCGAATTCGCTATTAGCGTAATAGTTACGTGCGTTACGAAGCTATGCGTAGACCAATACGAGATGAAGCTATCGAGAAAGAATCGATGTTCTGACCATAACACTTCTGAATTTTATCGGAGCCACGCACACCTATTCTGATGTATGTATTTCTACGCTCACAAGAGAACATCCCGAACCCGGAAATTCGAAAAATACTGAAACTTTGTGAATATGGAGGGAATTCCTCCTGATTACAGCGCAATTTTTTGTTTGCTGCCCAAATTCACACTAAGGGGATGTAATTGACCGCTGAAAATCCGGTTATTTTCCGATTTTGTGTTATAACTCGTGAACTGTAAAATAATTTTATTTTACCAAATGATAGATCTAATTAAAAGAAGGAACTTTTGTCTTGAAACTTTTTTTCTATCTCTTACAGTTCGCGAGTTACAACACAAAATCGGAAAATAGCAAAATTTTCAGGGGTTAATTTCACCCCCTTCGAGTGAATTTGGGCAGCAAACAAAAATTACGTTGTAATCAGGAGGAAATCCCCTACATATTCACAAAGTTTCAGAATTTTTTTAATTTTCGGGTTCGGGATCTTCCCTTGTCAGAACTCGGTTGGCCTACACGTCAGGAGCTTGGCGCAATCCCTACCACTTCTGGCCCACTCTTGTTCTGCGAAGGCGAGAGCGAGATGGAACGGGAGCGAGTCAGAAAACACAGAAAATGAGCACCGTGGCAGGCCAACGGTATGGTGGGAGAATACTCCTCACGAAACTCACCGGCCAATATATGTATCTGAATACGACCTTAGAAGCTCGAATAACGGACGAAAACCTTTGTGGCCCGAGCCGCGCGAGATCGCCGTTGCTCGGCGATGCGTCATCGATTATACAGAAGCAAAATTTGCTTATTTTTCATCGCATCAATATGAAAGTGACACCACTGGATTTCTGGCATTCTCCCGGTTATATTGACAGAAAATAATTTAAATCGGACTATTTTTATCGAAACGGGCTTTCACTTCTATAAACAAATTTTTCACGTAATTTCCTTAATTATGGTCCGAATTATATCATTTTTGGGGCCAATTTGATCGAGAAAATGTGAGGAATCGATTGACGTCACTTTCGCAAAGATCTGATTAGAAATGCATAACTGCAGATTCGTCACTGCTTAGTGCGCAACATTGTATGGCCCTACTGGTTTCGAGCGCCGAAGCCCACGAAACTCAGCGAGTCGCATGATTGCCAGCGAGAAGGACAAGAGGGGACTTTCGATGGCGAAGGAAAATCAGCCTTCTACAGAACTCAAATCGAGAAAGACTTTGCTGACCGACTTTATATTCACGTCAAATAAATACTTTAATTATAAAATTTAGACGATGAAGTATTGTTGAATTTCGCCAGTTCTTACATATGCCCCATTTGGTTCGGAATTCCTGATCTCAGAGTTTCATGCATGTACCTATTGAAATGTTATTTTTTCTTATGAATACATGATTAGGACACACTCTACGTTCACTAAAAATTGACCGAATTGCACCATGTTTGATATCATTTTCATCGGGAAATCCTAAAAAATCCATTGGTACTACTTTCACGACCATTTCTCAAATGCATGAACATTTTATTTTTCTGTACTGGGTATTTTATCTAGCTCGTCGGTTTTATTGCTCTCGACTGACAACGGACGGGCTACTAGAGCCCGAAGGTCCTTGCTCGCAGCGAGAAAGCAAAACAGTGGGGTGGGTAGGTCTTTCCCGATAATCTGAGCCCAAAGGCTTCTCAACAATTGGAAGACTGTACATATTATTTCTGATGCTTTCGACAATACGCGCAACCATTTGCGTGCGCGGTTTCATGTTGCACGTCAAAAAGTATTATTTTAATTACAATTAGTAATTCAGTTTGTAAGTGCCATTAAATTAGGCGTCATTAAAATCATGCACAGTTCATTAATTTTAACTAATTGACCAATTCATTTATTTTTTAATTCATTAATGCAGTACTCTGATTAAGAACATCGTAACGCGGAGCTAATATTATAGGCCCTAGAATCTACGGTATTGCCAATGTGCAATTGAAACGCGCCGCCACTTCACACTATCGTTTCTTAGCATTTGTACAAGGTGATTCTTTAGCCAGAGTCGTCAAACGCGATGCTCGCCAGCAATCATGTGTCTCGCTGAGTTTCATCGGCTTCGACGCTCGGAACCAGCGGGGCCATACCGACGTGCGTTACGAAAAGTAGCACGTTTGCCTTCGTTCTCACGAAAACTATCACGTTTCGGTTTTCGCTGCGAAAACTAGCACGTTTGAGCGGTTTGCCACGAAAAATAGCATGTTTCGTCTTTCGCTGCGAAAACTAGCACGTTTGAGCGGTTTGCCACGAAAACTATCACGTTTCAGCGGTTTGCCACGAAAAATAGCATGTTTCGTCTTCCGCTGCGAAAACTAGCACGTTAGAGCGGTTTGCCATGAAAAGTAGCATGTCTTTTGGAGATTAGATGGAATTATTATTTATTAAAGAATATTTTCAACAGTTGAATTCTTTTAAACTGACCACGCGCTGAAACGTGATAGTTTCTGCAGTCTGCAGTATAATCCAAAACGTCCTATTCTTCGAGGCCAAACCGAATAATATGTTAGTTTTCGCCGTAAATTCCCAAATGTGCTATTTTTCGTGGCGAAACAGTATAACGTGCTAGTTTTCGCCGCAACAGTACGAATTGTGCTATTCTTCGTGGCGAAGCAGTCAAATGTGTTAGTCTTCGCGGCGGAAGACCAAACGTGCTAATATTCGTCAGAAACGATGAAACGTGCTTCTTTTCGTGGCAAACCGAAACGTGCTACTTTTCGTAAGAAAATTGAAACGTGCTACTTTTCGTAACGCACGTCGATACAATGTTGCGCACTAAGCACTGATGAATCTGAAGTTTTGCAATTTCTAATCCAATCTTTACGAAAGTGGCGTCAATCAATTCCTTATGCTTTCTCGATCAAATTGGCCCTAAAAATGATATAACTCGGATCATAATTAAGGAAATTACGTGAAATATTTGTTTGCAGAATTGAAAGTCTATTTCGTTAAAAATAGTCAAATTTAAATAATTTTCTGTCAATTTAATCGGGACAATGCGAAGAATCCATTGATGTCACTTTCATATTGATGCGATGAAAAATAAACAAATTCTGTTTCTGTATAATCGATGACAACATCGCAATACCATCGGCGAGTGCATTAGCGCATATGAAAAACCATCGAATAAGCAATTGCAATCTAAAGTCACTATTGCACCAACACAATTTTATATATAATGTTTGTTCAATAACTGCTTTCTGCGTGGGACGTTTAATTATTTTATAATAAGTGTATAACTTTCATGTTCTGCTTCAGTGTTTTGCTAAGAAAAAAATGTCTAACCTAATATAACAAACTTCATTTTCTGGGGACATCTCATCTATTTTTTCTTTTCACTTATAACTCCTTACTGCCAACGTAACATATTATAGCATAAGTACATTTTAAGTAATTAAAATGTACAATGAATTGTCTACGTTTGCTCTACCAGCAGACCTTCCGTTTAAATATTTACAAGTACAACGCAACAGCAAGGAATTTATTTCCTTATTCAGAATAGAATACGGAAATAGCAAACAGCTCCCTCTCGCGTTCACCGGGCAGTCGTCGATATATCGGTATTACCATTTCTGTGCAGAAAAATCTGCTGTAATACCGACCTGCCGAATCGGCCAGGTCACGTGACGTGTCTACCCCCTTAATGCTAGGCAATGTATGTTTTGAAACTTTTTTATAATGTCCCGAATTTCATTGTGCGGTTCCGTTTCCACCGAGTTTATAGGTGTCTGTGTTATACTTGCAATTTGAAACGTAGTGGCTAACATGTTTATTACGTTAGCAACATTAATCGACTGCATTTTAAAGAAAAGTCTTTCAAACAATGATCACTCACTTTTTTCAATTGTATGGTAACTGACTGCTGCCAAAAATGTAACTGCCGTTAGCTCCATTCTCGGGAATATTTCTATCAATCAAAGACGCGAGTATGTAACGTCCCACGGAACTCAAACCGTTAGAAACCGACTGTCGGTAATGTAGAAACCGATCTCCATTACCATGTAACCTATCTTCTGTTACCGCGCAAACGTATTATAAGACTTTTATGTATAATTTATAATTTAGATAAATATTAGAGAAACAAATATTATAGGAACATTAGGAATAATTAATTGTAAGTATTGGCAAAGGCACAAGACAAACTATAATGTAATAAGTGAACAAAACGTGAAATAACAAATAACGACTCATTGCGCATGCGCCAGCCCGCCAAATTTCCAGTATAAAAGGAGGCGCACGCAGCACAGCGGGACATTCAAGCTACGAATACGCTCAAGTGACGAACGAATGCTCAAGCCTAGAGGCAGCTTAAGTTTCAACTAGTGAGATTCAGCTCGCTCCGGAAACGGCAGCAGCGAATCTCCAGGGTATAAAAGTTACTGGTGCTCCTCTTTGGTTTGCTCATTTGAGAGTCATAGAACCTCGTTCTTACAAAGCCATCGAGCTCGTTCCGGAAACGGCAGCGGCCGAAGTGCTTGATAAAAACAAGGTCTGTAGAGCATAGAACAGAACTCTGTCAAAAGAATCGAGCTCGCTCCGGAAACGGCAGCGGCCGATCTTACTACAGAAATTGCCAAGAGTATTCAAGCTCGCTCCGGAAACGGCAGCGGCCGAGCTCTGCAATATATACATATACATATTTACATATTACGTAGCATTAATACAAAAAACCCATAAAAAACCAAAAAGAGCATATATAATCGTAGACAGTAAGTAATATTAGTTCATTGTTATTGTTATTAGAATAAGTTTTACTGAATAAATAAGCATTGTTAAGTTTAGAAGCCATAGATTTCACTCTTTGGTCTGTAGAGTAGAACCCCCACCTATCCTATACTTGAGGGGACGCCGCTTTCCCCTCAGGGACCTCGACGCTCAGTTGTCCCCGGACAGCCGAACGTTACAAGTAGGGGAGAGCGGGGACAAACGTAACACTTTTTACATTTGGCCTAGCTGCCAATTACCTCTTACAGATATAAAAACGAAAATTATGCCTTAAGATAGTGTGTTTCTTGGTCTATCATCTCACCACAAATTCAGCTTTCCATGATAAGTAGTTAAAGAGTTATGGCAATTTTCCGCAGTGACTGTCAGTGTTACTTTTGTCCTGCAGGGGTAGGACGAAAGTAACATACCATGAGGACGAAAGTAACACTAATTATTTTGAGGAGAATTAAGTAAAAACACTTCTTTCAAAGCAAAATGGGATTTTCTTATTATCAGAAACGATAGAAACAACCATTTAAATAAACATATTTTAAGTAAATAACGATAAAAAAGCATAACAAGCTTCAAACATTTATTTGATACTGTGTATTTGATTTAATATGGAATCTCGTGTAGCGGCCCCAAATGTAACTAATATTTATGATTTTTTTTTTGAAAACTATTGTTTATATTGGATTCAACTCTTTGGGGATATAGGGAGGCATCTTTAAACGTATAGAAACTTTTTTTTATGTCGATCCTTCTTATTATTTATTCATTATTGTGGAATCTTGTTAACATGTGCTACGATATAACTTCTTTTGGCGTGAGTGTTCCACCTGTAACATGTTACTTTCGTCCCCGTGGTGACGTGTTACTTTTGTCCCCAGTCATGTTTTTCAGCATAGAACTGCCATAACGTACAAACTATACAAGACTTATTGAAATCAAATACAGGAACTTATAAAGACATTATCTAAGAACGCTCTAACAAATAATTGGATCAATGTCTATAGTTTAACTATGAATATTAACAAAAAAACCAACAGAGGAGACACTAACCTAAATGTTCGAAATAACGAAATCAGCTTGCCCACGATACACGAATCGTCGTATTGTTCTGCATCACTCCGTGAATCAAAAGAAACACTAAACACGCGTAACTATGTAATGCAAACGTTTTGGAAACTTTTGTGGAAGGCGGGAGAAGGCGTGTTACTTTCATGACGCCGTTACGTTTGTCCCCGCTCTCCCCTACATAAACATGTTTACCGAAAAGTGAATGTGGCACAAGAATATTATCAGTTACAATTAAAATGATGCAAAGTCAACGTAAATCTTCACGCATTATTTATTTATCGTGTGCTTTAGCTTTAATGCGTCTTACCTTCGATGCAATTTTAGGAACCCCTAAAAGCGGATATCTAGAAACGCATCCCAGCGAATTTCAAAATCTTGTAGAATTCTGTTATTTCAGGAATGAAAAGCTTATACCCAAATGTAGTATTTGTGGGGAGCCGGCTTTTATGCGATGTGCATGGTGTGGCAAGTATTTTTGTTTTAATCATTTCTATGAAGAATATCATTATTGTACCAATTACAAAGCGTAATTTTCAATGTATCTATCGTCTTCTATTAGTATAATTCTTCCAATGTATAATCAAACAATACAACATATACAAAAAGACAATGCGAATGTTTAAATATTACTCTATGCGGCCACTTCATTAATGAAAACTGCTATATTGTTATATTATATATATATGTTATTAGTGGGATAGGTAAGTAAAATTGATATACAATCATTTAAAATTCATATACATATGCATTATGCAAATCGAAAGGTTCAACAAGGTTATTTTTGAAGATATCTTTCAATTTATTTCCAAAACTAAGGGTCTAGAAAAAAATCTGACCATTCCACGCGATGCAGCAGACATTTGTCCTTCGGAAATCATCAACAAAACTGGTAAGTCACATTTTGTTTTCAATACAGAAGCGAAATAATTTGGCAAAACGCGCAGTGTCGACAGTGGTAGTCAACGGCGGCGCGCGGTCCACTGCCGCTCAGCGTAACACGATCGCTTAACGCGCCTGAGTACCACTGCTGGCACCGCGCGTTTTGCTAAACTATTTCGCTTCTGTATTGAAGAAAAACGTGACTTACCACTTCTATTCATGCTTTCCGAAGGAAAAATGTTTGCTGCATCACGTGGATAGGTCAGATTCTCTCCTAGACCCTTAGTTTTGGAAATAAATTGAAGGATATCTGCAAAAATGGGTGCATTTCGGGTGTCATTTTCCCTTTGATCGTTGTTTAAACATATTTAAATGATAATAATGCAATAATAACTTATATCGTTGTATTCGGGAGGGTTAATAGAATAATTTGACGCGTCGAGCAACCGAATAACTATTACCGTTTCGACACAAAAAATGTTCAAAGTAGAAAATTTGCAGTTTTTTTTTTCAAAATCGATTTTCTCAAACCCTGAGTGTGATAGAGCTATTCTGCTTGCGGATTCGTGTTTAGGGCGAAAAACTCTACAAGAATGACCCAGCGGATATTGCGGACCAAAAATCGTGTTGGACAGTGTTATTGTCTCAATTAACAAGGTAAGTCGCCAAAATTTTTTAATAGATTTTCTATGTAGAGATTATAGAAATGAAGGGAACGCCCAGGCTTGGATAGAAATGAAGGGGACGCCCAGGCTTGGATAAAAATGAAGGGGGCGCCCAGGCTTGGATAAAAATGAAGGGGGCGCACAGCCTTGGATAGAAATGAAGGGGATGTACAGCCTTGGATAGAAATGAAAGGGATGCACAGGCTTGGAGCTTGTCCGGTGAAGGATAGATAGACAGAGAAGCATCTTCTTTCGCACAAGTTTCTGGAAATTTGTCAAATAAGGTACATCGACAAAATTTGTCAAAAGACATAGCATTAAGAATTATTAACAAAATTATGGTGGACTGCTTGCAATGTAGATCAAGTCACATCAGTGATGAAAATACGCTGAAAACACATCTCCCTTAATAGTTTGTGACGTCCCACTATTTTTCGCGCGGTCGTGACTAGCATCTTCCCTAAAAAACACTCCACAATTCCACCAAAACTATCTCTTACGCCTTTCCCCATCCGTCGGATCGTTTGGATGATGTACCTTAGCGGTCCCCATCTCCAGATGATCAAATATGAAATCCCCTTCCCCTCTTCGGCCTTCGAGGCGCGATCTCTTCCCACACATATAAATCTAAACAACTCCCTCGTCCCAAAAAAGCCCACTTTACTCGAGACCACGTCTCACTCTCTGTACGACAAATCAAAAGCACTCCACTCTCAAACCTCCCCAATCAAAATCCTCAAAAATCCATCCAATGGGTTGAGTACACCCTTTCAAAGCCCCCAAAAGACCCCCCAAATATGCTATTGCGACGCATATTTCGCGCATGACTCATCAACACATTCCAATTACGTAACACATATTTGAAGCATGAGTCATCGCGTATACCGCACATTCCCCGCATACCTGACATTACATCGCTCCATATAAATACAAGCGCCACATGGACCGTACACAGCTAGTTCGGTAAAACCCTCTAAGCACACAGCTAGTTCGGTAAAACCCTCTAAGCACACAGCTAGTTCGGTAAAACCCTCTAAGCACACAGCTAGTTCGGTAAAACCCACGCTCAGTAAGTATCAATTATCCGCATAACTAGAATCAGTGTGTTCAGTGATAAGGATTATCCCTCTGCGACATCAACTGTAAGCTATTACCATTATTATTAACAATTGTACGAGTGCATATCGCCTCCATCGACATTCATTTATTTCATTGCTAACGCTTATAGCTTATATCAGGCTTGGGAATTAAGTGAACGCGGTGGCCGATTTTTAGAAGCAACGCCTCCTTTCTCCCGCCGCGCATCTTGGCCCCCGCGGCGGCCCAGCTGCTTGGAGCGCCTCAGGCCCGTACCACGTGAACCGCGCGTTGGGTTATTAGGGCGACATTGTATCAATAGGTTTCCACATCGGTCCAGAGAGCACGATTGTCGATGCGTTTTTGTTTTGTCAACGCGCCACGCGCGGTTCATATGGTACGGGCCTGAGGCGCTCCAAGCACTAGGCCACCGCGGAGGCCAAGACGCGCATCGGGAGAAATGAGGCGTTGCTTCTGCAAATCGGCCGCCGCGTTCACTTAATTCCCAAGCCTGGCTTATATTGTTTATTTTGCTTATGCTTGTACGCATTCATATTATTTTCATTGCTAACGCTCACTACTTTACGCTATTTTCCATTGGTTAAGCTTTTCGCTTCTATTATATTATTGTTTACGCTCTCTGTATTTACGTTAACCTAAGTTATAACTAATACTCATGCAACTCATGCTCCTTATCGATCACCGTTATACAGGGTGTCCCAAAAATGTCGGACTTCCTTGAAAGGGGTTACTCAGGGAGTGATTTGAAACAACTTTTTCCTTAGCGAAAATATTGTCCGAAGCTTCGTTAAGGAGATATTAACCAAAAACCCCGACCAATCAGAGCGCACGCCTTCCGCCTGAGTTCCCGCGGTAGCGTTGGCTACGAGGTAGGCGACCGCGCTTGTGCTACGAACGTACGAACAAGCAAGTCGGCATGCATCGAAGGAAACCGCGTTACACATTTTTTTTTTAAAGCAGAACCTTAAATAAGAATAATTTGAAGTGAGAGGACAAGAAGTACGTAAATTTCGTTTTTAAATAAGACATAAACGAAAAGGTAACGTTACAGAAAATGTACGACAAGTGATCGTAATTCGTTATTGAGGAAAAAATCCGTAGTTTAACAACGGCCAACACAACTAAATTTAAAAAATAATATTAGGTGTATGAATAAATTCTTTCCGACTGGAATTTCTATCGCGGTGGTATTCGGAAGCTGCCAGAAAAATGGCAAAAGGTAATGAACAATAATGGAAATTATTGCGATGATCGAGTTGTTTTCATATTTTTTAAATCGAACTGTTATTGTACCCTAAAATCGGAAAGAATTTATTTCCACACCTAATAATCACCAATAAATTAAATAAAACTCACCCTTTCTGGACATTCCTTTCCTTGCTTTCCTTCCCTTTTCGGAAACCTTGCCACTGTACCGATCCTGGTCATCGGCGTCCAGTGCTCAGCTGATCGCAGGGTCAATGTACCGAATATTCACTTCACTGCACGGCTACTAACACTGATCACTGAACCGATCCCGGTCATCGATGGACGAGCCCAGTGCACAGCTGGTTTCAGGTACACGACACCATCCAACATTTAATGTGCCGAATATTCACTTTACTGCACGGCTACTAACACTGATCACTGAATTTATTTTTCACGGAACGTGTTGTTCCTACGTTATAAAAATTGGTGGCCGCGAAAGGGGCCGATTACTGTTAATTACTGGGACGAGATTACTACTATTACCCGGCGAAAAGAAAACTCGTGGCAGACTGTCTCGGGCTGTGCAGTCCGCTGCTGTGCAGCGATCAGATACGGATCCGACCGACGATCGTCAAAACAAAAGCGTAGGCTACGCTTGGTCAAATCGCTCTATCCCACTCGATCTCGTGTTTCGTTCGATCTCTTCGTCGCGCGGTGCGACAATGTATGTGGCAACTTCAGCCAATAACCAAAATACGTGTGTCCCGTCTTTAAAATTGTGCCCAAATAGGTGACTCGACCAATCGTCACAGCAGCGGACTGCACAGCCCGAGACAGTCTGCCACGAGTTTTCTTTTCGCCGGGTAATAGTAGTAATCTCGTCCCAGTAATTAACAGTAATCGGCCCCTTTCGCAGCCACCAATTTTTATAACGTAGGAACAACACGTTCCGTGAAAAATAAATTCAGTGATCAGTGTTAGTAGCCGTGCAGTAAAGTGAATATTCGGCACATTAACCTTGGATGGTGTCGTGTACCTGAAACCAGCTGTGCACTGGGCTCGTCCATCGATGACCAGGATCGGTTCAGTGATCAGTGTTAGTAGCCGTGCAGTGAAGTGAATATTCGGTACATTGACCCTGCGATCAGCTGAGCACTGGACGCCGATGACCAGGATCGGTACAGTGGCAAGGTTTCCGAAAAGGGAAGGAAAGCAAGGAAAGGAATGTCCAGAAAGGGTGAGTTTTATTTAATTGATGGTGATTATTAGGTGTGAAAATAAATTCTTTCCGATTTTAGGGTACAATAACAGTTCGATTTAAAAAATATGAAAACAACTCGATCATCGCAATAATTTCCATTATTGTTCATTACCTTTTGCCATTTTTCTGGCAGCTTCTGAATACCACCGCGATAGAAATTCCAGTCGGAAAGAATTTATTCATACACCTAATATTATTTTTTAAATTTAGTTGTGTTGGCCGTTGTTAAACTACGGATTTTTTCCTCAATAACGAATTACGATCACTTGTCGTACATTTTCTGTTACGTTACCTTTTCGTTTATGCCTTATTTAAAAACGAAATTTACGTACTTCTTGTCCTCTCACTTCAAATTATTCTTATTTAAGATTCTGCTTTAAAAAAAAAATGTGTAACGCGGTTTCCTTCGATGCATGCCGACTTGCTTGTTCGTACGTTCGTAGCACAAGCGCGGTCGCCTACCTCAGGCATCGGAATTAAGTGATCTTTTCGGCCGAGTTTCAGAGGCGACGCCTCCTTTCTCCCGCCGCGCGTCTTGGCCCCCGCGGCGGCCCAGAAGCCTCGAGCGCCTCAGGCCCGTGCCGTATGAACCGCGCGTGGCGCATTGGGGCGACACCCGTATCAATAGGTTTCCACATCACCCATGGGGTACTATTATCGATGCGTTTTTTTTTGTCAGTGGTATCCCCTGTAGGCCAATTCCACTGTGCCGCGTGATAAAAAATAGAGTGGAAAAGCGCGTTTTATTATCAAAATTTTAAACATGTTTGGGAAAACTAGATTTTTGCGCACGTTTCGACTCCCAAACATGTTTAAAATTTTGATAATAAAACGCGCTTTTCCACTCCATTTTTTATCACGCGGCACGGTGGAATTGGCCTACAGGGGATACCACGGACAAAAAAAACGCATCGATAATAGTACCCCATGGGTGATGTGGAAACCTATCGATACGGGTGTCGCCCCAATGCGCCACGCGCGGTTCATACGGCACGGGCCTGAGGCGCTCGAGGCTTCTGGGCCGCCGCGGGGGCCAAGACGCGCGGCGGGAGAAAGGAGGCGTGGCCTCTGAAACTCGGCCGAAAAGATCACTTAATTCCGATGCCTGGCCTACCTCGTAGCCAACGCTACCGCGGGAACTCAGGCGGAAGGCGCGCGCTCTGATGGGTCGGGGTTTTTGGTTAATATCTCCTTAACGAAGCTTCGGACAATATTTTCGCTAAGGAAAAAGTTGTTTCAAATCACCCCCTGAGTAACCCCTTTCAAAGAAGTCCGACATTTTTGGGACACCCTGTATAAATGTATTGTGTTAATGCTTAACGCATTATTATAATACTTCTACCACATCAATAGTGCACGACTTAACACGTTGAATGCCCACGAAATCTGGAGGTGCTATGCCTGACGCCCAAAACGCCCCGATGGGAGCGTACTGTTTAAAGAAAGGATGGGGGCTATAGCGGTTTTACAGGGGCAAGAGGTACTCCGCTCGCTCCGCCTGTGATGTGACAGTTCAGCCAATAACAAAAATATGTGTGTTTTGTTTTTATGATTAACTACGTTGTAAATTGATTTAACCTTTCAAAACCATCCAATCGGTGAAGTATCAAAACAAGCGACACTCCGATTGACATGCTCAGCGCCGGCCTACGGCCAGCCCGTACCCGCCCGATTGCTCCGATCGGTGTAGTGGGCAGTCAACGTGTTAACCATATGCGTTCAAATAAATAACGCTCTTGATTTCACCAACGTTACGCATTACTGCATTAATCCGATGAATACCCCAAAATCATAACAACCCATGGCAACGGCTGATCTCGACACGCGAACGCCGCGAGTTCTTACAGTGTTTATAAGGCTTACTTTCGCCTAAGGTCTTGCATGCCTATGTGGAAGAAATACAACGCTTGCCTTCTTATCTCTATGCAGTAGTAAATCCAATTACCTAGCTTAACAAAAACCACCAGTGCTCTAACGGGTGTCACACTGGTGTGCGAGTACTGCTAACCTTCCCTGGTTGACTTATGCTACGAAGCTGGTCTTCGAGCCTAAACTCCATCTACCCTTGTGCTACGAAGCTGGTCTTCGTGCCTAAATTCCATCTACCCTTGTGCTACGAAGCTGGTCTTCGAGCCTAAACTCCATCTACCCTTGTGTTACGAAGCTGGTCTCCGTGCCTAAAACTCCCTCTCCCCTTCTGCTACGAACCTGGTCTTCGGGCCTAAACTCCCATACTTCCCCAACTTGTCACAGTCCTAACCACCGCCACCCGGGACGTGACAACTTTTCAATCTTTTGCGAAAGATATTCGTATTACTTTAAAATCCACAATAGTTCCCACGCTATTCTTTAATTTTATTAGTTTCCCATTAACAATATTTTAATTCACCAATAAACATACTAGGTTAATTTTATTCCAACACCAATAAATTGTGCATTGAAAATATTGGATCTGTTCGTTCATTTTCGCTGAATTACCATTAGCATTTAAAGGGTATAGCCGGTTTAGATGGTCAAATGTGCCCCTGAACCGAATTCAACTCGCGATGAGTCATTCGAAAGTTTATAAAAAAATAACCATTTGTGCCAAGTTTCAACGTTGTATCTCGGCCCGGGGGGTAGTAAAGGGTAAAAATAGAAAATCAGGTTTTTGCCGAATTTCTCCTATACTAGCGGGTGAAAATTTTTGAAAAAAATCAGAGGCATTTCTGTTAGCAGGGCACATATCAGGGAATCGTTTCAGATTTTTAAATTGAAAAACCAAGCTGTGAAAAATAAAAAACGCCAAAAAATGCTGCAAAATGCCGGTTGTGTATCGAAGCAGTCTTACTACTATAATTATATTTTTAGTGTAAGTCCGCATCATTGCTACTATTGTCTTGAATTTTTTCAGATTTTTCTATTTGGTGCGCCGCAGTTATTAACCCTTTCGCTACGACGGGCGACTATAGTGGCTCTCCATACGGTGCCACTGAGGTACGACGGGCGACTATAGTGGCTCTCCATACGGTGCCACTGAGGTACTACGGGCGACTATAGTGGCTCCCCGTACGTGGCGTCGCGTACCTACCGTATAGCGATGTCGCGGCGCGCGGCATTGCCCCGTTCAGTGGGAATACCGCGGCGGAGAACCTGCCCGTAGCGAAAGGGTTAAAATTAAAACCCGATTTTTTCGCCGTTTTTTCCGTGTCAGAGTAACTTATACGTCGGACTGCTTCATGACATAAGTGTTTTATGTGATCTTCAATGTTTCTACATATAGCAAAGCAACATAGGAATTAGAGAAACTGAAAAAACCGAATCATTTGAAACTACGCTATGCGCCTTACATTGTAAAGTGTCGAGCTGCTAAACCGCTGCGAACTTTTTGAACGTAGGTTCGAGCCTCGAACTTACAAGTACCACCCCCCTTAGACTAAGTTTTTTTTCATTTATTAATTATATATATTTCCTAATTATATGATACAATAATCAATATTTATTTTCAAATGTTTTAAGACTAGTTTAAAAATATATTAACCTGAAATATACGTAAAAATGAGTTTGGACTGCTTTTTATGCCACCGTTTCTCTTGTTCAGTATCCTGTCATTACGGTATTGTTTAACATTTCCTACACTATATTAATATGTGTAGGTGGTTTTCAAATGTCTTACCTTTAACAATTATGGATGGATAGCAATAAACGTCGTGTTGTTGTTTTGCTACTATTTAGCCTTTTCGTCTATTAGATCATACAATTCTGTTTTTTTTTTCAAAATATATGTTAGAATTCCTTTCACGGCTCCAATGTGCAATGGGAAAAGCCAATCACGACTGTTCGATTGATAAGGCATATTTGGAACAGAGCAATGGGGACCGAGAAAGGATGTTTATGCTAGAGTATCGAGTGTGTCACATCTAAGTGTATTTGGTGTAATATTTTGCTTCGCAAATCGCATGGTCAGATACGGAAAATCAAGACGGAAGCTGATGCAGTGAAGTATTCCAAAATGCTGAAAAGAGTGGTAACTATTGGTGACATGTTATGCCATAAGTGCCGCATTTACACGTACAAGAAAGCGACGACTACCGCCTCCAATCCTGAAAATTCTCAGGAATTTCGTCAGCTCGAGGTATCTTCTGTCACAGCGTTTTCTGTAGTTGGATCTTTTTCGTCAGCTGAAACCTTTTCTTCAGCTAAATCCTCTTATTCAACTGAACCCTCTTCTTCAACCGAAACTTTATCAGCCGCAATATCTTTACGCAGAACATCTCCAACCGAAATACTTTCACCCGAAAATTCAACTGACAAATCTTCACCGGAAAAATCTGAATCTGAATCTATTGCTCCATTGTGTTCCTCAACAGAAGATCCACCGTTTCGTATGAATTTGAGGAATGTTGAACAAGTAGCTGCTGAATGTATAGAGATGCCATTTGCTAGAATTATTTCCACTCATAGGTACTATTTCGTCTGTGGGATTACGAAAAATATCACGAATGTACCGGCTGAAACCAGGAAGCAGGTATTTATCATGCAAAGATTATATGTTCCTAAAGGAAATCGGTGCTGTCCAGGTCATTCATTAAAGAACCGTTTGTTTCAGGAAGATGTTCTGAATTTAAGAATACATTCAAATAACAGTATAATTGATACCAAAGAATTACAAAATTATTTTGAATACCTTTTCGTTAATAACAATTCAAATATTAAAGATACAATAGGTGATTTTACACTTTCTGAAGAGCGGTTAAAAGTATTTACCGGTTTAACGTGGATAAACTTAATAAAACTTCGGGGAATGATGACTACTTAGAAAAATTCTGAGCAGCGAAATGTCACACAAGCTCTTGTTGTTTTCTTGTTCAAATTGCGTACTGGTAATTCAAATAGTATGATAGCTGCAATTCTCGGATTAGAATGCGAGCAACAGGTAGGGTAAAATACCCAATTACTGTGCCCTGTTTCAGGACTTCCGGAGTTTTCTCTAGTAAAAATAACTTTAGTAATGAAATTGACTTGTCTTAAGCATTTAAAGATAAATTTCAATGTTTCTTTTATCGACATAAATTTTTACATGAAACAAATATCACATCTTCTTTGGATAATATTAAATATAAAAAAAGAAGTGCTGGAATCAGTTACTGTGTGCCTCTAATCTCCAAAAATCAGTTACTGTGCCTCAGTTACGGTGCTCCCTTTCTGAATACTGTGCTGCAATTACTGTGCTTCCTCCTTGAATACTGTGCTGCAATTACTGTGCTTTTTATTAGGTACACTCATTTTTAAGTTAAATTTTTCTGTAATAAAAATGAAATATCATAATAAGTCACTTAAAAGTTCACATTAGAGATGACCACTTTAATAAATTCTTCATATTTACCGTTAAGGAACTAGTTTTTGATCAGTTTAGAGGGCTTCCCGCTATAATATTTATTTTTAACCTAATACAACTTTAAACCATAGACTTTTTTATTCCAAAAAATGAATTAATGTTTAAAATATAAGGAAAAATTTTAAAAAGTTGAAAATAAGTATAATTTAATTATTTATAAGGTATGGAATAATAAGGTGACTAGGAACTAGTTTTTGATCATGTAAAATACATGGGAACTAATTTTTGATCAGGGTCAGGAACTAGTTTTTGATCATCTAAAATACATGGGAACTAATTTCTTATTAGGTAAGGAACTATTCAATGTAAATAATCGGATACTAATTAAAAAGAAAGTACCAAATAAACTTATTTTTAGTATTATACCATCTACATTTAATTTTTTTATAATTTTATAATGTCCTAACCTATTTTGATCATCTAAAATACATGGGAACTAATTTCTTATTAGGTAAGGAACTATTCAATGTAAATAATCGGATACTAATCAAAAAGAAAGTACCAAATAAACT
Organism: Andrena praecox; assembly: GCA_963932275.1. NCBI lineage: Eukaryota > Metazoa > Arthropoda > Insecta > Hymenoptera > Andrenidae > Andrena > Andrena praecox. The sequence goes on from OZ010729.1 coordinate 27,960,475, forward strand.
TATTTTTAGTATTATACCATCTAAATTTAATTTTTTTATAATTTTATAATGTCCTAACCTATTTTTTATTCAGGTGATCAAAAATTAGTTCCACAAGAAAAAATTGGAACTAAATAATGATCAGTGACTTTTAAAGCAAAGTGATACATATAATACTAAAATTCTTGCTCTACATTGTAAAGTAAACTATTGTAAGCAAAATGTATGAAAATAACCTTTAATACCACAACAACCAGCAAAGAAATCGACTGTGGCGTCGATAGTGATCTATTACTTCGAACAGTAAGAAATGGCGTTCAACAGGGGCTTCCGTCAAGTGGGCCACCTTACACATTTATTTCCACGAAAACTAACAATACTAACTGCTTTCACGGACAACACATATATTTTTGAATTATCAATTTTTATGTTAGTAATTATTTCAAACAATTATTTATTGACATAAACTTAAAAGAACGATTTATTTCACGAACTGATCAAAAATTAGTGCCTGATCAAGAACTAGTTCCTTAACGGTACTGTATTTTTATTTCCAAATATAACCGGAGGTGCGTTACAGGTTAGAATATTTAACACGCGCGGCAGTGTAAACGACACAGTAACTAACGCAACGTGCGAAAACAACTCCAGTTATTGTACACAGTAAATGACGCTACTTCTAAATTCGTTTCAGTTACTGAATTTGTTGAAAATAAATACAGAAATTCAAATATATAATCGCTGTTTTGTTTTTCCGTAATCTAAATATGTTTTACTAATATAATTAACGTTGTGAATGTTACCTAGAACGATTTATTTTACTGAATATTGACCTTCATTCGTTCAGTATTTTCTTAAGCTTTTTCATAAGTTTTACAGAAAATTTTGCGAATTCATTATCAAAAAAGTAAAATAATTTTTTTCGTAGTTTAAGAACTTCTGTGTGTTACATGTTTAATTTTAACAAATAATTAATTAACTGAATTTAAATAAAAAAATTTAATATCTTTTATTCGAGAAATATAAAGTTAATTATGCTTAACCGGTTAACTGGCACGGTCCTTTTCATTATTCGGGCCCAAACTGGTACCATCGAATAATTAAGTGAATCACACAAAATTTGGTATACAGGGGTTTTTTGAGTCGCTGAACCGATTTCGGGGGGTAATTTTTTTCATCTGACATCCCCAACCCCTAAAAAAATAGAATTTAGGGGTCAATTCTTTACTAAATCCTTTTTTATTTAAAAATTTTTTATTTGTGAAGTTTTCTTGTCTATAATTCGATTGCAGCAGTTACTTTTTTCAATGCCACCCCCAACCCCTGAAAAATAAGGGTTTAGGGGTTTAATTTTTTAGTTTTTTATTTTCTACGAAAAAGTTTCGAATAATTGTATACCTAATAAAAAAATAAATAAAAATAAAAAAATATATAAAATAATGCAAAAAAGTAAAACAAAAAAGTGGAGTGTAAAATCTTTCCGTAACCTCCTCGTCGGTAGACTCTGGGGTCGTGAAATTTTCACCAGCTAACTACGGGAGTAAGAGTTTACTTATAAAATAGAATACACTACGAATAATTTATACAAATCCCAACAATTCGCTAGTCATTTTGGTTCGGCCATATTGAGTCTGCTATATTGAATTTTACAATTCCAATGCCAAATTCAGATTCAGCGATCCCAAAAACCCCTATATACAATTTTTCTATATCCCGATAGTATTTCAATATTTGGCGGCCATTTTGGTTCGCCATTTTGAGTCTGGCATATTGAATTTTACAATTCCAATGCCAAATTCAGATTCAGCGACCCCAAAAACCATTACATACCAAGTTTCATTCAAATCGGTTGAAAAACAAAAAAGTTATTCCATTTGATCATATATGATTGTTTAGAAAATATCGGAACGCGCACGTCGCCGGAACGGGAACTCGTGAGAGGGTTTCGATTAGAGGCCACGGTATAGTACGTGTAGTAAAAAGACACGTGTACACGTGTACACGTGTACTAAACGTATCCGTACCTCAATCCGTGTATCTTTTAGTACACGGATACCCGTGCACAATTTCACGTGTATTTAAATACGCGTTAATTTAGATACACGTGTATTTAAATACACGTGTACTAAACGTATCCGTACCTCAACTCAGAGTTCTGGAATATCCATAGATATTAAAAATCTGACGAATCAAAAGTCAAAACACGTGTATCTAAATTCACGCGTATTTAAATATACGTGAAATTGTGTACGGGTACCCGTGTACTAAAAGATACACGGATTGAGGTACGGATACGTTTAGTACACGTGTACACGTGTATTTAAATACACGTGAAATAAGGACCTCTAGTTTCGATAAAGCACACTTAACTTTAGACACTAGCTTTAATTCTAAGTCTATACCAGTTTAATATTAATTTACACTATCTACAGTTATTGCAATAAAGATGAAAGAGCACAATTTAACGAAGAGACGATACACTGATTTTCCTACGCCGTAGGCTTAATCTAGTTTAACAAAAGCGTAGCACGCGGAGTCGGCTCGATTCACTAAGCAAACAGAAAGCAAAAGTGTAGCAGCGAAGCGACTTAGTAGACGGCTCGTCAACCTTTAATAAGCGACGGCCAAGCACGTGGATTCGGCCCGAATCCCTAAGCAAAGCAAAAGATATAGCAGCGATAAGCAACGCGACTTAAGGCTCGTATAGACTGGGCGATAATCGCCGACAACTTTGTTTCCGGAGTCGCTGGCGAGTCGGTGGGATAACCGACTTGTCGCCAGCGACTTGTATCTGGCGACTTTTATCCGGCGACTTGTGTCCGGCAACTGTGTCTGGCGACTCGTCCTTTAAGGGTAAAGAGATACGAATATACCTGGGAAAGTCGCCGGAACCTGTATCCGGCGACTTGCAACAATCGCTGTGGGATACAGCAACTCGACCCTTGCCTCAAACGGCCTTCTAGAAATGACTGTTGGCCACATGTTCCCGAAAAACTGTATTCAAGTGGACGGTGAGCAACATCGCCCGAGTGTCTAGTGCCTGTATTTCTGTTTCCCGTTCCGAATGGGAAACATCGCCGACTCTGTGGCAACACACCACGCACTATATATATTGAAGTACATCCTATAGTAAATGTATACGTTAAAAATTTAATATATCTATAAATATGTGTATATATCTATAAATATATGTATATATATATATAAATATATGTATATATATATAATATATATAATAAATTTTTAACGTAAATATCTACTATATGATCTACTGCGTGGAAAAACACCACACATATACATATTTATTAAAACATTAATTTATTTTATATATATATATATTAAACGAATTTATTATATATATATATATATATATGCGGACACTGCCTTGACGAGGCTCTCTTCACAGCAATACATATCTCCTCTCCGAGGTCCACCTTCTTTCGCACGGAACAGGTCAACGTGTGCTCTTGTTTTGCAATTGAAGCGCGTGTTTTTACTCGAGAGATAAGGGATCCGTCTCGAATTTGCTGGGAAGACGGCGCAGGCCTATATCTGGCAAAACTGAAGGTAAAAACTTAGGTAAAAACTGAAGGGATTGGCTTGTGTGCCACGTCTGGTTCCCAAAAATTAATCAGGCTGATCGGCCAGTGTGTTCCGCCAAGGTGCGGTTTATGACCGTATTGTCCCATGAGTAGCGGTTGACAACGGTACCTGCGCGTCCGATGTCACCGTGTATACCACCCATTATCGACATCTGGTAGACAAATGTTTCCCAACGAACACTTCGAGAACAAGCTATTGCCTAGTCGTAAAGAAATGAAGAAATTTCGCTTCAGAAATACTAAATTGCCAGCTGTAAAAGATAACTGAATTTGGACGCGCAGGTAGCGTTGTCAACCGCTGACTCACGGGACAATACGGTCATAAACCGGGACCCTGTCGAAACACTCTGGCCGATCAGCTTGATTAATTTTTGAGAACCAGGTGTGGTATACAAGTCATCCCCTTCAGTTTTTATCTAAATGTGCCAGGTATAGCAGTTAAAAAGTATTATCCAACATCAATACGCCTTGCGGAGAGAGAGAGAGAGAGAGAGAGAGAGAGAGAGACACAAGAAGAAAGAATGGTAGTCCGCTGACTGCGCGTGGTCCCGCCTGCACCGTCTTCCCTGCAAATTCGAGACGGATCCCTTATCTCTCGAGTAAAAACTCGCTTAATAGAAACTGTGACATTAAATCATCACCGTAATGTTCTCCATTTCTCAAAAACGCCTTTTTCCACCAACGCTTTTTTCTTTTTCTTTTGGTCGATGCTATTACAATGAACGCGGCGCCAACACCCATAGCTATTGACGGATCCATGGCTACTAAAAATAAGGTTTGGAATGGACGCCGAAGAAGGGTCTTGGTCAGTGATGCCAGATTCGAGACGGGTTCACTCGAGAATTTCCCCCACCTCGCGCATACTACGGCGGAGCAGCGTATCCGTGAGCTCGGCGCTTCGGAGTCCAACTCACGGACACGCAGCTCCGGCGTAGTGTGCGCGAGGTAGGGGAAATTCTCGAGGGAACCCGCCCCGAATCTGGCATCACTGGTCTTGGTCATAAGGTGGGGGACACAAGTTGCCGAGTCGCCGGACACAAGTCGCTGGATACCAGCCGCTCGGTAAAAATCGCTGGAGACAAGCCGATGCATCCCAGCGAGTCGCCAGGCGACCCGCTGGAGTCGCTGGCAACAAAGTTGCCGGCGATTATCGCCCAGTCTATACGAGCCTTTAGAAGACGGCTCGTCGACAAGTGGCGCGTACAGCAGAGATCCAGGAAATCGGCCCGATTTCCTGGAAGGCAGGAGCAGTCCCCCTTCCATCGGTTGTAAGGCGATGGAAGGGGCCGTTTTCGGCGCTCCACATGAGTCAGCGGACCGGTGCCATTATCTAATTCGCGGTACGCCTGGAAGATGGCGTTAAGATGCAGAATTCTCTTAACAATGATACATTGACAGAATTGGCCAGATTTTTGTTTGATCAAGAGACACGGTAGTGTCTCGCGCCAAGTATATATAGGTATATGCGCAGCGCGAGTCACTCGTGGCTATATAACGCCGAGCGGTTTTTGGAAGAACCCTGAGATTACCGAATCTCAATAACGGCTGCTCCGATTAAGTTTTGAACGGTGTTAATGGATAGCTTGGGTTTGATTTACATAAGAAAAGTGTCTTCGTTTTGTTCCTACGTGCCTTATGAGCTGAGATATTTCGATGCAAAGTTGCAATTTGCCGAATTTTATGTTAAGAGATTTTCTCCATCGTCAAGTGTGGGTCAGAGGGGAACATGAAAGGGAGAGGAAATGTCTCTGGGACGTCGTTCATTGGATGAAGGTTCCGGCCTATCGCGTAACAAATTGTTGTCACGTGACAGCCAGACAGCACATCTGTCAAGGAAAACGTAACCTAGGTAGTGTCAAACCATCATAACCTGCCAAGTGTCAAATAAGGTAAGTAGTCAACATTTTTCAAATGTCACGGGTTCTTATACCATATAGGACACTGAATTATTGTCTCAATTAACAAGGTAAGTCGCCAAATTTTTTTAATACATTTTTTATGTAGAGCTTCTAGAAACGAAGGGGACGCACAGTCTTGGAAGTTGCCCGGAGAAGGTTCGTCAGAGAAATATCTTCTTTCGCACAAGAAATTTATACCAGGCATGTACAAAATAATAATATATTGTAACAAATTGCATTTAAATTTCCAGATATTTTTATACCAGTAAGCCATTTTTAATTTAGAGCTCCTATATAAAGGTTATAGAAATAAAGGGGATGCACAAGCTTGGAGAGAAATAAAGGGGACGCACAGCCTTGGACAGAAATGAAGGGGACGCACAGGCTTGGAGGTTGTCCGAAGAAGGATAGATAGACAGAGCAGCATCTTGTTTCGCACAATTGTCTGGAAAATTGTCAAATAAGGTAAATGTTTCAAATTAGCGTAGCATTAATAATTAAGAAAATTATGGCGTACAGCTCGCATTGTAGAGTAAGTCACATTAGTGAAGAAAGTACGCTGAAAACGCATCTCCCTTAATACTTTTCAATCTTTTTTTAAATATATTCGTATTTATATATGTTCTACGTTAAATTGTAACTAAAATGTGGCTTTTATATATTTACAGATAATGGAAGCAGAAGGGAAAGAGAAAGTAACCGTGCTGCACGAGGAAACGAACAAATTAAGCACATTTTCATGTATTTTAGATTGTAAGGGAGTTATTGTAAATTATTAATCCCAAGACAATTAACATATTTTCAGTTTCGCAGCGCCAAGTATTTTGAATAAAATATTTATTGTATTTATTGTATTATATTAATTAAACGATTTTATTCAACGTCGATCCTCCGTTTGCTTGCAATACAACTATATACACTATATACAAGTTTCATCCCAGTTTATAACTATAAAGTAAACTAGAAACATTAAAAAAATTTCAATTATACATTTTCAAATATCAAATATTAAATATCAAGTACCAAGTATAAAGTAAATTTCTTAACACAAATTATATACAAAACAAACAGAACTTGGAATTTTCAAAATTACATAAAAAACAAACAGAACTTGGAAAGATATTAACACGTTGATATGTTCTTTGGTGATCTGCTTCAATTACCCCCTGTACACGAAGACCAAATTTTTGTACATTTATCAAATGATAAAATTAACAAGTATGTCGGTTCTTTAATTGCTGTTAACTTATGGACTACATTATTTGATTATGATGAGTTAACGATCAACATGCGCCAGCAAGGGGATGATTCTTATCGACAGTTGTTGTCAAGAATTCGTATTGGTCTAGTGACAAAATCTGATTGCGAGATTCTTGGGAAAAGAAAAATATCTTTTACTGGGGATTCGTTTGAACTCAGATTAAACGAATTATGCCAGTTTATTAATGATTTTCCGTTAGACATTGTTTGTTTATTGCCTACTCGTAATATGTGTGACGTTCTAAATGCTGCAATGTTAAAACGCATTACAACGAAAGAGATATTATTAATTGCCGAAGATACGATTGACTGTATTCCGTATGTGAGAAAGAAAGTATCAAAAGTATTGTCCAATACTGATGACGATAATTCAAAAACTGCTGGACTTTCAAAGGAAATTGTAATTAAGATTGGAGCAAACGTTATGATAAGGCGTAACATTGATGCTACTTTGGGTCTTGTGAATGGTACCATAGCTAAGGTAATTTCAGTTGTACAAGATATGTCAACTGATTATGTAGAGAAAATTAAGCTCCTTCTACCATCGGGATTAGAGTACTTCATTGAAAGAGTGAGCGTAAAATTTGAAGTAGTGGATAGAGCATTTGTTATTAGAAAACAATTTCCATTGTGTCTAAGTTATGGAATCACAATTCATAAAAGTCAAGGATTGAGTTTACAAAGTGCTATTATGGACATAGGCAACTCTATATTTACTTATGGTCAAGCTTATGTTGCATTATCACGAGTAACGTCTTCAGAAGGGTTGCATTGATTAATTATGATCCTTCGTCAGTAATAGCTGACGAAAAAACTATTAGGGAATATAATCGGCTAAGAACTAAGTACAAACCTGACGCGGACATTATTACTGTTTCAAAAAAACGCTATTCGAAAGTGAAAGATGTTCCATGGATGTTGACAAAAGTAATTGATTCTGTCCAAGAAAATTGTCAAACTAAAAAAAAAGTACAAAAAATGTTTCTTGGGTTTTACATGGTCTTCAAAATACAGATAATACTTCATGTTATGCAAATGCAGTGTTACAATGTTTAATGCATTTAAGTGCAATAAGAAAACAATTGTTTAATTGTAATGAATCATCAAATGATTTGAAAATTTTAATGCTTCGATATGAAAGTGGAATACGCAATTTAAATACATATACAGTACGGCAAAGTTTAGGAGAACATTTTTCAAAAAACGTAAAACGAGATGTATTCGAATTTCTTATAATCCTGTGCACAAAATATGATTGTATAAGACAATTGGTAGAGCATCAAGTAACTTCTACTACTCGATGTAAATCTTGTGATTATACAAAAAGAATTACTTCTGATAATTTAGTTGTTTCAATACCCATTAACAATTTGAAAAAAAAAGCTATAATCTAAACGATTTATTAAATGTTACATTTTCACAATGGCATGAATCAGATAACGGATCATGTGAACAGTGTACAGGAAATTATGTTATGTTCAAGAATGAATTAATATTGACGAAAGATATAGTTATTATTCGATTACTATTATTTTCATTACAAGGTGATAAAATAGTCAAAGCAAAACGTAAATTTAATATAAGTAGTATTCCCACAACCAAAGTATTGATAGCTGGACAATCGTATAAAATAATGAATGCTATAATTCATAGTGGTTCAAGTATTGAGGATGGCCATTACACCAGTATATGTAAAGAAGAAGGAATGACTAGTAGTTGGATTGCAGCAGATGACGTGCAAATTAAAAAAAGGCAATGGCCCAGAGGCGCTAAAGATCTTTATATTTTGTTCTTACAAAAAATGATAGTAAATAAATAACCCACTAGCGCCAGTTAGATAATTGGTCATCAATTAAAACTACAAAAAGAGTGAAATCCCCACAAAATTACCTTTTTTAAAAAAAAGGTACAAAAAAAGCGCCAAGTATATAATCCCCCAAAAAACAAACGCATTTAAAAACATTGACGAAAAAAAATTGCTTTACAAAACTAATGATATACACAAAATGCGCCAATTAAAACATTGGCTATTTATACAAAGAAAAAATATATTAAACAATATTAAGCAGATCAATTTAAAAACAAAAAAATATTTTAATACGAAAAAAATATTTACTCAAAATACTTGGCGCTGCGAAATCGAAAAAAAAGGTAATTGTCTAAGTATTAATTTAAAAAAAAGAACACCCGTAAAAACTAAAATACAAAAACATATACATACACATACACACGAACGCACGCACAAGAAATAAAGAAAAAGATTAATGCAATTTATATACATATTTATTCAGTTTAGTAACACCAATTCGGGTCGCATTAAAATATTTTTTTGTTTTTAAATTTATCTGCTTAATATTGTTTAATATATTTTTTCTTTGTATAAATAGCCAATGTTTTAATTGGCGCATTTTGTGTATATCATTAGTTTTGTAAAGCAATTTTTTTTTGTCAATGTTTTTAAATGCGTTTGTTTTTTTGGGGGATTATATACTTGGCGCTTTTTTTTAACCTTTTTTTTAAAAAAGGTAATTTTGTGGGGATCATATATGATACCTTGACAGTTAACCGGTTAATGATAAACTAGAGGCACAGTAATTGGGTACCCCACAGTAATTGGGTACTTTACCCTATCTGATTTTTGTAGGTCCGTCATAAATTCTTTTGAAAAAGACATTCTACCTTCTTATTTTGGATTCGCGACACTTCCTCGGAAAACTCTAATAGTAAATCAGACCTCCCTTGTTGCCAAAAAGTTGTACGGTATAACAGATCAATTAGCACTGATTTTCGATGGAACCTATATTCGGCATCAGAAAAGTTCTGACAATGAATACCAGCGAAAATCATATTCGGGTCAAAAGAAAGTACCCTTGTGTAAACCTTTCACAATTTGCACCACAAACGGCTATGTGGTTGAAATTCTTGGCCCTTTCTGTGCAAACTTGAACGATGCACAAATTATGAAAATTGCGATGGAAGATTCAAATGGTTTGCAAACTCTTTTAAAACCTGGGGATATTTGTATTGTTGACCGAGGTTTTCGCGACGTAACATCTTATTGAGAAGAAAGCGGTTACAGAGTGCTCATGCCTGCGTTAAAACGCAAGCGTAATCAGCTAACGACTGCCGAATCAAATGCATCCCGCCACGTTACTAAAGTTCGCTGGGAAGTCGAAGCAATTCACGGCATCATAGGACAAAAGTACAAACTTCTCCACCATCAAATGGACAATAAGTTACTTCCAAAAGTTAGTTTATATTGTAGAATATTAGAGAATTAGAGAAGTGGAAAATCAACATTGGAACAGACGACAGGTTCCATCTAATCAGCTATCAGCTACCAAGCTTCTTGATTTTCCGGAAATGACAGAGAAAGACCTCAAAATTCTGTTTACTGGTTCCTATCAATTGTCCCAAGCAATCTCATATTTAGCAGAACTAATGGATGAAGAGAACAATATTAATCTTCGTTGTCTTAAAGAGAGGAATAATATTATTAAATTCGAAGTAAGATCGCGACATATTAACAGTAAAACCTACAGATGTTATAGTGATTATGCACCAAACTCAATAGGCTATTCCGGAATTAAACGCTATTGTTGTGAATGTGCAAATGGTAACCGTACCGTCGGGTGCTGTTCGCACATAGCTGCAATAATTTATTATTTGTCGCATGCTCGGTACCTTTCAAAAATTGTAAGGCCTGCGGAAATTCTCAGTAAAATATTCAACAGTGAACACGTGACACCAGTAATTAACGAAGACAGCGATGAAGATTGAATATATCACACACGATTTTTGTTGCTATCCATCCATAATTGTTAAAGGTAAGAGATTTGAAAACCACCTTCACATATTATTATTGTGTGGGAAAAGTTAAACAATACCGTAATTGACAGGATACTGAACAAGAGAAACGGTGGCATAAAAAGCAGTCCAAACTCATTTTTACGTATATCTCAGGTTAATATGTTTTTAAACTAGTCTTAAAACATTTGAAAATAAATATTGACTATTGTATCATATAATTAGTAAATATATATAATTAATGAAAGAAAAAAACTTAGCTTAAGGGGGGTACTTGTAAGTTCGAGGCTCGAACCTACGTTCAAAAAGTTCGCAGCGGTTTAGCAGCTCGACACTTTACAATGTAAGACGCATAGCGTAGTTTCAAATGATTCGGTTTTTTCAGTTTCTCTAATTCCTATGTTGCTTTGCTATATGTAGAAACATTGAAGATCACATAAAACACTTATTTCATGAAGCAGTCCGACGTATAAGTTACTCTGACACGGAAAAAACGGCGAAAAAATTGGGTTTAATTTTTATAACTGCGGCGCACCAAATAGAAAAATCTGAAAAAAATTCAAGACAATAGTAGCAATGATGCGGACTTACACCAAAAATATAATTATAGTAGTAAGACTGCTTCGATACACAACCGGCATTTTTCAGCATTTTTTGGCGTTTTTTATTTTTCACAGCTTGGTTTTTCAATCAATCTGAAACGATTCCCTAATATCTGCCCTGCTAACAGAAATGCCTCTGATTTTTTTCAAAATTTTTCATCCGCTAGTATAGGAGAAATTCGGCAAAAACCTGATTTTCTATTTTTATCCTTTACTACCCCCCGGGCCGAGATACAAAGTTGAAACTTGGCACAAATGGTTATTTTTTTATAAACTTTCGAATGACTCATCGCGAGTTGAATTCGGTTCAGGGGCACATTTGACCATCTAAACCGGCTATACCCTTCCCTGCAACAAGACTTTCTGCCATACGCTCTCACCTCCTTCTGACACATTTTGTAGTCTCTACACTTACTATAGCAAAGGGCCCCTCTATTTCTATATAAGTTCTACGTTAAGTTGTAACTAAAATGTGGATTTTATACAGGGTGTAAACGGTAAACGTAGCGATATTTTATGGGGTGGTAGGGGAGGTTCAATGGAACATAAAAGTCCTATGACATAGTGTCCCCAATTTTGTGGGGATTTTACCTTAACGACGCGACGTCTGTTCACTGCCCTATTGACCTACATACGCTACGTGAGCTGGCAATCGCCGTGCTTCAGGCGTTTCTGATAGGAATTGTGAAACATGAATAACTAAAAATCGAACTTTCACAATAATTCCGTTTCTCTTCCTTTTTGTCTTATTTTATCACGCAGACTCATCCATTTCATTTTCTACTACCTGTTGCCGAACACGCTGTATATTATTTAAACTTGTTCACCTGGAGCTTAATTTACAATGTCGCATTTATTATTTATTGCAACTATTAATACATTATACATTGCATTAATCATAACGCTAAAAAGTTTTATGAGATGGGCAATATATTTTGTGTATACTACCTTGAACCTTGATCTGATGAGATATTGCAAAATGTAATGCTGTTTCTAGCTATGTTAATATGTTTTCCATAATAAAGTATAAAATATTTACCTGTCGATGCAAGTGGCCGATGTTATCACATGGCGATTACTAATGAGGGCTCCAGAGCAAAGAATTGTTCTCTGTTTTGAATGCAAAACCATTGCTTGCCATGGAATCTCGGCAAAAGCTGTTTCTGGTTCTTCCTTGTCGGGCGTCTGTAACATCAAATTAACGAACAGCATTTTAAATACGTTTTAAGTTGCATTTAAGGTATATTCCATCGAATGTAAATTAGCCTAATGGAATATACAGGTTTCTCTTGAAAAGTGATCGAGCCTCGGCCCTCGGGTCTGGCCGTCACCAATTTTCATGACGAGTAGCCTATTCGACTTGCCTTTGTCCTCTCACTTGCCACGCCTATCACAAAAGAACTACAGTGTTGTCCCGTTATGAGGACGTGCCTTCCGCTCTGTTAACAGAACATGTCTATCCCCACTATGTACTTCTTTTGTAGTCGGTGCGGCGAGTGCGAGAGCGTGATTGTGAGAATGAACGAAAGACCACGCGACAGCGACAAATCATAAATTTCGTTCGAGATGGCGGTGGCATCGTATTACTGAAAGACGGCAAAAGCGAAAGGCGAGTCAAACAGCATACCGTTTCGTTTAAGGCAGCGCTGCACAAGGAGCTGTTTTCGGCGCCTAGCGGCGAGCAACCCGCCTATCTCGTTGCTAAGGTTAGAATCGGTGAGGAGAACTGCAGTAGTGTATGTGCGTGAACGTAGGCTCGTAGCATCAGTAAATATGGCTGGGTTCAAGTCATACCAAATGCACGTACACTACTGCAGTTCTCCTCACCGATTCTGACCTTAGCAACGAAATAGGTGGGTTGCTCGCCGCTAGGCGCCGAAAACAGCTCCTTGTGCAGCGCTGGTTTAAGGGATGGATTGTCCCTCGAGTGGTATCTCCTTAACGAGACGAATCTGTATATTGAAATTGGTTACTGTTAAAATTAGTGCGGTGTATGTCGTGGTTAGGTTTATTTTTAACGGGGAAAACTTCACCAATCCATTGGTACTATTTTCAAAAAGTTGAATATTATGAATTCGTCCGGCGGCTCGAATGAACGCTAAAAACTTATTCGAGTTCGAATAAAAGTTCATTTATACATAGCCGTGTCGCGTCCGTTCCACGCCCATACCGTGCCTGAGCGTTAAGGCGTTAAAATTTACATATGTCACGTCCCAGCCCCACCATGGGTCCGCGCCTGGTTAGTCTTCGCCAGCGCCGCTAGATGTCTAATCTTCTCACAAGTCCCCAACTCTAATCTCGTTCGTATATATACAAGTTCCAAGTTTATTCCTCTTAGTTCCCGTGTGTCTGGGGCAGGGGCCGTCAGCTGTAGCCCTACTGATGAGTCTGGCTGACGGTCCCAAGACGAAACACAAATTTCTTTCTTTTCCTCCTCGATCTTCAAAATGCCAATCCACCTGCCCTGCACAGTACTCCAAAAAGCGTGACCGGCCTGAGGGATTACGGTTACGCCGGAGGCGACGGGGCAAGATCCCTTTACGTTCCGGAAATCACACACCCATCGGTTTCGGACGTAACACATACAGCCGAGGACCAGCCGGAATGTACAGTAAACTCTCGCTATGAGCGCAATTCAACTATGCGCTGAATGCGCGTCACTATTCCCACCAGTCTTTCGGTCGAGAGTGAGAGAACCCGAGAGCGAACAAGAGGGAGCGAAAGAGTCGACACAACGTTGTCGTTAGCTACGAAAGAGAGAAAGCATGATACTTTGTCTCGCTCCATCTTTCACGTGTCTACGCTCTTCGAGGGCTCAGAATCGTCGACGCTATGCGTTAAGCGTTCATCGCCAGCCCTGCGCGCGCGCCTATAGCGAGATTTTGCTGTATCCGGGAAAAACGTGTCAGTCAGTTTGAAGTTAAACGTTATACTAGTGTGTACAACAAAATGCCCTTTCAAACAGAAGACTTAGCTATAATAGCAATATTATATAATAACAAGTATCCGTGTATTTTGCGTGTGGTAAGTTGTAGAGAAAACTGTATATTCTCACAGATTCGATGAGTTTCTCGTTATCCATTTTAAATAACGCCACTAGGTACTATGTAGTACGAAGTCTCCACGTCACTGTTCGTCGTTATAAAAATCTCTTGTTATCATGCACAGACGAGCTTGCATCATGTCCGTGGTGCAAGGCCGGAACGCCGGGAAAATAGCGGAGGCTACAAATTGTGACCGGAGGGTGTCGGGGCCACGGACGATGACGGATATGGCACGGATGATATATCAACTGTTACATACATATAAATAATCGGTATCCAAATCGGATCCGGGACACCACCGGAACACGGCATGGTGACGTATAAACGATGGACCTTAAACGGTCGAATAAAGATACAGACGCAGATGAAAACTTTAGCGAAGATGAAACGCTCGACGAATATAAATGGTATCTATATTGTTATTCGTCGAATAGGTAAATTCTCATGTGCACCAGAATATTTCTCTTCTATTTTTTCCTTTCTACTATATTCATTACCCATTAGTTACGTATATCTCTACACAGTATAAAATAAAGTCCCCTGTAGGCGTCTGTCTGTCTGTTCGGACTAATCTTGAGAACTACTGTATGGACTGCGATGCGGCTCCCACCACCTCGTAGAGCATTCTCGCGAAATGCTTCACTAAAACGGCCACATCTCGGCTTCCTTTCGTCATACGTTAATGTTTCATACACCTAAACCTTCCTCGAGAAATGCTTTATAAACGGTGCAAATCGCATGACAATCCGTTCAGTGGTATTCGAAATTAGCCGCAACAAACAGACACACGCCTACCGGAGAGTTTATTTGAGGCATTGAGAACAAAAACGGACTAACCCACATTTTATGTGAAATTGAGTTAGTAGTAGTAATGTATTCCAATAGGCTGTACTAATCATGGGTAAAAATCTCAGAATCGTAGGGTTATCCTGGAATGGTCCAGCTTGGTCGCTAGCTTGCTGGCGTATGACCGGACTGGAACCCCGATCCTGCTGATATTTTCCAAGCCGGGTCGTCGACTGTGGTGGCCCCCTCCTGACCTACGGGTCGAGAAGGGAGGATCCATAGTCAGTAGGGTGGAGCTTAGGGTGGAGCTTATTTTTCGTCTATGAAAATATGATCTTCTCACCATCTCAATTTGTTCCTTTTTATAAACAATAAAATCGAGCAGAATATGAGCACAATTGATCTATATTTAGGGGTAGCTCAACGATGGTGAAATTTACAATGTACATGATAATTATATGGAAGGGCATGGAACGCTATAAATGTTTTCAAATGTTTCATTAGTTCATTAAGAAAAATATCAATTGAGAAAAGGTATTATTGGTGCAGTGTTTGAAGTGTGTTTGGGAGTCACATCGTCTCCCGATGTGACCTCGCGGTTGTTCGTGCGAGCAAATCCCTGGGCAGGCCTGATCTAAAGGAGCAAATCCGGGTGGTAACTTACTAGTTCCACTTAGTGTGGAGTTCTCACTTAGTGTTCCAAGCCCTTCCATATAATTATCATGTACATTGGAAATTTCACCATCATTGAGCTACCCCTAAATATACATCAATTATGCTCATATTTTGCTCGATTTCATTTGTTATAGAAAGGAACAAATTGAGATGGTGAAAAGATCATATTTTCATAGTTGAAAAATAAGCTCCACCCTAATAGTCAGCCCGGGGCGGAGAATTTCGGCCAAGTTGGGGGCCCAACCGGGGAAGTCCATTCACTACACCCCCACGTTGGTGCTCCCGAGGTCTCGGCGGGGCGCGAACGTAGGAACGGCAATTGTCCCCTTTTCCCTTTTAAGGGCCCTCCAGACGCATGATACATGTTGCATGAAACACTGATGCATGCATCATCATGCAGGTTTCATGACTCTTGTATCTTGCTCACGCGTCTAGCTGATGAGCAAGATGCCAGTTCCGCTTCTGATGCTGAAATACGGAAACCGATCTACAGACGTAGCAACATGTATCATGAAACCTGCATCATGATGCATGCATCAGTGTTTCAGCGTCTGGAGGACCGTTTACGGATTCATCCCTGGGAGGCTCCCTCCCCGATAGCGGGGTGTAAAGCCGTGCCATGGTGTCGTCTCCTGCCTTAAGGGGAGATTGCCCTTGTTGGGCCGAAAAATAGGTAATTCTTTGTAAACTTTTCTTATAAAAACGATTCGACAAATTAATTTGAGTCTTGGCAGGCGGCTTTATTCTATCTTAAGCTATTGTTCTGAATTTTTGTGTGGCAATGAAAAAAGAAGATGGCAGATACAGAGTGCTGACTTGAGACGGTTGAACAAAAATCGGGTGCTCTTGGCGTTGACAGTAAGTACTGTAAGGGTTATGTAAGGGAACGTGGCTAACTGTGGTAATAGATTCATTAAAGAAAATAAAAAAATGTTAAAATGGCAGCCATCTGAAAAAGATGAATCGCCGTGATTTAAATCTGAAAAAGATTCCGCCCAAAAATCGGGAAAACTTCTTTAAATAAAGAAGGAACGGTAACATATCCGGTAATAAATCAACTACGACGGATAACCATATTCATATAGATTAAGAATCTCTTTTCCTTTTTGTGTTTCAGATAACAGTACTTTCCGTCAACGCCAGGAGCACCCGATTTCTTTCCATCGCCCTCAGTCAGCACTCTATATGTGCCATACTTTTTGTCACTGTCACACCAAAATTCAGAACAATAGCTCGAGGTACAATAATACAGCCTGCCAAACCTCAAATTAATTTATCGAACTGTTTTTATACAAAAAATTCACAAAGAATTACGTATTTTTCGGCCCAACAACTCGCAACCCCCCCCCCCCCCTCCTTAAATGCGACACGGGTTTCCGTTGTGCAATCACTTTTAAATTTTGCACATATCATTTTCTCACCAAGTGTCATATTTAGTAAGACAAAAATAAAACTCAAAAAAAATTTGACACCTATAGCTAATGACCACTCTAATCCCCATCACTGTGCGGGGAACCGTCATGCGCATCTCTTGCGCGCAGAGCGGTGAACGACATGTATGTTAGTGTCACCAAATTTAATGCCTCGTTCAGATTAGTCAAGTTTACTGGCTTCAAGTGACTGGAAGCAGTAAACTTGACTAATGTGAACCTGTCATTCACTTGACTTGAAATATCTTTTTAACTTTCTTTCAAGTTTTACGCGAAATATTCGTTAACATTAGTCAAGTTTACTAACTTCAAGTCGCTAGAAATCATTAAATTTGATAATGTGAACCTGTTATTCACTTCACTTGAAATATCCTTTCAAGTTTCAAGCGAAGTAGAGAGTGTTCCAACTTTTCTTGCCTTGAAATACAACTTGAACAGTGTGAACGTATGTACAAGAGTCACGATGGTAAGCCGACTGGTATACGCGTTACACGCACACCTTCAGCCAAAACGAAACTAACACATGTTTCGTTCGTCAAACGCTACCTTCACTATGCAATCTACTTCAAATTTTGACAGCTTACAGTCAGGTTATAAACGCCAATCCAATTGCCTTGAAACTTTGCAGGCAAAGAAAACTTGAAAGAAAGTTAAAAAAATATTTCAAGTCAAGTGAATGACAGGTTCACATTAGTCAAGTTTACTGGTTGAAGTCACTTGAAGCCAGTAAACTTGACTAATGTGAACGAGGCATAAGGGTGAGGTCGAGGGCGGATGGCCCCATACTGTCTTGCCTTTAAGGATTTTATGGCAGGAACTTAGCCCGCGTGCGGTCCTGACTAAGGGTACGCGAGAGTAAACAGACCTGGCGACGGGCGATAGCTGATGACCATGTTGGGTCTCCTAGCTATTGGGTGTCGAAGGATTAGTTGTTTAGAGTAAGATAGAGATTATGGGAATGGCAATCAGCCCGACGCCCCATTGCCAAAGAATAGGGACTCTGCTCCTGGAGGACCTGGCCACGGAGTGGGGAAGGTTTTGCCTTCTGGTAAGAGGACTGTGATGAACCACACGGCACTTACCCCAGAACTGTCCTGGAGCGCGCTTTCTTAGTCTTCTTTTCCACCCATATAGGGTAATTTTCTAACATGTAAGGTAAGTTCTATCTGCCCCGGTTCACTATTTCGCTTATTACCTACTCAGTCCGATTTAGTAATATCGAGGTGATATATATCCTACCTTCCCAAATGTTTTCTCTACAAATCTGTGAAAAACGTAGAAACGCTGCATTTTTCATGAAAAATCGACAAAAATGTTATTAAAAAAAAAGTGATTACAGTAATTAATTTAAAAAATGTTTTAAAATTAAGATCGCGATACTAAATTTGACATTTGAATTTTATAATTTTAGGCTCACATCGGATAATTATCAATTTCCACAAAAAATAATTTGAAAACAAAGTTTGTACCTGTGGTATTAGGTCTTCCATATTGAATTTTGCATTTTTGACAAGATATTCGTATTCAGCAACACCAAACACATAAAATTACCGATTTGCATGAAAATCGAATGTAGTTATGAATTTTAGTAAGGGTTTCGGGAAAGGCGTAACTGTGCGACATGGTTCCGCTGACAGTTTTTTGGTTTACCGGGTGAGACGAAGCAACGTCTCGAAAAGGGCAGTTCCGTTCGCGGTTGCGAGTTGTATACTGTATAGTCACATATGTATGTACTTATATTCTGAATACTGTTTTATACTTATAGTAATGAACACAGTCTCATTTATTAAACCTAATCCCACACTATTTGCCTTTTACTTATGATAATCACGAAGTGCCCTTAAATTACGAAACTTTAACATTAAAGATCACCGCAGATTTTTTTCTATATACACCAGAAAAGGTTCCGTTGAAATTGGTGATTCTAACGCTGTAATATGTCTTTTTTGGTGACAAAAAATACTTACTTTATTTCTAATACCGCATCTTAGTTTCAATCCTTCCGTATTCAGACTGTTTCCAAAGTCATCATTTGGAGGAATAATTTCGCGCGGTGGTATTAAAACGTTTGAAGAAACAATAGAATTCTCTGGTTCATATTCAGGATCCAATTTTTCTTCCGCTGGCATGGAATCATACGAATGCGAGTCGGGTCTCACTGTTGTTTTGATTGATGGTGGAGACGTTATAGGGGCTTTTATTTTTGCAATGTTCAGAAATGTTGGAAAACCCTGCTCATCAAAACCACCAGAATAATTTGCAGGGAGATTTCCAGTTGGCCAAGGATCCACATAATTTGGATCTCGACAACATTTACCAATTATACCATTTTCAGGATTTTGGCAAGTCTGTGAAACAATATATAAATAAATCATTAATGAATGTGCATATGTTTTAATACAATGTGAAATGTGACAATAGATTTATCCATTTTTATTTACTATATACAGTAATGATTGGATGGAAGTGACAAAATCTGTTTGCTCGACGTGACTTTCTATCACCCCCAACTGAGGAGATCTCCGTGGACCCAGGCAACCGTGAAACATAACAAACCGTCGGTTTCTCGTGTCGTAGTAGTTCGATTTAATAACTTTTTATTAATGTCTCAGTTACTTACGCTCAATGGTACGCGTTGAAGAAGTTGTTTACGAGTCAAAGATACAGGCTGCGATCCAATTGTGCCATCTATGCTGCAAAATTTTTCCTCGACGCAAAGTAGAGCTGCCGCACAACCAACCTGCACGTGGGTTACTCTTGGAAAGGAATCTGTCGATTTCAATATTAGTACTCACATTTTGGTAAAATTAATTTAACATAATTACTAATAATAATAAAATATTACACCAATATTATTTATAGCGTATGTTACCTTATGCGTCAAAGTAGTAATGAGTTAAGTTAATATGTTAGTATTTTGTTGTTTTCATTTATGTAAATATAACAATACGGTCGATAGCTCAACTACTTTATTTTCATTTATGTAGTTATTTCTGCTCTTCACAGTCACAAAGTGAGCAATCAACTAAGCTGTATTATTTTTAAGGAAGTAAATACAAAGATCCTGTAAATATACGATCATATCAATACACGGTGAGTCATAAAATATTTTGATCAGTTTTTTTTTAAACATTTTAAACATAGTAACAAAATTGTTCTTTAACATTTGAGAGCACACTCAGTCAAATGTTGTTCCGTGGAAAACTTTAACGTTGAGATTATACAGCATATAAAATACAAAAATGTGTTTAAAATACATGTTACGGTGCTTTTTCTTAAAAAAAAAAAGTGATAAGAAAGCGGACAGATTAGCAGCTCTTCTACATTTGGCAGCTGAAGGACTTTAGTGAATACCGAGGTAATAAAGCTTTTTAATATAACAGTAGCTTCCATAGTAGTTACGCGGATCTCGAGATTTCCATAGTACGTATTTCTATCTCCACCAGATCTTGTTAGAACTGTTGGGAATTATGCTTTTAATATGTTCCCGAAGATTTTCCAATAAAAAGGAACATTAAACATAATTTAATTGGTATTATTTCGGGTATCGACTCATTTTCAGCAGGATGATATGCAGAGAAATTAAAAATAATTCAAAGTAGGTCGTGTTTAGTCTCGGTTTCATTGGGAAACCCATGCCAAAAATATTTTCTATAAAAATTTGACGCAAAATATAAAAAGCTAAATTTTTGTCATTTGATCGCTCAACTCTTTACCTCTAACCTCGAGCCACGAGGCTCGAATTCGATATAAAACTTCCATACTCTGCGTGCTGGGGTGCTCAAGATGCGCGCACTATGGGAGCCTCTACTATATTGCTGAGAATTGCTGTAGTACTCGCTAGTTTATGTGCTCACTTTGTGTATTGTATTACGAAACTTAAAAATATTTGGAGTGGTAAACTGATAACAATCAAATGAAAAATTGTACTTTTCGTAGAAAACTGAGCATAACCTTGGCCAATTATTTCTCTGGCCGCACGCACAGATTTGACAATAATTTCTTCAGCAGCTCGATTCCTTGTTGCAGATGGTCGTATCACTTCAATATCCAAATTATTACGATTGGCTTCTAAATTTTGATCGGATATTTCGATTTTTGTAGATGTGTCTTGAACCATTTCCACAAGCATGCAACAAACTTCGTTATGAATCTTGCATTGTTGTTCCTGTTACACATAAAGATTGATATAGTGGTAACGAAATAGATATCAGTAATATAATAGAGCAAAAACTTTACAATAACAAATTATCAAACACACAATAGCACATGTTTTATTATACACAGTAAATTAAATTTAAAATAAATAAAACATTGCTATTGCTTTGATATTATCGTAAGTGCCGGGCGTATGCGTAGTAATCGGGTATGAGAGCTTACACATACCCATACAGCACACTCCGTTGCCCGAAGCTTGCAGGAAGGTTCCATTGGGGTTGCCGTGGAATGTTGCCTCAGTGCGGACATAGGAACCTTCCTTGAACATTCCAGCCATGTGGCGGTGGAACATTGCCACTTGGAACCTTCCTGCCAGCCTCATGGAACGTTCCGGCCATTCTCTGGCAATGGTCACGGAGCGTTCCGGACATTCTCTGGCAATGGTCACGGAGCGTTCCGGACATTCTCTGGCAATGGTCACGGAGCGTTCCGGACATTCTCTGGCAATGGTCAGGCAACTTTTCGGACATTTTACAACAAAGGTTCCAGAATCGATTCTTATATCGACTTTTCTCTAATTGATATCAATAATAATTATTGTAGTAATACCAGTATTCTGCGTGCCGAGATTTCAGGAACGTTCCGCGTAATTCCGTATTTGCACTCGACAATGCAGATCGTTTTTATTAGGTATAATAAATTAAATGACAATACTAGGGACACTGGCAATAATTGGCACAAGTAACACTTCTTTACAAATATATTTTGTTGCTGTATATATTTGTTGAGTTTGTTTAAACCCTATAGTGTTAATTAAGTAATTGTATTAATTACTTATATCACATATGTCGACAAACAGAATACAGTCTTACATTTCACAGGCAACCTCCGAGGGAATATATGTGAACATGGCCAATCTGTGATATAAGTAATTAATACAATTAGTTAATTAGCACTATAAGGTTTAAGCAAACTGTTAAACTGTATACAGCAATAAAAGATATTTGTAAAGAAGTCTGAGCTGTGAAATGTAAATCCACAAACACTAAAAACTAGAATATAAAAAAATATATAAAAAAGATTTTATGTTAAACGATTGTATTAAAATTGCGCTAAAAACTAAAAAACATTATTTTCTTTTACTACGCAGGATATTTCATAACAAAATATGAATCAACTTAATACAACATCAAGCGTCGAAATGATTTTGCTGTGACTGCTGTGAGATATCCAGCTCCACGATTAGGGAGATGAAATGGGGTTTGTCAAAACGAATCTTCGTTTTTGAATAATTTGAGTTTAAAGTGTTGCACGGTAGGAGTATAAGTTCGAATACATTAAGGTCGGGGCCAGATATATTGGCCGGTGAGTTTCGTGAGGGGTATTCTCCCACCAAACCGTTTGCCTGCCTCGGTGCTCCTTTTCTCAACGTTTTCTTACTCGCTCTCGCCTTCGCAGAACAAGAGTGAGCCAGAAGTGGTGGGGATAGTGCCAAGCTTCTGGCGTGTAGGTCAAACCGAGTTGTCAGTGTAGAAATACACACATTAGACTAGGTGTGCGTTAGCTCCGATAAAATTCAGGAGCTTTATTGGTCAGAACATTGATTCCTTCTCGATAGTTTCATCTCGTATTGGTGTACGAATAGCTTCGTCACGCACACAACTATTACGCTAAGAATAAATAACAGCCAAACGGCTAGATTCAGGCGGAGCCGAGCAGCGTTCCCGTTACCCCACCATACCCTGCGACGACCCCGCAACTCCAACTGACAAATCCACGATCGTCAGATGGTGGTGGTTGATTTCTCCTCAATCGTTGCTCGCGAAAACGAATTCACCGGCCAATATATCTGGCCCCGACCTTAGCAGTCTTATCAATAAGTGGTTGTAGCTGCGGCGGTAAACTGTTCGCCTACGACGCTACAGGTCGCGGGTTCGAATCCTCCCTGGGGTAAAAGATTTTTCAATAAGAAAAAATACACGGGCGTTAAACTACTACGATTCTGCACACATTCATGCCGTTGGGCCCCCTACCAGACACGTCCGGTATATATTATATATTTTATATGTATATAAAATACAGTTATTTTTATTTTTGGCCCTACTGTCCGGAACGTTCCATGAAGGTTGCTAGAAAATGTCCGGAACGTTCCATGAAGGTTGCAGGAAGGTTGCCGTGCAATGTTCCAAAAGGGCGGACATAGGACCAATCAAGACTTTCAAGACCTATCAAGACTTTCATGATCTATCAAGACTTTCAAGAAATTTTTGTTTCGAATAATAGTCGAAGCGATTCGAAGCGATTCGAAGCTTTCGAAGCTATTCGAAGCGATTCCAAATTTTCGCCCGGGATTCGAAGCGATTCGAAACTTCTGTCCAGAATTCGAAGCGATTCGATTTGCTTGGCAACCATGACTAATGAGATTCGAAGCGTTTCAAATCTTTACAGGATTGAATAACTTCGAATCGATTTCGAAGTTGATGTCTTGAGCCCATCACTAATTGTGTCCTTAATTATCCTAAACGAAGGGTCCTTTGGGAGGTAACAGTTGAGAGCGGTGCGAAAATTCATTTACCTATCGTTTATGGTTGGCAATTCCGTATTTTCGAGGACGGCTTCGACAACATCTGGTTGCCAGATTTCCATAGGGCAATCAAGAACATACCTTCGCCGTCTTTAAGAATTTAGAGATTATTCGCTGTGAACAAAAGCGCGACTTTTCATTAATCCGCTGGTGTCCGCGGGAACAGTAAACAGCTGCATATTTCCTAACGTATTGGAGATAAAAAAAATTGTTTACATGCAATTGCATGGTTCGAGGGGGCAAATTTAAAAGTGCAGACCAATTTTTCGTCAATTATTATTATTGTAACAGATACGATTAACAAGTTCGGTTTTTTAAATGGAACTATTTTTTTAGAGATCACTTGATAATGCGTTCCAAGACAAATTCAATAACCTAAAATGTATACACCTTATTTCAACAGGTTTTCGAGATATTGCGCTTGCAAATTTATTGATTTTCCCCCAACCTCACAATCCGGGGGGGGGGGGGGGGGTGGTGGTGTCCCGAAAAAAATTTGAAAGTCCAAAAATAACGTCCACCATAATGTACTTATATGTACCGATACCACCCGGAGTTCATACAGTACAATGTTCCTTCTTTAAACTATTTTATATTTTTTATTTTAATATTTAAAGAAGAGAAAGTAATATGAAAATAATTGTTGTTGTAATTTAATTATGATACACACATTGGGAACACCCTTCCTTAAAGAGAGGGGACTTACCCCCTGCGAATTCGGCGACGGAAGGGGAACCTTCTCCCTCTTGAAGAAATCGAGGGGGAAAACCTCGCATCTGGTTGCCAAAAATTATTGTGGCTGATCGGCCAGAGTGCCTCGCCAGACTCGCGATTTATGACCATATTGTCCCGCGCGGCGATTAATAGCAGTACCTACGTCCAGGTTCGAAGCCATCGTACGTACTACCCACCGAGAGACCAATATACGGATTAACTCATTGTGAGACTGAAGAATGCCTAAAATTATTACAGACGGCATTACGTTCTTGACTGCCCTTTAGAAATGCTGGCAAACAGATGTTGTCGAAATGTTGTTGGGATTATCGGTCGAAAACAACGAATGAATTCCCGCTTGGCTCCGATTTCGCTTTTGCCCCAACGCACAGTGGGCGTCAATCTCAAGAATAGAGAAAAAATTCAACATGCCACTTTTTCTAATCAAAATGTCGAATCTTATGAAGCTACTTTATAAAACACTATTCCTGGATCTGAAGAAATCGATGAAAAGTTTAAAACATCTTCATTTGTATTGCAATGACAAAATTTTGAGCGTACAATCTTTCCTTCACTTGTAAAACCTTTGTTTCTGGCATCTTGGGTCCCGTCACAAAATTAGGCGATTGGAAGGTTGTCCAAATATTGTATAATTACGTATGAATGTATTAACACTTTATGAACAGTATTTGGTATATAGGATAACATGGATACAGGTTTGCAAATATTTCTGGACTTTCCATAGTATATAGATATATTTATCAAATTGTTCTAGTTTCTTGGGAATTATTGACCTAATTTTTCTAAATAACGGCAATCTTCCGTATGAGTTGTATATTAATACTTTTTTTTACGAACTTCCTTAATTATATTCGGCAGTTTCAGTGCGAAAAATGTGATGCTGTTTAATTTTTACCATTATTGGGATTCAGCCTCACTGTGCGACATAGAATACAGGTAATTACTCCATTATTGGTAAATATTGCCAAATCTTGTTTTCGCAGCTGCAAAGCCAAATATATGTTTATTATAAAACAAAAATGAAATTAGCTAGGAACTTCCCGGAGGGTAACTAAAAAGATGATAATTGCTAATATTTCTTCAATGGGTTTCTTATGGAAAAGAAGAGTATGTAACTAATTCTTTGTTATTGCTTACCAAAAACGATACTACTCATTTCGGTTCCCAAAAAATTTGTGTCTTTTATATCATCAAAATTTAAAAGACCCAATTCAAAATTTTCCATAAGAAAAAACATACAAACTTCGACACGTGTTTACAAACAGATCAGATGTAGACGCCACGATATTTTTCCCTTTTTTAGGAGTTACAAGAAATATATAAAAAAAGCATAATCCCATAACTTTCGAATTCTGTCTTGTTTCCTTATTTTTGGGATTCTGTCCCACTGTGCCGCTGGATCGCAGCGCGGCCGCGGCTATGACTCAGTTTGGAGGAGTCGAGCGGTTTGTCTCGTAGACATCATGGCGGAAAACAGACACTCATCGCATTGTGTTGTGTCTCGAGTAGCCTAGGTTGCTGCTGTAGCAGACGCGCGGCCGCGGCCGGTCGAAAACGCGGCTAGGAGAACAGTTACATGCTTCTCCATAAGAGCGGTGCTTAGGATTTGGCCGCCGGCCGCGCCATGGAGACTCGACCTTTTGACGTCACCGCGTCATCGCGTGCATGCGTGGAGTTCCCCCACCGCTATTCCTGATTCGGGCGCACGGGATTTTGTTGGAAATTAGCCGGATGGCGTTTTTCCTGTTTGGGCAATGAAGACGCGCCTTGTGGACGTAGGTCTTCCGGAGCTGCCGATCTTCTATTGTTAGTTCAATATGTATACGCGTTATAAGGACGCTCTCTTGTATTAAGTATATTATTACGTATTATTATTCTCTTGTATTATATCAATAAACAACAGGTTATGGGCTCAGATGTGCTCTGGGAAGCCTAAGGTGTAAAAGTAAGTCGTTTGAGAGCTATAAATAGTATACAGATATATTTCTGAATTTTGAGGTTAGTTCGGCACGTGTTCTTTTTGGCGCGCGAACCAAGTACGTTGAGAATGGATTCTCCGCCGCGAATAGAACCGTTGAAGAAAGATAATTATGAGACATGGAAGGTGCACATGCAATCTTTACTCATCAAAAATAAAAACTGGAAATACGTAAACGGTTCGTTCAAGCGACCTACATTTATTAATAGAGAATGATGAAAACTCAAGGAAGTCAATGAAATTGTGGAACGAGACAGATAGCATTGCAAGGGCTGATATATTATTAGGAATCCACGCCACTGAATTGCGCCAAGTAAACAATCTGGAGACTTCGCACGACGTTTGGCAGAAATTAGAGACGATATACCAATCAACAGGACCAGATAGGAAGGTTGCACTATTTCAAAGGTTAGTCTCGCATAGAATGGGTGAAAGTGATGACGTAAGGGCATATATGAGAGACTTTTTCGATACTGTCGACAGACTAAATGAGACGAATATTGAGGTCAACGAGGAATTACTCTCGTATCTATTATTAATTAGTTTGCCAGAAAGTTTTAAGGGATTTAGGTGTGCGATGCAGTCTCGGGATGACTTGCCCAGTCTTGAAATATTGAAGATATAAATTCGAGAAGAGATGGACTCTCGGAAAGGCGAAATTCAGGGATCGTCTCAAAACGCAATGGTAGTCAAGAGTCGTAAACAGAAGTTTCATAATTCTCAGTTTAATGCAAAGAATTCAGGGGACGTGCCCAAGAGGGTGTGTTTGGGATTGGCCCAAACGGCCACAGGCCAAGCCGGCGCGGCTTCGCTTCCGAAGCCGCGCGCTCTTTAAAGGTCGTCGCTCACTAGGCCGAACGGAAGCGAAGCGAACACGCATCGCTCATATGACAGAACAGTAGCGACCACGCATCGCCTACATGATAGAACAGCGCCGACGAACAGTTCGCTTCGGTCGCTTCGCTTCCGTTCGGCGAAATGAGCGACGCCCTTAAAGGTGCCATTTCCAATGAGCGGCGCGGCGCCGCCTCAGCACGCCGCAGGATTCGTCGTGCGGCCGCAGACGGCATTTCCTATACATAAGCGTCGCCGCCAGGGCCCCACGACGCGCCGCGCTGTCCCTTTTCGAGCACTTGACCAAGGTCTATTGTTGTATGAGGTCTCGAGGACCGTCTTCGACACCGAATATGGGTTTCGACCCTCGAAGGGGTTTGTACATCATCAAGAAAAAGTGATAAATGTCCAGGATTTTCGCATTTCGCATCAGATCTTTGTGAAAACGACGCCAATCGATTCCGTATGTTTCGTCGATGAAACTAACACCAAGAACGACATATTTCGGAGCATAATGAAGGAAATTAGATAAAAACTTAATTTATATAATTTCTCGCTAGCTTCGTTAAAAATAGTCCGATTTACATGAAATTTGGTACGATTTTCATCGGGGAAATATAAGGAATTCATCGGTGTCACTTCCATATCTATACGATAAAGAATAAAGAAATATTTTATTTCTGAAACAGGTATGAATCCTCGGCCGACCCAACGAATTGAGGTCGCCGACCCACAGTCGAGGGTGAAATATTCATTTCAGCGTATTAAAAAATTATTTATTGTTTATCGTATCGATAAGGGAATAACAGCAATCTATTCCTTATGTTTTTCTGATGAAAATCATACCAAATGTCATGTCGATTGTCCCTTTACAACATCTGGGAGACGGATGTTTCCCGACGAACGCTTCGAAAACGAATAATTGCCTACTTAGTCGTAAAGAAATAAATAATTTTGTTTCAAAAATACTACATTGCCAGCTATAAAAGCTAACTGAATTCAGACGCGCAGGTAGCGTTGTCAACCCCCGACGTGCGGGACAATACGCTCGGGACGAGATGCTCTGGCCCAGTGATGAGCAACCCGCGTCCTGCGGGCCACATGTGGCCCACCTGAACATCGTCGCGTGGCCCACCTGAACATCGTCATATCGGTTTTTCATGAATGATGTTATATTTATGTATTTAATATTGTTTCCACTTGTGGCCCACTTCTGACAATAGGTTGCTCGCCACTTGAGTCTGGCCGATCAGCCTAATTAATTTTTTGTGAACCAGATGTGGTAAGCGGCCTGTAGACGCGTTTAATATTATTGTGCAATATATGATGGGTGCCCCTAGACGGGCAATATCGCGCAGTCAGCGGCCTACCTCTTTTCTTCCTGTGTCTCATCGCGAGGCGTTCTGTTACTTGTTCAGAGTTATTTCGTTTCTTACCCAATTGCCAGGGAAGAATTCTTCAATCTATGATAAGACCATCTTCTTTTGGTCATTGCGCGGACCACAAGATTAATGTTCGTCACGGTCAGCGCTCAGAACATCATTCGAATTTATTATTTACACTGTAACGGAGGTTTATTGCCTGCCGAACATAGAGAGATTAGTTAGTAAAGGAGGAAAATGCCACATCTGGTTCCCAAAAATTAATCAGATTGATCGGTCAGAGCGTCTCGCCAGGGCCCCGGTTTATGACCGTTTTTTCCCGCGAGTTGGCGGTTGGGGTTTGACGACGGTACCTGCGCGGCCGAAGCATCGTACGCACTGCCCATCGACAGAGCAATGTGCGGATTTACTCAGACTGAACAATGTTACCACGTTTTTTACTGGCCTTTAGAAATTTGACAAACAGATGTTCTCGAAACGTTCTTGAAAAAATAATAAATTACCCATCGTAAAGAATGAATGAATTTTCGCCTAGCTCTGAGCCCGCTTTTATTTCGACGCACGTAAGCAAAATACCACCAGTATAGCCACTACAAAGTATTATCCACTATCAACATGCCTCCTGCAAAGACCAAACGCACAATGGCCGTCAATCCCAAGAATAGAGAAAAAATTCATCATACTATTTTTTCCAAACAAGGTGTCGAATCGTATCGGCTACTTTATAACATAAAGTTTTTGTTTCTTTTTTTGCAAAGATGCCTAGAAAACTATCTAGTACTAGATCTGAAGAAGTCGATAAAAAAGTTTAAAACATCTTCGTGTGTATTGCAATGAGTATATTTTAAAATTCTGCACAAAAAACATACAAACTTTGACACATGTTTACACATACAGCAGAAGTAGCTGCCATGATATTTTTACGTTTTTTAGACCTCATATTATTAGGTTGCAAAAAATATATAAAAACATAATTCCATAACTTTTAAATTCTGACTTGTTTCCTTATTTCTGGAGATGCTGTCCCATTGTGGCGATGGGCCGCGGGGCGGCCAGTCGCTACACTGCTTCTGGAGCAGTGTAGCGACTGGCAGCCGCAGGCCGTCGAGCGGCTAGTAGATTCTGCCATAATGGCGGAAAACAGACACTCGTCCCATTGTGTTGCTTTTCCAGTAGCCTAGGCTGCTCCTGGAGCAGACTTGCATACACTGTAGCAACCTGCCGCAGTCGCGCGCGGTCGAAGTCGCAGATAGGAGAACAGATGAATGCTTTTCCATTGTACCAGTGTAGCGCGGCGTGCTGAGGCGGCGCCGCGCCGCTCGTCGCCGCGGCGAGCCGCGCATTGGGAATGGCACCTTAAAGCGACTAACGCGACCAGATCGCGGTACGCGCGATCGCGGTGATGAGATCGGTCGGGCCATCTGTTGACGCGCACCTCGGCTAATTAGGCAGCTTTCTCGCTTCATCGTGTGAACGACTGTGTTCTACCGGTGCGGTCCTCGTCCTGACGTCACAGAATTCGGCTAAACGGCCCGATCTCATCATCGCGATGAACTCTCTTCTGCGAATCGTTCACGCGACAACAAGTAACTTTAAACTAACGTACTCGGGTTCCGCTGGAACGTTCCAGTAAATTCTAGATCGAACTGTTCGGACTAACCGCGGCATTTCGCGTACTATACGAAATAAGTACATTATCTGTGATTAGTTTAATTAGAACTACTTGTAATATATTGTGTAAACGTCTTGTAAATATACAGTGTTTGTGACCTTAGACTAAACTTAACGGCTATACTTAACGACTATCTCATACGCTAAATTACGTCTAAACCTAAACCTAATTCTCGACCGTTCGAGCTTCGACGCGTCGAGTCCGCAACAGGGTGAATCAGATAAAGTGCTTCGGGCCATTATTCGTTCTTGTTCGCAACGTACTTTGAATAGCATCGCGCTCAAGCTCTTCGTTCAGCACAAATGCGCATTTCTCAAGTTTCTCACGCTCATCTCTTCAGCATCAAGCTCATCACCGCTCATCCATCGCTCATCTTTGGTTTTAATAAACGACGTACGATACTTTCATCTCGCCGTGCTTCTTGAAGCGACTTCGCCACCCTAACCTCAATCCAGGCGCGCGAATTAACACCTATTTCGCGAACACAATGCGATCAGAATATAAGGCGTTGCTTAAGAATAATACCTGGCAGCTGATAGACAAACCTACTGATCGAAATATACTCAAGAGCCGAGTGATATTGACCAACAAACCCCTACAGGACGGATTGACCAAGAAAAAGGCACGTTTGGTAGCTAAAGGTTGTTCCCAGAAGTATGGCGTTGATTTTTCCGAGGTGTTCTCTCCTGTGGTACGTATGAGCTCTATCCGTATGTTAATGGCGCTGGCTGTACAGCATGGATTACACGTGCAGCAGTTAGATGTATGCACAGCATACTTAAATGGAGATTTAGACGATGAAATCTTCATGGAAGTTCCTCAATTGTACCAAGATATTTTGGAGGAATTGATCGATGAAGCCAAAAGACAAGGAGATGAGCAATTGCGTGTTAAGGCATATAAGGAGCTGCAGGCAATTAAGATGGGAAACAAGGTGTGCATGTTGAAGAAAGCGATATATGGTCTGTCTGAAGCAGGCGGGCCGACAGTGGAATAAAAGGCTCGACGGGGCGTTGAGACGTATAGGCTTGATTCCATCGGATAATGAACCTTGCTGTTACTCTATGAGAAAGGGGAAGGAAGTCCTTATAGTAATGATATACGTCGATGATATCGTAATGGCGTCTCAGAATTTAAGTTGGATGTCACAGGTCAAACGAAGTCTAATGTCTGTGTTTGAAATGAAAGACTTAGGTCCTATTCGTCACTGTTTGGGAATCGACTTCAAGCAAAGCAGGAGAAAGATTACTATGTCTCAGGGGAGCTACATCGCAGAAGTACTCGATAAATTTGGAATGAGTGATTCCTATCCGGTGGATAAGCCGGTTGATCCTGCCAATAAGCTGGTCAAGCCAGGGGAAGGTGTTAATGCTGGAATGGAGAAGTATCCCTATAGGAATCTCATCGGATCCTTGATGTACCTGGCGGTCAGTACCCGTCCGGACATAGCCTTTTCCATAAGCTATTTGAGCCAATTTAATGATTGCTTCGCCAAGGAACATTGGTTGGCAGCGAAGAGAGTTCTAAGGTACCTGAAGGGTTCCCGGGATAAAGGCCTTGTGTTCAAAAGAAGTGGGTCCTATTTGGAGGGGTTTGCAAACGCTGACTGGGGTTCATGTCCAATCGATCGACGATCTTACACTGGTTATGTGTATAGGATGAACGGGGCAGCTGTAAGCTGGGAGGCCCGTAAGCAGAAAACTGTGGCTCTCTCCAGCACGAAAGCTGAGTATATGGCCATGACAGAGACGGCAAAAGAAGCTGTCTGCTCAAGCTTCAAAGTTGTTCCTGAGAGACATTGGTTTCCTGGCCAAGAGACCAATTACAATCTATGGAGATAATCAGGGAGCCATTAAAATATCCAAGAACCCGACGCTTCATGGATGAGTGAAGCATATAGACATGAGACATAACTACATTCGCGATGCTCTCAAGGACAGAGTAGTTGATGTTGAATATATTCTAACGACCGAGATGGCTGCAGACATTCTGACCAAGGGTTTGTGTAGACCAAAACATGAGTACTGCGTTGGGTTGCTTGGGGTGGAGCCTATTGTCTGAAAGCGGTACAAAGTCTGCATTGAGGGGAAGTGTTGGAAATTAGCCGTATGGCGTTTTTCCTGTTTTGGCAATGAAGACGCGCCTTGTGGACGCAGGTCTTCCGGGGCTGCCGATCTTCCATTGTTAGTTCAATATGTATACGCGTTATAAGAACGCTCTCTTGTATTAAGTATATTATTACGTATTATTATTCTCTTGTATTATATCAATAAACAACAGATTTCCGCCAAACCCTGGTGCGGGGGGTGCAGGCCCGCTTGCAGGCGCGTAAAGCTTGATAGCGAACTGATGTGAGTTTAGAAATTTGAACCAGAAACTTGCGGATGCCCGTCAACACCCCGACTCACATTGACTCGCTACCATGCTTTACGCCCCCCCCCCCCCCCTGCACTAATCTAGCCCCAACCAATACTAATAGGGTGACTGTACCTAATATCGCCACTCGCTATATCTCGCAAAGTAAGCTCTAAAACTTATCGGTTATACACTGTATTAGTACCTAAACATATGTAGGAAGACATACTGTAATTGCAGCATCATGTGATCAACAATTACAGAAAGGGAAGGATTTTAGAGAATCTTAAGAGTGTAAAAATTTATTGGACTATAACAATTTTACATCACATTCGGAGAAGGTAAGTCTAATAATTCTGTGAATGCAAGAATATCTACTAGAAATAATTAATTAATGATGTACTTAAGAAATGAAATCGATTCAAATATTTTTCGTAATGAAAATAGCGTTTTTCTTTTAGCAGTATGCGTGTTCTCAATACCGCCTACCGGAGAACAATGGTTTCGATGTAATGCTTGTTACAGGTGAGCTCACGAAATGTGCGGAGCAAGCGAAATAAACTTTATTTGTCCAATATGTACATCGGAACGTAAAAAATAAAATAGTTATAAATCTATATTTTTAAATTTCTATATTATTCTAATAAAACTAAAATCAAAGATGGATAAAATAACATTTATAGAGCAAGAAATAATAAACGCACATGTGAAAATGACTTTAAAAACTCATATATACATGAATTAATCAATATTTCTTGAGTTGGCGATATTAGGGATACTTTTTTCAGGACCCGATTTTTTGCATGTCTTACGTTTTTTTGAGTCCTAATTAAAATTTTGTAGGTTTCAGCGGTTGTAACTTATGCTACATGAAAGATGAATAATTTATCTTTACTTTGAAACAAACTGCATGCAAAAATATCAATTATTATTCAATTGACAGCGATTTAACTTTTGCCTGGCGATATTAGGTACAGTCACCTTACCTGGGACAAGTCGGTAAGTGAAATTCGTTGCGTCGGAATAAGTCAAAAGAAGTTTTTCGAAAATATCTCGGAAACAAACGTCAACTTCGTCATTTGTTTTGTCCCATACTGGCGCATACGCTGCCACGGACGCGTAGGGGAGACCGGGGCTGGTAGGCCAGTTTTCAGTTTTTTATTTTTAAAAAATTATGTGGACGAAATATCATTAAACCGATTAGTATATTTGATAGGGCATACATTTGGCTATCTGATTCAATCGTTAAAGTTTACTCAATGTGACAACAATTAAGGCATTTTAATGTTGTTCTAACACCTTCCATGCTGGTCAACCAGCCCCATGATCGGGGTTGGTTGACTTACAATATGGGGTAAGATGACTAAAGGTACAATCAGTTAAGAAAATGTTATTAGTAACTTGTCACAGTGGTAATAAAAAAACACAATGTCACAAGAGTTGTTTCATTATAAAATATTAATTTCTATCTTTCGTATTTTAATAATAAACTGAATTTTTTTTCAACTCGAACATAAATCATAATATATATATATATATATATATATATAATGAAATTTAAACAAAATATAAAAATCGCTTTCTGAATAACAAAATAACAATTTAAACCTTATTAACGTTATTAGTCAACCAGCCCCGACCGATCATTTTGACTTCAATAATCTCTATAACCTTCAATTATTTATGTAGAAACAAAAATACTATGTCAATTGTAAAAAATGTTTCCCCAAAACAATTATGCAAGAATCAGTTCCCACTTCGTCCCTCTATTCGTCCCACGATCGGTGATGCGAAACGTTCCGAACGTGGCCGAACACTATGCACGAACGAACCAGGCAACAGGTGTCTGCCCGCGACGAGGCCCGAATGTGACCGAAGTTCGACTTTCAAACGGAGGCACACTTCTCGAAGCCACTTCTCGCACCGGCCCAGCGTTCAGAGCTGCCAGCGACCGCTGGATAGCAGCGATGCCCGAGCTACGAGAATTTTAGGATGGTCTCTTTCAAATTAACGTCGCAAAGAGCTATTCGGAATTCCCCGGCTCAGGTAAGCGAGCCGCGCGCTCCGCTTTTATGATCGGTTTATTACTCGCACCCCAGATTACTGTAACGAGGTTTGAAAACAATGTGTCGACTGGTCTCGTACCCGTCTCAATTACAAAAATTTTAGCTGCGACATGGTTAACCGCGGCGCTATGCCCGTGTACGGAATAATATGAAAATTTTCTCTATGGAAAAAACTTACTTTTTCTCTCGAACGCTATAATTCTTTCAATTTTTCATATTTTTTTCTTTAAAGTGCACTAATCTTCGCGGAAATTATCTAACTTTAAGAAACTTCTATTTTTTTTTGCAATCAGATGACTGTGACAGGTGCTACACATCCCACCAACAGGAGTTACATCGTCGAAGAGGTGGAGAAAATTCCACAGTAACTAATAAATAATAAGAAAAGTTCGAAAATGCCTCCTTATATCACAAACGAGTGCCGTGCAATAATCCAATATGCCGAACAGTTTTTTCGAAAAAAATTCTTAAATACAAGTTACTTTTGGGAATGTTAGACGAGAATCCCTCCTTAAAGATAAAATCATAAAAAAGAAAACCAGAACATTAGATACTGAGACCTGCAGAACATATAAATTATATATAATTGAATATATAATTGAATAAAAATTTAATTTCTCAATTTATGAAAGTAATGATGCAGAAACAACCAGCCTATTGTTTATCAACCCCATGAATTTTATAAAGAGCACTAAATAAAGTATCAAATAAACAGTTTGCAAACGCTTTCCACAGTAATTATGGTCAAAATATTGATAAAAGAAAAATTAAGTGAACGAAAAATATGTTAAATTATCCATCATTAAGAGGGGATAATTTTTCCCCATTTTTCGGCGCAAATTGCATTCCGATATCTCTTATAGTTCAAAAGTTATACAAAAAAGGCCCCAAATTCTTCAACCCGGGGCACTATCGCGTCAGTGTGGCATAATACCGCAGCTGGACCGTCGCAAAGGTAGATATTTCCACGCAGAACGGTACCGGTGCGATTGCACTCTTAAAATGGCTACCGTTTTCTTCCCCGGCTGCTACGTCAAATCTAATATCCTCTGGCGAAAGCCAAAAGCACCTTGCGCTCTCTACTGGCATCTACAAGACCGTACGCTTTCATCAATAGCTCATAGATGGCGGAAGTATTGGCCATAGTGGTAGTGGAATGCGTCCGTGAGGCGCTGTTGCCATTTTACAAGTTTGCGCGAGCGCGGGTTGCAGGATTAAACGATGACCCTGTATATAATTACCGAATCTACTAAGGATATATCTTATCGACGTGCGTTACGAAAAGTAGCACATTTCATTTGTCTTACAAAGACCAGCACTCTGCTCATTCTGACCACGAAGAACAGAATGTTCCGATTTTGTTCTCAAAAAGTAGGATGATGTTTTCATTCATCGCCACGAAGAATAGCATGTTATGCTCTTTAGCCACGAAAGATAGCACGGTTTGCCTGTAACCGAGAAAAATATCACGTTTTATAGATTGTCTACGATTCTACTGCAAAAATAAAAAGATAAAGGTTTTTTAAGGGAAAGAAACGTCTTCATTTAAATAAGTGAAACTTTATTCAGTTAAAATATCATTATAAAATTGAATATAGGTATTCTCTCGATATAAGACCTTTAGATAGTGATGGGACTTCGAAGCGGTTCCAAGCGCTTCGAATCGGTCTTGAATGTCTGGCGACTACTTCGAAGTGCTTCGAACGTGATTCGAAGCTTAAAACTCTTGAAAAGTCTTGGTCGGCTTCGAAGTCTTGACCGGCTTCGAAGTCTCGAAACTCTTGGTTCGAAACCTTGGTGGTTTCGGACCCGTATGTACAGAATGCCGCCTGGTACCCCGTGGCGAGGACAACAGTCCCCAGTGCCTCACCAAATTTTATGGCTTTCGACCCCCGAAGGGGTTTGGATACCATTAAAAAGTGAGAAATGTCTAGGATTTCCGAATTTCTCATCAGATCTTTGCGAAAACGACCCCAATCGATTCCTTGCGTTTCGCCGATGAAACTAACACCAAGAACGACGTAACTCGGACCATAATGAAGGAAATTCCATGAAAAATCGAATTATATCATTTGAAGTTGACTTCGTTAAAAATAGTCCGATTTACATCAAATTTGGTATGATGTTCATTGGAAAAACATAAGGAATCCATTGGTGTCGCTCCCATATCGATACGATAAAGAATAAAGAATTTCTTAATACGCTGAAATGAATATTTCACATTTTCACCCTCGACAGTGGGGCGCCGACCTGGAATCGCTGCGGTCGGCCGAGGATTCATACCTGTTTCCGAAATAAAATAATTCTTTATTGTTTATCGTATCGATATGGAAGTGACACCGATGGATTCGTTATGTTTTTCCAATGAAAATCATACCAAATTTCATGTAAATCGGACTATTTTTAACAAAGTCAACTTCAAATGATATAATTCAATTTTTCATGGAATTTCCTTCATTATGGTCCGAATTATGTCATTCTTGGTGTTCGGAAATCCTAGACATTCCTCACTTTTTAATGGTATTCAAACCCCTTCGAGGGTCGAAAGCCATAAAATTTGGTGAGGCACTGGGGAGTGTTGTCCTCGCGACGGGGTACCAGGCGGCATTCTGTACATACGGGTCCGAAGCCTACCAAGACTTAAATTATATTTCACGCAAATTGTATTAATGTCTGATCGCACACATATCTCTCGAACTGAAGCAATTTTAACAAGAGACCAGTTAAATTTTTTCGATAAGTTCCTGAAGTCAAATATGTCTGTTTGCGATTTTTGTTTAACAATACAGTATTCCCTCGCTGAGGGCTCGCTGGTCGGGACCGGCGTTGAGCCCGTATCGTGAACGGAGTCCTAATTGCCTAATTCCGAGTGTTCGTTTCTCGCTTCTTTCTGGCCGAAGGGGGGAGCGAGATGGAACGCTTTGCGTGTGCGACGGGCGCGAGCGCTCAGATGAAATCGTGACTGCTCGACGCATGCGCGCCACGGTCAGATAAGCACGGCACGAGCCTTTTTTGCGCCTTAGGTGAATGTTGTCCAATTGAGCCCTTTATTATAATATATTTATTTGAGATTATTGATGACCTTACTCTGAATTTTTATTCGTAGTTTAAAACAGTTGCAGTACAATTTGTTGTATTTCATTTAAAAGTTTATTTTCAACAATGCCAACAATGAAAAGACCATTTTGCGCCTCTTGTCAACCTTACGCCCTAGGCAGTTGCCTAATTTTTCACAGTAAGGTCATAAATAATCTCAAATAAATGTAATGGTAATTATGCAGAACAGGTGTTTCCTCACCGATTTCTATTATTTTTGGATATGTTTTCGGGGACATGATTCTGAACAACTTTTTCCTATACATGTTACCGCCGCTCGACCTTCGTTTCCGAGATATTTGCGAAAAACTGCTGCTACTACTACAATGTATTCTGCCGTATACCTATCTACAGTACGCGTCCGTGGCAGCGTATGCGCCAGCATGGGACCAAAGCAAATGACGAAGCTGGCCTTTCTTTCCGAGATATTTGTGTAAAACTCCGGTTGATTTATTTCGACGCAACGCATTCCAGTTTCCAACTTGTCCCGGGTATTAGTATTGGTTGGGGCTAGACTAGGGCGGGGGGCGCGCGCCCGCTCGCGGGCGCGTAAAGCATGGTAGCGAACCGATGTGAGTCGGGGTGTTGACGGGCATCCGCAAGTTTCTGGTTCAAATCTCTAAACTCAGATCGGTTCGCTACCATGTGTTACGCGCCCGCAAGCGGGCGCGCGCCCCCCGCCCTAATCTAACCCAAACCAATACTAATACCCGGGACAAGTTGGAAAGTGGAATGCATTGTCGTGATGTGTGTACACCAATACTGAATAAATAGTCGAACGACGAGCCAAGGGCTCGGCTACGGCTAGTGCATACAAGTATATACAATGTATGTAGGTATGGACAGAATGCAACCGATAGTTTTTGGCAAATATCTCGGCAACGAAGGTCGAGCGGCGGTAACATGTATAGGAAAAAGTTGTTCAGAATCATGTCCCCGACAACATATCCAAAAATAATTGAAATCGGTGAGGAAACACCTGTTCTGCATAATTACCCAAACTTTTGCAGAAGCTGTTTTCGTGTCCACGTTGACTACTCACGACCATCGCGCACGCCCGTCGCGCACGCAAAGGACGGAGTGTCAGGCGTCAGAAGGAGGGAGCGAGACAAAACGTCAACGCGTCGTCTGCTCCTACCGTCCTCACTCGCTCTCGTTCCATCTCGCTCTCACCTTCGCCCGACAAGAGTGAGACAGAACTGGTGGGGATAGCGAAAAGTCCACATCGTGTACGCCAAATCGAGCCCTCAGCGAGGGAGTACTGTATATGAATTTTGAATTTTGCATTCTCTCATCGATCTGCACCACTCGTCTTGTGTATACACGGAAAAGTGTCAGCACCGTTCCCAACGGTGCTGGGCCCAGCACGGAAATATCGGTTCACAACGGTGTTCTTGATGAACGCGCATCTAAGTATGTTTTCCATTCTCGATATTTTCGATTTTTCGGTGCTCGCACTGCTTGCCGTCCGTTGTTGTTTTCGATGCGCGCATGTCATGGTACTTACACGGAAAAAGGTGTGCACTGTTCAGTTCGTGATAAAAAATTAATGGATCTATCTGGTTGGATTATTAATTAATAGTTCAATAATAAGCTAAGAGTAAGCCACATTATAATCTGGCTAAAAAACAGTTCCGAATATGCTTTTAACAAATGTGAATTTCGAATGCAAATCTAACCTACATTTATATAATTTTATTTAAAGTTTAATGTTATAATAATTTATGAGGTCTATCCATATACGCATATGCACACATACACTTTCTTGAATACTCAGTATACCATATGCGTATCTAAGTGGAAAACATACTTAGATGCGTGTTCATCGAGAACACCGTTGTGAACCGATATTTCCGGTGCTGAACACCGTTGAGAATGGTGCTCAGCACCGAAATTTACCGTGCTGGGCCCAGCACCGTTGGGAACGGTGCTGACACTTTTCCGTGTATACTGATTTGTTTTTACAATGCTGTTCAATACGCGCTTGCATGGAATCACCATCATTCTGCGTATGTCTAACCTCCAAAAATCTAAAAAAATCTGAATGTTAAAGTAATGAAACAATGTATATAATACTTCTCTTTTAATCGTACCAAGTTCATGTTTAGGAACTAAAACCATTTATAGTAACGTAAATTATTCCAATTTCCCTATTAGTTATAGTAACGGTTAAATGTACAGCAGCTTTAATAAGCATGGTAAAAACCATTTTGTTACGGTTTTGTCCACCGCAGTTATCGCTATATAACATTAATTCTTTAACTTCATTTTTACATTTTTCATCAACAAATTGCCATACCCATACAGCACACTCCATGGCAGGAACGTTCCCTGAAGGTGGCAGGAAGGTTGCCGTGCAATGTTCCACCGGAACAATGCTGGAACGTTGCAGGAACCTTCCTACGTCCGCCCCTGTGGAACATTGCACGGCAACCTTCCTGCAACCTTCATGGAACGTTCCGGGCATTTTCTAGCCACCTTCATGGAACGTTCCAGGCATTTTCTAGCCACCTTCATGGAACGTTCCGGGCATTTTCTAGCCACCTTCATGGAACGTCCCAGGCATTTTCTACCACCTTCATGGAACGTTCCGGGCATTTTCTAGCAATGGTCACGGTTAAGGAAATTAATTAAATTACAATAAATACTGACAATTAAATATATATATATATTATTCTATACAAGCCGACAACAACAACAAGAACAATAATAAAAACAATAAAAATAATAATAGTATTGGCTCTCGTGGATCTTCCCAAGCTGGCGGCGTGGTGAAGATCCAGGCGTTGTGTGACGTACCTCACGTGCGACACGACAGGTTGCAAAGCCAAAGCACGTAAGAAAGCACAGGCGTAAATAGTTAGAGCGTGATTAGTTATTAATTGCTTTAATAAGTAGTAAAAATGGTTAGAACGTGTGTGTTTTGTGGCGCAGGAGACCTGAGTGAATTGGGTGAAGGTTTGACATATCACGGGTAAGTAGAACCCATGTATATGCTACTTGTAGGTTATGTCGAACTTCTTAAAAATAAATATTTTTGTTTGTTTCATATAGATTTCCGTTGAAGAATGAAAACTATCTGCATCGTTGGTTACAGAACATGGGTCTGGGCCTGAATTTCGTACATTCAAAGAACGTCGTATTGTTGTTCTAATCATTTTGAAAAACACTGTTTCCAAGAAGGCACTTCTAAACCCACACAGCACACAACATCTCGAGGACGTCTGTTTTAGGTCCGTTCTAGGACTGTAGGTCTGAATGTCCCGATTTGTAACAAAACGTCCTCGGGACGTCTGTGGACGGCTCTGGGATGTCTATAGACGGTTTCGGGACGTTTTTGGGACATTGTGTAACTACAGTGGCGCCATCTGTACAAAGTCCTAAAGACATCCTTGGGACGCGTTTGGGACGCGTTTGGGACGAGTTAAATACGTCTTTGGGACGGCCTTGGACGCTTTGAGGACGTCGTGTGCTATTGTAGGGATCCGATAAGGTTCATCGACATATGCCACCAGAGGGCTACCGGGCTCGAGAGTTTCTCGCTGGTGTTCCATTGCCCTCCGGTTGGTATATATAAGAGTTCTGTCCCAGTCCTGATACCCAGCGTGTCTAAGGCAGGGTTCCGCCAGGTAACCCTTACTCACGAGAGTCCTCTGGCGGACACGGGACGAAAGGCTTAATTTATCGATAAAAATAGGTCTTAATTACGTTTTTCGAACGCCTGTTTAGTCCTAATCCATGCGCTTAAAAGACACCACGTACCCGGAACCACTTTTTTTGTAATATTCGTCGTTCAGAGGACGTATATAAGCCGTTCGTGGGAAATTCGGGACGTCCCGAACGACTGGGACGAATGTCCCCGGGACGTTTTGGGGACGATTGTGTGCTGTGTGGGAAGGCTGTCTTCTCCCTGCAAGCATTCCTACTGTATTTGGACAATATAAATGTTCTTGTGTTTTCTGTCACGATATATAAGAACAGGATAAAAACAGATTGTTTCGCAAGTAATATATATGAATTATTCAAATTAAGGAGCTTATTTTTAAGTTAAAGTAACTAATATAAAATATTTGATGCCTATTAACCAACTGCAATTTTCTAATTATTTAAAATACATATATTTCTTTGCTTTCTGTGCTACAAGCTTTTACTTTTCACACAGTTTCCTTGTAAACATGCATGTACTGTACAACTTTCATTTCACTTTCCGTTCAATTATTTAAAGTAACGGTGATTGTTATTTTTCCATTGCGTCGCTTCAATGCAGCCTGCGATTGGCGTTACATGAATGTTGTTTTTAATGAAGCCATTTTTCATGACTGAAATAATTTATTGATGACCTTCTATAGATTCATTTACTGAAGAGAAGCTGTGGAAGCTGCTGATATTAAATAATTTAATAGAGGATTCTGTGGCAGAGAAATATACAAAAAGAATCATTCATATATTCAAACATATAGTAAAATGAGTAAGTAAATTTATTATTTAACTCATTTCAGCACTTATAGTTGTAAAATTGTAAAATAAATGCATGTATTATTCCAGGTTCATTATACGCTGCATGCAGTATATTTTAAGTAAAGAGAGCGAAAGAGCCTGGAACTCCACATACGCGGGTTTGAGAAGATCCACCAGAGCCAATACTATTATTATTTTTATTGTTTTTATTATTGTTCTTGTTGTTGTCGGCTTGTATAGAAAAAATATATGAATATTTAATTGTCAGTATTTATTGTAATTTAATTAATTTCCTTAACCGTGACCATTGCTAGAAAAATGCCCGGAACGTTCCATGAAGGTGGCTAGAAAATTCCTGGAACGTTCCATGAAGGTGGCTAGAAAATGCCCGGAACGTTCCATGAAGGTGGCTAGAAAATGCCCGGAACGTTCCATGAAGGTGGCTAGAAAATGCCTGGAACGTTCCATGAAGGTGGCTAGAAAATGCCCGGAACGTTCCATGAAGGTTGCAGGAAGGTTGCCGTGCAATGTTCCACAGGGGCGGACATAGGAAGGTTCCTGCAACGTTCCAGCACTGTTCCGGTGGAACCTTCCGGCAACCTTCCTGCCATGGAGTGTGCTGTATGGGTAGGTATGATGCTATTTCATTTGAGCCTCTGCATCCAACTGTTTCATTACAATGACCCACGTGACCAGCCATTTCAAAAATAGTAAAATTCCACACACAAAGTTTAGACATATAATATAAAGGACTTATATTTGCCCGAGGAGTGGTTAATATCTTTTGAAGATCAAAATTTATCGTGCAGACTGATGCATCTTGAATTGATCTCTGCTTATCAAGTTTTATGTGTTCCCTCTTTTTTTATTGCTTATGTGCAAATTTTGTTTATTCTGTTGTAATGTTTTTTCGTTTTCTGAGAGATATTGAAATGCTTTACATTGTTCACATCTGAAAATCAATAATATTGTACGACAGTATAGTATTTTTTTATTTATAACATCAGTACCACCTCCTTTGGTACCAAGAGTACTTATAATCTCAATCTCGCCTCATTTTTTCGGGACAAAAAACCCATAATTAAATTCCGTATTAAAAATTTTTCGATACATTTGTTGCGTAACATACATCGTTTCACTTTTTGTTTTCATTTCTTCTTTAAACAAGAAATACATTTTACTAATACTAAAGTCTTGTTCTAAATTGTTTCTGGTCGTATTTTCCCTGCAGTAATTGGTAGTCTCTTACGGGAAAATACGCAAGATGATCACGAGAAACTTGTTTAAATTTTTCTGGTACCTTGTGAGGTCTACTTGTATGCTTTCCTCTTTCATCACTATTGACTACGAGAGTGCTGTTCGTATATTCTTTCTTTTCAACAGCTGTTCTAATGCATTGGTAATAAATGCCTTTTTTTTAACATTTATAGAGAAATTAATATAGTTTCAATCATATCTATTAGTATTTATAATTTTCTTTATATGTAAGATGTTTACAAATATTTTTACTTGCTCACCTAATGTATCAAGAAATGTTTTTTTCCAAACTTTAATTAGTTTGCCTCCATCTTGCCAAGCAAAACAATGACTAATACTTTTTTCCTTCGGTTCTTTTTCGAGCACAGAATCACTATCAATTGTTTCATTATTTCGAACTGATTTAGAATGTACTCAATTCTTCATTGCCATTGTTTACTTCGGTCGCCAAGTTGCCAGAATTGGGAAAAAGCTGTTTTTCTAGCACCAAGACATATTGTTTGGGAACAGTGAAAGCGATCTTCACTATTAGACATTGGAAACTAGTCAGATTCTTTCACACTAAACGAGCAATAAACGACAATTCAGGCAAGTGGCAGTCACAGAAGATCAACGTCAACTGGGAACTGTTTGGAAACTGAAATATTCTACTCTTCAGAAAACAAATGAAACGTGCTACTTTTCGCTGCAGCCTTTGAAATGTGCTACTGTTGGTTTTTATTGTTTTCCTTTGTTTAAACGGGATGGCGTTTCAAGCTTATCGCTTATATTGCCCAACAAACTATTGTCAATAAATAACGCTTTTCATTTCTTCCCTCCTCCTCTCTCCTCCCTTAGAGTCCCAGCCATGTGCTACTGCTCGTGGCGAAATGTGAATCGTGCAGGTTTTCGTGGTATATTCGAAACATGCTTGTTATCGGCAGAAACATGGAAACGTGCTTCTTCTCGTGATAGATTGAAGTGTGCTACCAAAGAGGAGGTATAATAAGAGGCGTCACCCGACAAGGACAGAAATAACCTAGGGAAATCACTAGACAACCA
Source organism: Andrena praecox (assembly GCA_963932275.1). Lineage (NCBI taxonomy): Eukaryota > Metazoa > Arthropoda > Insecta > Hymenoptera > Andrenidae > Andrena > Andrena praecox. The sequence continues at coordinate 28,005,174 of OZ010729.1, forward strand.
ATTTAAATGCCCATTCGGCAATGATCGCTAAGCTTCGGCAATGATCGGGGTCAACTTCGGCAATAATCAACCAATTGCGGTAAGGTACATTTAGTCGATTTGAATATCCCGCTCGAAATAGACAACCAATTTAAATGCCAAGGTCAAGCAAGGACTTCAAAGATTCCGCCCGGAGTGACGCCTCTTATTATACCTACTCTTTGGTGCTACTCTTCGCATTGTTCACTAGGAAATACCCCACGTAGTACCGTACTCGCATCGTACGGAGGGAGAACGCATGCGCGCGATGACGCGGTGACGTCAAACCAATCAACGCCAAGACGGGACTCAAGTACCCGGAAAAAGCAAACCGAGACTAACTCGGTTTGAACGACCGAGCCGAACCGAGTACCCGAATGAACCGAGCAGCTTGAAAGAACCGAGCGGCTTGGGTAGAACCAAGTAGCTTGAATTTTTCAAGCGGGCCGAATGAAGCGGGCGGCTCGAACAGAACCAAGCGGATTGAATTATTTCAAGCGGGCCGAAAGAACCGAGCGGCCCGAAAGAACCGAGGCGGCCCGAATGTATGTCTGTAGTGTCTGTACACATTGTACGTCGAGCAGATAGGTTAGGAAATAGGTTAGGTATTAGGATGGGCCGAAAAAATCAAATTTTCGAAACTCGAAACAGCCTAGTGCGGAAAAGTTGCGTCTGGGGAAGACAAATGAAGGCAATTTTTTTTTTAAATCGGTCAATATTTGGCCGGGCCCAAACGGGGTCAAAGTTTTTAATTTTTTACCGAGTTTGGCGACTTCTGTATATTTTAATAAAATTTGCATATTTCACTGTTCAGCATCAGAAAATATTATTTAAGCACATAATCACGTGAAATAGTGTTTTATATATTGTCGCGAAGCGGAATATGTCTTTCTATTTTTTTTCGTAACGCGGATGTAGTGAAAGAGGAACATATTTCATTGATTCAAGAGCCGGTCCAACATCCATTTTGATCTGTAACATTCAATAGCCATTTCTTATAGATCATTGTGCGCTGACAGCGAATCCGCAAACCGTTTGTCGCCATCACCCTCTGTTTTCGAGAAAATTCGATTTTGAAAAAAAGTGCAAATTATCAATTTTGAACATCCGTTGAGTTCAAACAGTAATAGTTATTCGGTTGCTTGTTCCGCCAAATTATTCTATGAACCCTCGCGAATACAACGAAATAAGTTATTATTGAATTATAAACATTTAAATATGTTTAAACAACGATCAAAGGGAAAAGGAGACCGGAAATTCACCAATTTTAGCAGATATCTTTCTATATATTTCAAAAACTAAGGGTCTAGGAGAAAATCTGACTACTCCACGCGATGCAGCAGACATATTAGATTTAGATTTAGATTTAGATTTAGATTTACCCAGCACGTCGAAACGTGCGCGAAAATCTAGTTTTCCCAAACATGTTTAAAATTTTGATAATAAAACGCGCTTTTCCACTCTATTTTTTATCACGCGGCACAGTGGGATAGGCCTACAGGGGATACCACTGACAAAAAAAAACGCATCGATAATAGTACCCCATGGGTGATGTGGAAACCTATTGATACGGGTGTCGCCCCAATGCGCCACGCGCGGTTCATACGGCACGGGCCTGAGGCGCTCGAGGCTTCTGGGCCGCCGCGGGGGCGAAGACGCGCGGCGGGAGAAAGGAGGCGTCGCCTCTGAAACTCGGCCGAAAACATCACTTAATTCCGATGCCTGCCCTACAGTAACTTTTTCTTACTGACTTATGATTGTAATGTAAACACTCCCTTTGCAAGGATGTGCTTTTCTAATCTGTAATTTGCCTTTTTTTAAAGTAATACTGACGTTACTTAGCACTTTTAAGTGTCTCGTTACTCACAATTTATAATTGAAGTTCAAAAGCATGGTCGAGTGCGATTGTAACATCGGCAGTCGGGATCGGTTGTACCGCAACAGAACCGAATAGTGTCAAAGAAGGCGAATAATGTTGTCTTGTTTGCATAGAATCCATGCAGTGTTACAACCGATCCGGGGTCAGAGACGGTTGCAACACTTTACACTGTAACGTTAGGGCTATAACACTCCGCTTCTCATTTTTTATTAATAACTTGGATATCACTTGACATACAGTGAAACTGTTGTGACTCAATGATGTCAGATATGTAAGTAACATTTCCGTATAAGAGTTTTTGTTGTAAATGTAATAGTTCCTGCGTAATCGTATTCCAAAGTCAAAGTGTTACTACCGCCCCAGGCCTACCCTAGTGATAAAACTGTGCAACCCCAAAATATTATTAAATTTGTCTAAAATTTAGCATACAGATCACTTAGATGAATCGAACCAAGGGGGCGAGCAAAGTTACGTGAAAATAGCACCTTTGGAAAATTGAAACACCCTAATATACATACATATGTAAATGAATAATAAGATATAAATTATTATTTAACAGGAGGCAAAATAGTGGTAAGTGTAAAGCCTTTCTGTTTCCGACTAGTTTTAGCACCTAGGTCTCGAGTCGATCGCGCCCGATTTTTGCAGAGCCGACTCAAAGTCTCAAGGACTGTCGGCTCATGGATGTAGCCTGAATCGAGTCCCGGGACTCCGATCAATACGAGAGTATCGGATCCCGCCTGATACCAATAATTTTTCTGACTTGTCCCCAAGCTCGTGTTCTCAAGCCTCGAGACGATATGCATTTCTTTTGCACCGCATATTTACAGTGGGTTCGGTTCGTCCACGAAACTTCACCCTCCTGCGGCTCCCTTATTACGTATCAGATTTGTGCGCATCCAAAAGCTACCTGATTTTGCATCAGGTTCGTCCACAATCGGGTTCGTTTAAGAAGTTTCAATTTTCTGCGACTCCCTGATTATTAAATTAGGTTTATCTGCACATGATTCTATTCCTAGAGACTCCCTGAGTTTATGTCAGGTTCATCCTGGTTTTCAGTAATCCTACCAACTCCCTGACTTGCGTCAAGTTCTTCCGCGTCCCTAATTAACAAACTGATAAACCGTATTCCTTTGTAAATACCCTCTCTCTCTCTGGTCTCTCGCTTTGTTTGTGGTCCTGACTCGTAACAATATGAACTGTTTTCATTGTTTTCAAGTTGTGAATTTATGCGAAAAGTGGGTCCCACATATTAAGGCACACCTTGTATATAGATCAGTATTCTCTAGGCCAGCGATGTCCCGTTGGGCGGCCCGAGGGTGCGAGCATCCATAGTGTTTTCCAAGGGACACCCGACGGATACGCGCCTACACGCACAATACTAGAGTTTTCCCCATCCGTTGTATGCCCGCAGCTTCATTGACTTCGAGCACCTCCTTCCGCGCCACTGTGTAAAACGCTATTGATGCTTGTACTCTCGGACCGCCCAACGGGGCATCACTGGCTGCTCTAGGCAGTGGTCGTCTTCAGGCGATGCACACATTGGATGCATATTTATTATATCGCCGGCTGCGCCATCTGGCGGATGAATGAAAAAAGGAACCCATATACTATTTGACAACAAATGTTCCTTTACTACTTCGTTATTTGGCACAGCACTTGTAAACATTATTATGCATTCGAGCATTCTGGTAGGGCATTGGTGTTGCGCAACAGTAAATTTATGAAATCGAGGAATATAGTAATTTATGGTTAGTAAATAACAGTATCCATTCATAACCTCATGCTATGAAAGCACTGTGTTGGAACAGTCATTTTTTACTTTATTGCTTGTATGCTTGCTAGATCTATGCGCTTTATGCGGTTCTAATTGATTTTAGCTTCACTTTTGATTTTTAGATATTTATCGAGCCATGTGCTTGATGAGGTTCTGACTGGTATGTCTTTACAATAATGTAATACGTAATTGGAATGAAAAGTTATTACCTTACTCGATAAAGAATGAGTAACATTTTTAGTAATATGAATGTAACCATTGGGACAGTCATTCCTGCTAATACAAATTTGATCTGCTCCGATACAGCTGGTAGTAAAATTTGCGGTTTGTTCTACAAGTATCGTTGACGTTAAACCATCCAAGTCATGAGAACCATGTTTAGTTAATTTTTGATAGGCTTCTTGTTGTTCAGGAGTTTGAAATCCTGTACACACGAAAAAAAAACTCGTTAAAATAGTAAAAAGACCTAAATTGTAATATTACATAATTATAAAAAAAAATGAAAAAATTGAATTAATGAAAAAGGCAAGGCGAAGAAAATTTATTTTAAATTGTACAACGCTTGTGTACGAAGCTCTAAATCCATTGCCAAACTAAGTGGAAATTTTAATGTAAAAGAATTAAATGTTTCAAAATTATTTTTGCAAAACTGAATATAGTAGTTACTTTACATTTCTTTATAACCTGAAAAAACCTCGAAATAACTTTTATATCTAAAACGATATTGTAATGTTTATCGTGCAGTTGAAATTTTAATAAATAAAACAGGATAATATTCTGCATTATAGTGTGAGTTATTTCTAGTAATACACCTGTTTCAACGCGTTCTATATTAAAACAATTACATTAAACTATACAAATATTAGATATTAAATGCAAAAGGAATACGCACCCATATTATACTTCGTGGTTGAATTTGTCGATGGAAATCCATGTGTTGATAAGATTGTAACGAGTAATATTAATATTCTGATAAGCATTTTCTTCGTATTTTCTAGCTGTGTTTCTGTAAAATAAATTATACTTTCAGATGTTAAATTCCGTCATTGGCATTTTTTACATATAATTTTGATTTTTTATACTATTAGGTAGTTTACACGCAATAAACATTATAAAACCTTAAATCATAAAAATGATTAATTTGGACAATTACGTAACTAAATAATGAATTGTTGAGATACAGGATAGGACATGTATTATGTAGTACAGTTAAGCATGAAGAATAATACATTTATTCAATTGATTACTGAAATTGAATTTTATCTATTTAGATCAGGCTGGGAAATTAAGTGCTCTTTTCGGCCGATTTTCAGAAGCAACGCCCTCTTTAGGCCGTAATGCTTGGAGCTCCTCAGGCCCGTACCACATGAACCGCGCGTGGCGCATTAGGGCGACATTCGTATCAATAGGTTTCCACATCGTCCCAGAGAGCACGATTGTCCATGCGTTTTTGTTTTGTCAACGGGCCACGCGCGGTTCACGTGGTATGCGCCAGAGGTGGCTCGAGCATTACAGCCCGTCGCGGGGGCCAAGACGCGCGGAGGGAGAAAGAAGGCGTTGCTTCTGAAACTCGGCCTAAAGGTGGCCGTTCCAATGGGCGGCTACAGCCGCCAGCGACCGCGGCTGGCGGCTACAGCCGCAAGCGACTGCGACTGGCGTCGTCGGAAATGGTATCTAGAGTAGAGCTGTTCAAGTACCCGGAAAAAGCAAGCCGAGCCTAACTCGGCTTGAACGACCGAGCCGAGCCGAGTACCCGAATGAACCGAGCGGCTTGAAAAAACCGAGCGGCTCGGATAGAACCAAGTAACTTGAATTTTTCAAGCGGCCCGAATGCAGCGGGCGGCTCGAACAGAACCAAGCGGATTGAATTATTTCAAGCGGGCCGAAAGAACCGAGGCGGCTCGAAAGAACCGAGCGGGCCGAAGAAACTGAGGCGGCCCGAATGTATGTCTGTACATTGTACGTCGAGCAGATAGGTTATGTATACCTAACCCAATTATAATATAGACTGCGGAAGTTTATGTAAATGCATGTTTTTATTGGAATGACTTAAACAAGCGGGACTTTGACAGAACTATGTTTCATCATTACGAGGATGTTAAAAATATACTTTCGATTTTATACATTTTGCATATTCTGGATATACGTTGCACATTCTGCATATTTTTCATATTTTTTGCAGATACGGAATTTGTTTACAAATTAGCTTGATGAACCACGCCATTCAAATTTAATAGTTTCATATTTTAAAAATTTTAATAGTGTAATAGTTACATATATATTCAAATGTTTAATAATTCAATAGTAGGCACAACGGCTTGATACGTATAATATATAATTATTACAGTACAATTATTAGTATACTACAGTTTGATAAAAGAGGTTAAATATATCCCTCCGCCCCCCGTTACCCTTTTCAGCATATTTGCATATTCGCGGCATATCATACTTGCATAAACTTCCGCAGGCTAGGTATAAATAAATAAATAGACGAATAATTTTTGAACAAGCAATATAAATAGACACACAATTTAATTTTTTTATTTAATTAATGTAAGAACTTCTTACATTATATTTAACCTCTTTTATCAAACTGTAGTATACTAATAATTGTACTGTAATAATTATATATTATACGTATCAAGCCGTTGTACCGACTATTGAATTATTAAACTTTTGAATATATATGTAACTATTACACTATTAAACTTTTTAACATATGAAACTATTAAATTTGAATGGCGTGGTTCACCAAGCTAATTTGTAAACAAATTCCGTATCTGCAAAAAATATGAAAAATATGCAGAATGTGCAACGTATATCCAGAATATGCAAAATGTATAAAATCGAAAGTATATTTTTAACATCCTCGTAATGATGAAACATAGTTCTGTCAAAGTCCCGCTTGTTTAAGTCATTCCAATAAAAACATGCATTTACATAAACTTCCGCAGTCTATATTATAATTGGGTTAGGTATACATAACCTATCTGCTCGACGTACAATGTACAGACATACATTCGGGCCGCCTCAGTTTCTTCGGCCCGCTCGGTTCTTTCGAGCCGCCTCGGTTCTTTCGGCCCGCTTGAAATAATTCAATCCGCTTGGTTCTGTTCGAGCCGCCCGCTTCATTCGGGCCGCTTGAAAAATTCAAGTTACTTGGTTCTATCCGAGCCGCTCGGTTTTTTCAAGCCGCTCGGTTCATTCGGGTACTCGGCTCGGCTCGGAAACCGGGTTTCAGCTTGGTTCGGATTTCAAGCTACCCGAATATTCAAGTACTTGAACAGCCCTAATCTAGAGACGCGGCAGCGTCTCGACGCCAAGTACAGGAAAAAGACACCCTGTATATGTCGACTGTCGCTACCACTATCATTTACTCGTGCCCCGGCTATTCAAACCTAACCTGAAACTTATTTCATTAATATCTCATCACGCCTGCAATATTTTCTAAATTTAAAGGCATTTTTCTAATATAAACCGCATATAAGCTTTCGAATAAGACCAAATTCAATAAAATCGGTCCACGCATGACGGAGATATCGTAATATTGTCTCATGGATCAGTCGGAAACGGGAAGTTTTCTTCTGATTCTTGAACCAAATTTTTGTCGACATAATACGTATATTACGCGTTACACGCACACCTTCAGCCAAAAGAAACTAGTGTATGTTTCGTTCGTCGACTCTCGGGATCATTCGGCAGGGATCGTCGTCCGTCGTACCCAGGGCCGTTCCTGGGTTTTGGCCGCCCAGGTGCAAAAACAATATTGCCGCCCTTATTAATTCAATATTCTTCAATTAAGAATTTAATATGCAGTGTTTACTTTTATATCTATACATACATAATTTTAAACGGTTATCATGCATAAAAATTTCGATTATTATTCTTATTAAACAAAATTTTACATATAATAAACGGCCTGCGGCCGCCCCTAGGTTTGGCCGCCCAGGTGCGGGGGCACCTTCTGCACCCCCGCCAGGAACGGCCCTGGTCGTACCTATGTATACTATTGAAATATATAACCTACCAAGTGTCATCGCTTTATAATCTACCAAGTGTCAATCCGTCATAACCTGCCATGTGTCAAATAAGGTAAGTTGTTCACATTTGAAATGTCACGAGTTTTTACACTACATGAGAGACTGAATTATTGTCTCAATTAACAAGGTGGGTCGCCAAATTTTTTTAATAGATTTTTTATGTAGAGTCGCAGACTTGGAAGTTGTCCGGAGAAGGTTCGACAGAGAAGCATCTTCTTTCGCATAAGTTTCTGGAAATTTGTACCATGCATGTACAAAATATATATGATAACAAATTGCATTGCATTTAAATTGACAGATATTTTTATTATACCAGCAAATTATATTTAATTTAGAGTTTTTATGTAAAGCTTATAGAAATGAAGGGGACGCAAAGGACTTAGATAAAAATGAAGGGGACGCACAGGCTTGGATAGAACTGAAGGGAACGCACAGGACTTGGATAAAAATGAAGGGAGCGCACAGGTGTGATGTCCCACTATTTTTCGCGCGGTATTATAACACCACTTCCTTGCAAATCAATCAACATAACTCCATCAAAAACCTTCATACTTAAGCCTCACCCCTTTTTCAAACCCAACTGACCGTTTGGACGATGCATCTTAGCGGTCCCCATCTCGAAACGGTCAATCCAGAAATAATCACTGATCACCTTGATGATGTACATTAGCGGTCCCCATCTCAAGATGGTCAGCGACGACCTCCTAATCCCCTCTTCGACTTACGTGGCATGACCACTTCCCTCCAAATCTACTTTAAACAAATCCCTCGTCCTTAAAACCCTCTCTTAAATCGAGACTACGTCTCACGCCCTCTCTATGACCAAAGAAGTCAGTACCCCGTTTACCCCTTTCCGATACGACCTCCTAAACTCCACCAAATGGGTTGAGTATTCCGCTTCAAAGCCCCATGTAAAAACCCCAGAAATGTTACTGCGACACAAATTTACCTTCATGATCAACACGTGATCATTTCTGCGACGCATCTTTGGCGTACGTGCCATGGAACACACCGCACATACCCTTCACCCATTACCAGTACAAGACAAGGCCACATAAAACCCCTAAACACCGACTCTATTAATAAGTAATTACGACGCATCTTCAAAGATCAGTCAAGGTGCATACCGCGCACACTCTTCACCCCTAACAATCCCGACAATAGTATAAATACAAGGCCCAAAACGGCCAGAGCGCTCTTCTACGGAAACATCCCATGAAGGAGTATCACAGTTACCAGTCGCGCATATTTTTATCAAAGTGTTAGACTCAGTTCAATCATCTACGACATCAATCGTAAGCGATTACAATTACTTATTTCATTAGTGCGTATCATCATCATTCACATTATCCAATTATTGCTTTCGCCTTATATATTGCTATTTCACTATTGCTTATTCTATATCTATTGCATCATTGCTTATAATATTTCTATATCATTATTGCTTATTCTATATCTATTACCTTTGTTGCTTATGCTTATTGTAATTTACATCATGGTCTACCGCTAGATGCTTATTGTATGTCATATCATCATTGCTAATTCTTAGCCCATTATATTATTATTATTGCTATTACTCATGTATCTCATATTCATACATATAAATTGCTATTGATTATTGTTTATATAAAGGTCTCTGTGCTAATGCTAAATGTCCAACGCATCCTTATAAATATTAGTTTAAATGTTTCAAGAATAAACAAACGCTCTTGTTTCTGAATAAAGTTTCAAGTTATTATAACGATCCTCCGGCTACGAAAGCCACCAAACCAAAACAGATCGCTGCAACAGCTGATTTCGGCTCGCGAAACGCAAGCATAGAGTTTCTTATAGTGTTTACACGGCGTACTTTTACATAGGCCGCGTACAGCCATATGTCTAGACATATTTCTCGGAAATATTCCTTCTAGCTAAGTGCAACGTTAAAACCCACCAAAACAAAAACAAAGTGATCTAACGGGTGTCATCACCGGAGGGATTACAGTCCAAACCTTCCCTGGTCGTTCGGAGCTACGAATCAGGCATTCGCGCCCGAAAATCCTCCTTATATCGGAGCTACGAATCTGGCATTCGCGCCCGAAAACCCTCCTTACCTCGGAGCTACGAATCTGGCATTCGCGCCCGAAAATCCTCCTTACCTCGGAGCTACGAATCTGGCATTCGCGCCCGAAAATCCTCCTCACCTCGGAGCTACGAATCTGGCATTCGCGCCCGAAAATCCTCTTTACCTCAGAGCTACGAATCTGGCTTTCGCGCCCGAAAATCCTACCCACATTCAGTGCCACGAATCTTGCATTCGCGCCTGCATTCCCTTCGAATAAAAAATCCCCATATGTCATTATCCCCAAAGACCTTCACCCGGGACGTGACATAATTTTGGTGACAGCGGTGGGATCCGTTAACTGTTTACAGACATGAATTTCCGAATATACGGTGCCCACAATAGCCCAATAAAAAAAAAAAAAGGAAAATGTGCATTAAACACCCACATCGCGGCACATTAAATTACCGTAGCCGCAGGTTGCAAAGTTTGACGGCATATATGCGGTGGATGATCTGTGTCTCCGGGAGAATAGCTACAACATTTGAAGGAGACGACATTTGTTTGAGTTGCTCTGAGTTGGATCCAACAAATACGGAAACTTTATACCAAATTCACTATTATCAAACGCCGAAAATATCTCCCAATTGCTCGCGGTGCAATTCCGCTTTATTTCAAATTTGTCCCGTGAACAGTTGTGCCGTGTGCTCAGATTGGTATCTCCTAGCAAATGAGAGCCACCGCGAATTTGATAACCAGTACATGAGTATAGAACGCCCCGAATTTTAAATAAACGGCTAATCATCACTACATAATTTTGTACACCCAAGTAGTGGGATGTTTGAATACCGTTAACGAAAAATTGATTCTCTCTACGCACAGTGGCCACTACGTCCCTATATCTAGTATGTCTAACAGATTTCAACGGCAACATCTATCAAACCTGTGCCGCCAATTTGTGAACCGATTGGCATACACTAATGAACTGACCTGTGTTTCGGGCGGTGTAGCAACGACCACGGGAGGCTGTAATATTTGCCTTCACTGCTTCGACCTGGACTCGATTGAAGTGAACGAAATCAATCAGGAGCATTACTATACTTTAGATAACATATTCCCAAAGTGCCCTCGTTGCAAAAACCCCTTGTTCCAAACGCGTCCCTTAAGTAGTTGCTCCGAGTGCACCGAACGTTTTCTCCTCGTAAATAGGAACCATTACGGGTTGATAATTATTGGTTCTAGGGATAGAACACCCTAAGCTTGAAACGCGGCTACCGGACGCCCTAAAACTAACCAATCATTTTTAAAGTACATAAATACAAATAGAGTCAAAACGATTTTAAACATGTCTGTATACGACGAATACTGACGACCCTTGCGCTACGAACCAAGACGCGGGCTCTTCCATGAACCCTATAGATACCGCGACTACCGAATTATTAGGAAAAGTGGAAATGCTGAAACAAAAAGGAGCGGTAATTGAAAATTTACACACGAAATTAGTCGAACCCAAAATGCATTCGGGCGTACCTACCAAATCGGCCGGCCCCACGTTGGAAGGTCTTGCCGAACAGATACAAACTATACAAGAGACGGTGGAAAAATTTCTTCCACCCCCACTATTCGCGAATAAATTTGCCACGCCGGGTTCTTCCCGTTTCGATAGAAAACCGGTGCTAAAGTATAATACAGAGCCTGAGATATTGACTAGTAACCATATTCCGGACCAAGATCCATTGCCCCAGATCAGATTAAAAGACGCGATAGAAACCGTCCCAAAATTTAACGGTCACAACATGTCCGTTTTGCAATTCGCGAGAGCTTGCAATTGGGCTAAGGCTCTGGTTCCCTCGCAAGCCGAACATCAGCTAGCGAGGTTGTTGATAAATAAGCTGCAAGACCATGCGTACTTGGCGGTTGAGGATCGGGTCTTTGAAGCCGTAAATGACCTAATTAAACAACTTAAACGCACTTTCTCCCCTGCCGAAACATCGGACCACTATCGAGGGGAACTCGCTAATATTATAAAGGGAACCAACGAACATATGCTGGTGTACATTTCACGCGTTAAGGACCTCCGATTCGCCATCCTGGAGGAGAATAGAGAATATTACCACGATTTCGCACAAACCCTGGACGTGGATCGCCTAACTTTGGACTCGTTCATTGATGGTCTTCCACCTCACATGAGGACAATGCTATTACAGCATAATTTTGAAACACTCGAAGAAGCTTTCGAGGCAGCCGTACTCGTGGATAAGAAGATTGGCAGGGATCATCGAAGGTTTTCCGAACAAAAGGCTCCTAAACTAGTATGCCAAATTTGCAATAAGATAGGGCACGACGCACTGTCCTGTAGAAGCAACCAAAGTTTGAACTACCGACCGTCCGAACGATATCCCCAAAACCGAGTTACAGGATATGGTAATCAAGCCCCTAACCCTTTGGTCCCCTACTGGGACAAAACTCGACCTCCTCCCTCAAGACCTACGGAATTGCGCATTTGTGCGTATTGCAAAAATCCCGGACATCTAATCTCAGAGTGTAGGAAACGATTATTCAATCGCAATGAAAGGAACCCTGGAACCTTCCAGGAACGAGCCTCGGGAAACGCTCTGCCCCCACGGCCCACTATGGAGGCGTACCGTGGAACGGGCCAAGCAGGAGCGCGTCCAATAATGACACAAGCGGAATCGGGAATGCCAAAACTAGGATCGCCACCGCATGGTTAAATACTGTTGGCGAAACCCCGTCCGTCATTATCCGGTCTCCAGACTTTGAAATAACACCGGAATTAATGATTGACACCGGCTCTGAAGTGAACTTATTGAAAATACACGCCGTAAAACAATCTCAAGATATAGACGTGAACAAACAGGTACAACTTAGAGGCATTGCTAAAGACCTCGTTTCCACCCTTGGGACAATAAAAATAACTTTATTGGGCATCGAGGTTACGTTCCACGTAGTCGAAAACGACTTCCCTATTAAACCACACGGAATACTAGGAACTGAATTCTTTATAAAACAGGATGCCTCAATACATTACTCGAAGAAACAGTTGGAGTTCAACGGAAATTCCATTCCGTTTGTAGACAGGGGTCAAGTCGTGCTACCCGCTAGATCAAAAACTGTTTCTTTTATTAACATATTAAATTCAAATATAAAGGAAGGGTATTTACCCCGGTTAGACTTAGGCACTGGGATTCATGCTGGTAACGCTCTTGTTCGTAATCAAGACGGCAAAGCATACTTACAAATAATAAATTCTAATAAAATGGACATAACGATCACAACACCTACTGTTGAATTGGAAGAATTTGAAATTGTGATTCCAGAACCCAAACAAAGACGAACAAAAAAGACTATGACGTCTAAATGCGTCACTCCTATCCCCGCCTTAAATTCAAACAAGTCCCTCATACCCCAGGATCCGTCGATCCACCACACCGAGGCACTCGCGAAAGTGCACTCACTCTCACCCCCTGTGCATTATGCCAGATCAAACCACCACCCAAATTTCCTTGAGTCTTTTACTATTGCGTCGGGTGAGGAAGTACCAACAATTTCTGAAAAATCCGCAACAAAGATGGAACAAGTGCTCAAACTAATTTCAACGGAACATATGAATCCGGAGGAAAAACTTCATGTCTAAGGAATTTTAAGTAAATACCATGACCTTTTCCATTTACCAAATGAGAAGTTGGGTCATACGAACGCTATCCAGCATGGGATCCAGACAACGGACCCAGTACCTATCAATACTAAACAATATCGCTTCCCTCCAGTACACAAGAAGGAAATCGATAAACAAGTGCAAAAATTACTAGATCAAGAAATTATAAAGCCTTCATTATCACCTTACAATTCACCAATCTGGATTGTGTCTAAGAAACCAGGACCCGATGGAGAAATCCTATGGCGAATGGTACTCGATTTTAGGGATCTAAACAAAAAGACCGTTCCTGACGCTTACCCAATTCCTAATATCAACGAAATATTGGACCAATTAGGGGGAGCCAAGTATTTTTCCGTGTTCGATCTCGCTTCGGGATTTCACCAAATACCTATGAAGCCTGAAGACGCACACAAAACAGCTTTTTCCACACCACATGGACACTATGAATTTAAAAGGATGCCATTCGGACTCTGTAATGCACCAGCTACTTTCCAACGTCTAATGCAGGGTTGACTAACTGGTGACTCACGAGCCACCGGGGGCTCCTCCGCCTTGCTGCTACGCTGACCGGACCCCCTCCATACCGACCCAAACTCTGACGATCGCAGTGGATTCTTCTTTCTTTCCTTCTCTTTTCGACTGCGATCGTCAGTGTCTAGTAGGAATGGAGGGGGGCCGTTCAGCGTGACAGCAAGGCGGAGGTGCCCCCGGTGGCCCGTGAGCCACCAGTTAGTCAACCCTGGTCTAATGGATCATACCCTTACTGGACTCCAGGGCACAGAAATGTTCGTATATTTGGACGACATCGTCCTTTACGCAAGTTCCCTTACTGAGCATTTAATTAAATTTAAGAAACTCGCTCACCGTTTGCGAGAAGCAAACCTTAAATTACAACCTACGAAATGTAAATTCCTACATAAGGAAGTCGCTTACCTAGGACATATAATTACCGAGGAAGGAGTAAAACCTGATCCAAATAAAATTCAAGCCATTCAGAAATACCCTGCACCTCGTACACCGAAAGGAATTAAAGAGTTCCACGGTCTAACCGGCTATTACAGAAGGTTTATCCCGGAATTCTCTAAGATGGCTCGCCCTTTAACCTCCCTATTGAAAAAGGACGTACCTTTCGATTGGGGAACGTCCCAGGAAACCGCTTTTGACCACTTAAGATTCGCATTGCTGAAAGAACCTATCCTGCAGTACCCGCATTTTGAATTAGAATTTCACGTCATTACTGACGCCTCTGAATACGCTATAGGAGGAATATTGAGTCTGGCTGCCAATGAAAAGGAACTACCGATCGCGTACACCTCCCGTGTTCTGAATAAAGCAGAAACGAATTACTCAACAATAGAAAAATAACTTTTAGCCATTGTGTATTGTGTCAGATACTTTCGACCCTACCTATATGGACGGAAGTTCATTTTATTTACTGACCATCAACCATTGATTTGGCTACACAAGGTAAAAGACCCTACGTCACGTTCGTTAGGTGGCGGCTAAAACTAGCAGAATATGAATACGAAATTCGTTATCAACCAGGCAAAAGTAACAATCTTGCCGATGCATTATCCCGGAATCATCCCGCAGTGGAGGCATATCCAGTACGACCACGAGAGGAAGCTGATGATGACTGGGAAGATCAACCCCCGGCTAAACGAGGTCCCGGGAGGCCCCGACTCACCAAACCATCGACCTCCGCGATTAGACCCACGTATAAAACTCGCCCAAGAGCAAAACCTACCAGGGTACAGCCGCCCAGAAAGGTGCGCCAAAAGTTGACCAGTGCAGTAAACCCACCAGATTCCCTCTCGGTAAATCCCCGGGACCGATGAGTAGCGAAGAAGACGAAGTAGATCAGGAAGAAGAAAGGGAATTGGCGGACGCCCCTATTATTTCGCCTCCACAATCGCCAACGCCGCAGGAAGAGAACGACCTTGACTCCGAAGTGGATTCCAACGCATCGGATGAATCAGACTCAGAATCTTCGATAATTGGATTAAACGATTCTTTGGACGCAGCATACGAAGCAGATCCCGAACGAGATATCCAAATAACGCCATTAATCAGTCGCGACCCATTGTTCCTACGAAAAGAAACGCTCGTTTTCTTTTTAAGCGTAGATGGGGAACCTTGCGACAACGGAGCGAAGGAACTGCAGGAAACGGGAATCCTGACAATACCTGGCGACCTCCCACTGGGTAAGGCCCACGTAACTCACAAAAAGGGACAAATCTTTGTAGGGCTGGTTATTAAAGAAACGCAAAATACGCCATTAACTATGACAACTTGGGGCAAAGCCCCTTCCTACTTTAAATATGTGATACACGAGCTCCAAATACAATCTTTTAGTATAGCCAAAACATCGAACTTGGATCAATTAAGCTGGCAAAATGTCATTACGGATATCCTCGAAGCCGTCGACAAAGAGGACATCAGTGTCACTATATGTTTACAGCTAGTTCAAATTCCAGAAGAATCTAAAAGACAAAATATTATTACCGAAAATCACGCGTCTGCATTAGCTGGACATAAAGGAGTAACCAAAACATATAACCGAATTAGACACCATTACTTTTGGAAAGGAATGAAGAAAGCCGTGGAAGACTATATTAGAAAATGCGAGGACTGTCAGCGGAAGAAACTCGTCCGTGTTAAAACCAGGCAACCAATGATTCTAACTGACACGCCTGGACAAGCCTTTGACAAGATTGCATTGGACATCGTAGGACCGTTACCTACCACTAGAGAAGGGAATACCTATACCCCTACAGCACACTTCGTTGCAGGAACGTTGCACAGCCGTTGCAGTACATTGCAATGTTGCTGTTTGGTTGCAGGTTGCATTGCAATATTCCTACAACATTGTGGAAACATTGCCGTGCAATATTGCAATGGCCACGTTTGTGCAATGTTTCTGGAATATTGCGCACACATTGCCGTGGAATATTGCGTACATACTGCCGCACAATATTCCCGGAATATTGCGCACACATTGCCGTGGAATATTGCGCACATACTGCAGTACACTACTCCCGGAATACTGCGCACACATTGGCGTGGAATATTGCGCACATACTGCAGTACAATACTCCCGAAATATTGCGCACACATTGCCGTGGAATATGGACTTACATATTTTCACTCCTCGCCTACGCAAAGCGTTCGTGAAATGCAAACACACGGAATACAGTCTTAAATACCACAGGAAACCTCCGGGGGAATATATGCGACCGTGAACAATATCTGACATAAGTAATTAATACAATTACTTAGTTAAAACTATAAAGTTTAAACAAACTCATAAACTATATATAGCAACAAAAGATATTTGTAAAAAAGTGTTTCATGTACCAATCACTGCCACTGTGCCTACTATTGCCATTTAATCTATTGTTCATAACAAAAATGTCCCGCGATGTCGAGTGTAAATTTAGAAGTCCGTATTATTGGCGAACGCTGTAGGAACGGCCCGGTGGGACGTTCAGGCAACATTCGTACATAAAACGGATTGACGCGGAGCGTTCCTGAAATACAAACACGCGGAATATAGTCTTAAATGGCAATAGTAAAGACACTGGCAGTAGGTACTTGGGACATCTAATATTTCTTTTTTACAAATATCCTTTGTCGCTGTTTACAGTTTCACACTTTGCTTCAACCGTATATAGTTATAATTAACTAATGTTATTAATTATTAATATCACATACTTTCCATGGTCGCCTATGTTCCCCCGGAGGTTTCCTGTGGTATTTAAGAATATATTCCGCGTGTTTGTATTTCAGGAACGCTCCGCGTCAATCCGTTTTATGTACGAATGTTGCCTGAACGTCCCACCGGGCCGTTCCTACAGCGTTCGCCAATAATACGGACTTCTAAATTTACACTCGACATCGCGGGACGTTTTTGTTATGAACAATAGATTAAATGGCAATAGTAAAGACACTGGCAGTACTGGGGACATCTAATATTTCTTTTTTACAAATATCTTTTGTCGCTATTTACAGTTTCACACTTTGCTTCAACCGTATGTAGTTTTAATTAATTAATGTTATTAATTATTAATATTACATACTTTCCATGGTCGCCTATGTTACCCCAGAGGTTTCCTGTGGTATTTAAGAATATATTCCGCGTGTTTGTATTTCAGGAACGCTCCGCGTCAATCCGTTTTATGTACGAATGATGCCTGAACGTCCCACCGGGCCGTTCCTACAGCGTTCGCCAATAATACGGACTTCTAAATTTACACTCGACATCGCGGGACGTTTTTGTTATGAACAATAGATTAAATGGCAATAGTAGGCACAGTGGCAGTGATTGGTACATGAAACACTTTTTTACAAATATCTTTTGTTGCTATATATAGTTTATGAGTTTGTTTAAACTTTATAGTTTTAACTAAGTAATTGTATTAATTACTTATGTCAGATATTGTCCACGTTCGCATATATTCCCTCGGCGATAGCCTGTGGAATCTTAGACTGTATTCTGCGTGTATACATTTCAGGATCGTTCCGCGTAATTCCGGTTTTATTGCGGATTTATTTATATTGCGAGGTCTCGCAACTTATCAGCAACATTTCGGCAATAAATCCGCAATAAATCCGGACTTAGATATTTTCACTCGACTATACGGAACTTTTTCCTTACGCATAATAAATTAAATGTCAATGGTAGGGACACGCGTGTCCCTAATATATATAAAAAAAATGATGTTAAACAATTGTATTAAAAATGCGCTAAAAACTAAAAAAAAAATTATTTCCTTGTACTACGCAAGATATTTCATAACAGAATATGCATCAACTTAATACAATATCAAGCGTCGAAATGAATTTGTTGCGAAATATCCGACTCCGCGATTAGGGAGATGTAATGGAGTTTGTCAAAACGAATCTTTGTTGTTGGATTCGGGTAAAGAAACCACACGTCGTTGAACATAAACACTTTAATATCTAAAGGTAGCTCGTACATGACTAACATAAAGGAATTGTAAAACCACGTAGCCGCCACGTGCGTGTGTCTCGCTTGTCGCCATGAAGCAAGCGACTCTCCCCGTGCGAGACGCTGCTGGTCGCGCGCTGCGTGCCCCCCAGCGCGCCCTCCGTGGGGAAACGTGCTGTACCCAACATTTGTTTTTAAATAATTTGAGTTTAAAGTGTTGCACGGTAGGAGCATGAGTTCGAATACGTAAGTAATGTTCTCAATCAACAGTTCTAACTGCAGCGATATAGTGTTCGTCTACGGTGCTACGGGTCGCGGGTTCGAATCTCCTTGGGGTAAAATAATTTTCTATTTAATAATGATACACGGACGTTATACTACTATGATTCTGCACACATTCATGTCGTCGCCCCCCTCGGAGACACGTCCGATATATATAATTAATAAAATACCGTTATTTTTATTTTTGGCCCTACTGTTCGAAACGTTGCGTAACCATTGCTGTAAAATCTCAGAAATGATTCGCGACCATTACTGTAAAATCTCAGAAATGTGGCCTGACCATTGCTGTAAAATCTCAGAAATGTTGCCTAACCATTGCTGTACAATCTCAGAAATGTTGCCTGACCATTGCTGTAAAATCTCAGAAATGTTGCGCGACCATTGCTGTAAAATGTCAGAAATGTTGCGCGAACATTGCTGTAAAAACTCAGAAATGTTGCAGAAATATATCCTGCAATGTTGCACAGGGGCGGACTTAGCAATTTACTTATAAATTTTCGGCAATATTCCGTGCAATGTTTCAGATATTAAACCGCAATGTAACTGAGACATTTCGACAACAAATGTGCTGTAGGGGAGCATGGACTGCAACGTCAAACTGAACAAAATCATATATTCGAACTCTAAAACTGCATTAAACATTCATTGAGGCCGGACAAGAATGGAAACACTTGTTAATGAGGTTTTAGGACCATGTGCCCCCCAAAAAGTACTAGGTGATATAAATTGCCCAGAAGTATATTTTTGTTTGCAGACTGATTCAAGTGTCACGTCCCGGGTGAAGGTCTTTGGGGAAAATGACATATGGGGGTTTTGTTCGAAGGGAATGCAGGCGCGAATGCCAGATTCGTGGCGCTGCGGAGATTAGGAATTCAGGCGCGAATACGTGATTCGTGGCACTGAATGTTCGAGGAGATGCAGGCGCGAATACGTGATTCGTGGCACTGAATGTTCGAGGAGATGCAGGCGCGAATGCCAGATTCGTGGCGCTGCGGAGAGTAGGATGCAGGCGCGAATGCCAGATTCGTGGCGCTGCGGAGAGTAGGAATTCAGGCGCGAATGCCAGATTTGTGGCACTGAATATTCGAAGGGATGCAGGCGCGAATGCCAGATTCGTGGCGCTGCGGAGAGTAGGATGCAGGCGCGAATGCCAGATTCGTGGCACTGCGGAGAGTAGGATGCAGGCGCGAATGCCAGATTCGTGGCACTGCGGAGAGTAGGATGCAGGCGCGAATGCCAGATTCGTGGCACTGCGGAGAGTAGGAATTCCGGCGCGAATACGTGATTCGTGGCTCTGAAGGTGAAGTGGAATTTTAGGCGCGAATACGTGATTCGTGGCACTATGGTGAGTAGGATTCGGGCGCGAATGCCAGATTCGTAGCACCGAACGACCAGGGAAGGTTTAGATAGTTATGGTGTCTGTGGTGACACCCGTTAGAGCACTTTGTTTTGGTTTTACTAATTGGATTTACCGTTGCATAGGCGAAAGAAGTTACACGTACTAATTCTGAGAAACTCGTCTAAACGTGCGGCTATACACAGGCCATGCAAAAGTATGTTAGTAAACACGGTAACTGCTCTTGCGTTCGCGAACTAGAATCAGCTGTTTCACTAGCTTGTTTGTTTGGATTTTTAGATCTTTCGTAACCAATGGGTAAACACAAATAATTTGAGGCGTGATTAAAACAAAGCGGTTTACTAGCTTTGTTGGAGCGTTAATTATAATAATGCGTGGGACTTTGAGCATTGATACAATACATTTATATAAAACAGTATAAGGTATGAAATATATGTATGGACATGAATAACAGGTATATAAACCGGAGAAAGAAGTACGTTTAGCAATGAACGTTAATAATACACAAAAATGCAATAAGCGTTAGAGAAATAATATGGAATTCAATAGAAGTTCGTTGTACAAAGTATATACTATATATGAACGCAGTAAGCGTGAATAAGAATAATACACAAAAATGCAATAAACGTTTAGTAATTAATAAGAATTTCGATAATGTTTGAAATACACAATATCGATATAAATCCGCAATAAGCGTTATTAACAAAGAAATAATAAATGGTATGGAAATGATATAAGAATAATAATATGAAATGGTAATGGCTTACGGTATTTGCTGTAGAGCACTGAATTTAATAACACAGTAAGCTAACACAGTAGAGATATCAAAGTAGCGTAATGAGACACTTCGCGGGAGTGGTTTCCGTAGAAGAGCCAGAAGCTAGAAGCGCTCTGACCGTTTTGGGCCTTGTATTTATACTATGGTCGGGATTGTTAGGGGTGAAGAGTGTGCGCGGTATGCACCTTGACTGATCTTTGAAGATGCGTCGCAATTACTTATTAATAGAGTCGGTGTTTAGGGGTTTTATGTGGCCTTGTCTTGTACTGGTAATGGGTGAAGGGTATGTGCGGTGTGTTCCATGGCACGTACGCCAAATCTGCGTCGCAGTAATGATCACGTGTTGATCACGTTCGTAAATTTGTGTCGCAGTAACATTTCTGGGTTTTTTGCATGGGGCTTTGAAGCGGAATACTCAACCCATTTGGTGGAGTTTAGGAAGTCGTATCGGATAGGGGTAAACGGGGTACTGACTTCTTTGGTCATAGAGAGGGCGTGAGACGTAGTCTCGATTTAAGAGAGGGTTTTAAGAACGAGGGATTTGTTTGAAGTAGATTTAGAGGTCGTAGTTGACCATCTTGAGATGGGGACCGCTAAGGTACATCGTCAAGGTGATCAGGAATCTGGATTGACCGTTTAGAGATAGGGACCACTAAGGTATATCGTCTAAATGATCGGTTGGGTTTGAAAAAGGGGTAAGGCTTAAGTATGAGGGTTTTTGATGGAGTTATGGATGGATTTGTGAGGAAGTGGTGTTAAAATACCGCGCGAAAAATAGTGGGACGTCACACAAGTAATAGGAAAAACTAATATTTTAATGTTGAAAGACAAATTCAAAATAAACTATTAGATTTCTATGAAAATTGTGATGAGTCAGCCAATGGAATGTTTGATGCCATTAGAAAATCATTATCCATGCACAACCTTTCTTATGATAGAGTATCTGGATTAAGTGCTGACAACACTAATGCAAACTTTTATATGCACCACTTTCTTTATAAAAACATTAAAAATGTAGTTCCAAACTTAGGGAACGGTAATTACCATGCTCGTATAATTCATAGTACTGCCAAGCATGCAATGAATTTTTTAAATTGCGATATTGAAAATATCATATTAAAAATATATAACTATTTTTCTGTATCTGCTGTTCGAAGAGAGAGGCTTAAAAAATTTGTTGCTGCTGTTGGAGGTGAATGGCATGAGCTGAAGCGGCATGTTGGGGCAAGAAGGCTTTCCTTCTTCCCTTGTATTGATAATATACTGTTAAATTGGTAGGCAATAACTAATTATTTTAAACGTTTAAGAGATGATTGCACAGTGCACATTAAAAATATTTTAATGTTTGAAGAAACTGAAGGAGATAATGTAATTCAAACCTATTTGCCATTTGCAAGCCACATGTTACATGTCTTTCATAAAGCTATTATACGTATAGGTTGAAGGCAATGATATTACAGTCTTAGATATATATATAATATTATGAAAACTTTAAAAATGGCGTTAGAACAACGCAAAAATGACAACATTTTTGGCTATGAAACTCAAAAAATTATGAAAACATTGTTAACTAAATTCCCCCCAGCATGTGACAAAAGTAAAAAGGATTTTTTATTGTTCTTAAAAAAAGTTTATTGTATATTCAGAAATGGATTGATTTTAATGAGATTGGTTAAAATTACTTGCAATTTTCGGTTTAAAAAATGAGCTTGCATTCGGGAATTGTGAGTTGCTGCTAGATAGATTAGGCTTGCAAGAGGTATTAAATATTAAAATGGATGATTCATATTCAGGGATAACAGTAGTCAACACCATTTTTAAGAAAATTGAAAACAGTAATAATTTTAAAAAATAAGAATACAGGACAAAAATGGTTTACAAAGTTTACATAAAATAATCTCATACTTTCTCTCTATTCCCGCCGCTTCAGCTTTTACAGAGATAATATTTTCTATAACGAATATCAAGTGGGGGGGGGGGGGGGGAGAGAAACAGAGCAAGTCTATCTCTTATAAAAAAAGAGCTCCTCATATATGTGAATTTCAATATTGAGTCCAATGAAACCTTTACCACATTTGTTATAGACAATAAATTAATGAATAATGCAAGAGGCACAAAAAATACACATTTAAAAAGTATCATGTCGTTTTAATTTATTTTCTCCCACTGTCTTCTGAAATGTATTATATTTTTTATCATATTTGGTCGTAAAATACTATATTTCCCCCCAAAAAAGGTGGCCACCCCAGGTGCAGTGCGTATACCTACCTTATATTACAAGTTGCACCCCTTTTGCTGCAAGGTCCTCAATTGTTTTCGATTAAAATAATTGAAAATGAACTTAATGCTATTAATAGCTTTCGAGATAAAACTTCATAAGTAAGTACAGCATATTTTCACGAACATAGGCAGAAATCGCATAATTCAAAGCCCTATACAAGATAAACAATGACTCAAACCTTTCCATAATTGTTTGCCTTGGGTAACGCCAAATGGAAGAATAATATATGAATGTAACTGCTGTTATTCATTTAGGCTTGTTTAGGTTGACAACACTGTTTCTGAGTAAAATTTCGATACTCTGACCTTAGAATCGTGATTAGCGATATCAAAAACCCTTAGAAACATTAAAGTTCAAATTTTAAAAATTCCAGTATATGCCATACCGTTTGCGGCCGGGCTGGCCACTATAGTGGCCACCTAAGAATTTAGATACTTTGCCGGCCATTTTGGTGGTGCATACATTTTAAGTAAATAATATTTACAATTTCAGTGAAAAAATCCCGGCCCTCTAAAGGTTAAATAAATGTGCAGTTCTATTTGAACTATTCTATCACCAAAACCACGTTGCTGAATACCTAAGAAATCCCAACACGTAACACACAAGAAAATTAGATTTATCTAATATCAATATAGACCCTATTGTGTTAACCATTAATAATGAAGTTTGTAACTCTCCGGACACTCTGATGCCAGTCGATAAACAGACCGTGTGCATCATTCATGGAAATGGTAACGAAGAAGATGTCAGTATGGAGACTGACCGTCTAGTTAGACAAGATGGTCTCGACACATTGATCGGAGACACTGACAAAATGTATAATGAAGACAAAAATAGTACAAAATCACCGCAGGAAAAAAAAAATAATTTTCAATCTAATAAAAACAGTAATTATGCCTGTCATATTCTTAAAAATATTATAAACATTAATGAAACTATAAAAAATAAAGAAACATACCTAGGTACATTCTGATTTCAGGAAATGCTCAGAGGATACCGTCACCTTTTGAAAGATGCCTCTTTTGGCCAGAAAGAAAACAAGAAAATTTAGAAAAGAGAAGGAAAAATAAAATACCAGCAGTAGCTACCAAGGAGTGGAGAGCATACCATAAAAGACTATCCGAACAAAAACAAAAAGCTGAGGAAGAAGAACATTATACAAAGAATTTAAGATTGATAAACCAGAAAATGAAAAAAGAAAAAGCAGAGGACGAAAAAGAAAACAAAAAGAATTTAAGATTGTTAAAGCAGAAAATTAAAAAAGAAAAATCAGAGGAGAAACAAAAACAGCAGGTTTTAAGAAAGAGGAAAACTAAAAAAGATTAAAGAAAAGTTTTGTTTTTATGTTTCAATTATAATATTTAGTATATTTATGTTCCGTAAATAAAGATCCCATAAAAATACGCTATTTTAATGATTTTGTATGCAATTTATACGTTTCAATTTATTTGATCAGGAAATGGGTGTTGATCTGATTAGGAAATACTCCCAGACATGATTCAGGTGATGAGAAACTGCTCCCTTTGCCTTTTTCACTTTCAAAGTTAAATTCTAAAATAATTATTATTATGTTTGCACTTTTTTTAATGCCAAGTTAAAGAGAAAACATAGATTTACTGAAATAACAAAAAATCTTTTACATTTGGTTAAGGGGGTCATCTGGGGTGACAGGTCCAAAAAATCGAAAAAATATTTTTTGCTAAATTGCTTCCATAACATCTGTAGAATATGTGAGTAAAAGGATTTTTCGATATTCGACAAAATATTCCCACAGCATCATCTGCCGTTTATAAAATTCTGTTGTCCCAAGCTGTTGCCCGGGAAAAAGATTTTAATAAAGAAGCCGGAAAGCCAGAATATGAATTTACAGTTTCTGGAGACGGCACATGGGAAAAGCGTGGATTATCATATTTGTTTGGTGTCTCTACATTGATGGGAAAATATACGAAAAATGTTCTAGATACGTGTGTAATGAGTAGTTTTCGTGGTGCATGCAACTTGTGGCTGACACGATATCTCAAAAACTACTGAACCGATTTCGCTCAAATGTTTATGGTATGTTCAGTACATTCATAGTTCCAACCCGTACCAGAATCATTGTCATATCTGTCATAGTTTTTTTTTCAAGCTAAAAAAAGTCGAAAAAAAATTACGAAAATCGTAACTTTATTTTCAAAACTGTGCCAAACATTAAATTTCCAATATTTTGACTTCAATCAGGTTCCGGCTGTAGCCACAAGTCTGCAAATTAATGTGCCGTTTGAATTTTTGATTTCAAATGAGCAGGACACCCGGAACCATGTCAGCCGTCGACAAACTTTTTTTTCGCACCTGACTCTTTCGAGAGCTGTAAAGTCAATTCCACTCCATATTTTAACTTCAAAATATTCTGAATAACTGCTCAAATGTTAATAAATATGTATTAAAAATTCCAAGATATTGTGTTTTCATGGTTCGTAAAAAAAATTCCCCAAAAAGCGGAAAGAAAACCGGCCGTCACATACGATGACCCCCTTAAGTTTTCCATTTACACGTTTAAAAACCCGCGGTAGTTACTCTTAAGTGATCAGGAACCGGGTCCTTGACGGCAGTGATGCTAGAATCGTGGGACGTGGGACAAATCCTTACCCCCACTATGACCTATCGTCGTCTCCCACTATGGCCTACCGTCGTCCCCCACTTTCCTCCCATCGCACTGCATACAAGCATATTTTTTTCCTGTCCGTGTGAGCTGCCTGTTGGGCTGTCGAGCACACGGACAGGGTAGGGATATGCTTGTGTGCAGTGCGATGGGAAGAAAGTCGGGGACGACGGAACGCCATAGTGGGAGACGACGGTAGGTCATAGTGGGGGTAAGGATTTGTCCCACGTCCCACGTCCCACGATTCTGGCATCACTGCTTGACGGTAAATCAACAGAAGTTTTTCGCAAATATCTCGGCAACGAATGTCAACATTGTACTCTACCTATATGTACGCGTTCGTAGCAGCACAGCGTTCGGCGATTCGATTTTGTTCTCGATTCTTTTTTAGTAAACTCATGTTCCTTCTTGCTGACATATCAGTAGTAATCCAATTGCGTCTGACAGTCAAGCGTGTTCAAGAAGTACAAGTTAAACATTACTGTTTTATTTACAAATCCAATTATAATGAAATTACATGAATTTCTAACTTTGTGTAATAATTATGATAGTTTGGTCCAGTTCTTAATTGAACAAAAAGTTATTCGTGATACGATGAACTGTATAAAATGCAAGAAACAACTGATACTTGACCGTGAAAGATTAATGTTTAGATGCAACAATGTATGATATGTAAAAAAAAATCGAAACAAAAAGAAAATAAAAACGTAAGGTGCTGTAAAAATAAGGGCATTTCGTAATTTTTTGAGCCCATTCATCTACCAATTCAGACTGTATGCCGGTTTATTGCCTATCATATGGTGCTTCGACCTCACCGACAGCAGTTTATAATGCACGAATTAAATATATCATCATCCACCGCTGTCGACTGGGCTAGTTTCTACCGGGAATTATGCACATTATGGGTTGAACAACACTCAGTTCAAGTAGGAGGTGATGGTACTGTTGTCGAAATTGATGAAGCAAAGATTGGAAAGCGGAAATATAATAAAGGCCGCTTAGTTACTGGACAGTGGATTTTTTTAGGTATCGAGCGAACAAGTAAAAATGTATTTATTCAACCAGTTGAAGATAGAACTGCTAAAACATTACTGGCAGTCATTAAAAAATGGATCAAACCGGGGACAACAATAATGTCGGACGCTTGGAAATCGTATAATTGCTTAAACAGTCAAGGTTACAAACATCTAATTGTTAATCATGCAATGAATTTTGTCGATCCAAACACCGGCGCACACACACAAAACATAGAGCGTGCGTGGCGAGACACGAGAGCCAATATACCCCGTTATGGAAATCGAAGTTATCATTACGTTGGTTACGTTAGTGAGTTTTTATTTCGACGTCAGCATAATTACGGCATTTTTCACCGTAATGGCAGAAATGTTGCCAGCTAGCGACTAAATAACAAGCAGGAATGAATAGTATAATGTTCAGCTTAGAGCTATTAGCGACCACAGTTACAATATTTACAATATACATGGAGAATAGCGAGTATTGCCTAGTTGAGCTAACATTGTGCATTTTTATCTATTATATTCCTCTCACCTAATTCATATTTCCTTGGTTATTTTTAGTTGTTCAAGAAAGGATATTATATTCCCAATATACTTCTTATTGTTCAAACATTCTTTGATTGTGGATGGGATTTTTTCCTTTTTGTCTTAAGTCTCTGAGCGCCGGACTGTCTTGCATTATATGCTTAATAGTTAGGCTAGAATTACAGTGGTCACAGAGTGGTTGTTCCGTTTTTGTTATTAGGAATTGGTGTATGTATTTTGTGTGGCCAATTCGCAGTCTTGTTATAATTCTTTGTATCTTCCTTGATTCAGCTGTGGATGGGTTTGGGGAGTAGATATTGTCCCTTATCTCATGGAGCTTGGAAGGTTTGTCGGATATCCAATCAAGGTTCCACTTGTTTAAGATTTTTTCTTCTAAGTATTTCTTTGCGTCCACGATAGGGATTTCCAGGTTAGGCAAGTCTATAAGTTCTGTTCTTATATTTTCAGTTTGTGGGATGTTGTCAGGATTTCCCTCGAGTAGTACTATATTACGATGCTGATATAGTTCATATTGCAGGTTGTTTATTAAGGGGTCTTTGGAATATGGATTCGAAATTGCTCTAATTAATTTATAGTTGGCTGTAGAAATTTTGTATATAGTTAAGGGGTTGAGTTCTAAATTTTTTATTGTAATTAAAATGATGTCAATTTCGCTCGCTTTCTTACAGATTACCTTGGGAAAGGTGTATATGGTTTTAATGTTGTCATTAATTACTTCGCCTTTTATAGGAGTGTTCTTCTCCACTTTTATGTTTGTGAAGATATATGAAGGGATTAGGTTATCAATGTTAGGAATGTGGTTTAGATAGGTTATAATGTGAGGTGGGAGTAGAGGTGACTTTTCTTTGACCTTGGGGAGCGTAATATTTAGCTCTTCTCTAATTCCATCTATTCTAATTGATATTGGATAGTGCTGTTGTTTTGTTTTATTGTACATGTCTCTAGACTTATTATTGAGTATGAGTTTCCGCACTGGGTTATGCGGAGAGGCTAGTATATTACATAGATAGTTACAAGTTAACTTCATTCTTCGGATATTAAGAGGTAAGGTGATAGTTTCCGCTAAAAAGATTTGAGATTGGACTGGAGCAGAATGCACCAAGTGAGATACGAAACCCCTTATTTTGTATAGGGTCTAACATTTTGGCTGATGGGCTTACACCGTATATTACTGATGCGTAATCAAGTTTGGGTACGATTATAGATTTAAAGGTTTTTATTAATATTGTGCAAATTTAGTCTTCTGAAACACTCTTTTTTTCAGAGACCAGATATAACAGTTATTTCTTAAATATTTTTGAAAAAAATCATTGAGAAAAAGTTAATTTTTATTCAAATGGAAATCAGTTTTCATTAAATACTGCATAAATTTTCCGAAAAATGAAGTGATTAAAAAATAGTAAGACTTATCTGTTTTGGTTACTGATAACCAGAGTTGGGCATTATTCGACTAAATTGTTATTCGACCAACCTTCGAATACGAATTTCGAATAAATGAAGTTATTCGCGACTAACGAATAAATTTTTAGTCGACTAAGTTTGTATTCGATGAACTGACTAAATTTTTAGTCGACTAAATTTTTAGTCGTTATTCGTTCCTCCTTATTCGTTAGTCGGAGGATCTCCGTGGCGACTAAGCGTCACGAATAGGCCGCTTCGACTAGAGTCCCGTGGCCCTCGATCTCCGGTCGGGCCGAGGGGAACGCTTGTCGAGTGTAAGGTGATCCGCCCGATACCCCGTAGCGAAAAAACTGATTAAGAAGTGAGAAATTTCAGGCTCCGCATTTCTCATCAGATCGTCGCAAAGGCGACGCTAAACGACAGTATAACAACGATCTTAGAAAAAAATTAGTTAGTAATTATTTATTTGTACTTAACAAATTTACTTTAAGTACAACTCGTTGTTCAAACAGCTTGTCCGATAATCTGTTCGCCTTAGGAGAATTTGTAATCGTTGCAAACGAAAATAAACGCTCGACGGAATTTACAATCTTGTAAAATTTGTAAAAATTGACAATGTAGTACTTAATACCGAGCAGCCCCTGGTAGGGGCGGTAGATACACTCGAAAAGCGTTTCCCTTGCCTCATGATCAGTGTTCACGGGAAATTCCCTCCGTAGTAGGATACTACCGTCGCAGGGAGGGGGAACGCATGCGCGCGATGACGCGGTGACGTCAAACCAATCAACGCCAAGACGGGAAAGTATGGGAAACGAAACGGCGTCACGTCACTCGCTCGGCTTGACTTGATGGTGACGTCGTTTCGTTTCCCATCCTTTCCCGTCTTGGCGTTGATTGGTTTGACGTCACCGCGTCATCGCGCGCATGCGTTCCCCCTCCCTGCGACGGTAGTATCCTACTACGGAGGGAATTTCCCGTGAACACTGCTCATGATACCCCCCTCGGCCCGGCCCGAGTCGGGCCTCGGGAGCCGAGCCGGGGCGGCTCCGGTTCTGACCCCCACTTATTCATGTCGTTTAGTCGCCACAGCGGGCCTTCGACTAAACGAATAACGAGGAACGAATAACGACTAAAAATTTAGTCGACTAAGAATTTAAGAGTTTAGTCGACTAAATTCTTAGTCGAATACAAATTTAGTCGACTAAAAATTTATTCCAGTTCATCGAATAAAAACTTAGTCGAATAAAAATGTCGAATAAAAATTTAGTCGAATAATGCCCAACTCTGCTGATAACCATTATTGTCGACTGAAATATTTTTTGGTCACTAATAACCGTTATTGTCGACGGAAATATTTTTTGGTTGCTAATAACTGTTATTGACGACGGAAATTGTTTTCGGTCACTAATAACCATTATCGATGACCAGATTTTTTTTTGGTTACGAATAACCATTATCAATGACCAGATTTTTTTTGGTTACGAATAACCGTTATCGTTGACGAGAATTTTTTTTGGTTACGGTATAACCAATATATCTTGCAAGAATTTTTTTTTGCTTACGGTATAGCCAATATGAATTACGGGAATTTTATTTCGCTCACGGTATGACTATTGAACTATAGAATATCTGGAATGCCAACACGGTACGGAAAACTCCAGACTGGCCAGGTCGAGAGAGATAGTGGCATTGAATGGGTGTCTATCCTGTACACCATCCTGTAGTAAATGTACTTCTGTCCTGTAATAAATTTGAGTATAGGCAAGTATAGACGTGTGTGTAAGAGTGAAACAGCATCCCAGGCACAAGGAGAGGTTCCCAGGTGTCCGCCTCCGATTGCTTTGAATTCTGGATGTTTTAGAGGACCGAAATATAAGATATACGTGTTTTTTCTATAGCGGCCTATTTGCATGTTTAGGGGGTGAAACCACCCATATAGCTTTGAAGGGCGGTTACCCCCTAAATATGAAAACAGGCCAAAATAAAAAGACACCTGTTTCTAATTTTTCGGTCCTCTAAAACATATCCAAAATTCAAAGCATCGGAGGCGGGCACCAACTATTCTAGTGAACTTTGGGGAGGGGGGGTTTCACCCCCTAAACATGCAAACGGGCCAAAATATAAAGACACGTATTTCTAATTTTTCGGTCCTCTAAAACAGGCTTGGGAATTAAGTGATCTTTTCGGCCGAGTTTCAGAGGCGACGCCTCCTTTCTCCCGCCGCGCGTCTTGGCCCCCGCGGCGGCCCAGCAGCTTGGAGCGCCTCAGGCCCGTACCACGTGAACCGCGCGTGGCGTATTAGGGCGACATTGTATCAATAGGTTTCCACATCGGCCCAGAGAGCACGATTGTCGATGCGTTTTTGTTTTGTCAAGGCGCCACGCGCGGTTCATATGGTACGGGCCTGAGGCGCTCGAGGCTTCGGGGCCGCCGCGGGGGCCAAGACGCGCGGCGGGAGAAAGGAGGCGTCGCCTCTGAAACTCGGCCGAAAAGATCACTTAAGGCTGCCGTCTCACCGGGCATTGAATGTGTGCGTACGCTCACACAAGCTAGGAAAAGCGTGTACGTATACGCGAAACCGTTTCAACCAACTTTCGCCCTGGAATCGGCAAGAAGGAAGTTTTTGAGGGTATAGTTGCCTCCAGTAGACATCAGTGCAGGGTGGTCTGGTGCGTTTGAATGCTAATAAGCACCGTACGTTGAAATAATAAGGAATTTATGACTC
This sequence comes from Andrena praecox, assembly GCA_963932275.1. Lineage (NCBI taxonomy): Eukaryota > Metazoa > Arthropoda > Insecta > Hymenoptera > Andrenidae > Andrena > Andrena praecox. The sequence continues at coordinate 28,036,586 of OZ010729.1, forward strand.
GAAAACTGACAGAATGAGGCTTCAAGGCTTCTCCGTTGGTGGCGCCACTGGTATAGTCGAGCCACGTAGCACCAGCGTATACGTATACGCAATGTAAAAAACAAACCGTTTCAACCAACTTTCGTCCTGGAATCGGCAAAAAGGTAGTTTTTGCGGGTATAGTTGCCTCCAGTAGACATTCGTGCAGGGTGGTCTGGTGCGTTTGAACGCTCCAGACCACCGTACGTTGAAATAATAATGAATTTATGAATCGTGTACTGAGTCAGACTCGAGAAATGGCAGAATGAGGCTTCAAGGATTCTCCGCCACCGGCGCTAATGGTATATTCGTGCACCAACGTCCAAAAAAAATTTCCAAAAAAATTAACAATTTTTTATTAATATTTCGGAAACTAATAAATACCCGAAGCTACAATTTTAGATTTAGGGTTCACACCCCCTCCCCGATATCACATCCTTCTACGTATAAATAAAAGGATATTGATACGCATATTAGTATTGTTTCATCGACATGTTTCCTAACCTCACTCCCGAACCTCTCTATCTTTCATTATTGCTATCCTCTTTTACGTTCAGCGAGGCTCTGACGCTAGACGCAGCTCTCGTACCGTACCTATTCCTTTAAGAATTCTCGATAGAAAGAGGTTTGGCAACAGCGCGGCAGAGACAGAGAGAACAGAAGATGTGGCAACTATGCGTAAAAAATTCGTCTACACAGAGTACCTGAAGATGTCACCTCTGTAGAAGTTCTTTTTACCGGCCGCATTAGTTTCATTAAGGTCCGTCTGTTTACAAGGGGCACTTCGATCGATTCGGACCATAACAAAAATGAGACGGCAGCCTTAATTCCCAAGCCTGCTCTAAAACATATCCAAAATTCAAAGCAATCGAAGGCGGACACCTGGGAACCTCTCCTTGGCAGTGCAACTATCTCTTTTCAACAGCGCGCCGTGGATCCTAATACCCACAGTTTGCATTCCAGATATTCTATATTTCATTAGTTATCCCGTGACCGAAAAAAAATTCCAGTAATTCATATTGGTTATGCAGTAACCAAAAAAAATTCCTGCAGATATATTGGTTATACCGTAACCAAAAAAAATTCCCGCAATAGATATTGGTTATACCGTAACCAAAAAAAATCTCGTCAACGATAATGGTTATTCGTAACCAAACAAAATTCTGGCCATGGATAATGGTTATTCGTAACCGAAAAAAAATTCTGGTCATCGATAATGGTTAGTCGTAACCGAAAACAATTTCCGTCGTCAATAACAGTTATTAGTGACCAAAAAATATTTCCGTTGACAATAACGGTTATTAGTGACCAAAAAATATTTCCGCCGACAATAATGGTTATTCATAACCAAAATCATTTAATGAAAGATATTAATTCTTATGCCATAACTTATAAAGTTTAGGTTATAACAATTATGGTCTCTGCTTTTTTTAGTTTGGTTATATGGAATTTCCATGACATCTTTTTATCGAACGTAAAGCCTAAGATTTTTAGTTCGGTGACTTCGTTTATAGGGCACTTATTAATGTTGTCACCAAACTTGTTGACAGATCAGAGATTGGTTAACTCGAACCTTTTAGTTTACCCGGTATACACGTTGCCTGCCAGTCACCGCAACGTAACATGCAGAAACAGTAGACGAGCGGCTGTCTCGTGCTCACGCACACGCTGCCGCATCATGCACGTACGGGTCGAATTCAATGCAGTGGTAGCAACAGTTCTTTGTGAATATCTCAGAACCTACTGCCGTGCGGCGGTAACATGTATAGGAAAAAGTTGTTCAGAATCTTGATCTTGATAACATATCCAAAAATCATTGAAATCGGTGAGGATGGGAAAACTTCTAAATAATTACCGAAAGAAAGGCAGAAACGCACATTTAGGCGGGTGATATAACATTTTTAATTGTTTACTTAGCATGTTAGTCAATTGAATGCCACGGAAGCTGAAAGTAATTATAAAATTTAAAGACAGTTCTTCGAAATATAAAAGTGTAGCGATGTGTGGAAGAGTGTGCAAATGAAAGAGAGAAAGGGAAGGGACGAATCAGGAGCACCGGCGAACACTGCGGCGACACTGATACACCAATTAAAGAAGTGAATGCTGTAATGAGTGGGGCAAAGCGAGCGACTGTGTGCGGAAGGAACAAGAAAAAAGGATCGAGTGTCTGAAGCGATCACATTAGGCGCCAACTTGTAAAGTCTTGCAGTAATATATTAACCTTAACGTATGGAAAACCACGACAAAAGAATTAATCATAGTTACAGTCCCTAGGAATAATAATAGTCCTACTAAATATAAAAAAGATAATGAAATAATTTTTTCCCGCTTGGGGCCACAAAATTCAATTTGTCGTGTACAGCTAATTGTAAGAGTGTACAAATGTTTATTATGTGGTTGTGTGTATATAATATTTATGATCGAAATTTATGGAAATACATAAGTACAAATTGTGTTTCTATGAAAATCTATTAGTAATCGGAATTATGCAATATATTTCTTGAAATTAGTTGTAACATTCAGATCGTTGTAGACTTTAAATGTTTCAGATAACACTTAAGTTAAATTTCTACCACTCGTAGTATTGTAATCTTATTTTCGACTGAATCGATAACGTTAGGTGTGATACGAAAATGGTATCGGGAATCGCGAGATACCCGAGCGTGTGATAAAAAATTATATTGCGTAATAGGTCTATCCTATAGTTCGTCGATGATTAATTCGCCTTATTGATATCTGAATGATATTATCGATACCTATATCAATCAGTTATCGATAACTCATGGATAATCGTTAGCAGCACCGTTACTATCAGGGTCCAAGCCCGGGGGTCTTGCGGTCACTTTCTCCGTCCCGTTATTCTTTATTACATTGTTTACACTGCAGCGCTGTCCAAGGACGAGCACGCGTGCTCTCGGGATTCTCCCACTCCCGTTCGCGTCGTCAGGGATACCGCGCGGCGCTAAAGAGGCATCTACACGGAAAAAGGTTTTCACCGTTGGGAACGGTGCTTAAATAAAAGGCATCGTATAATCGCGTGTACGCACCATAGACATATATAGACGGAGCGTGTCTGAGGGGGGTTGTAAGATTCGCGGTAAGGGGACTGTCATACAGGCAAATCGGGTAACTCCGTTCCTCCTCGGGGCTATTCGGAAATTCAATGACGTTACATATATCTATGAGGGATACTTAGTCGAAAAGGTTAGGTATACTTATACATAATTCAAAATTTCGTATATCATGTAGGTTATATATATAACAAAATTAGTAAATAGAATGAAGCTTTTTTTAAATAAAATCGTACTTATAGATATATGCAATAATATTTATATTTTTAAAGATTTTGTAAGCTTAAAAGTTCATAAACATAATTAATATGCATAAATAATTATATATAGTATAATAGATATATATCGCTCATTTGCTGCGACATAACTGATGAAAAAAAAAAAAAATTTATTATAAACATATTATCTATTCGATAATCAAGCAAGACATTTGAATTTCTAAGATTATATATATAATATATAAATTGTTGGTTATGTATGTATATTTATTTATTTACATGTGAAATCGAATACTATCATTATTTATATTTTCTTTCTCCAACTGTTCGCAGTTTTTATTTTTCCTGCGATTTGCACAACCGCTTACTACGCAATAAGTCATTATTACACTCAATTAATATATGATTATATACAACGACCACTACGATGCTTTAGAACAGTAATAGTTGAGCAACAGTGGTTATGTTTCGAACATAGCCAGCGTGCGGAGCAATTACGCTTAACAATGGAGGGGGGGAAACACCGACAGGGGTAGTGGTAATGTGTGCGTGAACACATTACCACTACCCCTGTCGGTGTTTCCCCCCCTCCATTGTTAAGCGTAATTGCTCCGCACGCTGAACATAGCCATTAATGCCGAACCGACAAGAACCGAATACATCCGAACCTAGCTACCGAATTGCCTGTATGGTTCCTGCCTTTTCCCCTCCGATCTTACAGTCCCCTCGCCTATAGTCCTCTCTTCCGCTCCGTCTATATAAGTCTATGGTACGCACCGTCGCCGACCGTGCGCAGCACCGAAAATATCGGTGCTGGCCTTTCGACGTACCTTACGATGCGCGCGCACGGTCCTTGACATGTCGACACCGTCGATCTAGAAACGCGCACTGAAATCATCGATGCTATCTTGCATCATTCTTTTCCATGCTCGTGCAGTCTTTGTCGAAGTCGCTATCGTTTCACGTTTGTATTTTTCCGGCCACGATAGGATATAACTCAGAGACCGTAACTGTTATAACCTAAATTTGAAAAGTTACGGCATAAGAATTAATATCTTTCTTTAAAAGATTTTGGTCACCAATAACCGTTATTGTCGACCGAATTATTTTTTGGTCACTAATAATCATTATTGACGACGGAAATTCTTTTCGGTTACGAATAACCATTACCAATGACCAGAATTTTTTTTTGGTTACGAATAACCATTACCGATGACCAGAATTTTTTTTTGGTTACGAATAACCGTTATCGTTGACGAGAATTTTTTTTGGTTACGGTATAACCAATATCTGTTGTAGGAATTTTTTTTGGTTACGGTTTAACCAATATATTTTGCGGGAATTTTATTTTGGTTACGGTATAACCAATATATTCTACAGGAATTTTTTTTTGGTTACGGCATAACCAATATATTTTGCGCGAATTTTTTTTTTGGTTACGGCATAACCAATATATTTTGCGCGAATTTTTTTTCGGTTACGGCATAACCAATATATTTTGCGGGAATTTTTTTTTGGTTACGGTGTAATACAGGATAGACACCCATTCAATGCCACTATTTCTGTCGGCCTGGCCAATCCAGGTTTTTCCGTACCGTGTTTGCATTCCAGAAATTTTATAGTTCATTGAGTATAACCAAAATCGCTTGCTGGAATTCTGTTTTGGTTCCCGGTAACCAATATCGATGGCGGAAGGTTTATTTTGGTCACTCTAGGGCATTCTTTTTTTGTAAATATTATTACGAATAATTTGTATTTATGAACGATGTACAATGAATTATAGAATTTATACGTTTTAATCAATAAAAACACATACGTAATAATTATATGTTTTATTCACTAGGGCCTAAAATCGGTGTTGAGCTTTACAAATAATAATTTTTGCAAATTCTGTTCGGATAAATTGCACCGCCGATCGTCCAGCATCAATTTCAGCGCCGAGAAGGCTCTTTCAACGCTAACTTGTGTAGCCGGAACAGCATGGCAAATTGTTGCCAGTTTTGAAACATACGGCATTATATATTTTTTGTCTTGCCAATAAGCCATGATCTTTACCTCTATATCTACACGCTTTTCCTTATAACTATCAATTTCAGTATACATTTTGGCAAGTTCTGTGGAAGTTGCAGCTTCTGTGTCGTCATCGGACGACGAATCAACTTCCATCTCATTAATTGTTTTCTGTAACAACGACACAGAAGTGCCGCTTGTACTTGGTATCGCATCATTTTCTTTACAAGTCGCCTCCGCTATTTTGCCAATTGCTCTATCACACTAAGGATTGCATAAATTAATAAGAAAATTACATTACCTATTTCAAGAATTAAATGACAGCTATGATATACATAATACATACCTGTTTTAACGAAAGCATTTGTGCAGCGATTATCTTTAGATGCTTTTTAGCCTTTGCCTTCTGGTCTGCTGACAATAGGCGTTTAAGCCGAGGGTCTAAAAAAATTGCGGCATTAATCGCGTCATTCTCTAAAAGCTGTGATTCTCTTGCTTCTATATGATCCAGAATCAGTCCAGCTGCATTTGAGGTCATAGTTTTTAATTTCAATTTCAAATTTAACCATAGTTTATAAAAATCTCCAAAAAATAATTGGCTTTTTTGTAGCTCCAATGTAGCTTCATTTAATGGAGTGAGTACTTTCGCCAGATCTTCGATTGTATTCCACTCATCATTCGATAAAGCTAGCGGATGTTTTAAATTTTCCTGACAAAACTCTTTATGCTCTAGAAGCCGCTGTAGCATGTCGTATGTCGAATTCCAGCGTGTCGGCACATCCATCCGCGGCTTTTTTAAACCTAAATGTTCTAACGAGTATCTGAAAAAATAATATATTATGAATAAATTAGAGTACCGTGCGCAATAGTAGGGGAAGCTACAATAATGTACCTAAATGTAGGAGTTCTTAATGTCTTCACTACTTCGCGAACACGGTCTAAAGCTGCGATCTTATTTTTGGTAAAAAAATCTTTTATCACAAGTTGCAGGGTATGTGCCGCGCACTTTACTGATATAGTATTTTGTTTTTAACAAAATTTTTCTGCCAACGTTTCCACGTTTTGCTCGTGATTTTTTGTCTCTAACAACTGCTCGTCTTTTTCCAGTTCAGTTAAACTGTCAGAAGAAAATAGTTCTACCGCTTTCACCATATTCCGCCCGTTATCTGTAGTGATCGTGTAAATTTGATTGTGTTTAACATCGAATTCATTTAATACATTTTCGACCTCTTGTTTTAAATAATCGGCTGTGTGGCTTTCGTGTAGCTCTATCATTGCCAACGTGTATATTTTAATTTCGGTGTTGTGGATAATTTGAATGTTTATTCCAAGTATGGCTCGATCATGGTGCGTTGCTGTATCTATTTTTAGTGAAATCAATCGTCCCTTACACGACCTTTTGATCATGTTTCTCAACAAGTCATATTTCTCACTGACATAGCCCATTATATTCTTCGAACTGATCACCGGGATATTCAATCCTTTGAATATTTGCTCCGTAAGTAGTTTAAATGCCTTGGAATCAAATAATGCAAATGGTTGTGATTCTTTAGTAACAAAATCAACGCAGGCATTTCTCACTTCTTCTGCGGAAAATTTAACATGAAATAATTGTTTCTTGTCGCGAATATTGTCTTCTTTCGGTTCTTCGTCAAACTTCTCCCTTTCTTCTATATATATATCTAAATGGTGCTTAACCATATGCCTTTTCAAATTCGTGAGATGCGATCCATCTAATTTAAATTCACATGCTTTGCATGTACTCTCATTTTTGTCGTTATCAAAACGAAAAAATTCGCGAACGAAGATATTTCTTTTTCGACCCATGATACTAATAAGGACACAAAGTTGAAAATAAACTAATAGCAATGATAAAGTAAAAATAAACTAATAAACTAATAATATCTTGATAATTTTTTATCGTTCCAATGTATTCTTAAACGTCCTCGAAGCAACAGTTTATTGTCATTCCAGTTATTTACTCAAACTGAAATAACCGTAGATGCATTGTTAGGAATTGGCTGACGAGCTGCAACCGTCAGCCAATAAAACGGACGCTCACGGTCGTTGAAGGCGCGCATTTCAAATCAACTAAGATGATATGATTCGGATTGAATAAATTAATAAGAAAATTACATTACTTGCAGAATTAAATGACAGCTATCTTATACATAATACAAATCTGTTTGAACGTTTGAACGAAAAAACATTTGTGCCGCGCTTTTGTTTAAATGATTCTCGCCGAGGACGGACACCGTGGCAATCGTCAGCACATATCGCCACCTGTGGGTGAGGCCCTCACCTAATTAGTACGTTAATTCCTTGCGAGACAAAGAACTGTCGTGCGTTAAAGCAGAGTGGCAACGTATTATCGTTCAATCGTTTTTTCGTTCAAACGTTCAAACAGATTTGTATTATATATAAGATAGCTGTCATTTAATTCTGCAAGTAATGTAATTTTCTTATTAATTTATTCAATCCGAATCATATCATCTTAGTTGATTTGAAATGCGCGCCTTCAACGACCGTGAGCGTCCGTTTTATTGGCTGACGGTTGCAGCTCGTCAGCCAATTCCTAACAATGCATCTACGGTTATTTCAGTTTGAGTAAATAACTGGAATGACAATAAACTGTTGCTTCGAGGACGTTTAAGAATACATTGGAACGATAAAAAATTATCAAGATATTATTAGTTTATTAGTTTATTTTTACTTTATCATTGCTATTAGTTTATTTTCAACTTTGTGTCCTTATTAGTATCATGGGTCGAAAAAGAAATATCTTCGTTCGCGAATTTTTTCGTTTTGATAACGACAAAAATGAGAGTACATGCAAAGCATGTGAATTTAAATTAGATGGATCGCATCTCACGAATTTGAAAAGGCATATGGTTAAGCACCATTTAGATATATATATAGAAGAAAGGGAGAAGTTTGACGAAGAACCGAAAGAAGACAATATTCGCGACAAGAAACAATTATTTCATGTTAAATTTTCCGCAGAAGAAGTGAGAAATGCCTGCGTTGATTTTGTTACTAAAGAATCACAACCATTTGCATTATTTGATTCCAAGGCATTTAAACTACTTACGGAGCAAATATTCAAAGGATTGAATATCCCGGTGATCAGTTCGAAGAATATAATGGGCTATGTCAGTGAGAAATATGACTTGTTGAGAAACATGATCAAAAGGTCGTGTAAGGGACGATTGATTTCACTAAAAATAGATACAGCAACGCACCATGATCGAGCCATACTTGGAATAAACATTCAAATTATCCACAACACCGAAATTAAAATATACACGTTGGCAATGATAGAGCTACACGAAAGCCACACAGCCGATTATTTAAAACAAGAGGTCGAAAATGTATTAAATGAATTCGATGTTAAACACAATCAAATTTACACGATCACTACAGATAACGGGCGGAATATGGTGAAAGCGGTAGAACTATTTTCTTCTGACAGTTTAACTGAACTGGAAAAAGACGAGCAGTTGTTAGAGACAAAAAATCACGAGCAAAACGTGGAAACGTTGGCAGAAAAATTTTGTTAAAAACAAAATACTATATCAGTAAAGTGCGCGGCACATACCCTGCAACTTGTGATAAAAGATTTTTTTACCAAAAATAAGATCGCAGCTTTAGACCGTGTTCGCGAAGTAGTGAAGACATTAAGAACTCCTACATTTAGGTACATTATTGTAGCTTCCCCTACTATTGCGCACGGTACTCTAATTTATTCATAATATATTATTTTTTCAGATACTCGTTAGAACATTTAGGTTTAAAAAAGCCGCGGATGGATGTGCCGACACGCTGGAATTCGACATACGACATGCTACAGCGGCTTCTAGAGCATAAAGAGTTTTGTCAGGAAAATTTAAAACATCCGCTAGCTTTATCGAATGATGAGTGGAATACAATCGAAGATCTGGCGAAAGTACTCACTCCATTAAATGAAGCTACATTGGAGCTACAAAAAAGCCAATTATTTTTTGGAGATTTTTATAAACTATGGTTAAATTTGAAATTGAAATTAAAAACTATGACCTCAAATGCAGCTGGACTGATTCTGGATCATATAGAAGCAAGAGAATCACAGCTTTTAGAGAATGACGCGATTAATGCCGCAATTTTTTTAGACCCTCGGCTTAAACGCCTATTGTCAGCAGACCAGAAGGCAAAGGCTAAAAAGCATCTAAAGATAATCGCTGCACAAATGCTTTCGTTAAAACAGGTATGTATTATGTATATCATAGCTGTCATTTAATTCTTGAAATAGGTAATGTAATTTTCTTATTAATTTATGCAATCCTTAGTGTGATAGAGCAATTGGCAAAATAGCGGAGGCGACTTGTAAAGAAAATGATGCGATACCAAGTACAAGCGGCACTTCTGTGTCGTTGTTACAGAAAACAATTAATGAGATGGAAGTTGATTCGTCGTCCGATGACGACACAGAAGCTGCAACTTCCACAGAACTTGCCAAAATGTATACTGAAATTGATAGTTATAAGGAAAAGCGTGTAGATATAGAGGTAAAGATCATGGCTTATTGGCAAGACAAAAAATATATAATGCCGTATGTTTCAAAACTGGCAACAATTTGCCATGCTGTTCCGGCTACACAAGTTAGCGTTGAAAGAGCCTTCTCGGCGCTGAAATTGATGCTGGACGATCGGCGGTGCAATTTATCCGAACAGAATTTGCAAAAATTATTATTTGTAAAGCTCAACACCGATTTTAGGCCCTAGTGAATAAAACATATAATTATTACGTATGTGTTTTTATTGATTAAAACGTATAAATTCTATAATTCATTGTACATCGTTCATAAATACAAATTATTCGTAATAATATTTACAAAAAAAGAATGCCCTAGAGTGACCAAAATAAACCTTCCGCCATCGATATTGGTTACCGGGAACCAAAACAGAATTCCAGCAAGCGATTTTGGTTATACTCAATGAACTATAAAATTTCTGGAATGCAAACACGGTACGGAAAAACCTGGATTGGCCAGGCCGACAGAAATAGTGGCATTGAATGGGTGTCTATCCTGTATTACACCGTAACCAAAAAAAAATTCCCGCAAAATATATTGGTTATGCCGTAACCGAAAAAAAATTCGCGCAAAATATATTGGTTATGCCGTAACCAAAAAAAAAATTCGCGCAAAATATATTGGTTATGCCGTAACCAAAAAAAAATTCCTGTAGAATATATTGGTTATACCGTAACCAAAATAAAATTCCCGCAAAATATATTGGTTAAACCGTAACCAAAAAAAATTCCTACAACAGATATTGGTTATACCGTAACCAAAAAAAATTCTCGTCAACGATAACGGTTATTCGTAACCAAAAAAAAATTCTGGTCATCGGTAATGGTTATTCGTAACCAAAAAAAAATTCTGGTCATTGGTAATGGTTATTCGTAACCGAAAAGAATTTCCGTCGTCAATAATGATTATTAGTGACCAAAAAATAATTCGGTCGACAATAATGGTTATCAGTAACCAAAAGAGATAAATCTTAATATTTTTTAATCACTTGATTTTTCCGAAAATTTATGCAGTATTTGATGAAGACTGACTTCTATTTAAATAAAAATTAACTTTATCTCAATGATTTTTTTCGAAAAAATTTAAAAAATAACTGTTATTTCTGGTCTCTGATATAACTATAAGACCGACGAGACTATCCGATTTGTGAACGGTATTCCCAAAATTGTTGACGTGAGTTTGTATATAAGTCGCAAAAAAAAACTGAAGCGCAGCCCTTTGGTATATTTAAAAAATATTCGTGATCTAAGATCTAAATTATCCGAATTACGCTTTGCAATAGCCTCTTTATTTATCAAGTACGATATAATCATTCTGGTGGAAACATGGCTCCGTGACTCTATCCACAATGCCGAACTTGGATTTAACAATTTTAACATTTTTAGATTTGATAGGAATAAGGAAACAAGTAAAACGTGAGGAGGCGGGGTCTTAATAGCCTTGAGAAACTCTTATTATAGCCGTTTAATTAAATTAGACGCCAATACCGTTGAACAAGTTTTTGTAGAAGTTCGACTCGGATTTGAAACAGTCGTCTTCGATTCAGAGTCTAATGTGTTTGTTAAGACCATTGTCGAGCCGTTGAAGATGTCTCTTTGAAATACCGGCCTTTTCAATGGATTTTGGTTGGAGATTACAATCTGCCTCGTACCTTTTGGTTCAATGATGAGATGGGAGTTCTAAAACATGGTAGGGTAAGCAGGCCAGTAGACGATTCAGTTTAGCTGATTCCGAAGTTTGCATCAAGGTGTTTCTTAGAAATATCTGTTGTATTAAAAAAAATCAAATAACTGCAAGTAAAAAAATTAATGTATTTAAGGATAATATGATGAAAATTCTACTCATAGCCCGTATCACAAGTATATGGACGATAGGGCTAGCAGATGGATAGTTCAGAACCAATAGATGGACGGGTGTCTGGCTAGACGAGTAAAAGACTTATTAGCTATAGTAGATTAAGCTAGATTAAGTTATTTTTTGTTAAAATATAGTTTATTTCATCAAAACTAAAAACGTATGGAGTCTTCATTGCCAGAAACCGGTGCAATGGGTTATGGGCCCAGGCCGCAAAAAAAGTGAGGTTATGTCTAGCCTAAAGTGGCCAGACGTCCCGGATCGTGTGGGACTGTCCCGAATTTGAATTGTTTGTCCCGCATTGAAAACTGTCTCGGAAAGTGTCCCGAATTGGATATGTAACCTTTTTAACATTTTCTTAGTGGCACAAAGTAAAAATATGGGTGTACTTTCGAAAGGGACCGGTGGCCGATCGAGATGAGGTTGGGAGGGGTGGAGAGGGGAGGGTGTGTGGATCCTAAATCTAAAATTGTTGCTTCGGGAATTTATTAGTTTCCGAGATATTAATAAAAAACTTTTAGTATTTCTGTTGACTTATTCCGACATAACGCATTCCACTTTTCAACTTTTTCTGGATATTAGTATTGGTTGGGGCTAGATTAGTGCGGGGGGTGCGAACCGATGTAAGTATGGAGATTTGAACCAGCAACTTGCGAATGCGACCCATCCTACTATACAGGGTGTCCCAAAAATGTCGCGTTTCCTTGATAGGGGTGACTCAGGGGGTGATTTGAAACAACTTTTTCCTTAGCGAAAATATTGTCCGAAGCTTCGTTAAGGAGATATTAACCAAAAACCACGACCAATCAGAACGCGCGCCTTCCGCCCGAGCTCCCGCGGTAGCGTTGGCTACGCGGTAGGCGACCGCGCTTGTACCACGAACGTACGAACAAGCAAGTCGGCATGCATTGAAGAAAACCGCGTTACACAGTTTTTTTTTAAAGCAGAATCTTTAATAAGAATAATTTGAAGTGAGAGGACAAGAAGTACGTAAATTTCGTTTTTAAATAAGGCATAAACGAAAAGGTAACGTAACAGAAAATGTACGACAAGTGATCGTAATTCGTTATTGAGGTAAAAATCCGTAGTTTAACAACGGTCAACACAACTAAATTTAAAAAATAATATTAGGTGTATAAATAAATTCTTTCCGACTGGAATTTCTATCGCGGTGGTATTCAGAAGCTGCCAGAAAAATGGCAAAAGGTAATTAACAATAATGGAAATTATTTCGATGATCGAGTTGTTTTCATATTTTTTAAATCGAACTGTTATTGTACCCTAAAATCGGAAAGAATTTATTTTCACACCTAATAATCACCAATAAATTAAATAAAACTCACCCTTTCGGACATTCCTTTCCTTGCTTTCCTTCCCTTTTCGGAAACCTGTGTCACTAGGCGACTATACCGATTCTGGTCATCGGCGTCCAGTGCTCAGCTGATCGCAGCTATACGACACGACCCGAAGGTAAGGATCGCAACGTCCAGTGCGTTCGGGGTAATGTATCGAATATTCACTTCACTGCACGGCTACTAACACTGATCACTTAATTTATGTTTCACGGAACGTGTTGTTCCTACGTTATAAAAATTGGTGGCTGCGAAAGGGGCCGATTACTGTTAATTACTGGGACGAGATTACTACTATTACCCGGCGAAAAGAAGACTCCTGGCAGACGGTCTCGGGCTGTGCAGTCCGCTGCTGTGACGATTGGTCGAGTCACCTATCCCACTCGGTCTCAATGTGTTTCGTTCGATCTCTTCGTCGCGCGGTGCAACAATCGACCAATCGTCACAGTAGCGGACTGCACAGCCCGAGACCGTCTGCCACGAGTCTTCTTTTCGCCGGGTGATAGTAGTAATCTCGTCCCAGTAATTAACAGTAATCGGCCCCTTTCGGGGCCACCAATTTCTATAACGTAGAAACAACACGTTCCGTGAAAAATAAATTCAGTGATCAGTGTTAGTAGCCGTGCAGTGAAGTGAATATTCGGTACATTAACCCGGACGCACTGTAATCAGCTGAGCACTGGGCGCTACCCAACCATACATCTTTTCGTCCACCGATAACCAGGATTGGTACAGTGACCCAGTGACACAGGTTGCCGAAAGGGGAAGGAAAGCAAGGAAAGGAATGTCCGAAACGGTGAGTTTTATTTAAATTATTGGTGATTATTAGGTGTGGAAATAAATTCTTTCCGATTTTAGGGTACAATAACAGTTCGATTTAAAAATATTAAAATAACTCAATCATCGAAACAATTTCCATTAATGTTAATTACCTTTTGCCATTTTTCTGGCAGCTTATGAATACCACCGCGATAGAAATTCGGTAGCTTTGTACTTATTATGTAAATCCAGTCGGAAAGAATTTATTCATACACCTAATATTATTTTTGAATTTTAGTTGTGTTGGCTGTTATTAAACTACGGATTTTTACCTCAATAACGAATTACGATCACTTGTCGTACATTTTATGTTACGTTACCTTTTCGTTTATGCCTTATTTAAAAACGAAATTTACGTACTTCTTGTCCTCTCACTTCAGATTATTCTTATTTAAGATTCTGCTTTAAAAAAAAAACTGTGTAACGCGGTTTCTTTCGATGCATGCCGACTTGCTTGTTCGTACGTTCGTAGTACAAGCGCGGTCACCTACCGCGTAGCCAACGCTACCGCGAGAGCTCGGGCGGAAGGCGCGCGCTCTGATTGGTCGGGGTTTTTGCTTAATATCTCCTTAACGAAGCTTCGGACAATATTTTTGCTAAGGAAAAAGTTGTTTCAAATCACCCCCTGAGTCACCCCTTTCAAGGAAACGCAACATTTTTGGGACACCCTGTATAGGGTGTTATTCTACTGATAGTCAATATTCTAGGGGGCGATTCGACAGGCCAAAATAAGACGAAAATATAGAATACAATTTTTTAATATCGCGCTTCGTTTTCAAGAAAATTGACTTTGAATTTCAGCTAAATTCGCGTGCCTTTCCGGTGCCTGAGGAGCACGCGGAGGTAAGGGGAACGCGTCCAGCAGTTCGTAAAACAGTTTGCGGGGACGGGAGGGTCGCCGGGTAGGGGTGCCCGCACCTACGTCCAAACAAAATTTCAAAAAAAAATTAACAATAATTTTTTATTAATATTTTGGAAACTAATAAATACCCGGAGCTACAATTTTAGATTTAGGGTCCACAGCTTCTCCCCACTCCTCCCTCCAAACCTCATCTCGATCGGCCACCGGTCCCTTTCGGAAGTATATCCAAAAATATATATCCACTCGTTCATTTTCTAATAACATCCAAGGCTCTATTTAGATCATTACATGTATATTGATGTACGGTATATTTTTTTTAATGCTTGCCATCTAAATAAAAAAAGAAAAATAAGATACCTACAGGTAAATGTGTAAACTGTTTGTTTATTAAAAAAAAAACGGCTTCAAAAGGTTTAATTTCATTCTGTCCATCTACTGCGAGAAGGTTAGAAAATCCATATCAGTACTGTCACGTCCCAGGTGGAGGTCTTTGGGGCAATGACATATGGGGGTTTTAGGAATCTCAGGCGCGAATGTTAGATTCGTTGCACTGAGGGTTAGACGGAAATTCAGGCGCGAATGCCAGATTCGTAGCTCCGAAGGTGAGTTGGATTTCAGGCGCGAATACGTGATTCGTAGCACTGAATGGTGATTGGGATTGTAGGCGCGAATACGTGATTCGTAGCACTGGGGTGAGTTGGAATTTAGGCGCGAATACGAGATTCGTAGCACTAAGGTGAGTTGAATTTCAGGCGCGAATACGTGATTCGTAGCACTGAACGGTGATCTGGATTGTTAGGCGCGAATACGTGATTCGTAGCACTAAGGTGAGTTGGATTTCAGGCGCGAATGCGTGATTCGTAGCACTGAACGACCAGGGAAGGTTTAGACCGTAATCACTCAGGTAGTGACACCCGTTAGACCACTTTATGTTTGTTTTGGTTACGTAATCGGATTTAACGTTGCATTTACAAAAGAAACCACACGAAATATTTCCGCGAAATACGTCTAGACGCACGGCTGTACACAGCCTATGCGAAAGTACGTAGGTAAACACTCTCGCGTTCGAGAAACGAAATCAGCTGTTGCGGTGGTCTGTTCTGATTTGGTGGTTTTCGTAGCTGGAGGATCGTTATAATAACTCGAAACGTTATTTAGGAACAAGAGCGTTTGTTTATTTTTAACGAAAAGCACTCAGTAAAATATATATATAATGATGCGTTGGACATTAAGCATCGGCACAAGAACATTTATATAAATGGTTATCAATATATATATATATATGTATGAACATGAGGTATATAAGAATTAGCAATGGTAATAATATAATAGGATAAGAATTAGCAATGATAATCTATATAAATAAAAATGTAACTGTTCGTTTGTTCAAAATCTTAAACCTCCGAAACCACTGGACGGATTGTGATGCGGGTTGCACCGTTGTGTAAAGCATTTCTCGAGGAAGGTTTATGTGTATGCGACATTAAGCTATGACAAATAGAAGCGGAGCAATGACGATTTTAGTGAAGCAAGGTTTTCGTGAATCGCAGCGCTCACAGAACAGCTAACGATGGGACTCGCATCCCCACCACTGTACGGGCAACCGTCACGCGCATCTCTTTCGCGCAGACCGCAGAACACTATGCGCGTATAGACCTGTTCCGATTTCATATATAATATAATATAATATAATATAATATACATATAATATAATATACATATAATATAATATATAATATAATATATAATATATAATATATAATATATAATATATAATATATAATATATAATATATAATATATAATATAATATAATATATAATATAATATATAATATAATATATAATCTATATAAATAAAAATGTAACTGTTCGTTTGTTCAAAATCTTAAACCTCCGAAACCACTGGACGGATTGTGATGCGGGTTGCACCGTTGTGTAAAGCATTTCTCGAGGAAGGTTTATGTGTATGCGACATTAAGCTATGACAAATAGAAGCGGAGCAATGACGATTTTAGTGAAGCAAGGTTTTCGTGAATCGCAGCGCTCACAGAACAGCTAACGATGGGACTCGCATCCCCACCACTGTACGGGCAACCGTCACGCGCATCTCTTTCGCGCAGACCGCAGAACACTATGCGCGTATAGACCTGTTCCGATTTCATATATAATATAATATAATATAATATAATATACATATAATATAATATATAACATATAATATATAATATATAATATATAATATATAATATATAATATATAATATATAATATATAATATAATATAATATATAATATAATATATAATATAATATATAATATAATATATAATATAATATATAATATAATATATAATATAATATAATAAATGTGAAAGTGTGTTTGGATGTTTGTTACTCAATCACGTCGGAATTACGAAACGGATCTTTCTGAAATTTTGAATATACGTAATCTAGGAACAGGAATAACATACGGGATACTTTTTATCCCGATTTTTTTACCCTATCTGAACCAAATTTTGCATAATTACTCTCTAGAACCCCGCGAAAAATATAGGCTACCATGAAATCTGGACATACCACCCTTTCCCCCTTATTTCACCCCCTTGACACTCCGTGATAATCGAAGTTTTACCCGGGCAACGCCGGGTACTTTAAGCTAGTAATATAATAAAAGAAGAACTAGCAATGATAATCATAATAAGCAACAAGCTTAGCAAAATAATAATATAAAGCAATATGTATTACTATGAAATGCGATTAGCGCAAGCAACACAATGTAGTATAGATGAGGATGATATGCAGTAGTACAATAGTAATCGCTTACAGTAGTTGGCGTAGAATTGTAGGCCGTTGAACACTGATTTTAACACTTTGGACACTTTATAAAAATAATCGGTTACTTCGGTGCTTCCTTAAGAAGTTTTCGCAGAAGAGAGTTCACTAGAAGAGAGTTCACTAGAAGAGAGAGCTCTGGCCTCTTGGGGCCTTGTATTTATACTATTGTTAGGGGTGAAGGGTATGCGCGGTATGCACCTTGACCTATCTGCGAATATGCGTCGCCATACAACTTATTAATAGATTTTGGTGTTCAGGGGTTTTTATGTGGCTTTGTCATGTACTGGTTAGGGGTGAAGGGTACGCGCGGTTTGCACCATGGCACGTACGCCAAATATGCGTCGCAGTAATTAATACGTATTGATGGCTAAGGTAAATATGCGTCGCAATACACTTCCGGGGTTTTTATATTGGGCTTTCGAAGCGGAATACTCAACCCGACGGATTTGGAGTACTTTAACGGGAAAAGGGGTAGGAGAGGATTCAAATCGATGGTCGTAGAGAGGGGGTGAGACGTGGTCTCGAATTAGTGAGTTTTTGGGGCGAGGGATCTGTGAGAGAGGAAATCGTGCCTCGTAGGCCGAAGAGGGGGAGGGGATTTCTTGATTAACCGTTTCGAGATGGGAACCGCTAAACGATCAGTTGGGTGTGAAAAAGGGGTAAGGCTTAAGTTTGAGGGTTTTTGATGGAGTTGTGGATTGATTTGCGATGAAGTGGCGTTATAATACCGCGCGAAAAATAGTGGGACATCACAGTACATGGACAGTCATTTTTATAAGTCCTATCGTTTTATTTTTTTTTGTTCACGCGTTTATATATAAATTGTTAATATTAGAATGCAATCATCGATTGCATACCTCTTTACAATACATCCAAATACGTTTTTTATTAACTTTAAGGCACGTGATGCTGAGCAATAGCTAATAATCAAAGAGTGACTCGCGCTTGGTGGCGTAAAATTATACATACAAATACATTTTTCGCATACAAAATTTTTTTTTCGATAAATATGTTAATGTTTTATAAAACAACAAACGTTTTTTCTACAAAATAAAAAACTATAATATAGATTAAAACTCTAGTTCTTTCAATATTAACGATTAACCAACGATTCGTCCACCTACCGGCCTGCTTACCCTATTCCAAGCAATGGTTCTACATCTTTATCTGCTGATATCATTTGTGAGCATTTTAATTTATTTGGTATCTTCCAATTCGATCAAGTATCTAACAATTACAACGGCATCCTTGATCTTGCCTCCCCCTCTCTACGGAGTCTTAATGTTTCCCCTGCTCTTGATATATTGTTACCCTGTGATTCGTTTCATCCTGCTCTCACTTTTTCCATTCCTCACTTATCCTTGTCTCCTGCCCCACCACAGTACGTCAGAAAGAAGAATTTCAATCTTGCAGATTATCGAAATATTAATACCTACTTAAACAATATTCACTGGGCTATTCATCTAGATAACATCTCCACTGATCATACTGTAAACGTTGTTTACTCTTATCTCAATCATATTATTGACACCTATGTTCCTTCTTATGTCAAACGAACCTCTTCATATCCAGCATGGTTTTCTTCAGAACTAATCGCCCTAATAAAAAGTAAAAAGTCAGCACACTATCATTACAAATGTACGTCGCAATATTCTGACTACCTTGCGTTTTCCGAAATACGTTCTAGACGTAAACGGTTATCTAAGTCCTGCTGGCTAAATTATGTGCGTTCGACTGAATCCTCTCTGCAGCGTAATCCAAAAGTATTTTGGAAATTCATAAACAACCTTAGGAAGAACGACTCTACATCTCAGAATTCTGACACCAATAATAATCAATGTTCTGTCGAAAATTTTGCCGATTACTTTAGCTCGGTCTATCTCAATCACGATGATTGTAGGTCATCTTTTTCTTTTAAACAATGCATTGATTTTCCGTAAATTACTATTGGAATCGGTGAAATTTTCGATTACCCTGAGTCCTGGAATCTAAACGGTTGTAATGGTAGCGATGGGATTCTTCCTATACTTTTCAAATCCTGTATGTTCATTGTCTCGAATACTTTGGATCATCTTTAACAAGTCCCTTAGCTCAGGGATATTCCCCGAAGCATGGAAATTATGTATTGTTACTCCCGTCTTTAAGGGCAGGGATCGGTCAGATGTCTCTTGCTATAGGCCTACAAGCATTCAGAATGTGATGCCAAAGTTATTCGAGAACATAGGGGAGACCGGGTATGGTTGTCACACGGGTAGGTTGTCACAAGCGCTATAATAAAGAAACTATAAACAATACGAATGTACTAATAATCCATGGCGATGCGTAAACATATCGTCGCCTCCTCCCCCATCACACAAGTCGTTATGGAGTCGCATGGAGACACGATGTATCATTCTTTCTTTTCGTGCGCTCGAAGTAAATTATGCCGCATTTTCTATGAAGTAAGTATAGGTTGTTCCTTAATATTGTCTATAACATTGTTGCATTATTCTCGTGGTTAAGAGTTTTTTCTATCTTATTGTAATGATTTTTTTGCATTTCTTAAACTTTTTAATACATGAATAGAGAGGTGAAATTGTTTAACGGTTTGGGGCAAGTTGTCACAGAACATTTGGGGTAAGTTGTCACAGAACATTTGGGGTTACGTATTTGCCGCATGTACAGCTAATCCCACTGTAACTTGCTGTACCTATCATGTGATATTATTTTCTTGTTTGTTTGGCCACAGTTCTCAATAATAATGCCGCAAACTTATAAGAAGAAGACGTCCAGAGGTGAGGTGTCCCAGGAATTGATATTAGTTTCTTAATTGAATCGACTTTTTATTCATAAACTTAGCTATCCAAATGTGTGACAATCAACCGCAGATACTGTGACAACCAACCCGGCCTCGGGGTATGTTGTCACAAAATAGTTCCTGCAAATAATGTGAATTATCTCCTAATCTGGTTGACAAACTCCACAGGACCAATTTTTTTTTATAAAGTCGGACGTACGTAGCTTATATTAATCTAAGTTTGAATCAACTTCCCTGCAGCTATAACCCGTAAAAAAATCAAAATAGGAAAATGAGATAACCATACCCGGTCTCCCCTACACTCCTCACATTAATTAGAGGATCACCTCTAGGAGCCCGAAAAATAGGGACAAGTTCACATGGTCATAACTCCGGTACAAATAGTCGTATCGATATTTTGAAAATATGGCTTGAAAGCGTGGAATCTCTACTTTCAGATGCATCTTTCCAAATTTTAGATGCAGATAAAGAGCACTTGGTCAATTTTAAAAAAATTTCTTCAACTTTGCGATGTTCCACGGCGTGCATGAACATTTTTACACACATTCCATTTACACCAATCGAAAGCGGTTACTTTCCTGTGTAAAAAGTGAGTAATAAATTTCTTGTGCGATTTTTTTTGGCCGAGTTATTCAACTTTGAAACAAAAACCGTTTTTTTTTACTTTAGTTGCTTCTAGCAAGTGAAGCAATCATCGTAGAACGTTCCCGAAAAAAAAAACAAATAGAAAGATCAGACTTGCCTCTTTAAGACGCATCTTCGACCTTTTCGATTCGGTTAAAATTTCGGTCTCTGATGTCCTTTCCAAAATATGCTTAACAATTGCACAAATTCCATTTCTTCTTCAACTCGCTGTATCTTCGCGAGGGATGATCGGGACATCAATGTCTTAAGCTCATTTTAAAGCGGAGAGTCTGCCGATTCTTTTGAGCTCCTCCGGAATCCGCTGCGATAATTTCTTATCTGTGGCCTTTAAGTTTGAAGTTACCGTTTCGGAAAAATAAGGCTACAAAATGTGTCGCACTGTCGGTCGTCCCCGCGGAAGCGAGCGCTCTTGTTCGTATCCCCACCCGTCGACATAAGTGACGCTAGCAGCCGAAAGCGAGCCGAGTTACGCCGACGCTACCGAAGGTTCCTGTGTGTGCACACACATATGACACATACCTCCACGCGATATGCCATCGGTGGTACCAATGCCGGCGGTACGGCAGCCACGCGGCCGCTGAAGACATCGCGTAAGTTTTTCCGAAACGGTAACTTCAAACATAAAGGCCACAGGTAAAAAATTGTCGCAGCGGGTTCTGGTGGCACTCAAAAGAATCGGCAGACTCTCCGCTTTAAAATGAGCTTAAGACATTGATGTCCCGATCATCCCTCGCGAAGATACAGCGAGTTGAAGAAGAAATGGAATTTGTGCAATTGTTAAGCATATTTTGGAAAGGACATCAGAGACCGAAATTTTAACCGAATCGAAAAGGTCGAAGATGCGTCTTAAAGAGGCAAGTCTGATCTTTCTATTTGTTTTTTTTTTCGGGAACGTTCTACGATGATCTCTTCACTTGCTAGAAGCAACTAAAGTAAAAAAAAACGGTTTTTGTTTCAAAGTTGAATAACTCGGCCAAAAAAAATCGCACAAGAAATTTATTACTCACTTTTTACACAGGAAAGTAACCGCTTTCGATTGGTGTAAATGGAATGTGTGTAAAAATGTTCATGCACGCCGTGGAACATCGCAAAGTTGAAGAAATTTTTTTAAAATTGACCAAGTGCTCTTTATCTGCATCTAAAATTTGGAAAGATGCATCTGAAAGTAGAGATTCCACGCTTTCAAGCCATATTTTCAAAATATCGATACGACTATTTTTACCGGAGTTATGACCATGTGAACTTGTCCCTATTTTTCGGGCTCCTAGAGGTGACCCTCTAATTAATGTGAGGAGTGTAGTTTCTAAGCAGCTGACTTTTTCCGTGAAAAATCTAGTACAGTAAATCCTTGTTATAGCTCCGTTTTTACCATGCGTAGTACGCCCGGTGACTATCTCCACCATTTCTTGGAATCCTTCGGTCGAGAGTGAGAGAACCCGAGAACCAACGAGAAGGAACGAACGAGTCGACGGCAACTTCGTATCAACTGTTTCGTTCCCTCTCGCTCGCACTTGGGTTTTCTCACTCGGGGCATTGGTCGCACGGAATAGTGTCCGCATCGCGTCGCACAGTGGTCCGAAATCCCCATATCAAGGAAAAAATATGATAGCACCAATGTGAAACGTTCAGTTTATACCAAACTTGGTATCCCGGCGTTTTTGAGGTCGCTGTTTACAAAGAGTCTAGCAGGGTAAGCATGGTCAAACGGCCCCCACGCCGATTCCTGGAGTTGTTATTTTTTAAACAATGCTCCTTGCCTGAAAAACCATTGTGTAATGTTTTAGATCGCTACCCCCCCGTTTAAGGGTAATACGGGCGTAAACGCCCTTAACGTTATTATTTTTTATCTCGGTTACTACTTAAGATATTTGAATGAAACAAAAGCGACAAAATAGCTACTTACTAGCTGTACATCATGTATTTTTTTCAAAATTTCAAATCTATTATTAAGGATAGAAAAAGAATAATTAATTTTTTGGGGGTGGTTTTTCGAAACAACCCTTTGAGTGACAACCTCCAAAAAAATCAAGAATAATGCTCTATTATCGAGCTATTATATAAAAAATCCCGAAAATTGTCGAGATGGTGGAACATAGTTAAATAATTTAAAGAAGATCATTATATTTTAAATATGAGGGGTTTTGTGACGATAAAGAGTACTTGTCGCGAGCCTGAGTACGTAAATTGGTAAACAATTCTTCATTAATTCATGATGGATTTATTCCATCACTGTTTCCGGAATGCCTGGATATTTAATTTTAATATTTTTGACGCATTTATCTACTTCATGATTGCTCAACAGTACAATTTCAGCCAATTCTCCGTAACCAGCGTTAAAAGTTCCCACGTTGTAACACGAAAAAAGTAAGAATATCTCTCGCACGCAGTCCAGATGATAATGTTTCACGCCTATATCACTCTGACATAAACACTCGGCACAAACAGTGCTGGACACATTCGGAGAAATTCTCAATTCCCCAATATATAGAACAAAATTGTACTACCACTACTGAATAAAGACAATTGTCTTCAAATACTGATAAAAGTTATAGAAAAAATGCTCCCGACACCAAAGCCGCAGGTTTACGCAGCTGAAACCTGTTTGATTATGTACTCAAAGGTATAATGCACCACTAGTATTAAGTCTTACCTCGACGCTAGCTGTTGCAAAAAAGTTATGTCTAATTAAACTTCGATTCTATTATTAAAAATACCTCTTTGTTCAACTTGTGTCCTACTGAAATCAACGATTGTGTCATTGACTTAAATCATGTAATGTATTTGTTCAGTATGAACATAATCAAAATACAAAATTGCGATTTTTTTTTAATTTGCAGATACTTTAAATTTTACTTGTAAGATAGTGCGTTTGTAACTCAAAATTGCAGTTATCCTATTCCCCAACTTTCATATTATAATTTCCTTAGAAATTAATGATATTTACAGAAAATTCTTGTTGGTTCTGGTGCTTCAACTATCCTACTATGGAATTGTATTGAAAAAATTCTGTGTAAGGTAAATGTACTGTTTTGCTCGCGAATTCTCAATGAGCCCGACTGAATTGAAGACGGGTCAACGGGAGTCGTAAATTCCCGCTACGGTACTTCCGACACTAAGCAAGACGCGATACCCTAAACGACGCGTTACTGTGGTAAGGGTAAATAATTGAAAGACTGCATGTAACGGAGTACCAGTGGATTGTATATTAAATAACCAGATCAATTAACAGATAACAACAAGAATGGTGAGTGTATATATGTATAACTGACAGCCGAATCTGTACAGTTCCCGTAACCGAACGTGTCCGAAGTATTTGGGTGTCTTACAGTGTCTGACTCCCCAACGAAGTCATTCCTGCTAGCAACCAGAAATCCTCCCTCCCAGACTGATACCTTGGTGGGCCCCACGATTAATGCACTTCCTATTGGTCGTCACATCGCCAAAGGAACGGCCCACCCAGCCCCATAGAGAGGGAAAACTCTGGAAACCATAGTTCCGTCTATTGCATGATATACGGGTAAACAGCCCGTCTCCGAAATGTCGTCCAAGGCGCCCTAAAGGTGAAACAGGACGTCTGGCCAATATCACCGAACCTCGGGACCGCCAGAGTCGAGTACACAGAGGGTCATTGATGCCCCACGTCACTCGCCACCCTCCAACGGTCCCAAGTGTCAGGCAGGACGCGCGACAGACCCAACGTTGCCAGGCAGCCCCATAAATTAGAGGACTGCTTTCCCTCGGAACCTTTCCCGAGCTATTTACAAAGAACCAAGATACGGCCTTCGGCCGATTACGG
This sequence comes from Andrena praecox, assembly GCA_963932275.1. Lineage (NCBI taxonomy): Eukaryota > Metazoa > Arthropoda > Insecta > Hymenoptera > Andrenidae > Andrena > Andrena praecox. The sequence continues at coordinate 28,061,432 of OZ010729.1, forward strand.
TGCTGATGGAAGCTCTCCTATATCTACACGATTGTAGCGCGTAACATGCTCCCCCCGTTGAGAGGACACCGATCAACCGAATACAAAACCGTGAGCGCAAAATGTGTATGGTTGTGTGCGTGTGCTTATTATTACGGATGTATAACGCTGTCGTGCTTCCTCCTTGGAAGCTGGTATTCATGAAAAGTCCCGCATCTAGTGGGGCAGCAGTACAAACTTCCCGATCACCCGACCCGGTATGTCCGCAACCGTGTCAACGGTAACCATACGAACGATGCCACTGGAGCTTGGATGGACCCTGAGAACCCTGCCTCGAGTCCACTGCATGGCGATGCCTTGTCGTCTCCAGGAAGGACGGCCGTGTCCAACTTGAAGGGATGGATTCCGCTATTTACGATTCGTAAATCGTGGCCATCGCTTGAAACCAACGGTCATTCCTCTGACCAGGTACTGCTGCTTCCCCGGGCCCTTATGCCCGAACAGTGGCTAATTACGCTACTTATAGCTATCCTAAATCTATTTCGCACACCCGAGTATATACAGAGTCTCGTTATTGTTAATGTCGGCTCGAATACTAATGAAACTGGGTAACCTTGCCAGTGTATGAAAACCGAATGAAATGTTGAGAACGACAGCAGCAAACCATGAACATGAAATGTAATTGAAACCATAGAGTTCTGAATGAAACCTATAGAGGAGGTGTACTTCACCTGTAACTTCCTTACGTGTGATCGTTTTACCGGTGATCACATCGCTAGATCTTGTACCGTACAAGAATTGTAGCCTGAATGCGATGTGAACTGAATTCTTAAATCCACATGACTTGATAAGGAACTTGAGCCTTAAACCTTTGATTCGAAACCTGAATTAAGCTTGTTCAACGTTCAAACTGTACGTTGACTATGGCCTTGGTGGACTCGTCGGTTCCACGCAATCTGTTTATTATAAATGCTTGTGCCTTATAGAAACCAAAGGCACTTCGTACACTCGCCTCCATGTTCAAGCATGAACGCACGTCCGTGTTTTCAGAGAGCGAATGAGAGCCTATACCCAGAGCGATAGAAACGTGATATGAAACTATCTAACCTAAAGTTGATCACTTATTTAATTGTCTAACAATCAAACCCGTATGAGTATATTGACCTTGTATTAATAAATGTATCCATATGTGTGATCAGAATAAGTCTATAAATATAAATATATATGTATAGTTGTTATGAGCTTTAATGCTCTCCCCTTCCGAGGGTCATAAATCTCCAAAACCCAAATTATATAATGATAGGTTTATCAACTTCCGTGTTGATTCCAAATCGTACTTAATCCGATATGTCAATGAATCATTGAAGACATATTCTTGATTGTGCTCGCGTAGAGCTATGCTTCTTACACGGATGTTTTTAGACACCGTGAATTTCATGCGTGACCCTTTCCGACGGTCGTAAGTCCTCGTATCCGATATTGCAAAATGCATTGTAATCTTTAACCCGCGAATTGCTACTAAATCGCACTTGATGTGATGCATCAATGAATCATCAAAAGCACGTTCCTGACTGTGCTTACCCGAGCTTGAGCAACTCATTAGTTCACGACGCCATAAACTGGAAAGGATTTCCCGCAACGCGACTGTGTTATTTTCCGTTTCACGACAAACCGTAGTCATGGCAATTGTTGGTGGTACCCAAAAATCCGTATTGTGCCGCGATATACTTAACGCGGTCGCGATTGAGACCGACGCCCTTTCAGGTGCCTCACCCGGCGAAGCTACCTGGTGACCCTGAAGGGTCTCCTGAATCCTACCTGTGTAACGACTAACGACCGTGTTGTCATTGCACAGGAAATTTGAATTGAATCCGATTTCGTCCGTTGACTTTAAACGAACCGAATCAAACTCTGCATTTTCCGAATGCTTAATTTCCATGAAAGAGTTAAGGGGTAATGCCATACGAACACCGTGTTCTGGAGCTTGCGAATAATATGATTCGGCCGATGTGCGAATCTCACTTCCTACTGATTCGTCATCTAATTGACGATCAAGTGCCATGAGGGGCATGAACACTGATGTACATGATTGTACAATGAATGGACTTTTACTGTCCTCAGTCTTTCCGTTTCTAATATGTAACGTATTGTTACTAGAGCACCGACCAGTTGATTGGCTGCTCACCATGACTCGAGAGTTTAAAATATTTCCTGTGACTTGTGATTCGCATAATTTACCGTATATGTGAGGTGTAACATCTTCTGCTTGTTCCAGTATTTGTACTGGAACTGTTGCGATGCTATTATCGCAAAGTTCATGGTTGAAAGTATTCCCGTTATTGAATACGCGATCAACCCCGAAATTGTCTAACAAGTAACTATACTTGTCTGACACACGATCAGAAAGATCTGAATCATCTGATTCACCTATTTCCAAACTTATGCACGATTGTGAATCGTCATCTGAGGTATCTCCAAGGAGGATGTCCTCTACCTGAACTGCACATTTATGGTATAGAGCTTTGAGGGCTATCCTCTCTCTCATTAATGTCCCTGAATCGTCAGCGGAGTCTAATTCCGACTGACTGTCTGAGAATGTGAGGTACTCGCTCATCATTCCTGGCCATGCATCCTCTACATGATTGAATAGCTCTGAGCTATCCGAACCATAAGTATCAAGTACCAATTGAAATGCCTCTAGTCTAAGTTTGAACGCTGAACGCTTGGATTTAAGAGAATGCATGCGTTCTGCCGTTAACCTTGCCATTGTGAATAGCAACGAATTTACCAATGAAACCGATGATTTGAAAGTGTTCGAAATCTTAGACCGAGATTACTGAGTCCGACATTAGCAATTTAAACGGACTTACGCATGTGTGGTCGGCAATGTACACGCTCGCAAAATCGTCGATCGCTGGAATGATGTCCCCGACGACGAAGATGAAGTCCCGATGAGGATGCTGCGCCCGTTCGGCAGCTCCGTCCTCTGCTGACCTTGGTTGAGCGGTGACAAGGCCCGTCCTTGTCTTGCCGACGGTCCACGCTCCTGGTGATGCCGTGTGAAGAGAGGCTGCTACGTTTCCTCTGCGTCACTGGATGAGCTGACAGGCTGCTGCACTTGGTGGGCAGCTACGTCCTCTTCTCATCTTCGTGAGTTTGTCCAGCTCACGTATTGTAAATAGGGTGCTGCATTTGGTTGGCAGTTGACACCCACCTCCGTATTCTTGTTGAGGCCCTGCGACACTTTGGCACTGATATCCTCCGTGATCGCTGGCTGGTTGACTGACCGTCGCACTTCCCTGATGATGCGTTCAATGCTTCTGCCCTTGTCGAAGCGAGGACTTCAATTGTTGAGGTCCGCCATCATGTCTGACATCCTTGAATGGATGCTGTATGGGGTTGTGCAGGTTACCTGGCCTCTGGAGGGATTGCACTGTGGTGCAAACTATAAATGCGATCCGCTGTGTGTTGAAGCAGATGAACCTGGCAATGATGTGCCGCTGGCAAAGCCAAAGAAAACCCGCGCTGATGCGCCAGATTTAAACCAAATTGTGCACCGATACTATGGTGACATACTCATGCACGGGCACTGATGTGCCAAACCGATGCACGAACACTTTAGTGCCACGCCTTTCCGGGCACTATTGTGTGAACCAAATTTTCATCCGCTGAACTGCAGCGAATGGAGACACTGTTCTATTTCCGGTCACCAACACTCACTAATTCTGTTGCACTAAACCACATGTAGAAGTCCATAACTCACTGGCAGGATCCGGCTCGAAGGACCAATGTTTCTCGCGCAACCTCGATGAGACCCACCTTAAACTGAAGCGGGTCAACGGGGGTTGTAAGGCCCCGCTACGGATCTCCGCCGACACCGGGAATTACGCGGTACCCTCTACGACGGTTTAGCATGGTAAAGGGTGAATAATTGAAAGACTGCATGTAACGGAGTACCAGTGGATTGTATATTAAATAACCAGATCAATTAACAGATAACAACAAGAATGGTGAGTGTATATATGTATAACTGACAGCCGAATCTGTACAGTTCCCGTAACCGAACGTGTCCGAAGTATTTGGGTGTCTTACAGTGTCTGACTCCCCAACGAAGTCATTCCTGCTAGCAACCAGAAATCCTCCCTCCCAGACTGATACCTTGGTGGGCCCCACGATTAATGCACTTCCTATTGGTCGTCACATCGCCAAAGGAACGGCCCACCCAGCCCCATAGAGAGGGAAAACTCTGGAAACCATAGTTCCGTCTATTGCATGATATACGGGTAAACAGCCCGTCTCCGAAATGTCGTCCAAGGCGCCCTAAAGGTGAAACAGGACGTCTGGCCAATATCACCGAACCTCGGGACCGCCAGAGTCGAGTACACAGAGGGTCATTGATGCCCCACGTCACTCGCCACCCTCCAACGGTCCCAAGTGTCAGGCAGGACGCGCGACAGACCCAACGTTGCCAGGCAGCCCCATAAATTAGAGGACTGCTTTCCCTCGGAACCTTTCCCGAGCTATTTACAAAGAACCAAGATACGGCCTTCGGCCGATTACGGTGCTGATGGAAGCTCTCCTATATCTACACGATTGTAGCGCGTAACATGTACCAATGACTAGCCATATACCAATGCATGGCCACTGATGCAGATATTAATTATTATTAAGCTATGTATATCAATCAGGCACAATATATTGATTAATTTGTGTTATACTATAATCCTTAAACTTCATACCCTAAAAATGATTTTGATAAATATTATGTTTAAAACACTTAAAAACTTGTTTGAAATCTCACAGTAAAGACGCATGACGAATTTTGCTAGATTCTTCAGAATTTGCTAAGGAGAAAACGATGTTTGTTAAGTATATTATTATTGTAATATTGGGTTTCTTTATATGAACGAATAACTTATGGAATCCTAAGAGTATTTAAAGCAAGTAATTAACGCGGTATTAAGCATTTAGATTCTATTCTATATAAAAAATACGTGGCTATATATGGGTACATAATATTCGTGTCTGACCCAATTACTAATCAAGCGTCCATGCATAGGACAAGTCGCGATTTAGTATACTCAAAGACTTGTACTACTCTATATGTACCCAGAAGTATTTTTTGATAGTATAAAGTGTTTTCATTAGGTATAAGTTGAAACTAATAGATAAGGGTAAATAAAATTATTGGTGTAATATTTAAAAAAGTAAATATATACATTCAGTCAATATTTTACGCGTTTTCTATTGTCTATAGTACGTAACCTCAAAATTTGAATTACGCTTTAAGTAATATATAATAATATCGTTAATTACGTTGTAAAATAGAAAAATGAAAGAAGAACAAAGCAAAATGAAAAGGAAAGTGTCAAAAAAAAATTATAATCAAAACGACGTTAATAATGCACTTGAACAAGTGAGAAATGGTATGAGTACACGTGAGGCAGCTATACAATACAAAGTACCAAGAAGTACTTTATATGTCAAGTTAATCTGTTAATCTGTTAGTATTTCTTATTTTCTTAACGACCCTTAGAATAAATAACAATTCTTTTGGTATTACAATCAATTCTGACGGGTTATAAATGTCATGGCTATGTACTGGGACAGTGAAATTTAGACACGGGGCTAATCGCCTTTTTACTGGTCATGTATTGGTACAAACGTATTCGTTGAATTTTTTGTTTTTTTTTTACGCCAGGAATATAAAAATGAATGCATGACATTTTTTTTTAAATAAAGGAAGATCCAATCTACCTATTAAATACAAAAAGTATTCCCTTGCTGCTTTTTTGTATTTTCGTTAACGACCTAGTTTGGGAATCCGTTACTGTTTGCGGATGACCTTAAGTTGTTCGCCACTGTTAATTCCATTGAAGATGCCCAGAATCTCCAAGGCGACCTGGACAGATTACATAATTGATGCACGGAAAATAGGCTTCCTTTGAACTTGACGAAATGTCAAGTTATTAGATTTTCCCGGTCACGCAGTACTTATACTTTTGATTACTCGCTAGGCGGGACGCCGTTGACCGGCATTGAGAGCGTGCGTGACCTGGGGGTGACCTTTAATGCTGCCTTCTCTTTCGCGGACCATATCAATGGGGCTACTAACGCAGCATCCAAGCAACTTGGATTTATTATGAGGCACTCGCGTGGGTTTAGGAACCTTAGGACTTTTAAGCTTTTATATGATGCGCTGGTTAGGCCTCTCCTTGAGTATGCGTCGGTGATTTGGTCTCCGCAGCAGGCTTACCTTATGGTGGCTCTCGAGAGAGTCCAACACAGGTTTCTGAGGTTAGCATCTTACCGTCTTGGGCAGCCTCTCAGCGTATTCGACCATGAGTACGGGCCTGTACTGCGTAGTTTTAAGTTTTTGACGATGCAGCGGAGATTAGAGCTGGCGGATCTGTTGTTCCTGTTCAGGATAATTAATGGGGACATTAATTGTCCCCGACTATTGGGGTTAATCAACTTCAGTGCCTAGTCTAGGCCGTTGCGCTATACTCCGCTGTTTCGGGTCAAATTTTTCCGTACCAATATCCGCCATAGCGACCCTATCACTAGGGTGTGTATGTGGGGGAGTGAGGTAGCCGACAGAATTGATTTCTTTGGTTCCTCGCTTGAGGTGTTCAAACGATCGGTTGTCTCATCCTTCGGTGTACCCACGGCCTAGTGTTCCAAGCGTATTTCGATCACTTATATATTGTTCATACACCATTGTAAATAGTACACTACTGTGTGCTTTTTTATCTTTTGTTCTTATTGGGCTTGTCCCGTGAAATAAATAAATAAATAAATAAAAAAAGCTTAGGATAGCATTAGTTTTTTACGTGCTATTGGCAATATATTCTTCTGGTGGCCTTAGCTGGCCAGTCATTGGTACATTTACCTTACTTAACATTCAAAAAATAACTTTTTAGCTCTGTTCAAACCACTGTGCGTCGTAGGCCCGCCGCCAGCCCCGTTCGTTGGGTTTAATACTAGTGTTTACTGTAATAGGGGAACAGCATAGATTTGTACCTGGCCGTTCTTGTATTACTAATCTAGTCATATACTACCGTTGCATCGTGGATTCCATTGAAAGGGGGTTTCAGGTCGATGCAATATATTCGGATTTCCGAAAGGCATTTGATTCAGTAAGTCATCCTACCTTATTAACTAAACTAAGCGCACTCGGATTTCATGGTGCACTATTTGAGTGGATTTCTAGTTTTTTGAAAGGTAGATCTCAGGTTATAAAATTCAAACACGATCTCTCTAGACGCATCTCGGTCAGCTCTGGCGTCCCTCAGGGTTCTCATTTGGTTCCGTTGCTTTTTAATCTTTTTATAAATGACGTGTCTGATGTTTTGAGCAGTAGTAAATTCCTTCTGTATGCTGACAACCTGAAGATATTTCGATCCATTGAGTGTGCTCAGGACACGTCTTTAGTCCAAGAGGATATTTCAAAACTTGAGGAGTGGTGTAAGAAAAATAATCCTGCGTTTAATATTTCCAAGTGTCGTATGCTCATATTTAGTCATAGAAATACAAACATTGAACGTCACTACAGTCTTGGTAATACCATCCTACCTACTGTCAATAGTATCTCAGATTTAGGAATAATTTTTACTTCTTCGCTATCTTTTACTGAACACTATCAGACAGTGATAGGTTCCGCCTCCAAGACACTTGGATTTATCTGCCGTTCTTCTGAACACCTCTCATGTGAGTCAGTTTTGCTATTATATAAAACCCTTGTTCGATCGCACCTGGAGTATGGAGATATAATCTGGGCATCTTATTTTGTTGCACGCTGTGCCATGATTGAGAGAGTGCAGCATAAATTTCTAAGACTGATCTCCTATAAAAGTGGGTCAAGCAGTCCGTTTGATTGTCATGAATACGGGCCACGGCTAACCAAGCATGGGTTGATGACCCTAGCGAGGCGAAGAAATATGGCAGATCTGCTTTTTCTTTATAATCTTGTAAGTAACCACATTAATAACCCTGAAGACCTCCCTAGTAGAGATATGTGGCATTACCCCCGTCTTTCACATTGATGGACATCACACTCTATAGTCTATACGGTAAACACAATTACGTTGACAGAATGTGTACACTTGCAAATAAATACTGCCACAGGATTGACTTTTTCGCTACTTCCTTATCTGCTACATATTTGTGTACTTTAATCTTCGTTTTAATATTATCTTACTTGTCCGTCCTCAACTCATAATTTTTCATTTATTTACAATGTACGAAAGGGTTATTTACCCGAAATAATAATAATAATAATAATAATAATAATAATAATAATAATTGAGGCATTTGATGGAAAAAGGGCACATAAGCCTATGTGCCCTTTTTCCTTAAATCGTTTAAATCAACTCAGGTATCTGTTATATATATAATATATCAAGGACATTACTTCTCTCGCGTTCAGATTATCTAAATGCTGCTTTATTATGTAGCATGATCGACACGCAGCTACATAGTCGCTGAGCTGTCGCGCTACCGTGCTGTCGTGCAATAAGTACTTTTGTTTCATAGAGGATTTTCTGCAAGCGAGGAAATATGGAAAGTGAGGCGAGTATCGAATCCGCAAGGAAAGAAGCTAATTTAGGAAAGAAAAAATTGATTAATAAGACAGCTTGCTTTAAAAAATCGAAGAAACTAATACTTACGTAAAACATAACAATTTTTTGTTTACTTTTGTGCTTCATTTTGTATTTTTTATTTAAGCAATGTATACAAAATGTGCAACGAAGTAAGCAAACAAAATTACATTTAAATAACTAAACAAAGAAGCAATTTTGTTAGGACTTTATCACATTTACGGAAAAAGGGCACATAAACCATTTGTGTAAAACTTATAAATAAAGACACATATAATTTTTAAATCATGACTTCTGTATTCAGATCGCTTGAAGGACACGGTAACTACATCCTTAAAAAAATTTGATTTAATTGCTTTACTTTTTATTAAGTTATACTATAATGAAAACTTTGAAATCGATTTTCTTGAAATGGCATTTTGGCGTATGTGCCCTTTTTCCATCAAATGCCTCATATTGATTATACATTTGACTATATCAATTTTTCGAAAGCTAAATAGATTTTAGATAAACTAATATTAATCTAACAAGTAAGTAGATAACATTGAAATATCTATGTTATTAAACATTATCACTCAAATTAAATATCATTAAATATCTATATTATTAAAATAGTAACTTTACATGATTAATAAAGATTAATAAATATACTTAGATACGCATCATGGTATACTGGGTATTCAAGAAAGTGTATGTGTGTATATCCCTTAACTGGTATCCTGGGGTCGGTCATGACCCCGAGCACGCAATGTTCGCTGTAAAATTTTTGGTTGGCTAGGTTTGTAAACTGAATTTCCAATTAATTTTATAATAATAGTTTAACTTTCTACGTTTCTATTATTTTATACATTACCTAAGAACAAAATATTTATACAGGTTGATCTAGTGTCGACTTTACAAATTTCTGCGTTCTTTTTTATTTGGGGTCTGCCACGACCCCAGTATACCAGTTGCGCTTGAAAAAAATAACAGTATAGCAGTTAAGGGATATGCGTACATGGATAGACCTCATAAATTATTATAACGTGAAAGCTTTAAATAAAATGATATGATTGGTTAGATTTGCATTCGAAACTCACGTTTGTTAAAAGCATATTCGGAACTGTTTTTTAGCCAGATTATAATGTGGCTTATTCTTAGCTTATTAATTTAACTATTAATTAATAAGCCGACCAGATAGATCCATTCATTTTCTATCAGGAACTCAACGGTGCAGACCTTTTCCCGTGCACGCTCAATACAAACAACAGTGCCGCCTCATCGTACAGTACCATGCGCGCATCGAAAACAACGACGACCGGTGAGCACCGATAATATCAATTGGACCCTCTTAGCGTAAATTTGGCCAGCAAACAAAGCATTGTATACAAAAGGACATCTCCTACATATCCACAAAGTTGCATCATTTTTTGGATTTCCGGGTTCGGGATCTTCCCTTGTCAAAATTATGGGGGTTGAAGCTGTGTAAGCCGTCATCAATGAGAATGGTTAGTCCTATGAAAAAACTCATACAACTTTCTTTGTACAGAATTTCCTAAGCTAAAAATTCCATAATAACTATTTTTGTCGTAAAACTGGCAGTCTTTTCTCCTTCAACCCTATGTAAAATTTTTAGCGGTTGTCGGGTCGATGGGGACTTTTCACATACATATTGTTTAAAACGAAGAAATAAAGGCCCATGCCAAAATGTACATTGCTGGAAATTATTCCGTAGACAGATCCTAATTTCATTAGACTACTACTACTATTGCTGCGCGGAAAGAAGGCTCCTGAACCTCCATCTGTGTACATTGTAGTAGTAAGTAGATGTGACCGATTCCGCCAATAACAGAAATACGTGTGCCCTGTCTTTATGAGAGTGCAACAATCGGTGACAAAAACCAATCGTCATAGCGGCGGTCTGCACCGCCTACCAGGAGCCTTCTTTCCACGCAGTAATCCTTATCCTTACTACTATACAGGGTGTCCCAAAAATGTCGCGTTTCCTTGAAAGGGGTGACTCAGGGGGTGATTTGAAACAACTTTTTCCTTAGCGAAAATATTGTCCGAAGCTTCGTTAAGGAGATATTAACCAAAAACCCCGACCAATCAGAGCGCGCGCCTTCCGTCCGAGCTCCCGCGGTAGCGTTGGCTACGCGGTAGGCGACCGCGCTTGTACTACGAACGTACGAACTAGCAAGTCGGCATACATCCAAGGAAACCGCGTTACACAGTTTTTTTTTTAAAGCAGAATCTTAAATAAGAATAATTTGAAGTGAGAGGACAAGCAGTACGTAAATTTCGTTTTTAAATAACGCATAAACGAAAAGGTAATGTAACAGAAAATGTACAAGTGATCGTAATTCGTTATTGAGGTAAAAATCCGTAGTTTAACAACGGCCGACACAACTAAATTTAAAAAATAATATTAGGTGTATGAATAAATTCTTTCCGACTGGAATTTCTATCGCGGTGGTATTCAGAAGCTGCCAGAAAAATGGCAAAAGGTAATTAACAATAATGGAAATTATTTCGATGATCGAGTTGTTTTCATATTTTTTAAATCGAACTGTTATTGTACCCTAAAATCGGAAAGAATTTATTTTCACACCTAATAATCACCAATAAATTAAATAAAACTCACCCTTTCGGACATTCCTTTCCTTGCTTTCCTTCCCTTTTCGGAAACCTGTGTCAGTAGGCCACTGTACCGATCCTGGTCATCGGCGTCCAGTGCTCAGCTGATCGCAGGGTCAATGTACCGAATATTCACTTCACTGCACGGCTACTAACACTGATCACTGAATTTATTTTTCACGGAACGTGTTGTTCCTACGTTATAAAAATTGGTGGCCGCGAAAGGGGCCGATTACTGTTAATTACTGGGACGAGATTACTACTATTACCCGGCGAAAAGAAAACTCGTGACAGACTGTCTCGGGCTGTGCAGCGATCAGATACGGATCCGACCGACGATCGTCAAAACAAAAGCGTAGGCTACGCTTGGTCAAATCGCTCTATCCCACTCGATCTCGTGTTTCGTTCGATCTCTTCGTCGCGCGGTGCGACAATGTATGTGGCAACTTCAGCCAATAACCAAAATACGTGTGCCCCGTATTTAAAAGTGTGCCCAAATAGGTGACTCGTCACAGCAGCGGACTGCACAGCCCGAGACAGTCTGCCACGAGTTTTCTTTTCGCCGGGTAATAGTAGTAATCTCGTCCCAGTAATTAACAGTAATCGGCCCCTTTCGCGGCCACCAATTTTTATAACGTAGGAACAACACGTTCCGTGAAAAATAAATTCAGTGATCAGTGTTAGTAGCCGTGCAGTAAAGTGAATATTCGGCACAGTAACCTTGGATGGTGTCGTGTACCTGAAACCAGCTGTGCACTGGGCTCGTCCATCGATGACTAGGATCGGTTCAGTGATCAGTGTTAGTAGCCGTGCAGTGAAGTGAATATTCGGTACATTGACCCTGCGATCAGCTGAGCACTGGACGCCGATGACCAGGATCGGTACAGTGGCCAGGTTTCCGAAAAGGGAAGGAAAGCAAGGAAAGGAATGTCCAGAAAGGGTGAGTTTTATTTAATTTATTGGTGATTATTAGGTGTGAAAATAAATTCTTTCCGATTTTAGGGTACAATAACAGTTCGATTTAAAAAATATGAAAACAACTCGATCATCGAAACAATTTCCATTATTGTTAATTACCTTTTGCCATTTTTCTGGCAGCTTCTGAATACCACCGCGATAGAAATTCCAGTCGGAAAGAATTTATTCATGCACCTAATATTATTTTTTAATTTTAGTTGTGTTGGCCGTTATTAAACTACGGATTTTTACTTCAATAACGAATTACGATCACTTGTCGTACATTTTCTGTTACATTACCTTTTCGTTTATGCCTTATTTAAAAACGAAATTTACGTACTTCTTGTCCTCTCACTTCAAATAATTCTTATTTAAGATTCTGCTTTTAAAAAAAACTGTGTAACGCGGTTTCCGTCGATGCATGCCGACTTGCTTGTTCGTACGTTCGTAGCACAAGCGCAGTCACCTACCGCGTAGCCAACGCTACCGCGGGAGCTCGTGCGGAAGGCGCGCGCTCTGATTGGTCGGGGTTTTTTGTTAATATCTCCTTAACGAAGCTTCGGACAATATTTTCGCTAAGGAAAAAGTTGATTCAAATCACCCCTGAGTCACCCCTTTCAAGGAAACGCGACATTTTTGGGACACCCTGTATAGGAGTGTGATGATCGTCCCGAGGCTCGAGTTCCCGGCCCTCGGGACGGGTCGGAAACTTTCAGGCGGGGTCCGGATACTTTCGTATTGCTCGAGATCCCGACAGTTTCGGGATCCCGAGACTCGTTTCGGGCTACAAGCATGACTGCCATGAGCGGGCGATTTGATTTCAGGTCGGCTCGGAAAAACTCGGAGGCGATCGGCTCGAAAGCCAGCTACTACGAGAGAACCGAGACGGAAAGAATTATGTATATCAATTTATATCAATACCAGAGTGATAAGTTTTTACTATTCTGTCTCCCGTTGAATCATAATTTGTATCTTATTATTTATTTCCATATATATGTATTTTCATTGCTACCCAATACTGAATATGTCCATATACGTACTTAAATAAATACCATGTTCAGAACTTGGAAGGAAGACTATTATTATATCGACAATATTTTAAAATCATAATAAAATATACTTCAATAGGGTATTATCTTTTTCGGGACAGGTTCAGATTTAAAATAGAATCTTTATCTATTTCAAGTAAAATATATTTTAATAGGGTATTATCTTTTTCGGGATAGGTTCGGATTTAAAATAGAAAACGTACGGACAACTATAAGCCTACAGAAAGGAATATTTCCTGGATGATTCATAGTAACAACAATATACAGGAAGGCGAATATTTTATTATTAAAAATTAACGTGTAAAAACATAATTTTACTATGTTCTCGGGTAATAATTTTGATCTATTACTGGTAACGATATCGTCCGATCGCGTCCGAGTTTTGCCGAGCCGACCTGGAATCAAATTACCCGCTCATGGCGGCTATGCTTGTAGCCCGAATCGAGTTTCGGGATCCCGAAACTGTCGGGATCTCGAGCAATACGAAAGTATCGGGACCCCACCCGAAAGTTTCCGGCCCGTCCCGAGCCCGAAAAGTCGGGTTCCCGCGCACCCCTGGGAACAGCCCTACAGTGTTCACAGTTTTGTCAGCCGAACATGACATCGACGGACGACGTTTTAGCCGTAGTAGGCTTATTATTAGCTACAAAAAATGTTGCAAACACATACGGAATCCATCGGTATCACTTCCATATCGATACCATAAAGAATAAATAATTATTCTTTTCTGAAACAGGTATGAATTCTCGGGTGAACGTAGCGAATTGAGATCGACCCCCGCAGTCGGGAGTGAAAATGTGAAATATTCATTTCAGCGTAGTAAGAAATTCTTCATTCTTTATCGTATCGATATGAAAGTGGCACCAATGGATTCCTTATGTTTTTCTGATGAAAATCATACAAAATTTCATGTAAATCGGACTACTTTTACATAAGTAATACAAATTGCTTGTATAAAAGTAGTTCGATTTGCATGAAATTTGTTATGATTTTAATCAGGAGAACGCCAGGAATCTACTGATACCACTTTCATATCGATACGATAAAAAATGATGAATTTCTTACTACGCTACAATGGAGAATAGGGAGTCTCAAGTGGCGTTCGGTTCAGATCTGGCCGCGGCGTCAGGCCGACCGAATCGTTTTTCAATTTTGCTCCAGTCGGCCTGCACAGTCATTATTGCGCAGGAAAAATAAACTTTCTCCTACCGAAATCTACTGAATGTATACTACAGGGTGATTCTCCAGCGACGCCTGTCAAAGAGATGCCGCCTGGTACCCCGAGGCGAGAACAGGATCCTCCATTGCTTCACCGAATTTGATGGCATTCGATCTTCGAAAGTGTTGGAATACCATTAAAAAGTTAGAAATGTCCAGGATTCCTTATGTTTCGCCTATCGATTCCTTATGTTTCGCCGATGAAACCAAAACCAATAACGACATAATTCGGACCATAATGAAGGAAATTCTATGAAAAATCCAATTATATAATTTCAAGCTGAATTTGTTAAAAATAGTCCGATTTACATAAAATTTTGCATGATTTTCATCGGAAAAACATAAGGAATCCATCGGTATCACTTCCATATCGATACAATAAAGAATAAGGAATTTCTTAATACGTTGAAATGAATAATCCGTTGAATAAATAAATAATAAATGAATACTAATGTTTAACTAAACTGTAGATTTCGTCACAATTTCTAAAATAGTACTATTTGGTTTTTCCTTATAATCGGAAACTAAAACTTTTCCCAACAAGTGATTTAAATCGCTTAAAGAGCATTAAATAAACTACTAAATATACAGTTTTCAAATTTTTTTATAACAATTAAGTTGAAAAAATTGAAAAAACAACATTAAATGGACGTACAATATATTCAATTATAAATCATTAGAAAGGAATAATTTTTTTATTTTATGTTTTTTGGCGCCATTCCGATATCTTTTATAGTTTAAAAATTATACAACAATGAATGTCACTAACTATCCTTATCCCGACCACTGTGCGGCGTCAGGCCGGCCTGCACAGGTCGGCCTGCGCAGGCCGGCCGGACGGCGTAGTGCATCCACACGGTCCAGCCGACTTGCACAGGCCTGCCTGCGCAGGCAGACCTGACAGGCCGGCAGGACCGTGTGTGGCCGCCTTTAGGATGGACACAGTATAGTCAAATATTTTCTGGGTGGGCAGCATAAGCATTCGTTGAAATGACCTTGTCGATGATATTTTTTACGGAATCAGTAAACTCTCTAGGCTGCTTTATTATTTGCCACAAATGTACAGAATCATATTGACTTCCAGGTTGCGTCTTAATTAAAAAGCACACAGGAGCATAAACTTTCATGACAAGCGTTGCAAATAAAATTAGGTTCTGACTAGGGGAGGCCGCTACATCTGGGACACGGATTTTGATGAAACTCATATATGTTGTAGTGTAGGTGTAGTAGACCAATATATGTCTCACATGTTGGGTCCACTACCCCATAGTTTCCGAAATATTAATAAAAAAAGATGTTTATGCGTTTACGAACAGAAGCGATAGCGAAGTTTATTGTAATGATGAATAGCGGCGCGTGTAAAGGGCAGGTCTCGCACCGGAACATCGCAGGTTCGATTCTCACTGGAATCATTTTTTTTTCTATAAATGTATTTTGTATTTTTTTATTTTTCAAAAGATAAAGTACAATTTTTACATTCTAAAACATGGCATTTATCGTAAAAACAAATGAAACAATAAAATTCACGACACCATGCACAGCTAATAAAAGAATGTACCTGTGGCCATACATCTTTTATTAGCTGTGCATGGTGTCGTGAATTTTGATTGTTATTTTTGTGATATTATATTTATATCTTTCTTTTCATTAAAAAATGTATAGGTAAGTTTATTTAATGATATCTTATAAAGCAGGGCTCGAAAAAGTTCTGGAACTCTTATTTTTAAAAAAATTCTGTTAGAACTTATACGTATGTTTCGTTTAAGAATATAATCTGTTCCTGTGGAATTTTTATTGAAAGAAATGTTACCCTTAGGAACTTTTTTAGAATGTGTTCTCATGGAACAGATATTTTCGAACCTATACAATAATAAAAGTTCCATGGAAACAGTTATGTTAGAACATTTATTAAAAAAGGTTCCATAAGATAAAGAAAAGTACTAAACTATTAGGTAGGTACTAGTTTTATTTAACAATATAATATCATATTCTTCGTGTTTATTTAATAAAATGTATGAAAGTCATAACATAAGTAGTTAATAGTTTTGTAGAAGGGAATAGAGAATTTCCATGAGGAATTCCCGGGTGTCATATTTTCATGTTGCGATACGCATCTTGCGCCATCTACTGTTGGCAAGGGTGCCCATATAGTCGCCTCTCTACGTTAAGCACTCACGTTGTGTTCTTGCGTACGACATGGCGCGTCCGCTTTGTACTCTTAGGTTTTATTACATTTAATATTAAGCTTATTTGTTACTTCTGAAGTCCACGGTTTCTTTTCCACCTGTTTCCTCTGGCGTCGTCACAAGTTTCATAAGAAGTATTGAACAGAAGAGAGAACATCTCAAGTATAATACCTAAATAACATTTTTTTATAACTTACATGAACAATAATACACAAAAATTTTGTAATATATGCGTAGAAATTATCTACGTAGGTAAATATTATAAATAAATAATACATTCAGAATATAAATTTAACTGTAATAATTATTTATTATTGTCATAGTACTATTCATTGCATAGTAATCTTTTTAGAACTTTTTTTATGTTATGAACAAAATATCCGATCCTGTTATAGAGAAATTTTTATTTTTACATTTTGTAAGTTCCATTCCAACTAAAACGTTTGGTGAAACGACGAAACATAAAAAATTGGCTGCAATGTGTAATTGAAACTCCTTTCTACGGCTGTACGGCATTACAGTTTATGAATCTTTTTTTCATAATGAGAATGTTAATCAAATTCCTACAGATGAAATTAGTACAGACATATCAATCGAAGATAGTCTCGCTGCACAACAGCAAACACTCTTATGGAATGATGAAAAGTATCTTCGTATTGTACCAGGAGGAGCAAATATACCACACAGTCTACTTTTCGATGAACATGTAGAGGAATAAAACTTATTCATATTAAGAAAAATTAATAGCTTTGATATTTAATAAGAAGTTTCACTTCTAACGCGTGAGAATTCCACGCATTCATTTCTTTTTAGTATACAGTATTCTCCCGATAGAGTATCGCTTTACAGCTTGCACCTCGCGATAAAGACTCGTCGCTGCCTATCTCCATCACTTCCTGAGACTCGCTTTTCATGTCACCGACGACATGAGAGAGCAAGGGCGGATCCAGAGGAGGGCGATAGGGGCGATCGCCCCCCAAGAGTAATAAAATAGAAAAATATTATGACATTGTGTAATATTCTGTATAAATAATTAATGTGAATTTAATTATGTAGGCTATAGTATTAGATAAAAATATTAAAATATAAATTACAAGCAAATATTAAATCTTGTAAAAGAAGGTTAAAAATGTACTTATGTACTTTTATATCAGGGCTCTCCAGCGTAGGGGCCCCTCACGCGCCTGCTTCCCCTTCCAATCTTCCTCTGGCGCAGCGTACCTTCCGTTGTCAAGGAGACCGCCCGACGCTGCGAAGGCTGCCATGACGGACTAGCCGGGCCAGCGTCTTCGCGGTTAGCGTCGCGCGGTATCTCTGACAACGCGGACGAGAGTGGGAGAACCCCAAGCGCACGCGTGCGGGTCCTTGGAGAGCCCTGTTTTATATGTTTCGCCCTCTCCAAGAAAGGCTCCTGAATCCGCCTCTGTGAGACAGAAAATGAAGAGTGAGTGAAACAGAACGAAAACCGTCGAGAACCGTTGGGTGCCTGTATGCAACTTTTAATTTTTTCATCTGAAATAATAGCATATATTTCCGTCCAAAAATAAAATGTCTATCTATTTTCCCTAACACCAAAAATGATGGGTGATCTTTAAACACAGAGATTTCAGACAACTTTAAAAAAAAAATGCACTTTCTTTCATGTAGCAAATTAGCAATAACTCTTATGTGAGTTGTCACATTGAATTAATTTTAAGATTGTCTCAACTGTTTTAAATTAAAATATTTGATGATATTTCACGGAAAGGGCGACAGACGCTTGTTAGCCTAGGGGCGTCAAATCTCGAAATCCGCCCCTGCTCAAAATCGTGTGCACCTTATGATAAATAATCATTCGTCGCTTGTTCCAAATCGCGATACATACTACAGTCGGTTTCATCTTCACCAGCTGTGTTATAAGTCGATATCTACGAACCTATTATGTAATGGTATCGAGATGATTTTTTGTTAAACTTCATCATATGAAGGTGGCCTTTTCTAGTATGTGAACACAAAAAATCGTGTCCCACTCCAAGCGTGGGAAGCAGAGGGTAACTTCAATTTTTTAAATGGAATGTGGGGTAAATATTTATAATATTCACATAGTCTTTAGTAAACTGAGTAATTTTTGCTTGAAATGTTTTTCAAAATGTGCACGTATCAGTAGGGCGTAAATATCGGCTTGTTTCACGTATGGCAATACACCTTGTATATCAAGAGAATACTGTACCTATATTACAAAAATTATTAAGTATACATATTCAAGTACTTGAAATGTAAAAAAATTATTTTATACCTTTGCACAGTTAAGTAGTGGAGGCACTTGTAACTTCTATGCAGTGGAAGTTGGATTGCTGCCCTTATGTAAGGGTAGTTTCACATTGTAGGAAGAAGATACAGTATTCCCTCGCTGAGGGCTCGCTGGTCGGGACCGGCGTTGAGCCCGTATCGTGAACGGAGCCCTAATTCCGCGTGTTCGTTTCTCGCTTTTTTCTAGCCAAAGGGGGGAGCGAGATGAAACGCTTTGCGTGCGCGGCGGGCGTGCGCGACGAGCGCGAGCGCTCAGACGAAATCGTGACTGCTCGACGTATGCGCGCCACGGTCAGATATAGAGCTGTTGATACCCGGGAGAACGGGTACCCGGGTACCCGTGAGATACCCGGGAGAAAAAAAATTCCCGGGTAGGCGCTACCCGGGTAAACTACCCGAGATACTCGAGACTCTCGAGATCTCATAGAGTACCGTTCCATAATTGAAGCCACACTGAGCGTCATGGCCTTCGAGTCGAAGGCTTCGACCCCCGGGGAGACAGGAATACCCATTACGAAGTGAGGAATCTCCAGCTCCGAATTTCTCATCAGGTCTTTGCGAAAACGACGCCAATCGATTCCTTATGTTTCTCCGATGAACATAATACCAAGAACGACATAATTCAGACCACAATGAAGAAAATTCCATGAACAAATGATTTGCATAATTTCAAATTCACTTCGTTAAAAATAGCTCGATTTACACGAAATTTGGTATGATTTTCATCGGAAAAACATAAGGAATCCATTGGTGTCACTTCCATATCGATACGATGAACATTAAATAGCTTCTTAATATACTGTAATGAATATTTTACCCTCGAGTACGGGGGGCCGACCTCGATTCGCTGCGGTCGGCCGAGGATTCATAATACCTGATTCAGAAATAAAATAATTCTTAACTCTTTATCGTATCGATATGGAAGTGACACCGATGGATATCTTATGTTTTTCCGATGAAAATCATACCAAATTTCATGTAAATCAGACTATTTTTAACGAAATGAATCTGCAAATGAAAAACATTTGTTCATGGAATTTCCTTCATTATGGTCCAAATAACGTCGTTCTTGGTATTATTTTCATCGGAGAAACATAAGGAATCGATTGGCGTCGTTTTCGCAAAGATCTGATGAGAAATGCGGAAATCCTGGGCATTTCTCACTTCTTAATGTTATTCGAACCCCTTCGAGGGTCGAAAGCCATAAAATTCGGTGAGGTACCGCAGGGGGTTGACCTCGCCACAGGGTGCCAGACGGCATCTCTCTGACAGGAGAGAATTACGCTCCAGAATTACGTTCTGTACTCTGTAAGTTCTCGAGATTCTCGAGAGTCTCGGGTAGTTTTCCCGGGTAGCGCTTATCCGGGAATTTTCTTCGTCCCGGGTATCTCACGGGTACCCGGGTACCCGGGTATCTCGTGTTCCCGGTCCACAGCTACAGCCCTAGTCAGATAGCCAGGCACGGCACGAGCCTTTTTTGCACCCTAGGCGAACTTGTCAAAATCCGCCCTTTATTATATTACATTTATTTGAGTTTATTGATGACCTTACTCTGAATTTTTGTTCGCAGTTTAAAACAGTTGCAGTACAATTTGTAGTATTTCATTTAAAAGTTTATTTTCAACAATGTCAACAATGAAAATACCATTTTGCGCCCCTTGTCAACCTTACGCCCTAGGCAGTTGCCTAATTTTTCACAGTAAAGTTTATAAATAATCTGAAATAAATGTATTATAATAAAGGGCGCAATTTGACACAATTTCGCCTAGGGCGCAAAAAAGACTTGAGCCGGACCTGCGTCAAGCTTTCGCAGAAGCTGTTTCCGGCTTCACGGTGAGTGTTCACAATCATCGCGCACGCCCGTCGCGCACGCAAAGGACGGAGTGTCAGGCGTCAGAAGGAGAGAGCGAGACAAAACATCAACGCGTCGTCTCTGCTCCTACCGTCCTCGCTCGCTTTCAGTGTCCCTCACTCGCTCTCGTTCCATCTCGCTCTCGTTCCATCTCGCTCTCTCCTTCGCCGGACAAGAGTGAGACAGAATTAGTGGGGATAGCGAAAAGTCCACATTGTGTACGCCAAATCGAGCCCTCAGCGAGGGAGTACTGTAATATTTTTGAGATTTCTGACCACTCTGCAACGTTTACCAGCCAACATTTAGAGTAACTTGTCTTTTCTCCAAAATTTTTGCAATGCTAATGATTTCAAGCGCGCAAGTTGGAAAAGGTGCAACTTGAAAAAACAACATTTGCTGACTTGTGTTTGCATGAGACATTTTCACCGTTACGATTAGTGGAATACATTTCTAAAGTCTGACAACATATTTTAGAAACATCGTCTATAATTAACTTAAAAAAGATAAAAATAATTTTGATCATCGCTTGTTAAAAACTTAACCCACCAGACCTAGAGAATATGATTCGTGTAAATTTTGACGATTGCATACGTATTCTGCATATAAAAAGTGAACGTACGAATTACAATCTTTCAATAAATATAAATACTACTGTAGCAATGATTCTCAACCTGTGTTTTCTGCGGCGTCGCCACGGTTATTTGTAGTTTACGATCTTTAGCAATTATTTATTTTAATATAGTTACACTGCCATATTCTAATAATGATGTAACACTGATTTTTCATAAATGAGAGGAAGGGAATATATTAAACGTTTAATATTTTTTTAAATTTTCAAAAAATAAAATACAGCAATGTGGTGTGATATATCTACAATATTCTGCACATAATTTGGGATTCGCGTACAGTGGCAGTCGATTATTTGTCGACAACGATGGAGAGGAGGACAGCAAGTAAACAGAAGAATAAAATAGAGTCGGATTGTTACATTGTTTCAAATATCGCGATACCTACTATTAGATTGGGACTCGCCAGTTTATGAGTCAATAGCTCATCCTTCTCTGTGCTGTCGATCGATTTTCTTCCTGCATCATTATTATTGTTTTCTTCGCACGCAAACAATTTATTTGAGTAATTATTGTTTATTTACATTTTTGTTTCCCTTATCTTATAGGTATGGGGGCGGGGGTAGTCGCAGGTTATTTCAATATTATGAAAGGGGATCGCGATTCGAAAAAGGTTGTGGAACACTATACTATTAAAATGTACTATTAAAAGTTCTTTATGAATGTAAATAAGGAGTAAAAAAATGACCAAAGAAGGCAAAGATAAATGTGAAAAACGTAACATAAATATTTCAATGATTTGAGGGATTCGAACGGGTAGAATTTTTTAGGTTTTCTATAATGAGGATACCCAAAAAAGGCTGAGCCATCAGCAAAGTTTCATATGTGTGCCACTTATCTTTCAATAAAATGTCATGGAGTAAAATGTAAATGACTCTTTTAACTTTCTCCTCTACCCACTATCGGATGTCGTCCAGGCTGAGAAGTCTGAAAAATGCAGACTAGAATATACATAATACTACATAAAAGTTTCTCTTTTTCTATGAAAGAATACATTGCTAATAGAACATCGTTCATTTTTATTGTAAATGCGAAATCCCCTAAGGAGTTTGATTTAATTATTATATAGATTATTTTCAGTACAGACAATAGTACAAAATTGCATATTTTGGAAGTCATGAGAAAAGAGAAATTCTTTCACACTATGGTTCTGTATGTTCTAAGGAATCAGAAACCTGTTATAGAAGTGATGGGAATGTTCCTATAAAATCACATGAAAATCTGTTGGTAAAATCATTATTCGAAATACTGTGATAGGTTGATATCCAGTAAGACAAAAAAATTATAAAACTACGTTGGAACAATCGATATGTAATTCGCTGTTCATGCATCTGCAAACAATTGTTGAAAATGATGATAGCCCATTGTCGGTTACGTTCCTGCCACGCAAGTAGAGGTAAATATTTCGTCTACGTATTATTAGGGGAAGGTAGCCTAATTTGGACCATTTTCATATGTTTCAGTATATAAAGATAAATAAGAAGTGTCAATAAAAATTATGTAGTAGGAAAGAAACTCACTAAGTGTACCTTCAAAATAATACCATCTATTAAATTTTAAAAAATATTTATAATCCTGAAAAATGAGTTTAAAAAAATCGTGTCATCGGTCCAAATTAGAAAACCGGTTGCCTAAATTGAAACGCTAGGCTCCTAATTTGGACCATTAGCTTTCTTAACGACAATTGGAACAAAAGAACCTTTTAATTCTATACTGAATCCATCCTAAGAAAAAACGACGCCTATACCGTTTTGCGACCGATCTGCGCAGCCCCCACCACCGCCTACGGGCCCGACGCAGGCGATTGCTCGTAGCGCTTTACCTGCCGGTTTCCCTGACCCTCCAAGGGCGGGACGTGACCGATGTCAATGTCAAAACTGCAGGAGTGCAATGTATCTACCCGGTAGTTCTTTGGTTCCGAACAGATATAACATCAGTTAACGAGGTGTTCTAAATAGTTCTATTTAGAATGCCATTTATTACGTCTTTTTTAGGATTTATATTCAGAGGAACGATAAGATTTTTTGTTCAAATTTTTATAAAACGCAGGCGGTTGCCGTGCGTATTTGGAAATAATTGTGCCACCGTGTATATGAAGGCGTCGCGTACGGAATAGTTGACAGAGAGGTAACAGGCGGTAAGACGGAGAAAAACGTAGGCGGTTAAGTGGGGAGTATGACCAATCAGCGCCTCCTTGGAACCATCCCTGCGCGGACACGTTTTTTCTTAGGATGGATACAGTATAGCAAGGTTCGCGATCCCCTGTCAAGAGATGGCTAAGTACATTCGAGTCACATTAGAAGCAAGAAGTTCCTTGCCGTCATTTGATTCCAAAAAAGAATATTTTTTAGGTAAGAAAATAATAATTAATAAATAGACCATTACCCACACAGCACCATAACATTGCAGCAACGTCTCTGCAATGATGCGGTGCAAGATGGCAATATTGCAACATAACATTGCAGAGACGTTGCAGGTTCAGTCCTATGTCCGCCTTCGCAATATTGCAGGTGTGTATTTTAGCAAGGTTGCGGCATCATTACAAATATGTAGTCCTGCAACGTTCCGGCAATGATTCTGCAACGAAACGGCAAAATTGTGGCAATGATCCTGCAACTCTTCGGCAATATTGCGGTGCGAGATTGCAATGTTGCAGGTTCACTCCTATGTCCGCCTTAGCAATATTGCAGGAGTGTTTTTTGCAAAGTTTTGGGAACATTACAAATATGTAGTCCTGCAACGAAACGGCAAAATAGTGGCAATGATCCTGCAACTCCATTGCACCGCATCATTGCAGAGACGTTACAGGTTCACTCACTCCTATGTCCGCCTTAACAATATTGCAGGAGTGTATTTCCGCCGCAACCTTTCGGGCAGTGAGGGACGCGACGACGGGAATGTGCGCAGAATCGTAGTAGTATAATGCCCGTGTGTCTTTTTCTCATAGAAAATTCTTTTACCCCGGGGGATTCGAACCGAGGACCTGTAGCATCGTAGACGAACACTTTACCGCCGCAGCTACAACCGCTGATTGATAAGATTGCTTACGTATTCGAACTTATACTCCTACCGTGCAATACTTCAAACTCA
Source organism: Andrena praecox (assembly GCA_963932275.1). Lineage (NCBI taxonomy): Eukaryota > Metazoa > Arthropoda > Insecta > Hymenoptera > Andrenidae > Andrena > Andrena praecox. Next base: position 28,085,894 of record OZ010729.1, read on the forward strand.
AATTATTAAAAAACGAAGGCTCATTTGGCAAACCCCATTAGGGTTCTGTAACACTATAGGTGCGTACTACAAATTTCACCCGGTGTCATTTTAGGTTAGGTTGGAAAACAGTCTTTAGACTGAACCTTTACATTTGTCTTCGCTTCTCTCTTTTCTCTTGCTAGATTGTATATACGTATTTGTGCAATAAAGACGTTTAATAATAATAATAATAATTTCAGACATTAAAAAATATAGTACCTACTTTATCTAAAAAAATTAAATTGATCTTCGAATCTCCTCTATAAGTTCATGTACCTACATACAACTCCCGCGATAGCACTTTTTTCATATCTCCAACGGCCAACGAGATATTCTAGCGTATCCAGTTAAATGAAACACGCTGTAGAATCCACTCGACGTCATGTACATATTTCGAAAAATTTTGACAAAGTCATAGTTGCTTCAGAATATTGTTGTAATGTTTCCACAAGTTTTCACTACAGTATTGCACGGCAATGTGTGCGCAATTTTGCTGGGGCGTTGCCACTGGAACGTTGCACGTCGATGTGCGCGCAATATTGCAGAAATATTGTAGGACCGTTGCCACTGGAACATTGCACGACGATGTGGGCGCAATATTGCAGCAATATTGCAGGATCGTTGCTAACGGAACATTGCACGTCGATGTGCGCGCAATATTGCAAAAATATTGTAGGATCGTTGCCAATGGAACATTGCACGGCAACTTTCTTGCAATATTGTAGGATCGTTGCCACTGGAACATTGCACGACGATGTGCGCGCAATATTGCAGAAATATAGTAGGACTGTTGCCACTGGAACATTGCACGTCGATGTGCGCGCAATATTGCAGAAATATTGTAGGATCGTTGCCAATGGAACATTGCACGGCAACGTTCTTGCAATATTGTAGGATCGTTGCCACTGGAACATTCCACGACGATGTGCGCGCAATATTGCAGAAATATTGTAGGACCGTTGCCACTGGAACATTGCACGACGATGTGGGCGCAATATTGCAGCAATATTGCAGGATCGTTGCCAACGGAACATTGCACGGCAACGAAATTGCAATATTGCTGCAATATTGTAGGATCATTGCCACTCCAATAATGCACGACAATATTGCAGGAACGTTCCTACAATATTGCATTGCAACCTGCAACAACGTAATATTGCAGCAACGTCCCTGCAATACTGCTGCAACGAGGTGTGCTGTATGGGTAGTAATGGGAGGGAAGATGGGTGGAACTCGACATGCAGTTACCTCTTCGCGGTGAGTTATGGGTTGAAAAAGTAATGATAGAATGTTTTTTCAATACGATGAAGACACTGAAGACGAAGATAATATCGAATTATCACATTTTCAAGCGTAAAACTGCATAAATTTTCGCGTTTAAGACTACAGGCGTACAGTGAAACATTGAGACAATTCAGCATAAAAACTTTTGGTTACTTACTAGCTTGGTAGAAGTCGATTGCGCCCTATGATCTACAAAAACTATTAATTTGAAGAAAAAAAAACAACACCTTTCACGCCGCCGTGGCGCGGCTAAATATAGTTTTAATTTAAAATTATGAAAAAAAATCAGCGAACTTTTTGACACACCTCACACCTTTTTTTCACTATGACGAGGAAAGAATCCAAATTTGTTTTTCGGCAGGCTAATGGAGGCGCGCATTGCGCAAGCACTCACTTTGGCGTCTTGTATATTAATTAATTTTTAATATTTTGAAACATTCTTATTTGAAAATACGTCTTATATCCCTAAGAAAGAATTATTAAAACAGAAAATGGTTTAAGTTATTACTCGCTCTACAATCTAGCCCAGAAGCAACCGTTGATTTTAGCTGTCTAATACCCATGTACCCCCTTAATGGCCCAATCGGTCCTCCCTGCCGTAAGCGATGCAGACAGAAAAAATTACGTTCGAGGTTTTACAATTTGTTTGTGTGATTGCGTATGATTGGAATCTGGTAACAATGCTCCATTTTTCCATATGCGTGGTATTTTCGTTTAAACGAATTTCTCGAGAATGTAGGTATCTATCGTGTAAAAACAGAAATAAGGGGGAATCCTATTTTTTGAGCTAAAAACATAGCAAAATTTGCGATTTTTTTTAAAGAAACTCATGCACACCAGCGGACAACGAAAAGTTGTGCGGCGTTTTGGTGGATCAAACATAACTCTTATATTTACTATTAAAAATAATACAAAAAATTGCAACTTCTTCAAAAATGCATAAAAACATGGTCCAAATTTCAGATTAATCGAATTGCTAGTTTGTAAAAAAAATTCACAAATTTTGCTATGTTTTTAGCCCCAAAAATAAAATTCCCCCTTTAGTGTACTAACAATTAGTAGTCTTGAGACTTGATCACAGCTGATCCCGAGGCCCGATCACGTTTCAAGACAAACAGTATTTAATATTGTTATAAAATATTATGCTTAATAATATCGTAGAGGCATAAACGTGTCTGAATTGTGCATATTCAGAGTTTTCTGCCTGAATGAGAAACGACACTCTTTATTCTTCTATCTAATCGTGAAGAAAGTTGCTAACAGAATAATGAGTACAAATATGTATTATATATATGAGTATATATGTACAATACCTTAAAGCTGTAGCAGTAGATCTGAGGAATGCACAAAGTCTACGAACGCCGGCATACAGTAAAAGTGGTGAAAAGCATTGAGTTTAATTTATAGAAGAGGGAAGGTCGATCATCCAAGAATAGTCGATCACGGTTACACCATGTTGATCGAAAGAGAAAGGAGTACACACGTATATATGTATACACATATACACACACCGATACTTAATTTTTACTTTTCTAATGGCCTACATTCCCAGAATCATATTTTGGTGCTCACGTCATTCTTCTCACTTCGAGTGCGTTTCACTCTGCCTTTCTACTCGTTTTTTCTTGTTTCCTTTGTGCCTGCCTTTTCAGCCATTCACTTTCTTAGCAATTACTATTTATGGTGGTACAGTACTCCTTCGCTAAGGGCTCGATTTGGCGTACACGATGTGTACTAGGGAGGCTCTTATTTACTCTTGGTAAAAATTTTTTTCAAGATTTTCTTCTGGGCATCCTCCAGAATAGTTCCAAATAATTAAAAAAAATCAATGTAAAGTTTCAGCTCGATCGGATAACGGGAAAGGGTGCCCCTGGGCCGTTAAACATTTAAATCATTATTTAACAGCTCGCGAAGTCGATTTTATATAAGGTCTTCCAAGTTATTGATTAAATAAAAAAATATGTCAAACAAAAGTTGTAGATCCGGATAAGGGATATAGACATCAGATATGATCATTTTACCCGAAATCATGACGTCTATATCTCCGATATTTTTGCGAATTTCGACCCCAACTTTTCAGGAAACATTCATCACATATCAAACACTGGAAATAAGAAGAAAACATTTTTTATCTTGTTTGCATATTTCGGTATATGCCCCCCCCCCCTTAAATGTTTAAAAAATAGTCCTCGAAAATAAAAATTCCATTTTTTTGTTCACCTTCATAAATAAAAAGCGTTCTAGAAGCATTTAAACTTTCAAAATTTGAAAAAAAAGTTTTTTTTTTTTAGTTTTTCGGATTTTTTTCGAAAACCGTTTGTCGCACGAAAAATAGTAATACACCAAAAAAGATGCTGCTTGTCCGGATCTACAACTTTTGTTTGACATATTTTTTTATTTAATCAATAACTTGGAAGACCTTATATAAAATCGACTTCGCGAGCTGTTAAATAATGATTTAAATGTTTAACGGCCCAGGGGCACCCTTTCCCGTTATCCGATCGAGCTGAAACTTTACACAGATTTTTTTTTAATTATTTGGAACTATTCTGGAGAGTGCCCCGAAGAAAATTCAAAAATCGAAAATACGAGCCACCCGCAGAGATGGGCAAAAAATTATTTGAAATAAAAATTTCGTACACAAATTTTTATTTCAAATAATTTTCTGCCCATCTCTGGCCACTCGAATGTGTACATTTCGCTGTCCCCACCACTTCTGTCTCACTCTTGTCCGGCGAAGGTGAGAGCGAGATGGAACGAGAGTGACTGAGGGGCACTGAAAGCGAGCGAGGACAGTTGGAGACAGACGACGCGTTGATGTTTTGTCTCGCTCCCTCCTTCTGACGCCTGGCACTCCGTCCTTTGCGCTCGCACCCGTCGCGCACGCAAAGCGTTTCATCTCGCTCCCCCTTTCGGCCAGAAAGAAGCGAGAAACGGACACTCGGAATCAGGGCTGGGTCATTCCACGGCAACTCGATCACTTTTTCCCTCGATGTCTCGGATTTTGTTCAAACTTGAATATGTTGTAGTCCTCGTGAAATTAGGGGGGGGGGGTTTAATTCATTTTGTCGATTTCGAGTTTGTTTAAAAAATACAGGGCCTTGAATTTTGCGATTTTTGCCTATTTTCGTGAAAATGGGTTGTACTTATGAATTTTTATCTCGGAAACTATTTGTCGGATTTAGCTGATTCTTACGGCATTTTTATATAGAAGGATCGGCCTTTCCGAATAAATTTTTTCCAAACCGAAAAATTAATTTTGCAACATTGAAAATTATCAATAAAATTTTATTGTGCACATTGAGGCTCAAGGTCACGATTTTAAAAATCCGAAAAAAATACCACCATATTCGCCGAAGAATTTTCTATAAAATCAGCCTATCTCTTGTTGGTAATTTGCATATTCAACGTCGCTGAAAACTGTTAAAGACAGCGGCGCCCGCCGTTTCAGGTATAAGCGAGCCGCGCGCTCCGCTTTTACGCCTTACGGTCGCCTGACCGCGCCACTCGCACCCTCTATTACTTCAATCAGGTCTAACAACGGTAGAAACAATAACTACAGCTCACGTACCCATCACAAAGGTGTCATTTATACCTACAGTAAAGTTTCTCTGCAGTAAAAATTTCTGTAGTATGTAATGTAACTCCAAGATGGCAATAAACTTATATAGCGCTACACATTTCTACTTAGGCATCGTCCTTTGAAGTTTTCAGTCTTCAGATAATTTTCGTATCGTGCGCGTCTACTGTCTCTATATCTGTTTGTGGATTTCCGAAAATGGTGCGTCAGTGGTGTTGTAATCCCTCCAACCAAAAGGGACATGCACGATATACATATACACTTCGAAGAGTATCATTGAAAATGTGTCGTTCATTTCCATTTCTTACTGGAAATACGTTCATTTGCAATACTTGCCGCGTGAAATTATATAAGGAAAAGAAAAAACAGCCTGAAACTGCAATAGCAGAACCAGGGCCATCTGGATTATCGCGTATGCAGACAGAACATAACAATAGTGACAGTTCAAAAAGTAGTCATTCATCCTTAATTGATCCAACCGAGGTGCTGAGTTCCACCAATATATTAATGGCATCCGTAGGTGAGTCTCCATTAACAAGTAAAACTTTAAAATCTAGTAGAGGAACATTAGAAAAAATAGACCGCGCCCAAAGTATTGTAAAATCAAGTAGTTCAAGTAGTGCTGTGGAAGATAGTAACGAAATAGTTAAACAATTAAAGGATAAATTTAATGAATAACCGGACAATAGTGAAATTATTATAAAAAAAGTGGCATTGGCCAAGAGTGGGTTAGTAACATTCTTCTGCAGGTATAAATGACACCCTTGTGATGGGTACGTGAGCTGTCGTTATTGTTTCTAGCGTTGTTAGACCTGATTGAAGTAATAGAGGGTGCGAGTGGTGCGGTTAGGCGACCGTAATAGCTGAGCGCGCGGCTCGCTTATACCTGAAACGGCGCGCTGCTATCTTTAACAGCTTTCTGCGACGTTGGATATGCAAATTACCAACAAGAGATAGACTGATTTTATAGAAAATTCTTCGGCGAATATGGTGGTATTTTTTCGGATTTTCAAAATCGTGACCTTGAGCCTCAATTTGCACAATAAAATTTTATTTATAATTTTCAATGTTGCAAAATTAATTTTTCGGTTTGGAAAAAATTTATTCGGAAAGGCCGATCCTTCTATATAAAAATGCCGTAAGAATCAGCTAAATCCGACAAATAGTTTCCGAGATAAAAATTCATAAGTACAACCCATTTTCACGAATATAGGCAAAAATCGCAAAATTCAAGGCCCTGTATTTTTTAAACAAACTCGAAATCGACAAAATGGTGAATTAAAACCCCCCTCATTTCACGAGGACTACAACATATTCAAGTTTGAACAAAATCCGAGACATCGAGGGAAAAAAGTAATCGAGTTGGCGTGGAATAACCCTTAAGACCTGGGCGCTATCCCCACTACTTCTGTCTCACTCCCGTCCCGCTAAGACGAGAGCGAGATGGGACGAAAGCGGGTCATAGGGAGTGAAAGCGCGCGGGGAACGGTACGAGACAGGCGACGCGTTGATACTTTGTCTCGCTCCGTCTCTCGGACGCCTGATATTCCATCTCTCGTGTGCGCAACGGACGTGAGCGTTTACATTTACACCAAAACCCCGACCCGCTCTCGTTCCATCTCGCCGCACTCCTGGCAAGAAAGAAGCGAGAAAACTGTACACATTACTAAACGCCTAAACTACGTTAAAGGGACATAACATTTTGTATGAAAACAGTATATGACCACAAATATGACCACAAATCCTACTAATCCTACTAATATAATAAATGCGAAAGAGTGTTTGGATGTTTGGATGTTTGTATGTTTGTTAGTCTAGGACCGGGAATAACATATAGGATACTTTTTATCCCGATTTTTTTTAACCGATCTGGTCCAAATATTCCGTAATGACTCTCTAAACCCTGTGGAACATATAGGTTAACATGAAATCTGGACATCCCTCCCCTTCCCCCTTATTTCACCCCCTGGACACTCTATGGCAATCAAAGTTTTACCCGGGCAACGCCGGGTACTTTAAGCTAGTAATATAATATATTTAAGAACTATAAATTGCGAATTGCCCACCACAAGTTACAATTAGCATATTCTTTAGGGATTACAAAGGGTGTAACATTAAGAATGTGACACGTTCACATCTTAACAACGAATTGTGGTATGGAATGTTTTTATCTTAGACACTGCTTTTACTCTTTAAACTCTTTTACCATTTCACTCTTGACATCATGCAATTAAGTTAAGTATATTTTGTCTAGTCATTGTCATGTAGATCGTATCCGAGGTTATTTCAATTTTTTCTGCATGGCAACATGTACCTGAATACCTACGTTTGTAACCCATTTTTTTTCATAAATACGAAAACCATACATAGTGAACATTATTCTGAGATCACAAATAATGGTTGTTTGAGGAAACAATTTTCTAACATTATGTTCTATATGCAAATGGCCCATTCGCCGGAAATTTGTATATTTATAACCCAATTGGTAGTATAAGGTTAGATGCCTCCATACCGTGAACTCTGTATGTACCTATAGTAGGTACCGGAAGTTTCTGTATACTTGTCTTATCTAATACCGGAATGGTTCACAACGAGAGCCGAAAAAGACATTTTGATTCTAAACATATCCACCCACTTTTCCATTATGACTCTGATTGTGTAGGTATAACCATTTCATTTATCTAGAAAATATACCTAGGTATACGACGAACGCAAGTACCATTTTAGAAACATTCAATTACATACGCACAAAAGTGTACGCGTACCGCATGCGTATAATGCATTTAATTAAGTTAAAATTAATAATAATAAGGGTAATTTTATATGTAATAATAAGTAATAATAAATATATTACCATATCTATTAATATTAATAATGTTTAATAATATTAATTATTATTAACATAAATTAAGTTATAACTACCAATTACCAATTTCAATTTACGTTAGTGTAAACCTTGATTAATTTTTAGTATACAAAAGAATATTTTGGTAAAAGAATGGAAGAAGAGTCTACTTAGTAAGGTAAGCATGGGCAAACACAGTCTCCGTGACAAATTTTGTTGTTATTGTTTGCTAAACAATGTTCCGCACCTGAAACACCATTCTGTGAAGTTTCAGATATCTACCTCCTCCTCCGTTTAAGGATAATACGGGGATAAACGTCCTTAGCTTTATCATTTTTTTTCTCGGTTACTATTTAAGATAATTAAATAAAAAAAAAACTACAAAATAGCTACATATTAGCTGTAACTTCATATATTTATTTCCGAATTGTAAATTATTCCGGAGTAGAAAAAATCGAATTTATTTTTTGGTTGCGGTTTTTGCAAACAACCCTTTGAATGACAACCACCAAAAAAATTTAGAATAATACTCGATTATCAAACTATGATGTATAAAAGTTGTAGGATGATCGCATTGTTAGAACATACTTAATTAACCCCTCAATGACGGCGACCGCGTCTCAATATCTAGAGACGCGGTAGCGTCTCGACGCCAAGTACAGGAAAAAGACACCCTGTATATGTCGACTGTCGCTACCACTATCATTTACTCGTCCCCCGGCTATTCCAACCTAACCTGAAACTTATTTCATTAATATCTCATGACGCCTGCAATATTTTCTAAATTTAAAGGCATTTTTCTGATATAAACCGCATATAAGCTTTCGAATGAGACCAAATTCAATAAAATCGGTCCACGCATGACGGAGATATCGTAATATTGTCTCATGGATCAGTCGGAAACGGGAAGTTTTCTTCTGATTCTTCAACCAAATTTTTGTCGACATAATACGTATATACGCGTTACACGCACACCTTCAGCCAAAAGAAACAAGTGTATGTTTCGTTCGTCGACTCTCGGGATCATGACGCCTCTCGCGACGGCCAGGGGAATTAAACAGATACTATTGAATTATAACCTACAAAGTGTCATCGCTTTATAACCTACCAAGTGTCAAATATGAAAAGTTGTCAAAATTTTCTGAAATGTCACTAGTTTTTATACCACATAAGACTGAATTATTGTCTCAATTAACAAGGTAAGTCGCCAAAATTTTTTAATAGACTTTTTATGTAGAGTCACAGACTTGGAAGTTGTGCGGAGAAGGTTCGATTCGACAGAAAAGCATCTTCTTTCGCATAACTTTCTGAAAATTTGTACCATGCATGTACAAAATAATATATTTTTATACCAGCTAACTATTTGTAATTTAGAGTTTTTATGTAAAGCTTATTATATATAGAAATGAAGGGGACGCAGAGGCTTGGATAAAAATGAAGGGGCCGCAGAGGCTTGGATAGATGAAGGGGACGCAGAGGCTTGGATAGATGAAGGGGACCCAAAGGCTTGGAGGTTGTCCGGAGAAGGTTATTAGATAGGCAGAGAAGCATCTTCATTCGCACAAGTTTCTGGAAATTTGTCGCATAAGGTAAAAAATAAGGTAAATGGACAACATTTAGTTTAAATTTAGCAATGTGGAGCAAGTCACTTTAGTGATCAAAGTACGCTGAAGACACATCTCCCTTGATACTTTTCAATTCAATCTTTTGTTGTGAAAGACATTCGCAATACGTTAAAATCCACAGTAGTTGCCACGCTATTCATTAATTTGATTAGTTTCCCATTAACAATATTTCAATTCACCAAAAAACATACTAAATTAATATTATTCCAACACCAATAAATTGTGCGTTAAAAATATTGGATCGCTTCGTTCATTTTCCCTGAATTATTACCATTAGCATTTAATTTAAATTTCCTGCAACAAGACTTTCTGCCATACGCTCTCACCTCCTTCGGAAACATTATGTAGTCTCTACACTTACTATAGCAAAAGGCCACTCTATTTATATATTTCTATATAAATTCTACGTTAAGTCGTATAACTAAAAAAAAATGTGGCTTTCATATATTTACAGATAATCGAAGCAGAAGATGATGTAGTGTGATCTACGTCAGACTATGTACGCACAAATTTGAAGGTAGGGTTTTGCATACGCAATTTATATTTATTCACAAATATTTATTCACTTATCTTGACATATGAGCACGTATGATAATTTATAAATAATTAGTAAATGTGTCCTATTTCAGTGAACGATGCAGACGAAGAGAATTATCTCAACAGCTGAAAGAGAAAGTAACTCTGCTGCATGAGCAAATAAAATAAGCACATTTTCATGTATATGTATAAAATAAAAAATATATTTCTTTAAAATTATTATAATATTTATGTTATTATATAAATATATTATGGGGATTATTTTTATTACTGACGGCCCCCACGGCCCCGGTAATAATATGATATTAAAAATTATTTGAAGCCATTCCCTATGGAAATTATGTTTGTAAAAAGAAGTGAGATCCCCATAAAAAACTTCAAAAAAGTAAAAAAATTACGCCAAGTACACGAAATCAAATAAATCACAAAAATAGAAGATAATTGCAAAATAAAAAAAAGAAGTGAAATCAAAATGTGCTGCAAGTACATAAAGGTGCTTTCCCGCAGCGTGCAAAGGCGACACTGTGTAACGCAATGTAAGATTCGGTGCTGTCCAACTGCGCTTAATAATATTAAGCAGATATATTTTTATAGAAATAAATATTTCAATACCAATAAATATTTTATTCAAAATACTTGGCGCTGCGAAACAGAAAAAACGTTAATTGTCTTATTAATAGTAAATTAATAATTTACAATAACTCACTTACAATCTAAAATACATTACGAACGCAAACACAAGAAAAAAACGAAAAAGATTAATGCAATTTATACATATTTATTCAATTTAGCAACCCCAATTCGGTAGCTCCATTTTAAGTTGTACAGTAGCGGTCACGGTAAAGTGTTTTCGAAAAGTATGTATGTCACAAATAAATTGAGACTATACACATTCGAAATACACGAGGTACAAAATTATACATATCTACAAAAATTCTGAAAAAATGACATTCTGGTAAGAAAATTGACACGATTCCCCTTAGAATACGAAAGGTCAACTTCAGATCAATTTTTCTTTGTAATTAATATGAATATGGCATATCTGTTTGCATTGTTAGATACTTTCGTCCATTGGCTATCAGGATAGAGTGATGGATACACAAAAATACAACTTTCATTTTAAGGACTTTTTCCCTCGCCAGGCCCACTGTCGTAGTCCCCGTAGAGATAATATTGAAACGCGGTGGACGTGGTTGAGGGGTTAATTAAGTATGTTCCACCAACGCGATCATCCTACAACTTTTATACATGGTAGCCACTCAATTTTTTTCTACCCGTAATAAGTGATGTACAATTCCGAAAAAAAATATATGATGTACAGTTAATGTGTAGCTATTTTGTCGCTTTTGTTTCATTTCATTATCTTAACATGGTAGTAACCGAGAAAAATGATAAAGCTAAGGGCGTTTACCCCCATATTATCCTTAAACGACGAGGGGTGTAGTGATCTGAAACTTCGCGGAATGGTGTTTCAGGTGACAAGCATTGTTGAGCAAACAATAACAACAAAATTTGTCACGGGGCTGCTTGTCCATGCGTACCTCATTTAGATTAGCCAGGCAAAATGAGCTGAGGCACATTTCGTGATCCAACAGTTTACCGTTCGAATGTTTTTAGGCGACATACAAATACACAAACACATAAACTTTCTGCTTTATACATTAAGATAAATATGTTTTTTGGGCTAATATTTTTCTGAACGTTCTTTGCTACTGCCACGAGGAACAATACCTTAGGAAGTAAATTGTGTATCCATAATTTTGCAGTTGAATTCTCTGTTTACTGTCATCTAAAGTGTTAGACTTGTCAGAAAGTTTTGTCGTTTTTTCGAGCCATGTTTCTGCTGTACTTTAGTATTGTTTGAAATCTTTATTTGGAATTCCCAAATGGCCTGATTTTTGTTACACTGCCCTGAAGTATAAAAATAATCTGAATGTGGGTATCTGTCGTTAAAAGTTTAATAATAAATATGTTAGTAGATCAGATACATATAAGATACATTTGCGGCTCAGCATCCTTTACGAATACCAAGGTGGAAGTAACGCTACTGTCGCGGCTGAAAACTCGTGTACCGTTTTTGGAGATAACATTGTAAAGGTTAGAACAGTGCGCAGGTGGTTTGTAAAATGTAAAGGTGGGGATTGAAGCCTTGAGAATGAACCTCGTTCGGGAAGGCCGTCGAAGATTGATAATGACGTTCTGAAGACTACTACAAAACAATCCGTATTCAACATCATCTGATATTGCTAAAAAGTTTAATGTTTTACATTTAACTGTATCAAATCACCTCACACCCCACGGCGATAGGCACAAAAAACTACAGAACTCTCAGACAATCCTAATGTATTAATCAAGATTTATACTGATGGGACTCAAAATTGGTAATTCCAACTAATTCGTTTAATGTGTAAAATGTGCTATATATCTGGGTTGGACAGGCACGCGTGTGAGTAACTGCGTATTGTCGTTTAAAGAAATTAAGGAGTCAATTTATTGTTCCTACCGTTCCCGATCCAGAGAAAAATTAGCTTCATTGCATGATGTCCCCATTGCGACTAAACGATTCATAAATAAGATGGAGATATTTGCTTGTACACTCAATTTCACACATTGTACATTTGCTTTAATTAGTAGTGGTACGATATACCTATTTACTTCAGTTTTAGTGAAAAGAGGGGGTAGTGTAAAATTCAATACTTGTTCTGTTTGCTCTTTATTTACTTTTCATATTCCATAAAAAATAATTGGAATTTGAAAGTTTCAAGATATACTTTTATATCTATTTATATTCGAACGTTTCTTTATTATCAGCAGGTTTGGACCTTCGCCCACGTCTCTATTGCATGACGTAACTCGTATTGTATTCATCCCACGCAATGTATGTATAAAGAAAAATTGAAAACGCAAGATGCCATACACTTTCCAAACATGTTTAACTATTTCATCGTATTAAAAAATGTATTACTTATGTCTGAATATGCAGGGTCAGTCGCCTAACACTAAATTCCATTACTTTTAACGATACGAGTAAATATCTGTGTTAGGAAGCCATTTAGGTGGCAAATTACACAGCACAAAATACTGTTTTTCAAGATCACATTTTTCGAGATTTCAGATTGGGGAAACTCCTACAGTACATGTTAGTTAACTGCACTATCGATGGAGAAATAAATAAATACTCTAGTCCTGACCAACGTATTCCGGTGACGTTCTTTTTTTTTCGGTATTACCAGAGTTTTAAGACGTTTAACGTTTCCGCTGGTTTTCGGTACGACGAAAGTTATTTTTCATAGCTGATTTCTTATTTTTCAGGTAATTACATAATTTTGTCATATTACGTACATTATTTTTAGACTATTAGGTATACATAAATGCCCCGGTTTTTTCAATCTGCTTTGCATATTACGCATCAAACCTAAAACTTTTTTACGTGCTTGTCGTGCAGTACCGGCTTCCTTATAGTCGTACAGTATCGGCCAGTTTTTTTTAATTCTTTCCTATAATTTAAGTCCTTAGATTTTCTTCTTTGATTTTCTGCAGAAAAAGGTCCGAAATTAAACAGAAAAAAAGGGAAAATTGACGCAGAACGATGTGAATGCGGCTGTGAAAATGCTACTATAAAACAAAAATAGACTAAACAAAACTTAAACTAGGCTTTGCTGAACAAGTCACTGAGTGCATCATTTATAAAGAATCATTAAACGAAGATTTGGTGCGGTGCATCAAATGCAAGGGCTGGGCTCACGAGGACTGTACAGACCAAGAAAATATCGATCATTTAACCTGTGAGATTTTTGTAGACGTGCCTAAATAAATGTTCTATTGTATTTTTAAATGTTTTTACTAATTGTTATGTTTTTTTCTGAAATTTTTAATTATTTAGACCTTGAAATCTACTAATTAAGTAGCTGGCCCATACTGGGCGACAATTTTTCGTTCGCTGCGAATTACAACTTTTTTATTCCAGCAAATTATTTATCTTTACGATAAAATTTATGAAAAACGATTTGCCCCTTTTTATTAAGCATACTTTGTACTACAAATTACTTTTTGAAATTTGATTTCGTCGTACTAGTACGCGAAATCATGATTTGGTAAGAATTTTTCCTTATGAGATCATCCGAATATCAGCATATTATATGTATATGGGTGAATTTCTCTGCATATTAGCTTATATATATTTACGATGAAGTATGCCATCTTATTTAACGAAAAATATAATCATAAGAATAAAATATTCCCTGTGGTATCATTTATCTTCTTAAAATATAGATCCCCGGTTATGAATAATTTTTAATAGTATGTGATTTGCTTTGTATAATTAGAAAAAGGGCAGGAAAATGACTGTACTGGTCTACAATAACAGTTTATAAAAAGTCTGTTATAGACTTCCATAAAAAGAATCAAACGGAAAACGTTGGAATAAATGAAAAATTTATATTTCTTCCCCACATGAAGATTATAATAAATAAACCTATCCATTCGCTTAAAAAAATATCACGTCAATGGTTAGTACGTTTTTCAGATGTAAAAAATATTTCGCTTGATATAGTTATTATTCAGTCAATAGAAAAATTAAATTGTGTTACTACGAAAGTTACTGCTGATTTTTATGAAAAATGATAGGATATTTCATTGTGAGGATCTGAGAAACGTTATTCATATCTTAATGCAACACCAAATATTAAAAAGTTTTTGTTACAGACGATCAAATATTATTTAAACATTCTATATTTGTAAAACGCTATGGAGACTACAGAATTGTGTACCGGATAATTTGTGTACAGAATAATATAAAAATTGGAGGTACTCACGTCCTCAATAGATCCGTATGCGATGAGAAGATCCGCCAAATGGGATTCACTGTTCTATGTGCTAGACACAAGAAAGTCAACACAACTGGCGCTGCTTCAGTATTCGATCTTCTCTTATACTGATTCACCGAATTTGATTATATCCCCCTACCATGTAAATCGGAATTATAATTATGTATCCGCCTCCTCTACATCATCTTCTTCGGAAACATCCTCACAAATGCTAAGCCGTTTATTGGAAGTATTTTTAACTTATATTTTAGTACCAATTTTACGTTTTGTTGCATGCACATTAATATCCTACCACGCAGATATTTACTCTCTGTTAGAATTGGAATTGGACCAATTTTCATTGACTTAGTTCATCAGTTTTGAAGTTGAAAAATTGCACAGGATTTATAATAGCTTACTATGTACTTGGTTAGATAGATATAGTAACGGTACGCACTTAGAATATATGTGCGTACATACCTCGTACAAAGATCTGCGCAGTAGAAGTATTGTTTTCTGAATTAAAAATATAATGTATCCCTCGGCGTCTTAATAGGATGGTATTATTTTTTTTCTCGTGCGGTTTGCCAGAAGATGTCAAGACAAATTCCATGCAAGTGTTATACCTATTCGCGTGTGATATACCATTCAAAATTTTCATCCGTCGTGGTTATAAAAATTTCTATCAAGTTCGGTTCAAATCAGCTTCAACTTTCTAAATAGAAAATGATGTTTTTCCTATAGCCAAAGTCGTCGACAATACTATGACCTTTAATCGACCTTCTAACTTCTTCCATTTCAAAATTACAATGTTACTGCCTTTCACTGCACATAAAACTTGTATCGATTTCTTATTATTAAAATGTACACATATTATTATTTTATCTTGTGTTCCACATTAGCATCATTACCATTGTTTAATATATGTAAATACAGGTCACGAGAAAGAGAACATCCGAAAATCTTCGTCAGGTTTAAAGATGTAAAAAAGTTGTAGAACGTAGTTGAAATGTTTCCCAAGGATGACGCATACAATTTTGTCCTTCGGGGGACATATTTTCGGAATTATGAACGTCACAAGTGTTTTTCATATGAAACCATATAGTTTTGTGTCGAGTACATTATAGCTGACATCAAAACGAATTCAAGCAAATATCATAATATGTGTAAGTTTGAAACGAGTGACATTCAACAAGAAGATAAAAAATCTATGGTGCATACCGTGCTTACTTAAATGGATTTCGTCTTGCTTAGCAAGTTTCATATACCCTGCGGGTGGGGGGTATATAATACACCTACAGTAACCCCTGGTCGTCGTAAGAGGCAATTAAAAGGGGAATCTGGGTTGTGGTTAGGAAGGAGGAGGATGGTCGGAGAAGAGGCCCAGCGACTGGGCCTGATGTTGAATGGATTCCATTGGGCTTTCTCCGACATAACTCCTCTGGAGGAGATGGAAGTTTCACTTCTGGCGTGAGTTTCACGGTAGGAGCTGTTGGGCAAGCAATTCATTGGAGGGTTAGCAGGAGGGGGATCATGAATCTTCGGCTGGTACCACCCTTCACTCGATGAGGGCACCGTACTAGTCTTCCTTGAAAACCTAGTCTTATTTGAAGAATATGGTGATATGGTATTATTGTTTCAAAGCATGCTGCTCAGGGGGTGGCGAAGATAGTAAAGTTGCCTCCGGGGCAGTTAAGGAGTTTGCGTCCAGCACGTGTAGGGACTACCCGAGCACGGGTGCGCTTTACTCGTAGAGGAGATGAGGGAAATGCGAGCCAGTTAACGAAGAGTCAAGATATTTAATGAATCAGTTGAAATACACTCCTCACATTAATTAGAGGATCACTTCTAGGAGCCCGAATAATAGGGGCAAATTCACATGGTCATAACTCCGGTAAAAATAGTCGTATCGATATTTTGAAAATATGGTTTGAATGCGTGAAATCTCTACTTTCAGCTGCTTTTTTCTTCAAATTTTAGATGCATTGCTTTTCGGTAAAGTTATAGCAATATAAAGAGCACTTGGTCAATTTTAAAAAAATATCTTCATCTTGCGATGTTCCACGGCGAGCATGAAAATTTTTACACACATTCCATTTACACAACTCGAAAGCGACCACTTTCCTGTGTAAAAAGAGAGTAACAAATTTCTTGTGCGATTTTTTTGGCCATGTTATTCAACTTTGAAGTAAAAACCGTTTTTTTTTTTTACTTTAGTTGCTTCTAGGAAGCGAACGAATCATAGTAGAACGTTCACGAAAAAAGCAATAGAAAGATCAGTCTTTTCTCTTTGAGACCCATCCTCGACTTTTTCGATTCGGTTAAAATTTCGGTCACTGATGTCGTTCCCAAAATATGCTTAAAAATTGCACAAATTCCATTTTCCGGATAACCGGAATATCATTGTCTTAGGCTCAATTTAAAGCGGAGAGTCTGCCGATTCTTTTGAGCTCCACCGGAACCCGCTGCGATAATTTCTTACCTGTGGCCTCTAAGTTTGAAGTTACCGTTTCGGAAAAATAAGGCTACAAAATGTGTCGCACTGTCGGTCGTCCCCGCGGAAGCGAGCGCTCTTGTTCGTATCCCCACCCGTCGACATAAGTGACGATTGCAGCCTAAAGCGAGCCGAGTTACGCCGACGCTACCGAAGATTCCTGTGTGTGCACACACATATGAAACATACCTCCACGCGTATGCCATCGGTGGTGCCAATGCCGGCGGTACGGCAGCCACGCGGCCGCTGAAGCCACCGCGTAAGTTTTTCCGAAACGGTAACTTCAAACTTAAAGGCCACAGGTAAGAAATTATCGCAGCGGGTTCCGGTGAAGATCAAAAGAATCGGCAGACTCCCCACTTTAAAATGAGCTTAAGACAATGATATTCCGGTTAACCCTCGTGGAGATACACCGAGTTGAAGAGAAAATAGAATTTGTGCAATTTTTAAGCATATTTTGGAAAGGACATCAGAGACCGAAATTTTAAATGAATCGAAAAAGTCGAAGATGCGTCTTAAAGAGAAAAGACTGATCTTTCTGTTTTTTATTTTTTTTTATTAGCATTTCAAGCCTCGGGGCTCACATCGGCTTTAGAATGAGGGTAGTACGTGACAGAAATTAATTCTTATAACACATTTAGAACAGTTCGATGAGTACATACATAGGTGTAGCTTATGTTAAACCGATTTATTACATTTTTTAAGATAAATAAATATATGCCTACAAGCTGGCGCGTTTGGGTTGGTAATGAGGCTCTCTATTTGCAAGGGTAGTTGATATTTGAGATCAATCAGTTTCCTGATTAAGACTTCCCTCTGCCTGTTGTACAGGGAGCACTGTGTAACGTCCCACGCGGACTCAAACCCGGTGTTACCGAAAGTCGGTAAAACAGCGATATATTACGACACACGTAGACTCACTATACATACTCTTACATACAAAATTATAATTTAAGCGAATGTAAAAAAGACGAACATTACAAAACACACCCGAAACAATTGATTATAAGCATCGTTAAGAATATAAGTTAAAATATAAGTTAATAAGCGAGAGAACCACTGCGCGTGCGCTAACCCGCCAAAATTATGGTAGGGGAATGTGGGGCAAGACGGACTAGCGGGGTAAGATGGGAAAGCATTATTTATAAAAAATGGAAGGTACTACCGTATACACGTAAACATATCAGCGAGTTCGGTGCAAAAGAGCATCGGTCTGAAAATAGCAGTGTTACAGACCACGCGTGTCACGAGTTACGACGAGATATTACATTTTTGTAATAACGATATAATTGTTCAGGAAGTTTGTAACAGTGTCACTTTATTTATGTATATGTTCTTTAACTAAAACCGGTAAGTTAATTTTCCTTATTAGTTACTTTTTCATAAATTCTGAGTTTTCACTAAGATATGGTTAAGGTTATTTTATAAAATGCATGTGAAGTATTAAATACGTATTGGGGCAAGACGGGATCGGATGAGTGGGGCAAGATGGGATCCTTCAATATTTCACCAAGAGACATTATGCCCATCCCCAAGATACAAAGCAAAGAAAAGAGAAGGAGTAATCGACGTGGGAAAACAGCGATTTTAACTTCTTCACCATACAAAAGAGAGTTACTTGATTTAAAAAAAGTAGCCGAAGAGAAAAAGACAACAAATTCAAAAAAACGAAAAAGGACTTCAGAAAAATCAAGACAAACGTCAATTAAAAAAAGAAAATAGAATTTCTTCACATTCAAACTTGTTCCTTTATGAAATGTGTCAGTAAGAAAACATGTTTCGTCTTGCCCCCACAGCAATCCCATCTTGCCCCGTATGCGGGGCATGATGGGAAAATTGAGTTACTTAAGAAAAAGATGTTTATTTTAGTTTTTGGTCCTTGTGATCTCCTTTCTGTTGCTGAAATTTGAAGATGAAAATATACTGATTCTAAAAATGCTTTAATAAATGTTACAAAAAGAATATATTTGATTTCCTCCACGTTTCTGCTTAGCTATACCGTCTTGCCCCACATTCCCCTATAAAAGGAGGTGTACGTAGCACAGTAGTTCAGTCAAGACTCTGCTTGCGAGTGCACAAGCGTAGAGGTAGCTAAGGTCTGGCCAGTAAGATTTAGCTCGCTCCGGAGACGGTAGCGGCTGGTCTTCAGTGGATAAGATACGGGTGCTCCTTTTTCGGTTGTGTATTTAAAGGTTATAGAACCTCGCTCTTGCAAAGGCATTTAGCTCGCTCCGGAGACGGTAGCGGCTGGTGCACTTGGTAAAAGCAAGGTCTTAAGAGTGTAGAGCTCAAACTCTGCCACGAGTAACTAGCTCGCTCCGGAAACGGTAGCGGCTGTTCTTACTGCAGACGTTGCCAAGAGTATTAGCTCGCTCCGGAGACGGTAGCGGCTGTACACTGCAACACATATAGATAACTTGTACATAATTCGACACACATATATATAGACACATAAAATATAGAAATACCAAAAAACATTATAATCATAGCTGTAATTGATATTAATTTGTTACCTTAGAGAATAATTATTGTTAAATAAATAAGCCATTGTTAAAGTTAAGTTGGATTTTACTCCTTACTCTGTAATAACGAAACCCCACCTATCCTATACTCGAGGGGACGCCGCTCTCCTCTCGAGAACCAGTAACGCTCCGTTGTCCCTGGCAATCGGACGGAACAACTGCCACAATATGTGGTTCAAATCTTCTAGTCCTTGTGTGCATTCACATACTGGATTGACGTTAATACCTATTCTAGCAATAGAGGCTGCCAGATTGTAATAATCGGCTCTACATCTATTAAACGTGACTATAAATTCGCGAGAAGAGTTACATTTTGCGAACCATGGTACAGAGGACGGGCTGAAGAACAGTTCAAAATATTTTTTGCCTTTAACTAGACCTTTTTCAGAAAGTAGGCGGTGATTTTCGGCTTTTGATAACATTTTGAAGTGGGGATACGAATCAGAATACGGTAGGGTAAAGTACCCAATTACTGTGCCCTGCTGTAGGACTTCCAGAGTTTTCTCTAGTAAAATTAACTTTAGTAATGAAATTGACTTGTCTTAAGCATTTAAAGATAAATTTCAATGTTTCTTTTATCGATATAAATTTTTGCATGAAACAAATATCACATCTTCTTTGGATAATATTAAATATAAAAAAAGAAGTTCTGGAATCAATTACTGTGTGCCTATAATCTCCAAAAATCAATTACTGTGCCTCAGTTACTGTGCTCCCTTTCTGAATACTGTGCTGCAATTACTGTGCTTCCTCCTTGAATACAACTCCAGTTATTGTATATGTAACGTACCGCCGATACCGATACACATTTTTTCCTCTCTATTTTTTCTCTATCAGTTATTATTGAGACTTTATAAATTAATAGTATTAAGGATATATGCGAGCGACACACAATATGGCGGGAATCAGCGAATCAAGCGACGCACAGCGCATGCGCATGACCGCCTAACTAACCGCGAATTCAGTGGCGCGAACGATTCAAGCGCGCGTGCGCAGACCGCGCGATAAACCGGACGCGGAATAAACTAAGTGCGGAGCGCGAACCGGATGTTAATTATAATTGGTACGCGAGACCGGGCGACTAGCGATTGGCGAGAGTAAGGTATCGCCAAACACTATAAATACGGGCCTGCCAGCAGCAGAGAGCAGACTTGGTTCTGCCACCGAACCAAGCACTGAGGCCGCTTTAGTTAGCCCCTCAGCTAGACGAAGTTTATCTAAGACTCATTCCTGACACCAAACTAAACCTTCTATTTCGAGGCCGCTTTAATTAGCCCCTCAAACCTTCCATTTCGAGGCCGCTTTAATTAGCCCCTCAAACCTTCCATTCCGAGGCCGCTTTAATTAGCCCCTCAAACCTTCCATTTCGAGGCCGCTTTAATTAGCCCCTCAAACCTTCCATTCCGAGGCCGCTTTAATTAGCCCCTCAAACTTCCGTTCCGAGGCTGCTTTAATTAGCCCCTCAACCTTCCATTCCGAGGCCGCTTTAATTAGCCCCTCAAACCTTCCATTCCGAGGCCGCTTTAATTAGCCCCTCAACCTTCCATTCCGAGGCCGCTTTAATTAGCCCCTCAAACCTTCAATTTCGAGGCCGCTTTAATTAGCCCCTCAAACCTTCCATTTCGAGGCCGCTTTAATTAGCCCCTCAAATTTCTATCCCAAAACCTAGAAAGCGTGGGCCAGCTAATAGCCACCAGAAGATACTGCCTAAATTCTACTTCCATCCTAGAAAGCGTGGGCCAGCTGATAGGCAACAGGAAGCCGAATCTGAGAGAAGGAACTCTCTCAATACTCAACTAAACATTCAATATCGACCTAGCGTCACTCTTATATTACACACCGACTTAGCGTCGTGACTTACGATTTAGTATCGTACCCTTATATCTTTAAGCACTATTATACCGACTTAGCGTCGCGGTTCTATGTTCAATTAGAGATTAAGCATAATTTTCGTTACACAACTATACGTTCTGTAATACCGACTTAGCGTCGAAACCCAAACGATATATTTTATTACCGACCGACACGTCGTTATATAATCATCTACCGTTCTGTTAACTATTGACTCCGTGTCAAAATCTATCTATCATTTCGACGTAGTGTCAAAAACCTTTACTTGAATAAATGATCTTTGTTATTTACTGTTAAAAGAAGGACTCTCGTTTCTTGAAATTCATTTCTTTATCGCACGCCACCCGAACCAATCCCACAATTCCACGAGTAACCGCTCTATTCGTGGAAGCACCTGTAACTCACGGCACAGTCTCGTTTGAGAACGTTACATATAACAGTAAATGACGCTACTTCAAAATTCGTTTCAGTTACTGAATTTGTTGAAAATGAATACAGAAATTCAAATAAATAATCGCTGTTTTGGTTTTCCGTAATCTAAATACGTTTTACTAATATAATTAACGTTGTGAATCTTACCTAGAACGATTTATTTTACTGAACATTGACCTTCATTCGTTCAGTATTTTCTTAAGCTTTTTCATAAGTTTTACAGAAAATTTTGCGAATTCATTATCAAAAAAGTAAAATAATTTCTTTCGTATTTTAAGAACTTCTGTGTGTTACATGTGTAATTTTAACAAATAAATAATTAACTGAATTTAATTAAAAAAATTTAATATCTTTTATTCGAGAAATATAAAGTTAATTATGCTTAATGATAAACTAGAGACACAGTAATTGGGTACCCCACAGTAATTGGGTACTTTACCCTATGTAAAGAGATTCAGGCTGTAGACCCCTAGTCGCACTTTTAGCAAGACGGTCTGCCGCCTCGTTGCCAATTATCCCAATGTGTGAAGAAATCCAAACAAACTTAATTAGTGCCTCGGGGTTATTTCCCAGAATTTCTCTGTGCATTTTTTTAATCTCAAAGACATAATTATTAATTGTGACATTAATTTTCGTTGACTGCAAGCTTTGTAGACCACTCAGAGAGTCAGAAAATATAAAAAAGTTGTGATTAAGGGGACCGTCTCCTTTCTGTTATGGTCCGAATCGATCGAAGCGTCCCTTGTAAACAGACGGACCCTAATGAAACTACTGCGGTCGATAAAAAGAACTTGTACCGAGGTGACATCTCCAGGTACTCTATGTAAACGAATCTTTGACGCATAGTTGCCGCATCCCTGTTCTCTCTGTCCCTGCCGCGCTGTTGCCACAGCTCCTTCTATTGAGAAGTCTTGAAAGAATACGGCACGAGAGCTGCGTCTGGGCAGGGATCGACGGGCTCCGGGTACCGCTGATGGAGAGGGGAACACCGTCAGGAGCGGTGGTTATGTGTGAGGAACTGCGGTGCGTCAGTCACGCACACATAACCACCGCTGTAGGTGTTTCCTCCTGCATCAGCTGTAGCTGGAGCCCGCCGATTCCTGCGTCTAGCATCAGAGCCTCGCTGAACGTAAAGGAGGATAGCAATAATGAAAGATAGAGAGGTTGAGTAGTGAAGTTAGGAAACATGTCAATGAAACAATACTAATTTGCGTATTTATTTATACATAGAAGGATGTAATATTTTGTATAATCAGTGTACAAATTCAAAGCATACAATTTGAATAAGGTACATCACTGAAGTGTAATACACCGATCGTAATGAAATTTATGAATGCTATAATTCTTCTAAAAACATATGACGCTTTTTTTCATCTAGCTATACATCAAATTATCTTGTGTATCAACAAGAATTGTCTGTTATATAAATAAAAATTTAGTAATCATTTTTTTTAAAACATCAATTTGGACAAAAAGTATATTTCAATTCAATACTTTTATACATGCTTTTCTTCGGGATTGTTAGTCCACGGTTGTACAAATTTATCAATATAAACTAGAAATCAGTCTGTCCCTAAGATTGACGGTGGATGTCGACCTGCGTCCAAAGGTAAGCGAACTCGCCGTCCTTTGGGAGCCGTGGAGGTAAGAGGAACCAAAATTACACAGTGATGCAGCTTGTGATATGCAAGAGATCGCTGGGAGAGGCGCAACCGTTAGCTCGTACCGCTCGTGGCTGACTCTGCCTAACGGGCCCGTCGCGCTGGCTTATAGGCGGTCGCGCGCCGACTTTGCAAGCGAGAGCGCCGCTCGGCGCGCGGCCATCTCGCGGCCGCGCTCGGTAGCGGCGGGCCGCGCTAGGCGCGCGTGGTGGGGGAAGACCCGCGTCCCACCGGTTCTAACTCGTTACAATTTGAACAAGTACCACGCGGTGTCGAGAATCGTAACAGAACGGAAATGATTATGTAACGACGCGTTGGTCGGTTAAACAGAATATCGTTTGATTTTTCGCTCGTGACGGTAGGTCGGTATAATAGAACAGAAATTTAACTAACTTAAATATCGCTTCGATCAGTAAGAGTTCGAAGTGACGCTTCAACGAAAAGAAAATAGTATTTAACGCTTAGTCGAAATAGTAATAGACGCTTAGTCGAAAAGAAATAGAAGGATAGTGATACGGTACTAGATCGTTATTTGAATATAGTCTTGACACTAAGTCGATATACATATATATATAGAATGACACTTTGGTCGATTTAGAATGTTTAAGTCAAGATAATGAGAAGGTTCCTTCTCTCGAATTGTAATGGCTTCCAGTTGCCTATCAGCTTGCCCACGCTTTCTAGGATTGGTGCTAAGGTGCCCTGTCACAAGCGGCCTTAGTTGTAGATTCCACGTTGCTTAGGTGCCTTGTCAAGAGCAGCCTAAGATGGTAGCCGAGGTGCCTAGTTGAGCGCCCCAGATGGTAACCAGGTAGCTGGTAAGAGCATACCCAGATGGTAGCCAAGGTGCCTATTCAAGCAGCCCCATATGGTAGATTGTGAATGATTTTGAATGTCTTTGGAAACCCAAGATGCCGGTTCAAGCGTCTCAGTGTGAATTGTGGTATGGATGTGGAATTTTAATCGTGGTGCCTATTCGAGCAGCCTCGGAGAGAATGTTAGTTAGCTTGGTTGTTTAAGTGGCGAGTACTTATGGTCTTGTGATGGTCTCTCAATGGTATCTCGAGGATCTCTCCTTTCCTGCTGCTGGCTGGCCCATATTTATACTCATTTGGTGAACCTGGCTCGCTCCAATCACCTGTCGCACTTTACGCGCACCAATTAGCTTTCGTATTTAGCCGGCGCCAATCAGGCGTCACACTCGCGTTTCACTTGCCGTTCGGCCGATCGTGCGTCTCACGCATGCGCACTTGGTCCGCTCGCGGTCCGCACTCGATTCACTCGCTCGGTTGAATGACGCTGCGCATGCGTTCACTTCACTTAGTTCGTTCACTGACCACCAGATTGCATTCGTCCATACGTGCATTCATGTCTTACTGCTAATTCGAACGTTTTAGGTATATGATATAGTATAATATGAATAATGAGAATTAATATAATAAAAGAAGAAAAATTTTATGGCGGCTCGTCGCGGGATGTTACACCCGTGTGTACCAGCCTGGCGCATTTTGACCGAGCCGGATTCCGTCTGTCTGCTCCTGTGAACATAGAAATGTGTCTGAAAAAATTAAAGAGTGAATTAAATTTATTATTTCCTTCGTCACTTTCTTGGGGAAGTGACGGCGACGTCGATCGACTCGCGTGATCGTATGATTCGCGAGTAAAAGTGTCATTGCTGGCACTTCTGACCACTGACAAGAGTCAGCGGTGCGACGCCGGATCGATCATATTTATTATTTCCTTCCTCACTTTCTTGGGGAAGTGACGGCGGCGTCGATCGACTCGCGCGATCGTATGATCCGCGAGTAAAAGTGCCATTGCTGGCACTTGTCACCACTGATAGAGTCAGTGGTACCGCGCTTTACAGCGCGGTGCAACGCCGGACCGTTACAATAGTTTCACTATTTTCGGAGGGATACCTTTGTCGCTTTTTCAAGCTTTTCGGTTTTTCTTTCGCTCTCTCTGCTAGTATCAATTGTGGCTCCCGAATAGGTATGCACCTATTGTGCCGACTATCTATTAATTCGGGTAGCATGCATTCTAAATAAAATTGAACCAGTTTTGGCTCCATTTCTCTTTTCCAAAACGCATCATCTCTCTCTACTTTTATAGATTTCAGCCCCTTCCGGGTCCAAAGGCAAAATATACAGTACTTTCTGTCAGTAATATGTAACTGGCCTTGTACTTGATAAAAACAGTGATGCGTTTTGCTCATTGAAATACCTGTGTTACGTGTGAACATGCGCCGGACAGCGGGAACTTGTTTAATAGCTTCTTCTGGCGTAAAGTCCTCCGCTGATTTGGGGCATTTGATTTCCAAAATACCCTATTGACCGATGATTCCATCCGGTGAAGCTCCTAAGAAGGGGATGCAGTTGTCGATGAAAATTCCACATTCTTCAATATCTTTATATTGCTTCTTCAATTCTTCGCGAGCAATTTTTTCGCATTCTTTTCCGTATTCCACCGCTGGTGCACTGATCAACTTTGGATACACAAATGATTTCACAGCATTTGCGCATAGCGTGTCAGGTCGGCGACGGCACACTTGTCCAAAATTGGATGCTGTCAACAATTTGGACCTGTACTGCAACCATCTGCGGTTCTTTGCTTGTCCGATGGTTTCATCTTCAATAGCGTGTCTTTTCTCTTGCCAGTCACTGAGCATATGCAAGCTTTTCCCGCTCCAGTTCATACATTTCGGAAGGCATGTCTGGCTTCTGTGCATTTTGTCCATAATCAGAATCTTTCTGCGAGGGCAAATGCTTCCGTACATATCGCGCAGCCTTCGTTTCCTTCTGTTTCGCAGCTCTCTTTCCCTTTTCTTTCTTCTTCTCTTCTTCCATTTGGCGCACAACATCGGGCGTTTTCTTCTTCATTACCGCATTCAATCACGAGTGCACTTGGTTACTGTTGTACTCCACGACAGCAGCAGCACATCTCCCTGCATACGATCCTCTTTCGGCAAAATTTAATCTTTTTCCGCCAGTGTACTTAGCAATTAGTCCGTTCAAACTTTCCACAGCGTTATTAGTAGTATTATAGAGTAAGCTCTCCGTATGAGCTAATAGTGGACGAAGTATTTCTTTTACGTCCTGGTACACTCCAATTTTCATCAATTCTGGGACGATGCTTTTTTCATTCTCTTCAAAGTTTCCATCGCAGAAATATTCTAGTCTTGCACACTCTGCGTGTTCACCAAACACGTGGCTTGGAACATTCTGTATGTCGCCATACAAATTCTTCGTTTTCTCGTCGATTGATACATTCTTATTGTATCTAAACTTTGCGACTTTTACGATGTCCGTGCGCATCCGACGAATGCTACTTTCCACAGTTTGTCTCAATGGTCCACATGTGGTCTTCTTTACAATCGCTTTCATTTTTGTGCAAAAGTTTCGCAACAAATGATTCGTGCATTCAATCTTTTTTACACGAATCTGTCTTTTATATGCGTCCGCATCAATAATCTTCTAATACACGCTACTGTCCGCATCAGCAATCAGAGTAGAATAAACGAGCCCACGTTTTTCTACGCTAGTGTTGAATCCTTCTACTATGGCATCGCTTTCCATAGCAGTCGATGCTCGAGATGTGTTCCAGTTTTTGAAACATGTGTGCTTTCGGGGTTCTTTCTCGTTTTTCGCAGCAATCCGACAAATTCTGCAAACTTTATTTCGAACGCCGTAAAATAAAACTTTTTTCATGTGATAGCCAACTATCACGCCGACTCCAGACGCAGAATCGTAACATCCACTGCGGTAGGATTTCTTCATCCAGCTTCCGTCGGCCATAACGGGGATGTGAGGGGTCCCTGATCCGGGAAGAACGTCGCCTCTTTCAATGGCCAAACGTTTTTCTTCTTCAGCCGCTACTAACATCTCTTCTTCTGCAGCGGCAATTGCAGACTTGATGAATTCATCTTGATTCTTCACGAAGTCTTTCTTCGACACGCAACGTATGTTCACTCCTGCAAAAGTATGTTCCAACTGGGCATAACTGCCTCCACATAAAATTGTTGCATTAACGGCGCCCTGATTGCTATCCACTTCTTCGGCTTCGTCCGATTGATTGCGGATTTCAGCTTTGTAATGGCATAAAGATCACATTACGCCGAAGATGCTCTTGAAGCCACACCGTTTCACACCAGATATTCGTAGGTGTTCAATGCGACAGTCTTCCCTATGTTTTGCATGCTTACCTATTTTCTGCAATTGAGCAAGCACATTTTTGAAATTCATTATATCGTTGCTATTTAGGAGACGTGATTGTACTTGCGACTCGCTCTTCGCAACTTTTTCTACAACGAAGTTTTCTTCTTCGTTGCTTTCTACATCCGTGCCTTCTGCTATTTCGGTGGTCAGTTCATCCACCGGCTCTTCAGTTTCTCCCGAACTGACCGTATCAGTGTCTTCATCGGATGGCGAGTGCATTATCTCTTGGGACGTATGATTTCGTCCATCGGATGTTGATGCTTCCTCCACCATACGTTCCTCAGCCACATCTTCTGAATGTTGTCCTACGGCAGTGTCGTCTGCCGTTTTTGCCCTTTCCTGTTTCTTCTGAAGAGTCAAAAGCCTTCTCTTTTCGTAGTGTGCCTTCCGTCTCGATAATCTCTTTACGTACGGACGTAATTTTCGCGGACGAGACGGAGATTTATTGTCCATGTCTTCTTGGACATCCTGCATATTCACATTTAGAGTGTCAGTGTCACTCATCTTACAGTAAACCAACAAACACAACACAAACACAAACGCAATACAACACCACTCAAAATCCTTCTGCCCGTTATAAAAAACACAAACGCGAACCGTGAACGTGAAACGTGAATCAGAAGATTCGTCTGTGGTGCTGAAACAAATGACGCTTTTCGCAAACCAGCCAACGGCGAGCTCCAGTCTTAGAGCATATATACATGGAGGTCTCATTGAAAGCGGGAAACTGTCGCCAACATGGTGCGAGAGAGAAAGACATCGTGTGAACTGGTGTGAGAGAGTGAAGTATAGAGGAATAATCGACCGTAATGCGCGTGCGCCGTTATCGTGCGAGAGAGAAAGCATCGTGCGAACTGGTGCGAGAGAGTGACGTATAGATTCTCATGCTCGCACGATGTCTTTCTCTCTCGCACGATATCGGCGCATGCGCATTACGGTCGATTGGGACCTCTATACTTCTCTCTCTCGCATCAGTTCGCACTATGTCTTTCTCTTTCGCGTGATGTTGGCGACAGTTTCGAGGCAGTCAACCTTAGGCAATGGAGGGGGACACACCTACAGGAGCGGTGGTTATGTGCGCATGAACTGTGCTGCGTCAGTTCCGCACACATAACCACCGCTCCTGTACCCATACAGCACCATAACATTGCAGCAACGTCTCTGCAATGATGCGGTGCAAGATGGCAATATTGCAACATAACATTGCAGAGACGTTGCAGGTTCAGTCCTATGTCCGCCTTCGCAATATTGCAGATGTGTATTTTTGCAAAGTTGCGGCAACATTA
Source organism: Andrena praecox (assembly GCA_963932275.1). NCBI lineage: Eukaryota > Metazoa > Arthropoda > Insecta > Hymenoptera > Andrenidae > Andrena > Andrena praecox. The sequence continues at coordinate 28,115,051 of OZ010729.1, forward strand.
CAAATATGTAGTCCTGCAACGATCCGGCAATGATTCTGCAACGAAACGGCAAAATTGTGGCAATGATCCTGCAACTCTTCGGCAATATTGCGGTGCGAGATTGCAATGTTGCACCGCATCATTGCAGAGAAGTTGCAGGTTCACTCCTATGCCCGCCTTAGCAATATTGCAGGAGTGTTTTTTGCAAAGTTTTGGGAACATTACAAATATGTAGTCCTGCAACGAAACGGCAAAATAATGGCAATGATCCTGCAACTCCATTGCACCGCATCATTGTAGAGACGTTGCAGGTTCACCTCCTATGTCCGCCTTAACAATATTACACGAGTGTATTTCCGCCGCAACGTTTCGGGCAGTGAGGGACGCGATGACGTGAATGTGTGCAGAATAGTAGTAGTATAACGCCCGTGTGTCTTTTTCTCATAGAAAATTCTTTTACCCCAGGGGGATTCGAACCGAGGACCTGTAGCATCGTAGACGAACACTTTACCGCCGCAGCTACAACCGCTGCTGGATAAGATTGCTTACGTATTCGAACTTATACTCCTACCGTGCAATACTTTAAACTCAAATTATTAAAAAACGAAGGCTTATTTGACAAACCCCATTAGGGTTTTGTAACATTATAGGTGCGTACTACAAATTTCACCCGGTGTCGTTTTAGGTTAGGTTGGTAAACAGTCTTTAGACTGAACCTTTACATTTGTCTTCTCTTCTCTCTTTTCTCTTGCTAGATTGTATATACGTATAATATGCGTAGGGGCTCTCGAAGCAAGTAACACACGTTGATTCGTCTAAAAATGGAGTTTAATTTATTTAATGGAATAAATATAATTAGACTAGGATCATACATTACACGTGGTTGACTAACCTAAAAATGGAGAATCAACAATTGATGTTCTTGCTCCTACCTTTCTGTACCTTTCTTCGACCGCTCCTACTCTTGTCCATCTCAGGTGGCGCCACCTCCCATCACCTCTCTTTATTTAGGGCGCATACGCATGTATGTGTACACCAATTTTACATCTCCCCCCTCGAGATGCTTAATTCTCTTCCAAAAGTGAATTTAGCTTAGAGTCTCACAATTCATTCAGTCATGGGAATGAGCTTTGTGACATGGTATAAGCCCGTGGATTTTCTACCACTTCCAGTGTTTATCTTAAAAATTGAATCCGAGATTTTTTTCTCTATCTCAATTCTTATTTCGTCCATTTTTTTCCTATTTAGTTTATTGCCATTCATTACATAGACCATATCACCTTTTTGAAGATCATGCTTTATTCTGTTTTTATCGAATAAAGTTTTATTGTATTAGTGTGATTTGTTTGATCTGAGCAGTGCTATCCTTCGGTCTTGTTCTAGATTTTTAGAACAGTCGCTTATAATTTTCAATTCCTGAGGTAGTAGGTCCGTGGACTCACCATTCATCAGGTATATAGGAGAGAATCCTGTTACCGTATGGACTGTTTTGTTGTATGCATTCACACATACTTCTGCGATCTTTGACCAAGCCTTCTTTTTACCGTCGTTATTTAGCATACGTCTTATTTTGTTCACTAGAGTTTGGTTCAGTCTCTCGTTCAGTCCGTTTGAAAAGGGGGCCTCTATTGCTGTGAGAATCAATTCAATGTTTCTTTCTTTAATGTGATTTTTGAATTCTTTCGAATTAATCGCTGGGTATTGATCTGCGAGTATTACTTCAATCGTATTTTCCTTCGGAGCCTTTTCTATTAACTTTATGAAGTCCTGAGCCAGTTGGTTTTTCGAGCACAAGATATAAGCAAATCTAGTAAAATGGTCTACCAGTAAATGCAGATATCTTTTAGTCGATCTTTGTCCCCCAAATCCACCAATTGTGTCCAAGGACATTACTTGGAATGGTTTTTCTGCTGGACCTAGGTGTGACATCAATACAAATTTTTTATTTAGTCTTGTCTTGTTTTTTATACAAATATCGCAACTTTTGCAAATCAATCTTATGTTTTCTGATAAATTCGGTGCCGTATAAAATGGTTTCATTTTTATTTCTATTTGATTAATCCCAATATGGCAGAATTCTTCATGGATTTTCTTTATTAATATTTTATTATAATCTTCACTTAAGACTATTTTTTTCTTTTCTTTTTGTTTTGTTTGTAATAGATGTTATTTTCCATAATAAGGTATTTCTTGTTTTTTAAACTTGTGTTCTGCCTCTGGTCGTTTCGTATATCTTCTATGCTTATAAAGTTCACTGTTCTTAATCTGTCTTCCTCAGTTTCATAGTGTTCGTAAACAGGATTTCTGCTAAGACAGTCGGCTTCGGTGTTTTCCTTTCCGGGATTGTATATAATTTTGAAATTGAATTGAGATAGATATAATGTCATGTCACCCAGTTCATCATCTGTTCTGTTTTTTATATTTAAATTTTCTAATGGTTTGTGGTCTGTGTAGACAATGAATGCATTACCAATTAGCCAATGTTGCCAGAATTTTAAGCTTTCCTTAATAGCTAGACATTCTAAGAAAATTGCCTTCTTCTTTTTTTGTAAGTCACTTAATTTTTTCGAAAAATAGGCTACAGGTTTTTGCGTACCGTCCTTCTGCGTTTGTTTTAAAATAGCTCCGATACCTTTGATGCTCGCGTCTGTATAGATAACAGTTTGAGCCTTGTGGTTATAGATGGCCAGAATTGGTTTTGACCACAAATACTCTTTCACTTTACTGAAGGCAATTTTGCAATTATTTGACCAATCGAATCTTACATTCTTTCTGAGCAAGTTGTGGAGAGGATCGAGCAGTATTGAAACATTGGGGATGTATTTTCCATAGAAATTCACTTTGCCTAGGAATTGTCGTATTTGTTTCCTGTTTTGTGGTGTCGGGAAGTCTATTATAGATTTTAGATTATCTTTCAAAGGAGTTATAGTATTCTCCGTAACGATATGACCCAAATATTTGACTGAGTTTGCTGCAAATCTGCATTTTGTGAGTTTTAGACGGAATCCTTCTTTCACAATGGCGTCTAGTAATTGTTTTACCATAAGTGGTCTAAATGTTCCTCGAACGTTTTTGAGAAAATCATTATGTCATCTATATAGTTTAAAACAAGGTTTGATAAGTTGTGTTTTCTTATTATATTTACCAAAATCCTTTGGAATATTGCTGGGGACGTTTTCAATCCGAAAGGTAGACAGGTCCATTGGTAATGACCGTCTTGCGTTACAAATCCAGTTTTTTGTCTATCTCCAATTCTCAACGGTATAGACCAGAAAGCTGAATTTATGTCCAGCGTTGTGAAAAACTTGCAATCAATAGTTTTAACCATTAAATCCTCAATTAAAGGAAAAGGTTGTGATTGGGGTACTATTAGTTTATTTAAGTCTCTAAAATCAATACATAGTGTAGAATCACGGAAAAAAGGAAGTCGCCTCAGCGGGACTCGAACCCGCGATCTTTAGGTTTGCGGACTGGCCAGCCGCCTCTTATGCTATGGGGGTTCCTGATCCCACACTCGGCCCTCCTGCGACGACATTCGCCCTCGAATGTCATTGTCGCACTTGCCTTTTACATGGTTGGTGTCGCTTATTTCACGTCGCTGACACCTCTTACGACCGTGGTTGGTGTCGCTTATTTCGCGTCGCTGACACCTCTTACGACCGTGGCGTCTATTATTTTACGTCGCAGACAACGACCGTGGTGGACAAGCTCCGTGTGGCGATCGGTGCTCCCCCCATCCCGGACGAGCCCCCAAATGTAGGATCACGGAAAAAAGGAAGTCGCCTCAGCGGGACTCGAACCCGCGATCTTTAGGTTTGCGCACTGGCCAGCCGCCTTAACCACCTCGGCTACCGCCGACTTCCCGTCCTCGTTCTTCCGTATCCGCCTCTTATGCTATGGGGGTTCCTGATCCCACAATAGTCTAGTCCTCTTTCCTTCATCTCTTTTATAAGCCAGTGTGACTGGTGCTGCGAATGGGCTGTAGGATTCTTCAATTAGGTTATGTTTTAATAAGTGAGCTACCAGTATTTTCGTTTAGTATCACCTTAACCTCAATTAGTGGGGCGAAATCTAGTTTTTTGGATCTTCTGTATTGTCGATTTCTAATATAGTATTAGTTATTCTATTTTTTTCAGTGCCTTTGTATTTGTCTTCTTTGAACCAACACAGATCTTCGGGATGATATCTGTTTTTATATCCTTTGCTCTCACAAATTTTACATGGCTGTTTTAAATTGGGTCTTGCTTCTGTTTTCATTATCTTAGGTCTGTTTTCATTTATCTTGTTTGATTTTTTTCCAATGTTTTCATATTTTCTCAACTCACTGAATAATTTACCTGGAGTTGTGGTATCTTCTCTGTCAATTTTGTTTCTAACGAACGTTGGTAGTCCATCAGCAATCAGGTCTACTAAAGTTCTATTATCCATATTTTTGTTGGATTTCAGTAATAAATGTTCTTTTTTCAATGCATACTCAAGAATTGAGCCGGTGAAATATTTGTAGTTCACTGCATAAGTGACAGATGACCAACCTTTATCTGTAAAAGTTTGTAAAAACTTTTCTTTCCATGTTCTCCACTCAGAGTTTAGTGTGTGTTTGATTAACATAGAGTTAAACCAATCCTTTACTGCATCATCCAAGAATAGTCTCAGAGCTTCAATTTCCTCACCGTCGCTTTCAATATTCAATCTATCACATTCACTTTTATATGTTTGCAACCATTGGTCTGCACTTACTTTTTTCCCCTCAAATTTGTCAAGAACAAATTTTTCGCATAGTTTGTTCAAATTTCTATTTTTACTCTCTTTTGCAGGTTTTTCTTTTTCACACAATTTTTCAAGCAGTTTTATTAAGGTTTCATCTACTTGTTTTTCGGAAGTGCTTGGTGCATTTTGTTCTGAGGTAGAAATCTCTGCTAGCAAAAGGTCCTTGACTACCATATTTCCGCTTTTATCTTTATAGAGTGGTAGAATTTCATCATTTAGCATTATCCACACATTTCTGCATTGTCCACGTTTTTTTAATGTATTTGCAACTTTCCTGAATTCTGGTAGTTTTATAAGTTCTGGATGTTGTTTGTATGACTGATAACATTGTGGAATGTGGAATTTTTTCCCATCTTCATCGGTTATGGATTTGATTATAATGGTGTTTGACTTTGGGTCCTCATCAGCAGCCATTTCACATTCGAACTGTAGTTTTGCCATCTATTTTTGTCCGCAAACGTACAATTGTTGATTTATAATATGCGTAGGGGCTCTCGAAGCAAGTAACACACGTTGATTCGTCTAAAAATGGAGTTTAATTTATTTAATGGAATAAATATAATTAGACTAGGATCATACATTACACGTGGTTGACTAACCTAAAAATGGAGAATCAACAATTGATGTTCTTGCTTCTATCTTTCTGTACCTTTCTTCGACCGCTCCTACTCTTGTCCATCTCAGGTGGCGCCACCTCCCATCACCTCTCTTTATTTAGGGCGCATACGCATGTATGTGTACACCAATTTTACATACGTATTTGTGCAATAAAGACGTTTAATAATAATAATAATAATTTCAGACATTAAAAAATATAGTACTGTTGTGTATGTGCCGAAAGAGGGAAGGCTCAAGTAGGTGGAGACCGATTCAGAACAATAATGACGTGTATTACTTGTATAGCGATCCAGCGTGTTTGACTCTCTCTCGTCAAAATCCTTGCCGATCACCGCTCGACAGCGCTGTCGGCTTCCGCCGTCGCGCTGCTCGCGCCTCGCTATGGCGCGTTATTTAAGCACATATATAACAAGTACCTACTTTATCTAAAAAAATTAAATTGATCTTCGAATCTCCTCTATAAGTTCATGTACCTACATACAACTCCCGGGATAACACTTTTTTCATATCTTCAACGGCCAACGAGATATTCTAGCGTATCCAGTTAAATGAAACACGCCGTAGAATCCACTCGACGTCATGTACATATTTCGAAAAATTTTGACAAAGTCATAGTTGCTTCAGAATATTGTTGTAATGTTTCCACAAGTTTTCACTACAGTATTGCACGGCAATGTGTGTGCAATTTTGCTGGGGCGTTGCCACTGGAACATTGCACGTCGATGTGCGCGCAATATTGCAGAAATATTGTAGGACCGTTGCCACTGGAACATTGCACGTCGATGTGCGCGCAATATTGTAGCACCGTTGCCACTGGAACATTGCACGTCGATGTGCGCGCAATATTGCAGAAATATTGTAGGATCGTTGCCAATGGAACATTGCACGGCAACGTTCTTGCAATATTGTAGAATCGTTGCCACTGGAACATTCCACGACGATGTGCGCGCAATATTGCAGAAATATTGTAGGATCGTTGCCAATGGAACATTGCACGGCAACGAAATTGCAATATTGCTGCAATATTGTAGGATCATTGCCACTCCAATAATGCAGGAACGTTCCTACAATATTGCAATGCAACCTGCAACAACGTAATATTGCAGCAACGTCCCTGCAATACTGCTGCAACGAGGTGTGCTGTATGGGTAGGTGTATCCCCCTCCATCAGCGGTAGCTGGAGCTCGCCGTTGCCTGCCAGTCAGTCCGTTGCAAGTGTTTTGACCAAAGTGAAGTCGCGGACAGTAATCAAATATAAATTGAGGAAATGGCGAATCAGGAAAATGTAAGTATTATATTGTATACTATTATACAGAGTGACTCTCTGGCTAGAGTATTCAAAGGCGATGCCGCCAATAAGCCGCGCCTCGCTGAGTTTCGTGGATTTCGACGCTCGCGACGAGATTATTCACTACGGCATATTAAAAAATGATTTATTCTTCATCGACTCGATATGGCAGTGATACCAATGAATTCCTGGCGTTCTCCCGATTAAAATCATGGCATGTAAATCGGACTATTTTTAACGAAATTAGCTTGGGGCCATTTTCATCCGGACGACGGAATCGGTAAACGCAATTTTCGCAAAGATCTGATGAGAAATGCGGAACGTGAAATTCGTCACTTCCACGAAACTCTGCGAGGCGCGGTTTATTCGCGGCATTATCTTTATAGTCTAAGAGCTGGCTACATAGAGGTTAACGTGACTCAATGCAGTCACAGCTGTTATTTAAAAATGTTGGATTAGTATTGCCGAATACGAAATCGCCAGTCTGCGGCGTCAGTCCGGGGAACTAACGCGGGGGTGGAGGGTTAAACACATAAAATTTCTAGCGCAATAACGTCATTCTTGCCGTTGTGGCTCGCGCGCTAGTGCAAGGGAGAAGTATACATCTGTTTCTCCCTTGCACTAGTAGGACTGCCGCCGGCCGCATATTGGAACGGCAGCCGTACGGCAGCCTGTAGGGCCGTTCCACAACACTGTATGCCTCTCCAACCGAGATTACACCCGCCGCCGAACAGCCCAAGTCCTCAGCTCGAAGAGATATCTCACATAATTCGAAAACATTATCTCGACATTTATCCGAAAATGTTGAGTTTATCCAGATACATATTATCTTTGCGCCGTGATTCATTCAAGCCTCGCTGACGACAAAATAGTAATAGGGGAAATGCGGCAACAGCGCGATCCGACTCGCGATACGTATCGGCAACTATGTCTTTCCTACATTTATCGGCTAGCTTGGACTTCCACCGGTTCTGGTGGTACATGGCACGAATATACTATCAGCGCCGGTGACGGAGGAACCTTGAAGCTTCATTCTGTCATTTTCCGGGCTGTCCTGAGTACACGATTCATAAATTCATTATTATTTCAACGTACGGTGCTTATTAGCATTCAAACGCACCGTACCACCCTGCACTGATGTCTACTGGAGGCAACTATACCCGCAAAAACTTAATTCTTGGCGATTCCAGGACGAATAACGGTTGAAAAGGTGTGTCTACTACATCGCGTATACGCAGGGTCGGCGAAACCATTATGCAAGTTATACGCCGCATAAGGGCGCCAGCGGAATGTGGTGCTAAAAAACTATATCACACGCTTATAATAAAGGAATCCAACTCCCACATAAACAAAATGTAAATATATTTCTTTTTTTATTGCATCCCGTGCAAACAGGTGCAAAAATTTGGGGGCGCCAAAAATTTTCTTGCATGCAGGCGCCAGCTAACCTCGCGTGAGCTCTGCGTACACGCCACGCTGGTGCTACGTGCTGCAGTACACCATTAGCGCCACCAACGGAGAAGCCTTGTAACCTCATTCTGTCAGTTTTCGAGTCATAAATTCATTATTATTTCAACGTGCAATGCTTATTAGCATTCAAACGCACCGTACCACCCTGCACTGATGTCTACTGGAGGCAACTACACCCGCAAAAACTTAATTCTTGCCGATTCCAGGACGAATAACGGTTGAAAAGGTTTCGCGTATACGTACACGCTTTTCCTAGCTTGTGTGAGCGTACGCACACATTCAAGGCCCGCTGAGACGGCCCCCTTAAGGTTCTGTCTAGAAATGTTTATGGCATCAAAGAGGGCAATACATTCGGCTGTATAAACGGTGGCATCCTTTACAATCGTCCTTATTATTTCTATGTTAAGAGCTGGACAAATACAGGCCGAGCCGACGTACGAGTCAGTAGTTTTACTGCCGTCTGTGTATATAGCATAAGCGTCATGTAGTGAAAGATAGTCTAGTATCGTTTTGTTCGGATCACTTGACTCTTTAAGCTCGAAACCAAAATCTGTGTCGATGTCAATTTGTGCCATGAGTGTTTTGAAATCGTGGCAATAAATACTGTAATTACTTGAAGGTTGTACATCAGATTTGAAGATTTCGGCAATACATTGCTTTAATATTCTGGGTCTTTTGTCCGATAATAATTTCATCTTATTACTCCCTGAATACATTTTTCTGATGACATCATTTGTGCTGGAATTGCTGTTTGAAAGAACATTAGTCAAGTAACATTTACCTAAAAACCTAGTTCGCTCCGCAATAAACTGAAACTTGGATTCTGCAATAATTATGTTAGTGGGAGTACTAATACGGTAGCCCATTGCGGATCTTATTGCAGAAAACTGGATTTTTTTCAGAGTCTCTATAAGTTTTTTTTTGTTTAGGAAAATATATGAAACTACCGTACTCCAATATGGAGCGAACAAAGCTTTTATACAAAATAAGCAAGGTTTCAGGATGAGATCTCCACCAAGTTCCACATAACAATTTTATAATGTTGGTGGCCCTTGTGCACTTCTTTTTAACATTATTGATATGAGGTATGAATGAGAGTTTGCAGTCGAAAGTAATGCCAAGAAAGCGAGCTGTTTTGCTTGATTTTATAATATGTTCATCAATTTTGATTTCCGTGTTTCCTGGTTTGATATTTTTATTATTAAAGTGTATAAAGACCGTCTTATGCGTAGCTAAATTGAGTCCAAGTTCTGCTAGATTATCTTTAACTACTTTGATTGCTTTTTCGATGGCACTTTTACATCTTTTTAACGGAGAGATTTTAGAGTATACAGCAATGTCATGTGCGAACTGCGACACCGTAACGCTTTTGGGAATGTCAGCCGCCACGTGTCCTACATACATATATTAGGAATAGGAGAGGGCTTAAAACTCCACCCTGTGGAACTCCTTTGCCCGCTATACGATATTCCTCCCCTAAAGGCAGGGTCCCACTAGTGCAACTGCGCGCCGCGAACGAGGTTTTCGTTCACTTGAAAGGGTCTAATTTATGAGGCCGCGCGCACGAAATGGGCCGACGCTCTGCCAGGCGCGCACGCGGATGCTTGGCGCGCACGTCGAAGACAGTGGAAAATACTAGCCTCCTTTTCTACATCGTGCTTTCTTTATCTAAATAAAGCTAGTGCCGGCGGTTGGGTCAGTAGCCGAAACAACGCCTTCACACTTCATACTACTTGAGATGTTTGAAGGGGTTTACTACGTCGCGGTCACCGATTGCTGAAAATTGTGTTTCAAATGAAATGAAGAAGTTCTCTGCCGTGGCTTCCCTCCCACAGTTCCGCCATCACTTTCAACATCGCTCAGTCATTCGCTATCTCGGTGTCCTGTTGCTTTTTGCTCACACAATATTATGAGATTGAGAGTAGTTACCATTGCGACCAATAATGAAAATACGAACGCCCTTTGTTTAGGTAGTGTGAAAAAAGGTGGGTCATAGGCAAGAGATTATATCATGACTAATAGAACCAGCATTCCTCCTAGAGGCCAACTTTCTACACCTGCACAAGAAATTCACGTGTATCATTTATTGAATTTCATTGTTATTGAATTTGTCTTAAAACGCACTATCTAGTAATCTCTAAAAAAAATATATAGTTCCATTTAAAAAACCCAACTTGACCATCGTATCTTTTAAAATAATAATCTAAGAAAAAAATCGTCTGGGCTAATAACTTTGCTCCCTCCAAACAAGCAATTCCATATAATCATTTTTTTTCTATCTCAAATACGTAAGGAAATATCCAGCTGCTTACTGTTCCCGCGAACACCCTGTATAGTGTATTACAATTATGCAATATCTAGAAACAAGTTACCTATCGCGGCAGTATAATTGTTTCTATTTACAGTAGTAATTATCGCGTTATTGCTTGCTTTAACATATAACCCAATGGTAATAGACCATAAATACACATGTACAAGTGATATGTAAAAGTAAAAAGTAGATTTGCGTTGGAAAATACACATTTTTTTCAGTCTTTTCGACGATGCGCGGCGTGCATTCGCGTGCTCGCGTGGCAGAGAAATCCCGGCATAGGGCGCACACGATCGCTTTCGACGCGCGCGTCCTCGTAAAAGTCGACCCTTTCAAGTGCTCTAAACTGCTCGAAAATCCGCGAAACTCGTAAATCTGACCCGTGCGCGGCGCGCAGTTGCACCAGTGGGACCCCGCCTTAAGGTCGTGTACAGACTTGAGCACGGAAAAATGGTTGGAAAAATTCAGATTTTTCGTCCTGTGCGGCCCAGTACGAAGCAAGCCGAGGCAAGCAGATGCAAGCTAAGGCAAACTAAGGCAAGCTAAAGTTGCGTATCGAATTTTCGGGACAACCTTGCGATCTATGCTTCTTCACGGTAGAACGAGGAACGCGACATCGCGTGACATTGATATATAGGCTATCCTGCCTCCGTTCTCAGGTGAAAGGACGACGCTAATCGATTTCTTACGTTTTTCCGGCGAAAATAACACTAAGACCGACGTAATTCGGAACATAATTAAGGAAAGTACATGAAAAATTGATTTGCATAATTTCAAATTAACTTCTTTAAAAATAGTCCGATTTACATGACATTTGGTATGATTTTAATGGAGAGAACGCCAAGAATCCATTGGTGTCACTTCCATATATATAGTTACGATGCCTCAGTGAGTCCTAATACAGTACAAGTAATAGTAGAGGCCTAGTATAAGTAGATGGTTGGAAGGAATCGACCCGGTCTCTACAACTACATTCACAATATTTCCTCACCATGCGATTTTTGCCTGTGGGGCGGCGAGGCACCTTTGAGCACGTCGAAAAACCGATGATCGACGGCTCGGTCGCGGACGCCTCGCAGCGAGGCAAATATCATGCTCGAGGTAGCGTGAGGCTGCCTCGCAAAATTGATACGCAGCTTAAGTCCCGTTACGCACTGTCGACAAGTTGCCGGCGAGTAGGTCGCCGACGACCACGAGATACACGGGAATATACGAGTTCTTACGCACGGAGTTGCGGTGAATAACAAAGGTTTCTGGTCTCTTTTCGACCAAGCCACCGGCGACCAAACACCGGGCGATCAAATTACTTAAGGCGGGATCTCCTACCTGCGACTGATCGCAGCGACCGGCCAGGGTCCCATTAGTGCATTGAAGAAGTATGCATCTGTTCCTCCGTTGCACAAGTGGGACTCTAGCCGGTCGCTGGGACCTGTTGCAGCTAGGAGATCCCGGCTTTAGGCGATCAAACTGACAATGAGCGACTCGACAGCTATCAGTTTCGTAGGGACCGCCAAACCTCGTTAGTCGTCGCGACCGAGTGAGCACCCGCGTGTCGTTCTTGTTTACGTAGTTGCCGACGATTCGCTGGTCGTCGCGACCAAGTGCGAACTCATATATTCCCGCATACCGCGTGGTCGCCAGTACGTAACGGCTCTAAGGGAGGCTAAAGCAAGCTGAGGCAAGCTGAGGCAAGCTGAGGGTTACCAATATCATTGTTTTGTACAGTTCGTCGAAGAAGAATAAAAAAGTTGAAAAGCGAAGGCTTTGTTGGTCATCACAGTTGTATTTAAACAGAAGACGATTAAGTAACGTGGACAACACCACTTTATTGAATGACATGTTGATTGAAAAAGAAAACCGTCAATTTAGAAATTTTATTACAATGTTGGAAGAAGATTTCACTGTTCATTTAAATGCTTTCAAAAATCAAATATATAAAAATGATACTACTTTCCGTAAAGGGACATCCAGACGCTGATACATGTTGGAGTGAAACACTGATGCATGCATCATGATGCAGGTTGTATGACTCTTGCATCTTGCTCACGCGCCTAGCTGATGAACAAGATGCCAGTTCCGCTTCTGATGCTGAAACACGGAAACCGATCTACAGACGCTGCAACTGGTATCAGCGTCTGGAGGACCCTTTAAAGCTGTCCGGCCTCAGAAAACGTTGGCTGTAACTTTACACTTTCTTACAACTGCTGATTACTTCACCAGTTCGCAGTATTTGTTTAAAATATTGAGATATACCAAGCAAACTATTAAAGTAAACTAATTAATACCAAGCAACCTATTAAAGTAAACTAATTATTACTTTACTTAAGTAGCTTAAAAACTGATGTTTCAGTGTGCAATAAAGTAACAGCATTTGTGATATCCTCTATAAGTCAAGTATATCAGTGCTTCGAGTACGCAAACCAGTCCACACTTGCTGGCCCATTCCAGAAATGCGAATTATTGATACATTTATATATATATGTAGAGGAAGCGGAGCATATTTGGAATACTGTTGGTAATTTGGAATACCGAAGTATCTAATAAACTACTACCGCTTTCTACAGTAAATTCTCTTTATAAGCTCATTTCGACTATGCGTTGTATGCTTGGTCGCTATCCCCACCATTTATTGGAATCCTTTGATCGAGAGTGAGACAACCTGTGAGCGAGCGAGAGGGGACGAAAGGGTCACGAGGTTTCTCACTCGCGCAAAACTCTCATTCGCGTTGTAAGCTCGCCGCCATGGCCAGCCCCGAGCAAGGATCCTACAACGAGAATCTACTGTAATTTGTAACACCGTAGATAATAGTGGATAATGACCTGTTAACCAATGACATTTGTGGATAAACCGCCACTTTGACATTTTCTACATAATCTGCAGAATAAGAAAACGTCAATCTGCAAAACTTTTTCAGCACGTATTCAATCGTTCCAATCATGGTTAAAAAATGTCAAAACTTTACAGTTAAACACTCAATCCACTCATTTGCATGGTCCTTCTATGGTTCTGTGCCAGTTTTGCGATAATTTTGAGAATACAAAAAGTGACACGAAATTTTAGGTTTCAATGGCATGTTGATAATTCGGAATACCGAAGGTGAAGGTAATTTGGAATATTCCAAAGCTTAGCGATGCTTTTGTTTCACTCGTAACGGCTACCGCCGCGTCGGCTTGGTCCAGCGCTGTCCATTTATATTTACCTATATTATGATTTTTGAGCCTGATTAGATCATAAGAGAAAATAATTTTATTATATACATGTTTTTTTTTCAGTTTATAAAGTGAAGGTAAATTGGAATGCCGGTATTCCAAATTACCTGCACCTTAACGAAATCAATACTTCCTGTCATTTTTCATTTAGACCAAAGTTTCAGTTACTTTTTGTTTTTTATTATTACTGAGAGTTTGAAATATAAAAGTTAATTAGTTTTCCTATAATATTATGCAATTTTATTTGTTATTTATTTATTCGCCTTAAACAAACTGGTATTCCAAATATACTGCAATTCCTCTACGTATATGACATTTACAGTGAGCCGCATTAATATTCGGACACAGTGGTACTTGGAAATATATTATTGTGTAAAAACGTAAGATTTTTTTATTTAATTTATACACTTTTTTTGTTAATCAATGGTAAACGAAATAATGCCTAATTTTGACGTCGCTAACATATTCGGACACTCTGCAAAGCATAATGCTTTTATGTAAAATATACATATACTTTAACAAAATTACATAAATTTTAATATTTTGTTGGATTACCCTTTTGTTTTAGTACATGGTTTAAATGTTTGGGCATACTACACATAATTTTATTTAAGTATTCTAACGGAATACGTGACCATTCTTCGGTTAATCGTAATTTTAATTCGTCTTTCGACTTTATGGGTGTTATTCTGATTTGACGATCTAAGTAATCCTGTAAATTTTCGATCGGATTTAAGTCTGGTGACTGTGGAGGTGGGTGCAATACCTTTGGACAATTATACAGTAAATATTCTTGAACTGTACGTGATTTGTGTTTGGGGTCATTATCCTGATAAAATTTAAAACTGTTACGAATGTTCATATTAATAGCACTTTTATGTAAGTTTTGTTTCAGAATATTTAAATATCTATTTTTATCTACAATTCCATCAATGAAAGCTAATTCGTCCATTCCAGCAGCCGAAATACAACCCCAAAGCATCACACTTCCTCCACCGTGTTTCACTGTTGGTCTGAGATTTTTATTGCGAAGCTCTTCATTGGCTTTACGCCATATCAGTTTTCGGCCATCGGACCCAAAAATATTGAATTTACTCTCATCTGCAAAAATTACAGTTTTCCATCACGTTTCTTCTTTAGAAATGTATTCTTTGGCGAAGAGTAATCTTTTCTTTCGATTCACATCGTTAATGTATGGCTTCTTTCGGGGAACTCCGCCGTTGTATCCACTTTCATTGAGCATTCGACGAACTGTGTCAGAATGAACTTTCTTTCCAGTCTCTTCAAACAATTCTGCCGCCAACCTTGGTGCACTTCAGGGGGGCAACCACTTTAGGAGACCAAAAATTAGATGATATTTGGGATTTTTTTTATTGCGAAAAAAAAACGGAAATTTCCGCAACTCTAACAATAATTTTTTCTTGTTTTCATATATCTCTGGTAATTTTTTCAAGTTGTTTCATCCATTGTATTAAGGTGTAATCCGCTATGTCCCTTGGCGTGTCCTCATCGTCGTTGTCGACTTGCGGGAATCGTGCAGCTCGCAATTAGCATCTGGACTAGTCCAAAAAATTTTGATACATTCTTGAGATGTTTTTTAAGAACATGAACTTAAATTTTGAAAAGAAATCGAGAATTTAATGTTGGAACGTGTTTGAAAAGAAAATGATCGATTTTTTGCATTTTGTTTCCCGGAATTTTGCAATAATAAATATGTTTTAAACAATCTAAGCTTTCCAACTTTAGGTTCATGTTTTAATAAATTATATTATGTAAACGTGTTCCAAATTTGAAGATGATCCATCAATTAGTTTTTGAGTTATGATTCCCGCAAATTGAAAAAATGTCGTTTCGAGAAAAACACGTTTAAAGTTTCACAAAGGAAAAACTCAAACTCAAATGTGTTTAATCAAATGATAAAGTGTCTTACCGATTAATCAGCGATCCACCCCAATGCAAAGGTACTATGCTCTACGTCACCAGGTGAGTCATAAAAAGGGACTACCTGACTCGTGGATACCTGGGCGCGCTTGGGAGTCGAGCGGAGAGTCTTTATCATTTATATACATACCGTCAGAAGGAATCCGAATATCGTTTTGAAATTTTCAGGGTATATTCTTAAGATATTTTGCTAATGATTTATGAAATTAAAAAAAAATTGATTTTTTGAAGCATCTAAAGTGGTTGGCCCCCTTAATTTAGGATCGTTATTCACTTTTCTAATAATTTTACGTTTGTTACGAATATCGAGTAACTTTGGACGACCTGTTTGAGCAACAGATTTAATCCTACCCTCACGATTATATCTCCGTATAATGTCTGCTACATTACTCTAAACTCAAATTTAGTAATGTACCGATTTCCCGATATGATTTTCCTTTTTCGCGATTATAAATAACGAGTTGGCGTGTATCAAACGACGTATTTTTACCTGTGCGTATCATTTTCACAAAAAATACGTGCGGTATGAATGAAAGTTGAAATGAAACTAAGTCTACAAGGTAGTGCTTACATTGGAGCGGGCCAAAAAAATAAAAAAATCAAAAACGTGACTTACCACTTTTGTTGGTGTTTTCCGAAGGAAAAATGTCTGCTGCATCGCGTGGAGAAGTCAGATTTTCTCCTAGAGCCTTAGTTTTTGAAATATATAGAAATATATCTGCAAAAATTGGTGCATTTCCGGTGTCCTTTTCCCTTTGATCGCTGTTTAAACATATTTAAATGTTTATAATTCAATAATAACTTATATCGTTGTGTTCGCGAGGATTCATAGAATAATTTGGCGGCAGAAGCAACCGAATAACTATTACTGTTTTAACTCAAAGGATGTTGAAAGTTGAAAAATTGCAATTTTTTTTCAAAATCGAATTTCTCGAAAACGGAGGGTGATGGCGACAAACGGTTTGCGGATTCGCTGTCAGCGAACAAATATCTATATGACATGGCTATTGAATGTTACAGATCAAAATGGCTGTGGGATCGGCTCTTGAATCAATGAAATACGTTCCTTTTTCACTACAACCGCGTTACGTCCAAAATAGAAACACATACATACTCCGCTTCGCGACAATATATAAAACACTATGGCGGTGCCTCCTTGGCCGGGGTGGGTCGCCCTGGTTTGGGGGCCTTGCGGGCCCTTTTCTGCTCGGGGCCGGCCTCGGGTGTTGGCGGCCGGCGTGTCGGCGTCGCTGGACGTCGAGCCGCTTCCCTGGTCGGCTCTGCGGCCCTGGTGGTCGTCGGCACTGGTGCGGGTGTTCCGGTCGGCGGGGGCTTCGCCCCTGCTGTCGGTGGCTCGGTGGTGGCCGCTGCTGGTGGCGGCCTGCTTGCTGGTCCCTTCCAGGGGGCGATTTTCGGCCTTTTGGCCCGTGGCTGCGGTGGTTTGGCCGCGGGCTCCGGTTGTGCCGGGGGCCGCGTCTTGGGGGGTGGAGGTTTCCACCCGGTCGTGGACGGCCTTGCCGGCGATGGGGTCCGTGCTGGGACCCACGGTAGGTCCTTGCCCGGTGTTGGTGGCAAGGGGCGCAGTGGGGAGTGAGCGTCTTCGCGCTGACGCGTCGCGGGACCGGCACGCTTCGGGCGAGTTCGGTCGGGTTCGGTCGCGGTCGCCCGCGCGTGCTCGGCTTCTCGCTCACTCCCGATCGTACCGCCGTGCGCTCGATTCCTCGCGCTGGGACGCTACGTCACATCCCCCTCTTTCTTCGGAGAGAGATGCGACGTAATAATCGGGAAATGCTCGCATCTCGGGTTGAACTCCGGTTTTATTTGCCGAAACTTACATACTAGACTTATGCCTTACGGCTACCCGTCACCCTTATACTACCTTATTCTAACTTATCCTACCTTAGCCTAACTTAAATTTAATTAGGGACGGGGAAATGCGGCGGAGCTGGATCGTGCGCCCGTCCTGGCGCACGCGGAACCGCTGGCCTTCCCGGAGGTGCTCCAGATTGACGACGGTCCAGCCCGTGTCGTCCGTCGCCTCCTCCGGGTCCCTGGGGGTCGTGGTCTCCCTGGCTGCGCACGAAGGCCCTCGTGCGGTAGCGGCGTGGCGGGGCTTCGGCAGCGGGGGCTCGTCCGGTCGGGCCGCGGGTCGGGGTTTCGGGGCAAGTGGCGGTGCCTCCTTGGCCGGGGCGGGTCGCCCTGGTTTGGGGGCCTTGCGGGCCCTTTTCTGCTCGGGGCCGGCCTCGGGTGTTGGCGGCCGGCGTGTCGGCGTCGCTGGACGTCGAGCCGCTTCCCTGGTCGGCTCTGTGGCCCTGGTGGTCGTCGGCACTGGTGCGGGTGTTCCGGTCGGCGGGGGCTTCGCCCCTGCTGTCGGTGGCTCGGTGGTGGCCGCTGCTGGTGGCGGCCTGCTTGCTGGTCCCTTCCAGGGGGCGATTTTCGGCCTTTTGGCCCGTGGCTGCGGTGGTTTGGCCGCGGGCTCCGGTTGTGCCGGGGGCCGCGTCTTGGGGGGTGGAGGTTTCCACCCGCTCGTGGACGGCCTTGCCGGCGATGGGGTCCGTGCTGGGACCCACGGTAGGTCCTTGCCCGGTGTTGGTGGCAAGGACGGTGGACGGCGGCTGCTCGGCGGGGGCGATTCCTCCCCCGAGGAATCCCCGAACAGGTCGCGGAACCGTTGCCGCATTCGGGGGCTTGCCGGTTCGCGCACGTGTACTTGTAGTACGTCTTCCATGGCTGAACTGAGTTCCTGCGTGGTCCTCGGTCTGGCTCATGCCGGAATCGCTTCCGGGGTCGTCGTTTTGCCCCCTGGTCGGTGCGTCGGTGTTGATTGTTTCGGTGCAGGGTTTGACATCCTTCAGGTGGGCCCGGCTGCTGCGATTGCGTTCGTCCTTGAGCACGACGATATTTGGCCCCTGGAACCGGACGACCTGGTACGGGCCTGCAAATTTTGGTGCCAGCTTCGCGGCGAAACCTTGCGCGGCGTCGGATATGTGGTGTTCTCGCCGCATTACGTATGTTCCGATCTCGGGCCGCCAATCTCGCCGACGCAAGTTGTAGTGTTTGCTCTGGCTTTCGAAGGCTCGTGCCTGGTTTCGGCGAGCCAATGCGATGGCGTCCTGTAGGTCGTCGATCTGTTGTCTCCGGAATCGGGTATCGGTGTGGTCGAGGTCCGGTGGGTCGTCTTCTGGTGGACGGTAGAGGGCGGCCGGTGGGTTTAGTTCCCGTCCGTAGACCAGGAACGCTGGCGTGAAACCGGTACTCTCGTGTTTGGCGGTATTATATGCGAACACTAGTTCGTGTATCCATCGGTCCCAGTGCCGGTGGTTTTCGGCCGTGTACTGCGCGATCATTGTTTTGAGTACGCGATTCACCCGCTCGACGGGGTTGCACTGTGGAGAGTAGGGTGGCGTTTTTCGGTGCTCGCTGCCAGCGTCCTTCAGAAGCTTCCCGAATTCCCGGCTTTCGAACTGGCGGCCGTTGTCGGTTATCACAGTCCGGGGGCATCCGTGTCGCATGAATACGGTGTCCTTGAGGGCCCTGGTGACGGCGGGGGCGGTCGCTTGTCGGAGGGGCTGGACCTCGACCCACTTCGAAAACTTGTCTTGAAAGACACACAGCGTGGTGTGTCCCTTGCTGGACCGGGGGACCTCGACCCACTTCGAAAACTTGTCTTGAAAGACACACAGCGTGGTGTGTCCCTTGCTGGACCGACGAGGTCTGCGGAGACCACTTCCCAAGGACGGGTGACGGGCGTTGTGTGCATCTGCCCTGCAGGTGCCTGTTGCTGGATCTTGTATCGTTTACACGATGCGCACAAGACATTGTTCTAAAGATAGGTAATAACAATTTTATAATAAAACTGTAAGTTATTCCTTAAAAAAATCTTAAAAATGGGCTCATTTTTCCGGCCGTCACAGTGGTGTTCCCCCTTAATATCTCCTTAACGAAGCTTTGGACAATATTTCCGCTAAGGAAAAAGTTGTTTCAAATCACCCCCTGAGTAACCCCTTTGTAGGAAGTCCGACATTTTTGGGACACCCTGTATACTCTACGAATGCTTATAACAAAATTTTAAATATCAAATACATTCCATTGCAGATAATTTCAATTCCATTCATTCTAATAACCGCTATAAACTGATATATGTTAATTGAACTGATTATCTGTTTAATAAAGCTTGTCACCGAACGATATTTCCATAAAGTTGGGAGAATGGAAATTGGGATATGAACTAAAACACGAAGAACCTCTTCCTTATAAAATTCTCAACGTAACATCAATTACAATGCATCCTAGTTACACGAAAGGACTGGGATATCACGACATTGCCATTTTGGAACTCGATAGTCCTGCAACATTCGATCTTCATATAAATCCTCTTTGCGTGTCTAAAACAAAAGATTCGGAGAAAGGTGTAACATGTATTATCACGGGCTGGGGAAAATCCATTCTTCAAGGTAAGTAAATAACAGGTACAAGTAACTTAGTTCATTTTTGTAAATATGTAAACAGAAAATCAAAGTGAATGTTCCTTCATTGTTATCACATGGAAACTGATTTTTCTATATTAACACTTAATGTGGCGCAAGAACTTGAGAATCGTCCCTTCAAGTTCATTAAACTTTTCCGAGCGATCGCTTCTGTCGAATAAGTTTTGCTTAACTCGCCCCGAGCAAACATTTGGGGCACTCACTCAAACAATACTTTTCATGCTTTCTAGAACATATAGACGTGACAATCAGTGTTCACAGGATATTCCCTCGGGTAGTCCGGACTCGCATCGTAGGGAGGGGGAACGCATGCACGCGATGACGCGGTGACGTCAAACCAATCAACGCCAAGATGGAAACGATGGGAAACGAAACGGCACCACCGTCAAGTTTAGCCAAGCCAGCCAACCAGCGTCGCCGGGGAATCGGTTGTCGACGCTGGTTGGCCGGCTTGGCTAGACTTGACGGTGGCGCCGTTTCGTTTCCCATCGTTTCCATCTTGGCGTTGATTGGTTTGACGTCAACGCGTCATTGCGCGCATGCGTTCCCCCTCCCTACGATTCGAGTCTGGACTACCCGTGGGCATTTCTTGTGTACACTGGTAACAACACGCCAGCGGCGAGCACGGCGTGCAAATCCCGGATTGTGAAAACACACCACTTAAAGTGTTATATAATAGGTTTCTTACCAACCGTTTACAATAATTCTCGCTTTTATGCGGGCGCAGTGTTTACACTCTATGCATGCAGACCATTGCCATCACTTTTTTGCTTACTCAACACGAGCGGCCCTTTCCTGATGAGTAAACGACCCTTTCCTGATAGCCGAGACCAATAAAACTGACATGCTATATGAGTCACCCACTATTGAAAGTTAAAATGTTTATATTTTCCGTAGACCAAAATGAAATTCCATCCATGAAGGTATTACCTATAGATTGGTAAGATTCTCTATATGAAAAAGAGTCCAAACACAAATATAGTGTTGGCCCGTTAAGAGCACGGGCCTTCCGTCCCGTTGAAGAATGAGCGAGAGGGGACGCGACAGCGACAAGCCATAAGTCTCGTTCGAGATGCGGCGGCATCGCATTACTACAAGAAGACCGCAAACACGAAACGCGAGCCGAATGCATACCGTTTCATTAAGGGGGTACAGGACTATTGGACACGTGAACTCGATGGTTTCTTTTGTGTCGGATTGCTTAGGTGCCAAGTAATCATTATACCCGTAATTTTCACAGTTTATTGTGTACGCGTTTCCGAGTAATTACCAAAAAAAAATATTGTCGGAATGTTTAAATTTGTTAACATTATTAAGCGCTGAAGATGGTCCTGCGTGGTGCGCAGATGTAGTCGGTGGACATAGTATCAGGTGAACCAATCACCTGAAAGCAAAATGTTTTGAGGTGAGTAATTTCTGCACCAAAATCTAAAACATGGAATTTGACTGGCGAATTTAAACAAAAATTGTGAAACTTACATACGAATCAATGTTTTCCCCACACTTTTACGGAAGAAAATCATCTTTAAACGTTTATAAAATTTTTTACAAACATCCAATGTTGATGCGGAAATTCCATGTTTTAGAGAAAGGAATTCTACATCTCCAGTTAAAATTTCAAGTGAAAATTTTCATTCATTCAAAAGTTATGATGTACACGGTGATGTACGGTGTTTAAAAATGTAGTTTTGAGATAAACGGCTTCAAAGTTAAGTCCCCTACGCCAATACCGCTCTGCGAGGGCGTTACTCGGCGGTGCACTCAGTTACGTTTAGCGCTATAATTTCCGTAATTATTCGAATTTCCTCATGAAACCTTGTTGTAAATGTGCACAAAGGATCACACTTTCAGAATGAATACTAATAAAAAAATCGATTTTTCGAGATTTCAATAGTCTTGTGCCCCTTAAGAGACCGCCTTGTCCTCCAAGCGGCATGCTTACAATGGGATACCACTGTAATCCCATTCATTCTTAATTGTGCTGAATATGTAACTTGGACATTGAGAAGTGGGACTGTGTAGTTCGAATTACGTGGTGTTTGGATTCATTTTCATCCAGAAAATTTAATTAATCCATCAGCAATACTGTCGTGCCGATACCATTGTACTCGCCACAAGAGGGCATTTCTACCGATCCGGCTCTCTCGCAAGTTCTCCCTCAACACCGATTCCTATACATATAAGTATACCTGTTTCGCCGACATCCTTACATCCCCATGTCTAAGGCAGGGTCTACTAGGTAAGCCTTACTGATGAGTCCACTAGCAGGCCCAGCACGAAACGCAACTCTTCTTTCCTTTTCTCCTTTTCGGTCCTACCTTCACCTCCACATCTTCCTACCTTTACCTCCTTCACTATCATGAGTTTCTAATGAAAGAAATAAAAGTTTTACTTTTTAATTTGCGGTAATGCGTGACTGATTTTGCACGATGTGCGAAATGTTATTTTAAGCTGTTGGTTCTCACAATCAGCTGAAAGTAGGTCGACAGTCCCACGGTGTTGCAATAGTTGGCTGATTCTCAGTGTATGCCGTCTAATTTCGCTGTTGAGAGGTTTGTGCGAGTACCCGATCAGACGTGAAATATTGAGGTAGTAATGAATTCCTCTTCCATCTCCGTATGTGAATGTTCGGTCTCAATGAGCACGGATACATCCAGTACTTACGATGTACTGTCGTTTGCTGAGTAGAAGAAACGCGGACGATACAAGGGGCAAGGGGGCTACTTTGCTCGCATTGGCTCCCACCGCCTGTGTCTCGTTCGTTTACTTTGTATTTGTCGACGTTTTCGCGTCGGCCAATAGCGACAATACGTGTGCCCTACCTCTCAGATTGTGTTAGAAAACGTGGGACTATGGGGATATACCAATCGGACCACCAACTTTCTGCCGACAAAATCTCAGCAAACGACAGTATATTAAGTCATTGGATATCAGTGGCGCACTCATGATATTTGGGGGGGGGGGGGGGGAGGGGCGAGTTTTATCCGTTCAACTCGCCCCCCCCCCTCCTCCCCAAGATTAAAAGCGACCGAGGAACGGTACGAGACAGACGACGCGCGACGCGTTGATACTATGTCTCACTCGGCCTTTTGGGCGCTTGATACTCCGTTCTTTGCGAGACGTCGATCTCCTAGCGAAATGTTCCTATTTCCTGTTTTCCCTTTTTGGTTGGCCCTCCCCCCCCCCCCTACTCAGGGTGCGCCACAGGAGAGTGCGCCACGATCATACCTTTTGTTAACCCTTGGACAGCGGATAGCTTGACTGCACATTGGATTCATTGTCCATTTTAACCCGTCATCTCATCGGTACACACCTCAGAATAAGCTTTTGCGTTAGAGCCTGCTCTTAGGATGGTGTAAAGTACTAATAGTAGGTAACTAACACGTATAGTTGAGTATTTAGGGTAGGTCAAAATGGACCCGGTATTCATCTAGCGAGTATAGGGCAAGTCCGGGGGAGTCGGCCGACCTAACATAAAATGGCTATTAAAACTAAGACTGATATTATTTATTTTCTCGGAATGAACCTAATATGTTCAGAATTTTATGCTGATTCAGAAAAACTCGTCGATATTTGCTTTAAGACAATATCTGCTGAACATCAGGTTGAAAACTGAAGTCATGACATCTGACCACCTCTCCCAAGGTGCCAGGAGAAATGGTTTCCGTCGTTCGTCCTGTCGTTAGCTTTGAAAGGAAGGTTAATATAGCCAAATACTTTTGCTGCATTCTTCCTCAATACCTCTACTGCATATATTATTATCGAAAACATTAAACGAAAATTAACTTAAAAGTATATATTAAATACGATTCGGTACATTAGTTTTATAAAAGAGAAGGAAGCAAAATGACGTCATTTTTTCAACTTTTTGGCTATTGCTCTGTTCCTTAACGCGTTCATTACGTATAGAGATTGGAATATAGCGACTCAACCAATTCTCTCGCCCGATTGACTCATCCGAATTTACGTTATTAACCCTGTATGTATTTTAATAATTTTTTACAAAAACAAAATGCAACGCGAGATTAGCCGGGATTATTTCATGCTGACTTGTAACGGGGTTGTCGGTAATAGGATTCGTATCGAGGGAAGAATACTATATTTCACACATCTATGTACACTGTACCGTCTACGAGAAAGAGAGGAAGACGCAGATTCTAACATGTGACGATTAACTAGTTGCACGACGGTCTAGGCGCGATTCACCCTGAACATGTTCTGCATGCGGTGGTTTGTAAAATGTCGGTTCGTGCTGATGTACGGTTGGGGACAGATATATTGGCCGGTCTGATGTTATTACGCGAACAGCAGTCGAAGGGACATCCACCCCCTCCAATGAGCTTTCATAGTGTAACGCGGGCGCGAGAAAGCGAGAGAGAGAGAGAGAGAGGGGGGGGGGGAGAATCCCGCGCAATTTACTCTCGATAGTTAATCTGGATAGTTCAGACCGGCTAATATATCTGACCTTGACCTTAGGTGTTCCTGAACTGGACATCTAAATGCACCAAGGCAGCTCAACTTTGACTGCTGTTTTAGGCTAATTTTCGCCTTTTTGTATATTTGGCGAAGTTACCTCTGACCAATCAGATAACTTGGTATTCACTATCCCTTGGAAGTCTCTCCACTTCTACCCCGCTTATACTGAATGTTTAAAGCTTATGCTCGGCCCATGCTATTTCTACGTACGCTACAAACTTAAAATTGAAATAAAGCCGCCCAGACAAGGCATATGCTACAGAATTCATACATAATGGAGACGTAAATGAGATACATTAGTTTATTCACTTTGGCAAGATAAGGAAACACATTATTTACAGAATGAAAGAAATATTAATAAACCATTAAAATAATTAACTGTGCAAACATTATTTTTATTTAGCACATTATGCTGGAGCAATTATGCATGCACTGCCTCTGAACATTCTTTCAAGAGATCGTTGCGAAGAACGATTAATAAAGGCAGACTTGGGGTCGAACGCTGCAGACGAAGTTATTTGTGGAATACCTAAGGATGAAATAAATAATGTTTGCGAAGCAGATGTTGGGGGACCTCTTGCTTGTAAAAATGAAGATGGACTTTATGAATTGGTTGGAATTTATAGTCAGGATATGGGATGCCTTTCAACAAATCAGGTAAAGCACTTTTCATTAAATAATTATCCTCTATAATTCATACTATGCTGTATTTATATGATATTAGTACCTGAAAAAGTGTTGTGTAAACATGGGGTCCAAAATGTTTTATTAAAAAGTTGCACCAAAAATATAAAATGATATAACGGACTTGCGCCTTATACAGTATAGCTTGAGGATAAGTTGATCATCTGTTTACACGAGCTATATTTTCTTAACCAGTATTAGTTGTACTCGACTCAGCACTTAGCTATTGTATAGACGCATCCTAAAGGCAGGGTCCCACTAGTGCAACTGTGCGCCGCACACGAGGTTTTCGTCCACTTGAAAGGGTCTAATTTATGAGGCCGCGCGCACGAAATGGACCGACGCTCTGCCAGGCGCGCACGCGGATGCTTGGCGCGCACGTCGAAGACAGTGGAAAATACTAGCCTCCTTTTCTACATCGTGCTTTCTTTATCTAAATAAACCTAGCGCCGGCGGTTGGGTCAGTAGCCGAAACAACGCCTTCACACTTCATACTACTTGAGATGTTTGAAGGGGTTTACTACGTCGCGGTCACCGATTGCTGAAAATTGTGTTTCAAATGAAATGAAGAAGTTCTCTGCCGTGGCTTCCCTCCCACAGTTCCGCCATCACTTTCAACATCGCTCAGTCATTCGCTATCTCGGTGTCCTGTTGCTTTTTGCTCACACAATATTATGAGATTGAGAGTAGTTACCATTGCGACCAATAATGAAAATACGAACGCCCTTTGTTTAGGTAGTGTGAAAAAAGGTGGGTCATAGGCAGGAGATTATATCATGACTAATAGAACCAGCATTCCTCCTAGAGGCCAACTTTCTACACCTGCACAAGAAATTCACGTGTATCATTTATTGAATTTCATTGTTATTGAATTTGTCTTAAAACGCACTATATAGTAATCTCTAAAAAAAATATATAGTTCCATTTAAAAAACCCAACTTGACCATCGTATCTTTTAAAATAATAATCTAAGAAAAAAATCGTCTGGGCTAATAACTTTGCTCCCTCCAAACAAGCAATTCCATATAATCGTTTTTTTTTTCTATCTCAAATACGTAACGAAATATCCAGCTGCTTACTGTTCCCGCGAACACCCTGTATAGTGTATTACAATTATGCAATATCTAGAAACAAGTTACCTATCGCGGCAGTATAATTGTTTCTATTTACAGTAGTAATTATTATTATTATTATTATTATTGTAAACGGGTAAAACCCTTTGGAAGCTGAAGATTCATGGCAAGGAGCAAATATACATGTAAACTTTACAAATAATTAAAATTAAAATTAAAATTAAAGTTGAGTAACCAAGTTAACAACTAATCGCTGTGAGTACTTACTATTAACGTATCACGTTAAGTGACCTATACTACACGCTCATACAAAAGTAATCGGAGGCCACTGAGAGAAACACGAAACAAATCAATGTCCGGGAAACATTGGTTGGCACAGCTCATGGCTCTACTTAAGGGATCAGACGTATAATTCCGGTAAGCTGGTTCACCACTCACAAAAAGTGGCCTGGGTCGCAGAGCTCGTTCAGAAGCACGAAATCGCAATGTCGCAACAAGCTCAGTACAATTCACAAGACCATGTATGACTTTATAAAGGAAAATTAGGTCCGCAGACTGTCTCCTATCGCTAAGGGTGGCAATACCGAGTAGTCGTAAGGCCGGGCCATAGTCATGGTCACTAAAATGCATCGGCGTACCCAAAGCCCTAGAGGCAATTCTCAAGAACCTATGCTGCACCCTCTCGATCAAGCTGATATAGTGCTTATGTTTGGGATTCCAGATGACAGAAGCATATTCAAGCCGCGGCCTTACGAGAGCTGCATACAAAAGCCTCCACGACTTAAGCCTTCTGAAATGTTTTGCGTATCTAGCTACAAAACCAAGGATTCGCATTGCATTACCCGAAATATTCAAATAATGCTTGCGAAAGTCTAGCCCTGCTGAAATCGTTACGCCAAGGTCCTTAACATCTGCCACTTCTACTAGGGGAGCATCACATAGCGTATACGAAGAGGTTATACCACCTCTGGTCCTATAAGCCCTAACAAGGACACACTTGGCAATGTTCAAACCCATACCATTGGAGATACACCACCGCTCAAACATACAAAGGTCTTCCTGCAGTAGGTCTACATCCCGTTGATTCCCAATGGTACGGAAGATTTTTAAATCATCAGCATACATTAAAAATCTGCTATGCCTTATCGTGTTATTGCTTGCTTTAACATATAACCCAATGGTAATAGACCATAAATACACATGTACAAGTGATATGTAAAAGTAAAAAGTAGATTTGCGTTGGAAAATACACATTTTTTTCAGTCTTTTCGACGATGCGCGGCGTGCATTCGCGTGCTCGCGTGGCAGAGAAATCCCGGCATAGGGCGCACACGATCGCTTTCGACGCGCGCGTCCTCGTAAAAGTCGACCCTTTCAAGTGCTCCAAACTGCTCGAAAATCCGAGAAACTCGTAAATCTGACCCGTGCGCGGCGCGCAGTTGCACCAGTGGGAACGTCTTTCTGCAACAAATTGGTCTTACGCGTCGAAAAAAACATTCGCGGCGCGCCGTTGCACTAGTGGGACCCCGCCTTAAGAGATCCGTGAAAATTACTCTGTAGTGAGTAAGAAATTTGACGAACTTAACGATGCTTTCAGGGGATCCCATAAACGCAAACTGCTGCAAGAGAATGTCACAGATAACATTGTCAAAAGCGCCACTGACATCAAGAAAGGCCGCAAGTAGATCGTTTCGTGTAGATAGCTTGGTCTGCCTGTAGCGTGAGATTACAAAGATTGTCAATGCATGATTTGCCTTTTCTGAATCTTGATTGACTTTTGGGGAGAAGGTTATTATGTTCACACCACCATTGTAGTCTGTTTTTAATGAGAGCTTCAAAGAGTTTGCAAAGACATGAGGTTAATGCTATGGGTCTAACTGCTTTGTTGCCTGGTTTATTTATAAAGTGAATATAAGATTTTAACCAGCTTTCTGGGTAATCGTGGAATTCGTACATATCATTGAAGATGTCCAGCAAGAGGAGTTTGTATTTGAGTGGACGATTTTTATTAATATCGTATTCTATGCCGTCAATGCCTGGCGCTGACCTATCATTAGCTGAGCATAAAGCTGTGTTAAATTCGATGAAATCGAAAGGAGCGCTAAGAAATTCGTTATATTGACAAGAAGGAATCCATTCAGGATTTTTACTAACCCAGGGAGGGCATATTTTACTTATTGCATTACTGATGCTGGCACTAGTTTGCAAGTTCTCTGCATGATGTGCAGGATTAACTTTAATCCATCGGTTTTTGAATATTTTACATTTACTCCAAACGTACGAGGAGTCAGTCCGAAAATGAATGGTATTTGCAAACCTTTTGAAATCGTCCCTTTTTTTCTTTCTGAACAGTTTAGTGGCCTCAGCTGAAGCTTTTTTATAAGCAACAAGGTCAATTAAATTTTTACTGAAATTCCATTTTTTGAAAGCTACTTTTCTTAATCTTTTGACTCTGTTACAATCTTCATCCCACCATGATACCGGATTATTGTACACTTTTGAAGATACATTTTTTATAGGAGGGGTGCTTGTTTTAAGTGCTGACTTAATTGTGTTAACAAAAGAGTAATATTTATTTTGGGGAGAAGACTTTTCGTAATCTGAGGTACAATATGTGGTAAAATGTTTCTCTAGCTCGTTATAGTACGATTCCCAGTTCGTTTTAACCGTTTTTATTTTAAAAGATTTTGTTATATAAATGAGTTTTTCAATACATACGTTACAACGTATCGGATAGTGATCCGAGCCCCAGGTTTCTTCTAGGACATTGGAGTTTATATCAGGAGCAATATTTGTTGTATACTGAATCCATCCTAAGAAAAAACGACGCCTATACCATTTTGCGACCGATCTGCGCAGCCCCCACCACCGCTTACGGGCCCGACGCAGGCGATTGCTCGTAGCGCTTTACCTGCCGGTTTCCCTGACCCTCCAAGGGCGGGACGTGACCGATGTCAATGTCAAAACTGCAGGAGTGCAATGTATCTACCCGGTAGTTCTTTGGTTCCGAACAGATATAACATCAGTTAACGAGGTGTTCTAAGTAGTCTATTTAGAATGCCATTTATTACGTCTTTTTTAGGATTTATATTCAATGGAACGATAAGATTTTTTGTTCAAATTTTTATAAAACGCAGGCGGTTGCCGTGCGTATTCGGAAATAATTGTGCCACCGTGTATATGAAGGCGTCGCGTGCGGAACAGTTGACAGAGAGGTAACAGGCGGTAAGACGGAGAAAAACGTAGGCGGTTAAGTGGGGAGTATGACCAATCAGCGCCTCCTCGGAACCATCCCTGCGCGGACACGTTTTTTCTTAGGATGGATACAGTATAGAGAAAAGAAGATCTATGTTAGAATGAAAATTTCTGCAAAAGTCAGAGCGAGTAATGGAGTTATAATTATGTAAAAATAAACCGTGCTCGTCTACACTTTTTAGCAATCTTTCACCACTGACGTCCGAGTTGACGCAATTCCAAGCTACATTGTGTGCGTTAAAATCACCAACTAGAATACTATGCCGATTTATATCTACATTTTGAACGATGCAGTCCCATTGGATCTGAGATAGGACTTGGCATGGGGTTCTGTAGCACACTATGATATCAAGCGGGGGGTTGGTATTAGTTAATCTGATACCGCATAATTCTACGGATTGATCGGGGGTATTTATATTACTTATTTCGAAATAAGCTATATCTTTTCGTATTAGAATGAGGATGCCACCGCCTTTAGAGTGATTTCTGTTCTTTTTAAATTGTACAAAACCAGATGCAAAATTATAGTCCTTATCTGTATCAGCGTTATTTAACCAGGACTCGACACATATAAATATATCGACGCCTTTAAATAGCATGGGGAGTTCGAGCTTACGTTTTTTGATGCTGCGGGCATTCCAAAATAAGATGTTCAAATCTTTAGATGAATTATAAGTTTGATTTTGATATTGACAGATCATGGTTATAATTGGAATTATATACTTAAAGTGTGAGCGTAGAGAGGGAAGAAGAACACATTAATAATTTCGTTTAGCCGTTAAAATATCGTCAGTAAAATTAGAATCGTCACTTGAAAGGTCGAACGCCTTATCTTC